>OW203724.1:24326777-24926777 GCA_934045075.1 Yponomeuta sedellus
GGAAGGAAGGAAGAAAGAAAGAAAGAACTTCTCAGAGCGTGAAAGAACGTAACTTAAGTATTTACTTGGCGAAATTTTCATTCAAAAGCCGGCTCATAGAGTTAAAATTATACTCAAGTGTACGGTCCTTTAAAGTTGAACAAAAATCAGACTTGTAAGTTAACGCAAAAAAAAGTTATGACCGTTTATGCCTTCCTGCGATGCAGGAAGAGACCCGTGCCCCAGCAGTGGGGACATACAAGGGTTGATAACGATGCCGCAAAAAACGTATTTTTCCACGGGGTTTTCCACACCCAAGATTGAAATTAATTGGGTACTTCCCGTTGACCTTGAACTAGGAAATTTTGCAAGTAAGAAACGTATACAGTCTATTTATTCTTACTTCCAATTTATTAAACAAGATTCTCCCTTAAACTGTAACTTTTTAGTCCAAAAACTGCCATATTTCCATGAATGAAGTAACGTAGAACACTCTTTTAGATAACACGCTGCCAATTTTATAAACAGAGTATATGATAGTTCATGAATTTGCGAGAAAATGTCTAGTTTAGGCATCTATCTCAATTTTAAGGTTAGAATCTTGTTTGCTAAAATGGACAAGTAAGAATAAATAGACTGTATACATTTCTTACTTGCCAAGACAATAATATTTAAGTACCTACATACAAATTTGTACGGATCCCTTGGTGCGCAAGTTTTCCTCGCACTTAGTCGGATTTTGTTACTAAATTAACTTCATAGTAGCAAAATAAAGACAGCAAGACTTTTCCGGAGCACTGTAGTTGTAACTTAACGATAACACTGCAATTTATTTACTACTTTGATATTTAAACTTTATATTTCAGTTTTAGTCAGTTTAGATCTTCTCATTGAACTTATTTACAGACTTACTTCTTATTAAACGACTATGTAGTTATTTTGTTTTTAATATATTTCTTTACTAGCCCTATTTAGATCGCCATGTTCTTTTAATCTAAATAACTTATCTGAGTGTCTGAGCTGTTCATATACATCAGAGTGCTTAGTGCGAGTTTTTTAACTACTCGATCGCGTTAACGTAAACTCATATTTCTATGGCATCGAGGAAGCGCCACCTAGCGACAAGTATGGAAATTAAAATTGATGAGTGCGAGTTGTAATGGTTTACGTTGAGAAGTGAACACGTTTACCAGCCAAACACGAATAAACGCGAGTGCGAGTTGTACTGTGACAGCGTTTTGCCAGTACGAACGGTTAACTTACTCCTTTAACTTACTTTAACTTACTCGATTAACGCGGTAGTAAAGTTATTCGATTGGATCTGTCAAACTCGCACTAAGCACTCTGCGCTTGAAGTTGCCAATCCGCGATGGGCACACGTGGTAATCAAGCTCTTACTCTCTCTCTGAGAGAAGGCCTGTGTAGTGCACGTTTATAGGTGCCCTACACAGCATAGTGGGACGTTTATAGGGTATATATAAAAAGTAAGTTAAACAAATTTCTAAAAATTTCTTTTAAAACCTAAATTCTTCCCGCGGGTGTCGTAAAAGGCGACTAAGGGACACCGGGGGGTGGGCACCAGCGCCCCCTGCAGTACAATTCCGCCAATCTGCGATCCCCAACCCGCATGCCCAGCGTGGGATTATGGGCATTACCCCCCAATGATGGCACAACCTTGTGCTATGGCACTCATTAGGGGAGGGCTATGTCCAGCAGTGGAATAACATAGCCTAAAGAAGAAAAAGAAGAAAAAAATTTAAAAAGTATGGGTCCTCTCTACTGGCGACGGCCTCCTACAAATACGCCCAGCAGTCCCCATCTCTTGCAGCGCACTTCCACGCTCTACTTCAGATAACTTCAATGAGATATTAGATTAGGTAACAGGTAGATGAGATAAACATTGTGAAGTAGCATACCATTCGCATTAGGTGAAGCCTGTAATAAAAGGTATTTTATGGAAAAAATATACGTCTGACCATCTTTAATTATTTATTTGCTTCTATTCTTTCCACAAATTCTACCATCTGTAACCATTTGTTGTACTTGATTTGTGGATTGAGGAAATGTACATATTTTTATTTGTTTTCAACCTCCTGTAACGTACCTGTAATTCATCTCTTTGCGTAGTATATCTGCTATCGGCTGAATTTGGCTGATAAATGTTGCCAAATGAAGTGGTTGCTCGGGATCGCGTGCATTAAGTTTTATAGCTCCTTAAATAAAATACAGGCACCAGTAGAAAGACACTGATATCACTATAATGAACACCAGCAGTATTGCTTGAGTAAAATAAGCGTAAGAGCCAGTTCTTCGTCATGTCTCACCGCCCTGTTGCTCGTACAGTCGACAGCAAATCAACCTTCACACGCATGCACTTTACTTAGTTATGTTACGGGCGATTTTGCAACAAAAATGTAAATGTTGACCTGCTGTCGACTGTACACTGGCATTATGTTAATCTATTTTTAACAGCTATCAGTTGGCCAAAGTGCATACAAAAAACAACAGGCAGCTGTCAAGGCTGTTCTTACGTGAAGTAGTTTTTTAAGAAAAAAATTGATTCGAAAAAGTTTTACTTATTTTATTACAATAATGAAAAAAATTGGTGCGTACGACAGCATGCCCTACGTTAGAACAGCCTCAAAAGTACATTAACAGATAGTCATTGAACGGTTAAACCGGGGGTAAATTACAGAGGACAGCTGATCAAACTTTACATTTCAGTTGCAAAGTCGCAAAGTTCATAAATGTGAAGGTTGACATGCTCTTGATTCTAGATAAGTATTGAAAGTGTCCGTCTTTGATGCCGCGTGTAAATATGACGTTGCTAAATTATACTAATTAAACTATTGAAGTCCGAAGCTCCAAACGCGCGCACAAACTGTGTTGTCTTCAGAGATCCGCATCAGAGATCATCAGAGATGGCTCTGGCCGTTCAATTGAAAAAACTAAAGTCTAATAATTACGGTTGTACCACAGAATGGTAGTGGGTCCGATCCCCTACTTCGCTATACTTCGACCAGCACAAAAGGCCTCAGTCTGGGTGTTTTTCGATATTTGCGACACAGTAACCATGTTTGGGAGTACGGCGTTCCCGAATAGCAATCGGTTACCGTTAGGGACCACCCTACTCGTACTTTGATTGGTACAAATATGTCTTCAGTCTGCATGTTAATTTGTTTGTTAAAATAAATTTTTGACCAGTGCAGTTTCGCCTCTAAATCAAAGCAAAACATCTTCGTTACCCCGACAGATTGAAGAGAATAGCCGAGCGCTGGAGTACCTGGTGGGCTCGCGCTGCGCCTCCGCCATGTCTCAGGAGTCGGGCACCGCCACGCCGACGCCTCGCGCCGAGGACCGCTGGAAGCAGGGGGCCAAGAAGACGCTACTGCAATGGGTCGCCAACGCACTGCCGAAGTGAGTGTCTAAAGACAGCTCGCGCCATCTAGTGGCGTTACATGTAATTCAGGATCAATATTCGTGCTTAAATAAAATAATTTCTTCTTCAGGCTATATTAGTCCACTGCTGGACATAGCCCTCCCCTAATGAGCGCCACAGCGCCCTGTCTTGAGCTTGCCGCTATAATAATATATATAGTAAAATATTATTTACTATTTTATTGTCAACAGTTAGTGTAAGTTATGTGTTCCCAACGTGAAGCATGAAGTCCATACACTTTTTGATTGCGTTGCATGTATATATAGGCGGGCGTCTGTTATTAGCTCTTCGTTTCCTATTTTTATTCTACTACCATAACGTAGACTTTTAGTCCGGATTTACTTACGGGTGCTGTTATATCGGAAAAGTCCGACCAGGTTTCGCTCCGATTCGCAGAGCTTAATCATGGTGAGCAGAGACGGAGCTCGCGTCGTCGGTTGCTCGTCTCACACTACGGGCAAGCGCGCGGCGCGCCCGCGCCGAGATAGGTGGGGCGGGTGCCGACACTGGCTAAAAGTCTACAATGTGTTGTTCTTACGAAAGTTTTAGTTCAAAATTACTACCATAACTTTGTAAGCTAAGGATTCTCCAATCTGATTAAATAAATTAAAATGACAGTGCAATCAATGTCAAGCTAACGCATTTGGTTTATATCGATTCCAACAGATGGCGCTGTTACCGATCTGAATCACTCAAACTGAATCATTTGCTTTTATCTCTCTCGGCAGAGTTACATACCTTTCGGTCGCTCTCGGTTGCTGACCGCATTGACGGTCTGTTTCTGAGACATAAGATGTATTTTGAAGATGAAGTCTCTCAAAAACGAGATCGAGTCTTTTAGTATTAATTTGCACTATTTATTTATTTATTTATTCTTCCTGTTAATTTGTATTGCGATTTTATCATTTACTAGCTGACCCAGCGAACTTCGTAGTGCCTAACAGTCGACTCTTTATCCCTTCATAAGAACCATCCTCGACTTCAAGGAATTTAAAAAAATGAATTGGCGAAATTGGTTCAGCTGCTCTCGAGATTTGCGCTTACTAACATATTCAGGGATTTATTTTTATATTTTAGACTAGCTGAACCAGCAAACTTCGTACCGCCTACCATCGACTCTTTATTTTTTGTATTTTCTCTCCGTAAGAACCATCCTCGTACATCAAGGAATGTAAAAAAAAAATAATCAGCAAAATCGGTTCAGCTGCTCCCTGCGCTTACCAAAACATTTAGCGATTCATTTTTATATTATAGACATGTGTTGTTTTATATGTGAAACAAAATATCCGGATCCCGGATCTAGTTAGGACGAGCGGGCCAATATCAAATTTTTCCCCGGATCGAGAATTCATAGATCCACAGAGAATTAGATCCAGGACTAACTTCCATAAGTGTTTTGCAAAATGTACATCGCCAAATTCGTTTCCAGGGACTCGAACGTGCAGGTGACCGACTTCGGGCCGTCGTGGCGCGACGGTATCGCGTTCCTCGCCATTATCGACGCCATCAAGGCCAACCTCATCAACTTGGCCGAGATGCGCCGCAAGACCAACAGGTATGAGCATACTTGCTCTTTAATTGGCAGTCCACCAGGTTCAGAAATCTGAAACTTATTTCGACGTAAAGAATTTGTTACATTATTTTTATATGAAACTGATGTAATATTTGATATGACTTAAGAAAATAAAGTCAGAGTGAAGTTTTTCGTTGCATTTTCCGATATTACGTTAGTCTCCAATACCCGAAGGCAGATAATTAATTATACTCGTACATTGACATTCAACGAACCGAATGTTAACGAAAAATAAAAATTTATGAAAGGTAGAAAATTCTTGTAGCATTAACTCCGCCCGCGTTGCCATTGTAATGTTTACTAATGTGATATAACGTATTAATAAATTTTATACTGACTACCTAATTGGTCTAGCTGTATCACGTCTGCTTACGTCTGCTTAACATGACGGAGTTCGTGGGTTCCGCTGTACATTTTTACCTACAAAAAGCCTCAGTCTGGGTGTATTTCCATGTCTGTGATGTCCTTACCTGCTGGCCACAGCACAGGCCAAGTTCGGGACCGAAGTGAATGTGTTGTATTTCTAATCTCAAGTCTATAATATTGACGCCGCGGTGGCGCAGCCGTTTGACACGCTGACTGTAAAACCGAAGGTCTCGGGTGTGATCCCCGGCCGGGTCAAACTAGAAAACGAACTTTTCTAGTTTGTCTCGGGTCTTGGGTGTTATTATATTAAATCTATCGTCGAATTACCACCTATGACACAAGTCATTTAGTTGTACTTAGTATAGGGCTAATGAGACCTGTGTAATATGACCATGAATATATAATATGTTTATTACCTCCCAACAGGCAACGACTGGAGCACGCCTTCGACGTGGCCGAGAGCGAGCTGGGCATCGCGCGGCTGCTGGACGCCGAGGATGTGGACGTGGAGAAACCCGACGAGCGCTCCATCATGACCTACGTCGCGCAGTTCCTGCACAAGTACCCCGAGCCTAAGGTGACAAGTTGCAAAACGTGTTGTATTTTCTAAGGTTAACACGAGCCACAGATCACCGAGCACTAGACATAATAAAAACTGTTTTTATACGGATTTTACTCGTTTATTTTTACAATTTTCCGAAGTTTCGGCACTTTTTCAGGTGCCGTGGTCTCGGAAGACTAAGGTGACAGGGGTATTTTTGAAAGCATTAACTGTTAGTTTACTACCCTCGGCAAAAATTATAAAAGTTAATTATGAAGTTACGTTCCAAAATAGGCAAACCAATTATTTTATATAAAGTCGACAATATTGATTATTAGTAAATGAAGTTAAAATTAAATTTAAACAAAAATTCCAAAACGTAGGTGTGTACGTAGCTTGTACTTAGTAGTCGGGCTACTACCATATCCGCCAATCCGGACTTGGCTCCCGTGGTGGAGTATGGCCTAATCTTCCTGCGATGCATGCCCCAGCAGTGGGGACATACAAGGGTTGATCGAGATCGATCGAGATCTATCTATCACATATCTATCAAAACAAAATATCTGTAGAACCTGGGAAGACTTATCTCATCTAATTTTTTTCTGAGTTTTCCTAAATCCTATAGAAACAATGTCACTCCAGTCAAGTCATTGTCACTTCACTTCCACAGGCAAATTATTTAAATAACGGAGCGGTAAATGAGCGGTGCACAAACTGAGATTACCCCCTGCATAAACTTGCAAGGGCGCTAGAAAGATACGTGCACCCGCGATGATAGTGCGTCGTTAAATTAGCAGTAAAACTCTTTCCCTCTCGTAAACGTGTAGTTGAATCCTTTGACTTGATATCTCGTTAACTATCAAAGGAAAGTTGTAAACCGAGGTACCTATATTTGTTATTGCTTCCGTAAAATATAGTGAACGTTAATGTCCCTAAAGCTTTGGAGTGTTAATTAGGATAGTTATAAAGAGCAATTGAAGGTGCGGCTTGGTCTGTGGTAGTTATAAATAGAACCACCGTGAGGAAATCTGCATTGTCGGGAGTACGTTTTGTATCTTTACGTAGTAGTAAGAAAAAATTATGTTTATTTGAAATTTCGTGAGGTGACCAACATGCGATCCCCACCCGCATGCCCAGCGTGGGGATTATGGGCATCAACCCCTATGATAGCACAACGTGGCGCTCTTTAGGGGAGGGCTATGTCCAGCAGTGGACCAGTATAGCCAGACGACGACGACCAGCTTGTGGCAATCGTCTCTGCATACTTTATGAGAAAAGGCATGAAGTTTTTTATGGATTATCGCGATTCCGATATCGATTATGGATATTCATTAAAATATCGTAAGAAAACCGTGCAGAATTACGCGACATTACCACATTAGGATTAGTAGGGGAAAGTAGATTTATAGATAATACTATTTACCACTATATAAATAACAATTCTCTCTATATATGGCTGACGATTTCATAATCACGCTGCAGTGTAGGCAGGAGTCGCCGCTTTCTACATCATCTGCCAAGTTAGGGCCTAAAATTCTCTTTTCACTTCCAGACGACCGGCCCCGACGCCGTGGCAGCAGTACAGGAGGAGTACGAATCCCTCCGCATGTGGCTCACAGAGCGAGTGACCACCGTACAGAGGCAATACGACTCGCGCACGCTCTCCCGACACTACGAAGATTACGTGCGCGCCGAAAACGACCGACTTACTCGCGAGCCCATCTACCAGAAGCTCGAGAAACTGATGTTCACCCAGAGCCTCGTAGCCATCGCCCCCAAATCCTGGCGGGAGCTCGTCTCTCTGTGGACCGAGCTGGAAAGGCTGCACAGGCGCTGGCTCTGGCTCCTCGACTCGGAGCTGCCCGGGGATTTCAGCAACGTCGGCGAGTGGCTCGCCCGCGCCGAATACCTCCTATACTTCGACGAAATCCCGACGAGTCTGGACGAACGGACGGCGGCGCTCGTGAGCGAGAAGCTGGAGGAGCACACCGAGTTCTTCGCCGGCCTTCCCGACGTGATCGAGAGGTTCGAGGCGGCGCTCAGCTCTCCGGAAGCCAATGCGATCCCTGGCGAAAGACTTCAGGAGATGAGGGAGCGTCTCCAGGCCGTCAGCATCAAAGCGCCCCAAAGAAAAGCCAGGTTAAAGTTCCTAGAGCACAAATGTTGCATAGTCGCCTTCACGGAACTGACCAAAACTAAATTAGCCACTTGGACAGGAAAATATAGTAGGATAGATCAAGTACGTGCCTTATTAGAAGATTATGATAATTTTGTTACCAAGAACAAGATCTTCCAGGAGTTCGACCGAGCTTACGTAGATATTAAGCAGGTCGCCGATGAATACAAGAAAGTTTGCGAAGTGGACAGAACAGAAGCTCGCGATATTGATAGCTTCCTCAGGGAAGTGTCGGAGACGTGGAAACGCGTCTCTTCTGACGTTCGCTGCGCACGAAGCGTCTTAGAAGAGGTAATAGCGCACTGGGAAAGATGGACTGGGCTTTCCGACGAGTTCACAGTCTGGCTGGACCGAGCCCAAACTATGTTGCGAGTGTCTGAAGACGAGAAACTAGAATTCTTCCAAGATGTGACAGTGTGGAGGGAAAGGCACCAGATGCTAGGCGAAACGGCTGGCTTCTTGGTGGCCACGTGTGGAGATGAGCAGGCCGCTGAAGTGAAACGGAAGTACCAGGAAATCACGGAGAGATGGGAGCGCGTCTGGGAAGAGGCTGAACGGTGAGTCTTTCTGTAAAAATACCGTAAATCTTTCGAACTTGCTCATTGGCTTTAATTCCAAACATATTTGTCATTTCAAATTCTACGCCACGCTCAGTAATGTTTTTTTGTTCCCATTGTGTTCTGAGATCTTAACAGTGTTGACGACCTCGGTGGCGCAGCGGTTTGGCACTAGGAAATATTAGAGCGAACTTTTTTAGTTTGTCTCGGGTCTTGGATGTTATCTATGTATTTATTGTAATTAAATCTATCGTTGAGTTAGTACTTGTAACACAAGTCATTTAGTTGTATTCTGATAATGTTAACAAAATCTGTGTAATATTTCGTGTCATGTCAATGCCCTATCTAGCAGGAACCCAAGAAACGGAGCTGGATCAACCTGCCTAAACTGGACTCCTTCAACGGCAACTTCTAGCAAGGTTTTGATGCGCGCTGAGAGATCAAACTCGATACAATTAATGTGTCATTTTTGTAAACACAGCGTAAAACAAGTTTTCCATCGGTGGCGTTTTAGGCCTACTTGCGTTAGCCCGGATTAGCTTATTTAACCTCTTAGCTTGCTTTATCCGCTGACTGGCATCGCTCCGCCCGAAGTTAGAAGAGATGTGGCTTCCAGCATCGAGAAAACAAAACAACAATTCGATGACCGACATCCTCTTTATGAGTACGACCTGCCGCCAGCTAGGCTAAAAAGCCGGAAAAGTTTTCTCCGCAGCACACAGGCCTTAGACAAATGCCCAGCTGAGGAAAGGGTGGTGCGGTGGAAATTAAAACATCCCGTACCCACAGGCTTTGTAAACCCCCAAGAGAGGCTCCCAACGGGTTCCGATCTGCAATGGCCTACGTGGCAGTCACTCAACCGACTCCGGACCCAAGTAGGTCGCTGCAGACAAAACCTAAGCAGGTGGGGTTATATTGCACAAACGGAGGAGATATGTGATTGTGGAGCCTCATCGCAATCCATGGTGCACCTGCTCCAATGTCCATTGTGCCCTCACACCTGCACTCTGGATGACCTAACAGAGGCCAACGCTGCTGCAATTGCAGTAGCCAACTATTGGGCAGGAAAAATATAAATTGGTCGAATTTCTGACACGAAATTTCGTATGGGAAATGAGCGATTTAACCGGTTAACTCGAGTTAAATGAGCTAGCCCGGGCCGACGCAAGTGGGCCTTAGCAGTGTTTCGTCCCTAAATGTGCTCCCAAGTGGGCCTTAGCAGTGTTTCGTCCCTTAATGTGCTCCCAAGTAGGCCTTAGCAGTGTTTCGTCCCTAAACGTGCTCCCCCCCCCCGCAGGTACAGCCGCGGTGGCGACGCGCTGCGCAGCCGGCGGCAGCTGGCAGCCGGCGTGGCGAAGCTGGCGCGCTGGCTGGCGGCTGCCGACGAGCTGCTGGCGCGGCAGCCGCGCGCGCTCACGGCCGACATACACGGCTACATCGAGCGGCTGCTGCAGCTGCAGGACCAGATCGACGATCACGAGGAGCTCTTCAAGACCATCAGCAGGTGAGTCGCGGCGGGCTGTAGTGTGCCCATTAGTGCTGTGCACTCCCTGAGGTATGCGCGGCGAGATGGGAGGTGAGTAGACTTGGGCAAAGTGTGTCCTTAGAGGGAGTTGTTATATCTCATATCTTTGCTTACCGAGACACACTATATCTCTATCATATCTCGCTCACCACTTGTGTCCTGTCTCATACGTCGTCCGATCAACTAAGTGCGTGTGGAAACAAGAGACACAATTGGTGAGTCAGTCTAGTCTACTTATTCCCTACTTTATTCAGATCACACGTTTTTTTTTTGTGAACTTTCTCTCATCGCTCGTTGGTTACGACAAGAAATGCGGCCGAATGTACCTGATGTCAGACGACGTTGATCTCGCTCTCGCGCATTGTGTGTGACCTGGATTAAGTAGCAGGAGATGACTACCGTACTGAGTTGAGAGTATGTAGGGAGCCAGATATAGTTGACAACTCTGGGATATGAATGGGACACACTTGACGGCGAGAGAGTTGTGTGTCCACACATATCTGGCTCTTGAGTTACCCAAGGCTAGAGGTGGGGAAGTGAGGCGGGGCGAGGTGGGTCGACGGCCGATTCTCCCACCCCCCCCGCCCCCCCTCTCGCCGCGCGCATACCTCAAGGAGTGCACAGCACTAATGGCCACACTATAGCAGGTGGAAAGAACTGCGTGAGAAGATCATCGTTGAGGAGAATCTGGATAGGATGTAATGTGAGTCAAGAACTCAAGAAGAAGAAGGGCCTCGTTTGTATCCCACTGCTGGGCAAATGAGATACAAACGAGGCTACAGAAAAAATTAAGTAAAAATATTGATAGTAGGCTGGTATCGATCGTCCCTAGTTCTATCTAGTCTAGTCCCTTTTCAGTTTTGCTAGGAACATCTGTCCCGTTCCGCCACTTGCTTTCTCGCTCTAGCACTGTCCCGTTCCTCCAGGGGCTTCCTCGCTCTAACACTGTCCCGTTCCACAAGGTGCTTCCTGACTCTAGCACTGTCCCGTTCCACAAAGTGCTTCCTGACTCTAACACTGTCCCATTCCACAAGGTGCTTCCTGACTCTAGCATTGTCCCGTTCCACAAGGTGCTTCCTGACTCTAGCACTGGCCCGTTCCACAAGGTGCTTCCTGACTATAGCACTGTGCCGTTCCACAAGGTGCTTCCTGACTCTAGCACTGTCCCGTTCCACAAGGTGCTACCTCGCTCTAACACTGTCACGTTCCACTAAAGCTTCCTTGCTCTAACACTGCCCCGTTCCTCCAGGAGTTTCCTCGCTCTAACACTGTCACGTTCCACTAAAGCTTCCTTGCTCTAACACTGCCCCGTTCCTCCAGGAGTTTCCTCGCTCTAACACTGTCCCGTTCCACTAAAGATTCCTCGCTCTAACACTGTGTTGTTCTTCCAGGAACTTCCAGAGCGCGATCGCGGAGCTGCCCCGCGAGGAGGTCTCAAGCGGCATGGCGCAGCTCAAGCTGCACAAGGAGGCTCTGCTGCGAGTCCGCGCCACCGTGCCCGCCAAGCTGCACCTCTACCGGCAGCTGCTGGTAACAAGCCTCCTACTTCTAGTTTTCTTTACGCCGTCTCCGACTTTTACAAGGCGGTGGACCGTGACTGGACGAGCCAAAGATCGGGCTCAGTGGCGAGTCTTGGGAGACGCCTATGTCCAGCGGTGGACTGACGAGGGCTGATCATGATGATGGTGACGTGCACGTGACGTGGTGATAACCTCTGATAGAAGGTGGCCCTACTTAGACAAAAGATTGCGCTATAAAGCTTGATACTTCCTATGATGTAGACGAGAAAACAATGCATACCTTGTTAGCCAAATTATTTAATTAATTGCAACTAAAAATTATTTTTTTAAGATTTTATTCTACAGTTTTCTCGGCGTGATTAATATGTATGTGTCTGTGTCACAACTTTTTGGCACAGACATACATTTAATATTAATTAAACGGTTTGATAGATAATAAAATTACGAACATTCAAGACATATTTTTTCTCCTCCTGTACCTGTGTGCCTGTACCAAGTTTTTGACAAAGAAAATGTGATCCAAAAAATAATAATATTGGAAACAAATTTATTAAATACTAGCTGACCCAGCGAACTTCGTACCGCCTAACAGTCGATTCTTTTTTTTCTCTCCGGAAGAACCATCCTCGCACTTCAAGGAATATTCTAAAAATGGAATTAGCGAAATCGGTTCAGCTGCTCTCGAGATTTGCGGTTACCAACACATTCAGCGATTCATTTTTATATTATAGACTTGCTGATCTAGCGAACTTGGTACCGCATAACGCCGCCGAATATTTTTTTTCCCCTCCGTAAGAACCGTCCTCGTACTTCAAGGAATATCCAATAAAAAGAATTAGCGAAATCGGTTCAGCTGCTCTGGAAATTTGCGCTCACCAACACATTCGGGGATTCATTTTTATATTATAGATATAAACTAACAAAACATTTTGTACAACATACGCTGAATACTGATCATATTGCAGTACTCAGCGTATTTTATCCCGGATACTGAATAGAAAAATACTGATCAACGAGCTAATAGGAGGTGTTTTTGTGAAAACAGGTGCAGCACGAGAGCTTGGAGAGTGGCCAGAAGGAGATCAGCCAGTGGCTGGACAAGGCCGAGGAAACACTGCAGACGACAGGAGAAACTTCTAGGTAAACATTTATGGTTTCAACATAATAGGACCGCTAATTGTACTGTACTATATTACTGTTTATGTGTCTTATGTAATTTCTGGTGTACATCCAATAAAGACTATTCTATCTGTTGGGTAAAGGACCCACTTAAACACTAATACTTAAAACTAATAAAACAAATAACCTAACAAATTCTGTCCGCGTCGACGCCTCTCGATTTGGCAGCCGGCGCCGCCCGGGGTGGGTGCACTGAGGTTTGGGGGACGTCCCCGTCTACCCCCAAGAGCTCTTTCCCCAGAAAGCTACCTACCTGCAGTGCACTTCCACGGCACCGCATTCTATCACCAATTGTATTCACTATTTTGGGCGATCCGTCGCCGAACAACAGCACTGTCACTACGGGAACCGTCCCTAGACTTTATCTCACACTTCACACGAAGATACAAGCCCGGCAATCCAATTGCCACACCAATTTGGGCCAACAAACGCTCCACACGCTTTACAATAAAAAAACAAGAGATCAAAGTGCGCACAGACTCATCTGACAACTGTCAACTCTGTCAAGTAGTCTGCGTAACAAAATCAAACTTCTATCTCTATGGGTAAGCGGAAAATAAACTCTTAAACATACTTTTTTTTAAACAAATTTGTATCCCCATCACACGCCAAGCTTTCAACAGTTTTACTGCGAGTACCTACTTACAACTAACTTATAGGTTATTTTACGACTGGAAGATGAAAGACACCAACGCGATGGCGGTGGCGGTCCACATGTGTATGTGGATCGCCACCGCCATGCAATTTCAATACTACTGCAATAAATGACGTGTGTACGTCATTTATTGCAGTAGTATTTGTATGGGCGTATGTATGTATCGCCATTGTCACGGCGTTGATGTGTTTCATCCTTGGGTGATAATTTTTTTTCATATACATTAGTATTTTCTAATGGCTCGCGATGCTCAATAAATGGTTAATCGTAATTATTTATTAGGTAAAATTTTATTACCTTAATTACCGATATTTCAGCAACGTTGCTGTTGCCGTGGTTACCAGGATTGGTCGAATCGATAATGACGTCACACCTCGGTAAATATAGCGATCCTAGAACGCGACAGTTGACTTGATGTTTGCTTGCTTACTGAGCAGTGGCGTCACTAATCCTGTGTGATTCTATACTGTATTTTCTAAGGTTAACACGAGCACTAGACATAATTAAAACTGTTTTTATACGGATTTATGCTCGTTTATTACATTTTTACAAATTTCCGACGTTTCGGCACTTTTTCAGGTGCCGTGCTCTCGGATGACTCCGAGTTTTAATTATGATTTTATACTGTTTAAGAGTATTTTGGCGGCTTATTTATATTTGCTTTATTGGTAAAAACACACATAACATTTAAAAGTTATCACTTTGTGAGCACTTATTAAACACCGAAGAAAAATGTGAGTTGGTTTTCAGAAACCTTCCTAGGTTCCGTAGCTTAATAATTATTATTAATACTTTATTGCACCATAAAATTGTACAATGCGGCGAACTTAATGCCATAAGCATTTTGTACCATATTCTATTTTCGTTTTCTTAATGAAACGGCGACCGCCATAGGATCTGTTCACCAAATATCCTCGCCGGTGCCCCCAGGGAGCGCACGGAGGAGCGCTACTCGCAGCACCGCTCGTTCTTCTCCCGCACCACCTACTACCGCTCCATGCTGGAGAGCAAGAACAAGGTGTTCCAGACCATCGAGCACGCCGCGCACGGGGACCACAGCGCAGACCTCACGGGGCAGCTGCAGCTCATGAAGGACCTTAACGACAGGTAAACGAACGAACGAACGAACGAGCAAACCCCATTGGGAAGATAGCTCTCTACTCTACCAGTGGCTTATAGCAGGACTAAGTGCAGCTCTTAAGGGACCTTAACTGGGAAAACTGCGTCTCCTTCCGTCTCCTTAGCATGTCGATAAATACAAAACGGCTTTAAGGCTGGACCTGAGTTTGCCAGCGTAGTGAAGCCAAGCAGCGGAGGGAATTCGCAGATTGTTGCCCAGGGTGCGTCAGGCGTACGGGCTCAGTGATCACGTCAGTCGGATGAGGCTCCTTTCATGCATCCCCTTCCTGCTGGTGCCTTTTAGCAGTACCAAATACAGCTTGTGCGAAACTTCTGTATTATATGAATGAGAGATTTTGTACTTATCTATAATTAATTGTATTATGTCTTGTAGGCGGCTTGATAACTTCTGACAGTAAGGCCTGTCACTGTGTTACAATCTCCAACAACCCGGACTTGGCCTCCGTGGTGGAGTATGGCCTATCCTTCCTGCGATGCAGGAAGAGATTTTTGCCCCAGCAGTGGGGACACACAAGGGTTGATAATCCACCGTGTTATACAATATTGACGTTATTGTCTCTTCTTCAGTGTAAGAAGGAGCGATCGAATCCGGAACCTTACGCTTTGCGCTTTTGCGTATTTAAAATTGAAATTAATAATATTTGAGCTGGACCGCAAAGTTGACTGGACCGCAAAATGGAATTGGGCGTGTTACGTGAGTCGTGTAGGTCCAGACTCATAGGTGAAATTTGCCACTAACTGGGTCCCGCGCGACGGATGCGCAAACTTAGCCAACCAAGGCGAAGATGGCGGGATGACCGAACGAACTTTCTACCAGGTTGGTAGAGTGGAGTGGAGAACTAAAGAGGAGGCTTTAGTCCAACAGTGGTGCACAAAAAAATAATTATGCAATCTAAGTATTTTACTCAAAATTACACAAAGCATGTGACTTATTGAACGTTGCAAGTAAAACTAGGCGTCCATTACTAGATGATTAAATAGACATCGAAACGATGTAAATTAATACCTTAGCGTTATCCTTACATTAGCGTGGAGTAACCTTTGTTTACTACAGGTTCGCCCAGGTGACCTCCTCGGCGACCCGGCGCGAGGCCGAGCTGCAGCACCTGGCGCGCGCCTGGGAGGACTTCGACGCCAAGAGGAGGGCCGTGGAGGACTGGGCGGCGCGCGCGCAGGCGCTGCAGGCCGACGAGCGGGCCGACACCAAGCAGGCCGTCGACTACCACAAGCGCTTCTTCCAGGAGGCCGACGAGCGGGCCGTGGCCGACCTGGTGCGCTCGGCCAGGGACCTGGTCGAGGTGAGACCTAGCAGGAGGAGGCCATCCGCAGGCGGTTCGTCAGGGCGCTGATCGGCTGCAGCTGACTTGACGCTACGAGTAGCTCGGTTCCCAAGACCTTGGCTTAATATTAAGTTCTCAAGGTTTAGCTAGTCTATGTTTTAAGGTAAAGGTAAAAGGAAACCCTTTTTTGTTCGTCTGTCGGGACCCTTTATCTCGGACACTAAAGCAGTTTGTGGACTTTCACGAGCAGTTCTTCCAAGGGGCTGACGGGCGAGCGGTCGCGAACCTGGTGCGTCAGTCGAGGCGAGTCGTGACTGGCAGAGGACTTCCACGAGCTATTTCCTGGGAGCTGATGAGGGAGCGACCTCGATGTCGGTGCGCTCGGCGAAGGATCAGGTCTAATCAGGCCTTACAGTGTAATACTGACGTAGTTTTTCAATAGAATGATGTGAACACGACGACGGTTGTTATTTGTTTCAATATAGTAGTCAAAGCAATACCAAGCGCCCCCGCAGTAGATCGATACGAGGGTTGTTATCGATATAGTTAAGCAGCTGGAGCACTCGTGGCCTAGGCGAATCGAGTGATTGGAATCAATCACTCGAGTCAAGCAACAATAGGTGCAGTCAAGTACAGGATGGGTGACCGTCTTGTGAGTACCGCTAGTGGCATTTTTCCGAGCGTTTCCATGCTTTGCGCGGCACGTTAGGCCCTTGGTGCCGGCTGTCATGTAATGGCAGTCGTTAAGCCACGTCAGAGGCCTCACGGGTGGCTCGATAACTTCTGACAGTTTACTCTAGTAAGACTACCTGTCTTACAATCCTTCATCGACTCGGACTTGGCCCACGTTGTGGAGTACGGCCTAACCTTCCTGCGATGCAGGGAGAGACCTGATGAACTCGGTGGAAGATCGTAAGACAGTAGCGGGCTTCACTGTCAGAAGTTCTGCAGCCGCTCATAAGGCCTCCGACGTGGCTCGACGCCTGTCGCTACATGACCGCCGGCACCGGCGGCTTGACGTGCCTTGCGAAGCACGGAAGCGTCCGGTGAAATAAAGCCAAACCGTCCTGCGATGCAGGAAGAGACCCGTGCCCCAGCAGTGGGTCGATACGAGGGTTGATATCGATATAGTGATGATTGGCCTTTTTGCATCTACGTAATGAGATGATTTAATAAGCGGTGGTAGCTTAGTGGGTAGAACCATAGACTGGCAAGCGAGAGCCCCAGGTTCGATCCCGAATGCAGGCATGTACCAATGACTTTGTTTAATTTCAAAGTTACGTACATTTGCGAATTTGCAGTCGCAATACCACACGCTAACGGTGAAGGAAAACATCGTGAGGAAACCCGCGGCTTGGTTGGCTCCGCACGTATTGACTAGTCTTTCCTGTGGGCTAGGCCGACTAAGCTGTCAGGGTGGTATAGGTGCTGGGCAAGCCTACACCATCTTTAAAACCATGTCCCAGGCACTACAGCGTCGGAGTGGTCCCTTCACCCATCTAGTGTGAGTGAAGATACCACTGGACGCTGCATAAATCATCTCATTAAGTAGATGCAAAAAGGCCAATATTATTATTAATGAGATGATTTATACAGCGTCCAGTGGTATCCTCACTCACACTAGATGGGTGAAGGGACCACCTTGACGCTGTAGTGCTTGGGACATTGTTTTATAGTTGGTGTAGGCTTGCCCAGCACCTATACCATCCCGACAGCTTAGTCGGCCTAGCCCACAGGAAAGACTAGTCAATACGTGCGGAGCCAACCAATCCGCGGGTTCCTCACGATGTTTTCCTTTACCGTCAGCGTGTGGTATTGCGACTGCAAATTCGCAAATGTACGTAACTTTGAAATTAAACAAAGTCATTGGTACATGCCCGGACTGAACCTGGGGCTCTTGCTTGCCAGTCGACGGTTCTACCCACTAAGCTGCCGATATAGTAAAGCAGCTGTATACTATGTCCAAAAAGTGTAGAAATTGAAGAGTAAAGTTTTGCTCAGACTTTTTTCTGTTTTTTTTAATTTCTTGCACTAAAAATATAAAAATAAAAACTACAGTCATTGCATTAAAATGATTTATCGTACTTAATCGAAGATAGTAAATGGTCGTGATTTTCGTTAATACC
This sequence comes from Yponomeuta sedellus, assembly GCA_934045075.1. Taxonomy (NCBI): domain Eukaryota; kingdom Metazoa; phylum Arthropoda; class Insecta; order Lepidoptera; family Yponomeutidae; genus Yponomeuta; species Yponomeuta sedellus. Next base: position 24,344,834 of record OW203724.1, read on the forward strand.
AATAATGAAGTTTCACTTCCGGTTTGTTGAATTTTTTGCCGAACTATAACCCTCGGCAGCTGGTGAGCCCCTCGGAGCGCGCGGGCGTGGTGTCTTCAGCCGAGCAGCTGCAGGTGCGCTGGCGCGCGCTGCTGGCGGCGGCGCCCGCGCACCTCATGCGGCTGGAGTTCCGCCTGGACGAGGCCGTGCTGCAGCACGCCGTCAAGGAGCTCGAGCGGGAGATGCTCTACGAGGAGCAGGTGACCAGAAACATCACAAAAAATATTTATTTTCATCCCACCATCTCGGAAAGAGAATTTTTAATCTTCAATATCTGAGTGGAAAGCCGTTTTTATTCTCTAGAGGATAAAGTAAATTGAGTTTAGAACGTCGTGTGCACTAAGTTTGTGAATTAAAAAAGTTTACCTATCTTGTGATTGTAAACGTTTTTTTTTGCATTTAGTCATTTCCTCGCTGAGATGGAATGAAAAGTTACGTGTTGCACTCGAGTGCAAAGATTTTTCACCTCGTGCTCTTTTGATTCCCTCGCTAATGCTCAGAATTCTAATTTTGAATCACTTGCTGCGCTCGTGATTCAATTTTAGAATCCTTCGCTTGCTCGGTCATCAAAATTGAACGCGCGGTTAAAAAGCAACTTTGCACTCTTTTATAACAAATAACTATTATGCCACACCTGGCAATAAAGTAGCTTTTTCCGCACTCTGCGCGTACGGAAAAAGCCGCTTTCTGGCCAAGTGTAGAGATAAAAAGATGTACACAACACGGGAGGTAAGTTACACCCTAGTTGTGTAATGTACTATTTTAATACAGTTGCTCAAAAAGTGGCGTATTGCAGGGACGTATAGCGTTCGGGATGTGGGCTATTACATACTCGTGCTTTTTTTTTTACCTTTCCCGCACTCGTGCGTTCTCTTTCCCAACTGTCAAAATAATGTCTATAAAAAGAAAAACCAACCATGAAGATTTTACTAAAAAAAAATATAGAAGTTTTTATGATGACCTACTAATTTGTTACAATGTCAGATTTAATGATTTCATTGAATGAATTAAATTAGAATTCATTTCATTTCATCTCATTAAATTTCATTTTCATTTCATATCAATAAAAAAAATCTACTGAAGACTTGGCTGTATGGGCATAGTTCTCTTTGCTTACTAGAATGGGTGAAAAAAAAAAATCTCTGCTTATATTTTTTTACGGTTGGCACCATTTTCCAAATAATTTTTCTTTAGTGAATTGCTTATTTTTTTCGCAACTGTATTAAAAATAGTCGTTCAGTACACGTGCGGAACCGTCATTGCAACTTGTTCCGTCTGTCAATCCTTGTCTTCGGCTGCACCTCGGCTCGGGTAGACATTTGTCGGAACTCTTTGCAATGACAGCTTTTCCGCACTTGTAATGAAATATACTATTGCCGCGCACTTTTTAAATTTGGAACATCTTATTGTTTAACGCCAAAGATGTCAAACGCAAATATTTTTTGAGTTAAGACTAGCCGGTACCACAGCCCCGAGTCGCGCCGACGGCTGAAAAAAAGCAATAATAATATTAAAGTGAATTACCTAATAGTTTTGTTTTGAAAAATGAGGCGCCTTTTGTTTTTTCATAGCGACTGGTGAAAAGTAGCGTATCACTTGGACTATTCCACTTGCTAATATTACAGGATACGTCGGCCGACTTCATTTTTGGTCCAATTTCTTTAATTTCTGACGTCATCCGTAAAAAAGACCAACCTCATTTTTGTCCCAATTTCTTTAATTCCTGATGTGATCCGTAAAAAAAACTGCGCACGCGACTGCGTAACGACCTCCAGCAGTAAAGCGTCCGTTCCCCCAGGCGTACAACCAGAGCGACGACGCGGACGCGATCCTGGTCCGCAACGAGGAGTACTTCCGCAGCCAGGGGCCCGTGCTGCAGGTGGAGCGCTGCCTGCAGAACCTGCAGCACATCGCGCGCGGCTACGAGCAGCAGGCCGGCGACGCCGCGCTGCAGCACGCGGCGCGGCGCTGCGAGCTGCAGTGGGAGGCCGCCGTGCAGCGGTGAGCGCTCCCGCCGCTCTCATTGTCGATCCCATACGTCACCTCACGCCTGTCGCCCATAAGCTCAGTCGGAAAGAGCGCTGGCACGGATAGCCAGAGGTCGCGGGTTCGAATCCGGGCCTGGGTAGAATTTTTAGCCTCTAAATAGGTTTTTAAAAGTGATCCTTAGCACGGGTCAGTGCGTTAAAAAGAATATGATCACGCCTGTATCCCAGAGGGGTAGGCGGAGACCGGGGGCTGCCACTTGCCACGATCCTGACAGATCACCTTCGCTTCGTCGACGTTCGTAAGTCGTTGCATGCACGAATCGATCCCAGTTTGCACTTAAATACTGAGGCGAGCGAAGTCATTACACTAATATTATAAAGGCGAAAGTTTGTGTGTGTGTGTATGTTTGTTACTTCCTCACGCCTAAACGGCTTGAGAGATTTTAATAAAATTTGATATGCAGTTACCTGACAGCCTGGATTAACACATAGGCTCCGTTTTACTGCGGGAAAATATGTTTTACTGGTTGGTAATACACTATTATTTTCCCTAATAAACCGCGGGTAAGACACAGTATTCTATAAAACGCAAGGAACCGTATGAGACGACATTTTGGAAAAAAGGCCTTTACCCTGCAGCGATGATAATTATGATGATGATGATAGATAGATAGAGAACACTTTATTGCACAGCCAGAAAAATATTACAACCATGATTCTTAAATCTAAGTAATGTTATACAATTGGCGATCTTATCGCTAAGACAAATCTATCGATGATCTGCGGCCTTTCCGCCTAGGCAAATATCCTGCATATCCCCACTCCCTACTCGAAATTCAGTCACCGACATCGTCCATTTTCGTCCGACGGCGATTCGTACGACGTTCCTGGTCACATATAAATACCCTTCTTCTTCTTCTGGCTATATTAATCCACTGCTGAACATAGCCCACCCCTAACGAGCGCCATAGCGCCCCGTCTTCAGCTTTCCGCATCCAGCATCTGCCAGCAATTTTTAGATCATCATCCCACCTGGCCGGAGAGCGTCCTACACTACGTTGGCCGAGTCGCGGTCTCCACTCAAGAACACGTTTACTCCAGCGGTTGTCGGTTTTTCGCCAGATATGGCCAGCCGAATGTCACTTCTCTAAATACTCAGGCTATTCAAATAATTTCCCACATTATTATTGAGTCAATTTCCTCCTCAGGGTCGAGAGCTTCCGCCAGAAGCTGCAGAGGATCCCGGCGAAGTGGGACGCGTACCGGCAGAAGTTCACCGAGATGGAGTGCTGGATGGACCACGTGGGCCACACGATGGACAGTATTGTGCGCGAGGTCGACTCAGCTGAGGCCTTCGAGCGAGAAAAGACTATCTTCCAGGTAAGTGCTAGATGTGAACTGAACTCTATAGGTATACTTCTATGATGCTAAGCGGCATTGAGCTCGCCTACGCCTAGTTTTTATGCAATAAATAATTTTAATAATAATGAAAATCAATCGCAACCGTAGAAACAGTCGAATAGAACTACGAATATGAAGATTGTACACTCGCGAACCATGTAATTTTATGAAAGCTAATGTTAAAATTGTGTCTCTTCGTTGCTGTCATATGGAATAGTTGAGGGAACTCATGGTAAATATGCTGTTGGATTCTTAAAGTTTTAAAAATTCCAAGAGATCAGATTATTTCTATTTTAGATGTAGGCAACAAAAGAAAAAACCCTTTCTTTGAAAGGCAAAAACCATGTGCTACAGTCTAAAAAATCACAATCTTTTGTTAGTATTGTTTATTGACTATAGGGAAAAATCCACTGTTTAACTACGTCTATTTCGCTTTCTAAAGTGATAAGATGTTAGATTAGCTTTCGGAAATATGAGAATCGTAACTGTTCTATTCCCCGATCTCTTCTAGAACATTTGCCGCGAGGCCGACAAGAAGCGCGAGGACATGAAATGGCTCGTGCAGACCCTCGACATGCTCTCCAACCACTGCCCCGAGAGCGAGGCTCAGGAGGAGCAGATCCGCCTCGAAAACCTGATAGCGCGCTACAAGAACTTGATCCCGACCATCGAAATCACGATGATCAAGACAGAAACTTACACCAGATGCTACACGTACCGCAGAGAGGTCCACGAGGTGATCTGCGTCCTCGAGAGCGCGAAGGAGCAGGCGCTGCTGGAGCCGGAGCCGCAGTCGCTGCAGCACGTGGAGCAGCTGCTGCTGGAGCAGCAGGCGGCGCTGCAGCAGCTGGACCGGCAGCGGCCCGGCGTCATGACCATGCTGCAGCGCGGCAAGGAACTCATCAAGGACGCCAACGCCCCGGCCTTCGTGCGGGAGGACGTCAGGACCCTCGAGACCGGCTGGAACGCCGCCTACGACACTTCCAACGACAAGCTGCATAGGCTGCGAGACACCCAAAAGGTCTGGTCCAACTACGAGTACCAGAAAGATGAGCTGCTGTCCGACATCGACAGGATCGAGAGCTACGTCGCCCATCCGGGCCTGCAGCTGGGAGTGACGAACATCGGAAGGGATCTCCAGGAGACGAAGACGTACAACGCCGACATCGAGAAGGCCAAGTCGGAGAGGCTGCCGCAGTTGCAATCCGCGTACGCCGAGCTGCGCTCCTTGACTGCGAACAAACCTAAGCCGGTCATTGAGCAGGACCTGGAGAACATTGAACGTAAATTGATAAGAGTTCAAGACGAGGTGCAAAACAAGGTCGAGCATCTCGAGAAGTTTAACCAGGAGTGGGTGAAGATCGAACATAAACTGGAACACGTTCGTGAATGGATCAAGAAGGAGAGCCCCGCTTTGATCTCCGAGATCAGATCCGAGAATATAACTCCTGAAGAAAGAGTTATCAAATCTCAGGCGCTGCAAAGTATAATTTCCGAGAAACTCGAAGCGATCAAGGGCGTCGCCGAACACGGAACCAAGTTGGCGGTCGAACACCAAGTCCAAGACGCTAACCGACTCAAAGGAGAAGTGGCGCTGCTCGAAAAGATGATGGCTGACTTGCAACGTTCTACAGAACATCAAACCAAGGTCGTCGAGCACGACCTAGCTAGTTGGCAGAAGTACCAGCGCGGCGTCGCTGAAATCAAACCCTGGATCGAAGAAGCCGAAATCAAACTAGGCAATGTGCCGAAACCGACGACCTTACCCGAAGCCCAGCAGTTGCAACAGCAATCCAAAGCCCTCGTGACCGACTGTGACAAGCAACTGATGAACCTGCAAATCCTTTCGAGTGTCAGCCACCAACTTTCTGGTAAGACCAGTGCACCTGATGAAGTCGACGCTATCCACTCCCGGTGGGCTGTAGTACACGATCAAGCCGATCAGTGGAACAACAAACTTGACAAACTAGTTACGAATTGGGAAAACTTCGAACGCGACGCTGAAAAGCTAGAAAGCTGGATCGAGAATGGAGAAAAGCTTCTAAGCAGCCGTGTGGTTTCTGTGGATACGCCCCATATTGAGAAATTAGACCGAGAGTTGAATAAGCTAAAGTCGTTTGGAAATGAAATCTCACAGCAACAAGCTAAGATAATTACATTGTCTCAGACTTGTGACAACATCTGCCACAGTATTCAACCTGAGGGTGCTGCGTTGCTCAAGAACAAAGTATCTGACATAAAACAACGCACAAATACTCTAGCTGAAACCGTAAGGACTAAAGTCAACGAGCTATCGGACAAAATAATCGTCCGTCAAGAGTTCACGACCAAACTGCACACTTTCGATAACTGGATCACAGACTTTAGAAGGAAAACCGAGAGTTACGATCAGATCAGTGCTGACAAAGTGGAACCCGCTTTGCAATCCATGCATGTATTGCTACAAGAACATGCAGCCAAAGAACCAGAGTTCACTGATATCTACAACGAAGTAAAGAACATCACACTTATGTCACATCCAGACGAAACCAAATCTCTCAGTGAGACATACTCCAACATTGCATACAACTATCAGACGGTTGAAAGCAATATCCAACAAAACAAAGGCATACTACAAAAGTGGTCTGATCTCCTAAACTGGTACGAAGACACCAAGCAACAACTAAGTCATATTCAATACCAGATCGAAGGACCTAAGTTGACTCCTGAGAGTTACGAGAAACTACGCCAAGAGTTAGTCAATGTTATCAGTAAAGTACCCGAGAAGAAAAGCAACGTAGCTCTGCTGGATGGTCCTTCGAAGGTTAAAGTCACTGACCAGAATACCGGCAGAATTATGTCTCCTACCAGCTTGGTCAAGGAAATAGAGGTCAAAGCCGAAACGTTACTGAACCAAGTAACATCAAAGAGAGACTTGGTGCAGAAAGTCGGAGCCAGATGGGACAAATTCAACGTGCAACATAATGCTTTGGCAGATGTCTTGCATAACGTGCAAACGGTATTGAACGAAATGTCGCAAACGTCAGTGCCTTTAACCGAAGCGTCAATCCAAGACATGACTGAGCAACTTGATAAATTGGATGCAGACTTGAAAGACAAGCAAACGATAAGAAAGGAGTTGAGAGAAGAAGGCCTGCATTTAATGAGAGAAGACCAACCTAATATGGGGACGATACAGAATGCTTTATCTGCTGCTGACAACAACTGGGACCAAGTTGTAAACTCTGTCCGTGACACTAAGAACAAATACATACTCCTGTCGTCAACGCTACAAGAGTTGAAGAATTTCACCATAGCCTTTGATAGGGAAATGACGAGAGCTGAACAGCTGTATAACGACTGCAAAGAATCTCCCAACGATTATGTTCAAACAGCACAATCTTTGGACAAAGCGAAGAAAGCACATGAAATCCTGAAACGGTCGAAGAGTCTTCTAGACCAGATGGATGTCATAAAACAATCTGTATTGAAACAAGCGTCGACTTTGGGTGGATTCGATACAACTCCATTAGAAGAAGCTTTCTTGAACTCACAAACTCATTGGGAGAAGGTAAATGACGCCATCATAAAAAGGATACAAGATTTAGAATCGCAACTTATTGTATGGAGACAAATTGATGACACAAAAGATCAAATCGTACTTTGGTTGAGTGAAACTGGGCAGAACCTAGCTAATGCTTGCGACAATATGGAAATCAGATTTGGACAAAGTCATCTAACAAAGTATAAGGAAGAACTGCCACTTTACTTGGGTATGAAAAACAGCATCACTTCGAAATGTGAACAGATTACCAATTTGAACAAGAGCATTCCTTTAGGGCAAGTCAATTCTATTATTGAGTACTTGGATAGTGAATTTGAAGCTTTGAAAACGTTGGCTGACAATCTTGACGCAGCTGTATCTTCGTTGGGATCTAAAGAAACCCAACTAAAGGATAATATCAAAAAGTTGTCGGACAAAGTTAGCAAGATCCGCGATGATATTATTAAATGTGACGATATGACCGGGGATAACGCGAAAATCTTAGACCGTCTAAAGAAATGCCAAACTTGCAAAGCAGAGCTGCAAAACTTTAACGATGAACTTGAGAATCTCATAATGAACGTCTCTGAAATGAATTCTAACTACCCTGGATTCTACGAGTCTCTAGTTCCGAAAGAGCTTAGTGCTCTACAGAAGAGATTTGAAAGCGTCGTTTTACATGCTAACAAAACTGAGACGACTCTTTTGACGTTCCTACAGAAGACATTTACTGATAAATTAGCCATGTTCAACAGAAACCTAAAGATACTGGATGACAAGACCAGATGGTGTATGCCGGATGCAGGAAGTGACAAATATAACCTTGAAGTTAAAATGGCTGCCTTAATTGATGTGGAAAATGGTATGGCTGAATGTACTGGCAAAATTAAAGAATTAAAGGAAGCCAGTGACATACTAAAGATTGTGGCTGAACCTTCATGTGCCCAAGAAGCTGCATCCCAAACTGAAAAAGCTCAAAAGAATCTGGATGTACTCGCTGCTAACTATAATGAGATTAAAAATAGATTGAAAGAGAACATTGATGTTTGGCAAAACTACGAGAACTCACTTGAGAATGTCTCCGAATGGTTAAAAGACAAAGAAAATAAGGTTAGACAGGAATCTGCTAATCTTCTCAGTTTGGATGATATCGACGGCAAGATCCATGAAATCGAACAGTTGAGTCATGAGATACACGATTATGGCAATGAGATCAATAAGCTCAATGATGTTGGCGAGAAAATATTAACTAAAAATCCTGACTCTCGCGTCACTCAGTATATCAACCATCTGGTGATCAGATACCAGACTGTTGAAAAGTTCACTGACAGTCACTTAGCAAGACTAAAAGACTTGAAGGATAACAAAGTAAAGTACCAGAAGTCAATCGCTGCCTTCAAGAACTGGCTTCAAGATGCTAACGGCAAGATCAAAGACTTGGCTACCATGCAAGCATCTAAGCCTACACACGCTGATTTGGCCGAGATGAAAAAACTGAATGACAACAAAGAAAATGGACAAAAGTTACTGAACAACGCAATTGAAGCCGGTGAAGCACTATTCAGTGGCATCACACCTGAATGTCGCGAACAAGTCAGAAATGAACTAAGAGCTCTGAGAAATGGCTTTGAAGAGTCCGTCGATTCTCTCAACAACATAATCAAAGATATTGAAACTACGATCAATAAGCGTTCGTCCTTCGACGATACATTCAACCAAGTTAATAAATGGATCGGAGACAAGGAAACCGAACTTGGAGAATTCAAGCTTTGCCCTAACTTACCAGAAAAAAAGGCTCAGTTACATGCTAACAAAATTGCACACCAAGAAGTTGAACTACATCAGTCTCTGCTGTCGCAACTAACTGAGAAAATCAAGATGATGCCAGATGAAGAAGCGGAAAAGAGTCTGTTGAAAACGGTAGAGAGATACCAAAACATGGCAAAGGAATTGGATCGTCGAGTTAACGCAAGTGAATCTCACGTTACAGACCATGAAAAGTATGTTCAATTGTTCGAAGCCTGCCGCGATCGTCTCAACCACATTGTGGCGGAAAATAGCCTTCTGAACTACAGTGTCGTAACCCAAAAAGAGGACGTTGATGCGAAAATCGCTGTCATCGAGAAAGTTAATGCGAAAGCACAAGAAACTGAAAATCTTCTCGGTGGTCTAAAAACCCAATTGCACACTGTTCTAGAAACAACAAGTTCGAACGGTCATCCGATTTTGATCAGTGAATTTGAACAACTGAAAAATACTTGGAATCAATTCGCTACACAATGCAAAGAGCAGGATAAGAAACTAAAAGAGACTCTGAAGCAATGGAACGAAAGTCAAAAGACTTTGAATGATCTTGAAGAATGGCTTACTGTGAAGGAGAATCAACTAAGGGACCAAAGTTTGAAGAGCACATTAGAAGCCAAGATTGCTCACTTGGAAAAGGTCAAGGAGATTCAAAAGGAGCTAGCTTCAAGGAGCGCAGATTTCACTGCTCTATCTGAAACACAACAGAACGTCGCTGGCGATTCAGAGCTTATTGGCAAAACATCAAAACTAGCTACCAGGTATCACACGCTAAACAATGTTGTCAACGAAAACATTTCTAAATACGAAGTGTTCGTCTCAGAACATCAAACTTTCGAAAACGAATACGATGGAATGGAGAAATGGCTTAACGATATGCTAAGTGAGCTCCAAGACTTGAATGAAATCGTTGGCGACTACGCCGTACTACAAGAAAAACAAAACAAAGCTAAGGAACTATACGAGACAAGGAACAAGAAAACTCCGACCTTCGAAGAATTCTTAAGCCTTGGTGAGAAGTTATACACTCATACAAGTCCTGATGGCAGAGAAGTTATCCGACAAAAAATCCGCAAAATAAGAACTCTGTGGGACAGCTTTGGAGATAGCTTCCAGGAAACTGTTAACAAGTTGGACCAGTGCCTACTGCAGTTCTCAGACTTCTCACTTGCCCAAGAACAATTGACCAAATGGCTGAAGGATGTCGAAAAAGCCATGCAACGGCACACTGAACTTAAGGCATCTTTGGAAGAAAAGAAGGCACAATTGCAAAACCACAAAATCATGCACCAAGAGATCATGACGCACCAGACATTAGTAGAATCGGTTTGCGACAAAGCCCAACAGCTCGTTGATCAAACACACGACGCTTCGTTGAACGTGTACTTACAATCAATAAAGCAGCTGTTCCAAAACATAGTGACAAAGTCACAGAACTTACAGGATAATTTGGAAGACTGCGTGAAGCGGCACGAAGATCTAGTTAAGCTGATTCAACACTACAAAGAATGGCTTGGATCCCAATCAGAAAAGCTTCTGGATATCGAAAGCGGTACTGGAGAAAAGCCAGAAATTATAAGAAAGTTAACATCGGCTGTACAAATGAGGGAGATTGAAAAGATAGGTTCATCTAAGCTAGATGAAATAAGAGCGGTATTCTCAAATGTCAGTAAAAGTACTTCCGAACCCGGAAACGTTGCTATTAAAGCTGAGATTGATAACTTACATGACCAACTCCGCAATGTTGTCCAAAGCATCGGTGCCTCGGAACAAAAGCTTAAACATACCCTTGAAATTTGGAACAAATTCGATGTATCCATCGAATCCATCACCGAATGGCTTAAAGACATGGAATCAAAATGCCGCGACCAAAGTCTTTGCTCAACCTTGGAAGAGAAAGAAGCTCAACTAAAAAGATACGTCGATCTACGCAACGACATCAACACTAAAGAAAAAGAGGTTGACGCTTTTGTTGATAAATCTCATAGCCTTATTCAACTTAGCGGCGTAGAGCGCCTGAAACCCCTAGTGACACAAATCAGCAGTCGCTATCAACAGCTGCACGTAATTTCTAAAGAGATTGTTAATCACTGGTCAGAACTTGTAGCTGACCATAAGAAATACGTCCAACAACGCAACGAATTCGAAACCTGGCTGAAGCCCTTGGAAGAACAGCTGTCGCAGATGGTTACTAAGGAAGATAAGCTCAGTATCGAAAGCAAAGGAAACAAACTGCAAGTGTTCCTGCTTGAAAGAGATAACGGAGAACATAAGGTTGGAATTCTAACAACAGCTGGCGACAAAGTGTTGCCTGAAACAGCAGCGAATGGCAGAGAAAACATCCGTGCTGAAGTAAGGACCCTCAGAGAAAGATGGGACAAGCTAAATGATACCATTTTGCAACAGCAAAAAGAGTTCGAATCTCAAACACTTCAATGGTCAAGTTACCAGGACGTATTACAGCAAACGCTATCCTGGCTAGACGAGAAGGAAAAGCTCGTGGACGCTGAAGAAAAGGCCGTCCTCAATTCATCTCAGGAAATTAAGTCTAAACTACTTAAAAACAAGACGCTGTTACAAGAAATTTACTCTCACAAACGAGTCATAGAAACTGTAACTGAAAAGGCGAAGAATGTCGCTGCTACTTTACATACTGGCAAAGATAAGAATGATGAAATGACCGCTATAATCCAATCTGTCTGGGACAGATACAACACTCTGACGAACAGACTAACAAGTGTGATAAGCAAACACGAAACTACTTTCGAAATCTACCAGCAATTTGCCGACCAGCAAAAGTCTCATCAAGACAACCAAAAACACCTTTGGGACCGCCTCCATCTGCTTTCTGACTTCTCTGGCAACAAAGCAGCGCTGCAAAGCAAACTGGCCAATATACAAGAGTTGCTGGATGCCCTACCAACAGGAAACAATAAACTAAAGATTTTATCCGACTTGATTGAGACTAACAACGCTAGGTTATCACCAAGAGGCAAAGAAGGCATGTCACGAGAGCTAGCTTTGCTCAAAGCTGATCTGGAGAAGTTTACAGCGACAGTTCATGACGTCAAACGAGGTATAGAAGACAAGATCCAGCAGTGGATAGAGTTTGATAGTGCAAATGACAGGCTACAGCATTGGTTGAGTGATACTGAGATGAGTTTGAAGACCTATACACCTAAAGCCACGCTAGAAGAGAAGGTGGAGCAGCTTAACAAATACCAGGTATGTATTTTCTTTTCTTTCATCAAATTTTACCTACTCTTATGTATTTCAAGCGGGTTTATCTGAATCTTATGAAACTTTCAATGTTATACAGGAGTTATGTAAAAAGATTGATACTCATGAAAATGAAGTCGCAACGCAAATAAGTGCTCTAATCACCCTAGGTGAAACCCTGGATCAAGTAAGAAATGAATGAGAAAACTTTAGGATAACTACACAAGCACTCTTGTAGTTAGGCTAACCGCCTCTTACTTCAGTAGACCTTCTAATTTCACAGACAATTAAAGAAGTGTATGTTGTTACTTAAATCTAACACGACGTATTACCTAATTACGTACTTCTTTCAATATATTGTACGTACATATAATTATTTATTACCTACTCCATGGGATGGGACGCAGTGTTTGACACTAATATGACGAAGGCCTTCGCAGCGGCTTCAAGAAATCTTTTCACTACAAAAGACGTAGTCTAACCGAAATACTCAACATTCTAAAACTAACCTTAACGGTAGACGTTGTAGTTTAGTCTAATTCAAAAAAATATCTAATGTAGTTCGTTTCTTTTAACGAAATTGATAATTACAGGCAATCTTAGCAAACCTAAAGAAGACTGAGAACGATGTCGACAAACTCACAGACGAATTCAGCGATTTGATTGAAAACTGCAATGATACTCGAATTACTATGAACCTTCAACAAATGACTTCAAGGTTCCAGTCCGTTCAATCCACGGCTAAAGAGCTAGTCAAGAAGTGCGAACAGGCTGTCAGTGACCACACAGCTTACCAGGACAAGTACAAGCAATGCACTGATTGGCTTAAAGCAGCTGAGCACAAATTTGATGAATGTAACAAGAATCTCTCGAACACTCCTGAAGGTATCAAAGCCAAGCGAGAAAGCCTCAATGATCTACTTAGTCAGAGACGCAACGCTACTCTCCTTGTTAACAACACTTTTGAATTGGGAGAAAAGCTATATCCATCGACTTCTCCTGAAGGGAAGGAGCTGATCGAACAACAGTTGGCTGACATTCAACAGGCTATAGACAATCTATACGATAACATCACTAAAGCCGAAAGGGATTTAGATTCGGAACTCAATAAGTGGTCGTCATTCGAAGATAACCTTAAGAGCGTCAAACAATGGCTCACAGCGGCCGAGCAGAACCTTCCAAAAGAGATTGAGCTGAAAGCCACTTTAGACGAAAAGAGAAACCAACTGAACGTTTACAGAACATACTTGCAGGATGCCATAGCTCATCAGCAAGACATCGCTGACCTTGAGGGCCGCGCAAGTAGTCTGCCTGACAGCTCTGATGTTATTACTAAAGAAATCCAGCAACTGAAACAAAGACACGAAGGCGTTCTTGCTAGAGCAAAATCGTTCGTCGAGCAGTACGAAGCGATTGTCAACAACCACCAACAATACACCAAGGCAGTTATGGACCTACAAGAATGGGTTGAAGCGACACACAACACTGCCCAACTTTGGGGAGATACAAACTTGGAACGAGTATCTCTGAGCAGTAACTGCGAGAAGCTTAAATCTCTTCAGTTAAACTTGCCCGAAGAAAAGAGTCGCATTGATAAGATACGTTCTCTAGGAGAGAAAGTTTTACCAGGAACCATTAGTAACGGCCAAGCTAACATTCGTAACCAAATAGATGCTTCGCACCAAGAATGGGAAGGCCTTGTGTCTTTCATTAACAAAACAATCGAATCACTTGAGAACAAGATTCAACAGTGGAATGAATACGAAAACATGAAAGATCAATGCTTGGCTTGGATTAGGAACACCGACACTCAGATTTCATCTGTAGATCTAAAAGCTACTTTACCAGAAAAGCAGGAGCAGTTCAACAAGTTCCAAGAACTACAGGGCGAGGTTAGGGCTAAGGAACTAGAAATCGACAACATCACTGAAAAGGCTCAACAGTTGTACGGTGTTTTGGGACCCCGCGGTTCTCAAATATCAGACATTTCGGTGAAATACCAAAGCTTGTCTCAGAAGGTGAAAGATCTGACCAATAGATGGCAGCAGTATGTTAAGACACATCAAGAGTTTGCCAGTAATGTAGCAGAGTGCTCTCAATGGATTGAGGAGCTAAGAGACAAGCTTGATTTCTGCGCTGACCTTAGCTCCAGCTCCCAAGATGATTTAGAGACTAAACTTGTGCTTATCCAAAACCTGCTTCTAGCTAAGGATGAAGGATTCACAAAAGTCCAATCTTTGGTCGAGTTGGCCCAAAATGTCATGGCTAATACGGCCCCAGGTGGCCACGAAGCTATTAACAACTCTTTAGTCGCTCTGCAAGAGCAATGGTCAGCATTGCTGTCTAGAATGATCGAAACTAAGAATATCTTGGACGACTCTGTCACCAAATGGGCCGGATTCCTGGAACAAATACAGCTGATCAACAAATGCAACGTGTGGCTCAAAAATATGCTCACAGAGCTTAGTCCTTTTGAGGCATCAATCACAGATAAAAGGTCTCAATTGGAAAAGCTAAAAGAAGTAGAAGAGAAGGCTCGTTGTGACCGCATAGATGTCGACACTTTAAAGGCTAAGGCAGCGGAAATGATAGCCAGCGGCCAGCAAAATGAAGTAGCGTCAAAAGCACAAGACACTTTGAACAAGTTCGATTCTCTTTACGATAAGGTGAAGAAACTATTGGCTGACCGCGAAGAACAGTACAAAGACCATAGACTGTACAAAGAAGCCCACGATGAGCTGATTCAATGGCTTGGCAGGGCCAGAGAAAAGGTGCCGTCACTTAAATCCAAACCTCTTAGTGATAAGCTGGCTATAGAGAACTCAGTGGCACCGTTAGAAGCTTTAATAAATAAGCAAGCTCAAGGCGAATTATTGCTCGAACATCTGCAGCATACGGGAGAAGTAGTCTTGGCCAGCACATCACCTGACGGCCAAACGATTATCAGAAACGAATTGAAGGCAGCTAAAGAGTGCTTCAATGATTTATTCAAAGAAATCAAGAAGCAGAAGGGTCAGTTAGAAGATACAGTTAACCAGTTCAGAGTGTACAAAGATGAATATGAAAGACTCTCCGACTGGCTACAGCAAAAAGAGATCGTAATCAAAAATCACAAGTTGGCGCTCCTCGGAACAGCTAAAGAAAAGGGAGCTCAAGTCAACGAGGTAAAAGAAGTCGTCGACCAACTGAAGAACGGGAAGGCAGACATCGACAAATTCAACGCCTCAGCCGCTGGACTTCTCTCGTCACATCTAGACTCGTACGTGAACAATCAGCTCAGATTGCTGAACTCTAGATACCAAGTTCTCGTCAATATGGCTAACGACGTCCTCAAGAAAGTAGAAACTAACTACGAGCAACACCAGACGTACGACGACAACTACGTCAAGACCAAGAAGTGGGTCGACGACGCTTGGGAAATCACCAGGTCCGGAAGCGAAGCCGGTGGGAACAGCAGCAAGGAAGCGCTGCAAAAGCGTCTTGAACAAATCGAAGACTTGCTGAAGAGTCGAGAGGAGGGTCAAAACTTAGTGCACGCCACCGTAAACAGCGGCGAGAAGGTCCTAAGGAACACCAGGTCCGACGGCAAAGACAAAATTAACAACGAACTAAAGGAGCTTCAAAACGAGTGGGACCGTCTTGTCAAGAAGATGACGACAGCCAAAGTCCACCTCGAGACTGCTCTGCTCCAATGGGCCGACTACAGCTCAAGCTACTCACAACTCCAGCAATGGATCTCTGACAGAGAAGCGAAACTGCAAGAAGTGTGCGAGCAAAAGGTCGCCAAGTCCAAGAAGGGACAAGACAGGCTTGCCGGCTTAACCACCGGATTGAGCCTGGGCGAGCGCAAAGCCACGCTCCGTCAAACAAACAATATCGTGCAAGATATAGTTTCCTTTGAACCGATGATTCAATCCGTCACTTCCAAAGCCTCAGAGCTGATGCAGTCGGCCCCTGCCACAGAGATCACCACAAAATACGAGTCGCTCTCCAAACAGGCCAAAGATCTGTACAAGAAACAAAAGGAAGCAGTGGAACAGCACCAAGCGTTCATCAATGCTGGCGCGGACTTCGTACAGTGGATCCGCTCGGCTCGGGAGAGACTAGGCAAGTGCTCCGAAGCGACAGGCGACAAGGAATCTCTCAGTAACAAGATCTCCCAGTTGAAAGTCTTGGAGAGCGAGCTGCCAGAAGGCCAGGCCAAGTTGCAAAAGGCGCTGGAACAAGGCGAGATATCCTGCCAGGTCGCTGATGATGAAGACCGCGAAGAGATTGAAGAAGAGATCGCTCTCATGCAGGAGGAGTACGATACCTATGTGTGAGTATTACTTTTATTTGCTATAGAATATTTAGAGAATCCGCTATTTGACACGTATCAAATTTGACGCGATAAATGAATATTTCCTATAGTATTTAACGTAAGAAACCGACTTAAATTGATTTTGCTAAGTAAGTATGCAGGATAGGATGGCTGCAAAATTTGCAAAGTAAAAAAAATTTTTCCTCGTTTAATTCGTAACGGCGAAAACGTTATCCGCCATCTTGGAACCATCTAAAGTATGTAAACAAACATCTTTCAGCCAGAGCCAGTGGACATTGATTATTATAGGACTTACATCAAAGTGATCTTCACATAAATACACCCGAGTTTCAATTGATAAAGAGTCGGGGTCTCTTTTGGCAAGTTTGAGCCTAGTTTTTCGAATGTTAATTTCACTGGGTACACGAATCCATAACTTCCCGCGGGTCTTTATTGACGTGTTTTTTCATTCTTGAACAATGCAATAATGATAATTGGTATATTTTGGATGTAAATTCGATGAAATCATGATTGCGTTGTTGTTATTTCACTATGCTCAGAGATCACTTACAGAAAATTGAATGTCAAACTTTGTTTACAATTTCTTGGACTTCAAACCATCGGCAAAAATGTCTGACCGCGTTTTTGGCTGTTTAGGAAAATAAAGTCTTAAAATATATTTTTTGTTGCTTTTAGGTCCTCAAAAAATATACTAAAATATTTTTTGGTCTAATGAAAGAGTTATTTACCATTTAAGACTTAGTTGAAAAGAGAGTCAAATAGCGGATTTGTACATGTCCACTTTGAGTTGTAAGTTGTATGATTCTTTGTTATATTTTTTTGTCAACTCCACAAAACCGCTCGATTTGAAAGAGGAAAACCATTATCAAAAGCCAACACATTATATCGGGCAACCGAGCAAAATTCTGGCATCTGGCCAAAGTCTTAAAAATCGGTTTGGTCTTTCATCAATCAGCACCTCGTAAGTTAGCTTTGTCAAGGCGACTATATAAGAACCGAATCGATAGCTAATGAGTCCTTAATAAGGTATTAAGAACAAATTTCTAATGACAGCGAGCAACTCAACAAGACTAAGGCCCTGATCGAAGGCGGCATCGTGAAATGGACTGAGTACGAGGAACAATACAAAGAAGCGCTGGAATGGCTGTCGCGCACCGAGCAACTCGTGCAGTCTTTCAACAACCTGCAGAACAGTCTCGAGCAGAAAAAGGTCGTCTTGGAGCAGTTCCAGGTGAGAGATTGTAACGGTGCAAACCTCTTTACACCATTTTTTTATATTTCTTTAATGACATACATACATAACCTCACGCCTGTATCCCAGAGGGGTAGGCAGAGACCAGGGACTGCCACTTGTCACGATTCTTTAATTCTGTCTATTATTTTCAAAAAAATAAAATTATGTCATGCATTTTCGAGGTTTTCCTCGTTTTTATTATTACTACTTCACATCTCGACTAGACCCTGACAATTTTTACCTGCTTATTCCGTTTTTATCCAGTTTTCTGTTTTTATTATAAATAAAACAGTATAAATGAAGCACAAAGTTAAAGTCGTTCCAGTTTCATTATTTATAAAAGTTCGACAACACTACACGATCACGTTGCATTAGTCCTTTCTGTTATTCAAAATATTGAAGAAAGAAGAACAAAAGAAATACATTTATTTATTGCTACATCTATTGTGTAAACATCTCTTTTTTGTTGTCAAATCACCGATTTTTATAACAAGTTAAGGTCGTTGGTAGGTCTGAGAATAGGTCTTAGGCTAATTGATATGGCAAAACAACTGTATATGTTTACAAGATGCCCATTCGTCCTTTAACACGGCCCGTCACCCTCGCCACCCTTGCAGGGCCACCTGCAAACGCTGTTCGACTGGCAGAGCGAGCTGGACAAGCTGAACGTGCGCGCGCAGACGCTGCTGGAGACATGCGCAGACACGCGCGTGTCCAACGGGGTCACGCAGCTCACCACCAAGTACAACGCGCTGCTGTCGCTGGCCAAGGAGGTCATGCGGCGGCTCGAGCTGCACTACCAGGTCAGTAGCTGCACTACCAGCTCACCACCAAGTACAACGCGCTGCTGTCGCTGGCCAAGGAGGTCATGCGGCGGCTCGAGCTGCACTACCAGGTCGGCCCGGACAGCGGTTGGGGCTGCACTACCAGCTCAGTAGCGGCCGCAGCTGCCCTACAAGGTCAGTAGCCCCGGACAGCGGCTGGAGTTGCACTACCAGGTCAATAGCGGCTGGAGCTGCACTACCAGGTTAGTCAGCCCGCGGGGTCAGAAGCGGCTGGAGCCGCGCGCTACCAGGTCAGTAAGGAACATGAAGTGGCTGAATCTGCACTAACAGGTGACTTATCAAATTACTAATTTTTATAAAAACCCAAAACTACCGCTGTCATGACCACAACCTTTTTGGTCAAAAGACTTACCTTTCCATAATTATATGCTGGCATCACTCGCCCATCAATCAGCCATGTCAGAACTCTGCATCGCCGTTGGACTCTACACCGCTATGATGAAAACGCTAGGCAAGTTTTACATTCCTAAATATCCTGAACGTCTCTCATCATCATTATATAAAATTTTAAGGTGTACACTCTTATTGGTGCAGCATCTTCCGAGTATTACTGTAACAGGACAGTGGTCCAGGTCAAGCCAGATGACGTCTCTGCTCTGAATCTCTTGTTCTTCATCTCCTTAGACTGTAATCTTAGAAAACCTCCAACAATATCTTCATCCTCACAGGAACACCAACAACACAACGCCTTGTACGGCGAGTGTCAAGACTGGCTCGACCGTACCCGAGAGAAACTCAACCAGTGCGCCAAAATCCCCGACACCCTTCAAGAGGTCAACAGCAAACTTAACACCGTCAAACTCCTCCGTCAATCACTAGAACAAGGTCAAAACAAGCTGCGGTATCTCCTGGAGTTGAAGGAGAAAGTGATTATGAACACGGAGCAATCGGGAGCGGCCAAGATTCAAGAGGACACGGATAGTCTGAAGCAGGAGTTTGATAAGCTGATCGCTGACCTGCAGGACGTGAGGAATAAGCTGACGAGCCGAGCGGCGCAGTTCGATGATATCTCGAAGGTAAGACTTCCGGGTTGTTTACTATGTTCTGAGGCACCTATTTATTATTTGATTAACAGTTGCTATTTAAAATAGATTTACCAAATCTTACCTTAACAGGTGTACTCACTCACATTCATCCATCCTTTACATATTTTTTACAAGTATGATGGAAACAGTACGAAATCAGAACTGTAATAGGTAACATTTTTAAATAAAAATCCTTAACTAGGTATATGAGATCATCTTAAAAACTAAATAGCTGCGTATCAGATACCACAAAATATGTTTTGCAATATTTTAATGAAGCTGAAAGGTGCCTCTGATAAGGATTAGATGTCTGAGCTTCTGTTTAAAGATTATGTCAAATTCGTTGTCTACTTGGGTAGACCTAAATTTTTGCACTTAGCCTCATTTTAGGACCATTGTACGTAGCAAGCGCTGAGGTATGATAGTACTTCGGCCACTAGGGCTTCCTTACGAGTTTTTCTTCACTGTTAGCGAGTGGTTCTGCTCCTATAACTTTATACAAATGTACATAACTTAAAAAAACAAGTCATTGGCACGTGTCGGGATTCGAACTCACGATCCTTTTGAGAAGCCGGCGTTCTACAGCTTTACTACCACCGATTGCTACGGCATGGCTACTGCATATAATCTCGGACTCATTCGGCGTGGCAATCGGTAGAGCTAATATAAGTTTTCATTGGTTCTGGACTTTCTTTCAAAGAAATAAGGTTCAATTTAAGGCGGCAACTATAATTCCACTGCCCGGTAAAGGACACAGCAAACTAACAACGCCAGAGACCTTAGGGCGGCTTGACAACTTCTGACATTGAGACCAGCCACTAGTCTTGCAAGCATCCACCAATCCGGACTTGGCCCCCTTGGTGGACTATGGCCTATACCTTCCTGACGGAAGAGACACGTGCCCCTCGGTGGGGACTTAATGGGTTGATAATGAAAGTAACAATGGACCCCCTTCTAGATCCACAAGCTCCTAGCGGAGTGGCTGGACGACATCGACCAGAAGCTGCAGGCCGACGACTCCCTCCTCGACGACCTGTCGGAAAAGAAGGCCCAGCTAGAGAAGTACCGCAGCTTCGGCCGCGACGTGGACGCGCGCTGCGACCTGGTCGCGCGACTGCGCGACAAGCTGGCGCTGGACCACTCGCTGCGCACCAAGGGGATCGACGACTCGCTGCAGCGGTACGAGCAGATCAAGACTACCGTCGCGGATATGATCGGGGTGAGGCTTTCGTTCTAAATTAATTAGGTGGTATTGTTAGAACTTTCGATCAGGGGTCTATGGGGCTAGTCCCCTCCTTATCTTTGACGTTATTGTGTTCCAGATTCATATGCTAATATTTTTATGTCTCAATCAACAAATTAAGTACAGGCGATGATGGCATTTCATCAAATGTCGGAAATAACTACTTAGTAAACTGTTTAGCTCCCAAACTCTGTATAGATGAAATAAAATTTCTAGTAACTTAAATAACTTACAAATTAAACATAGGTGTCAATTTTAAGCATGATATTGATTGTTATTGAGGAAATTAAAAAAAGCGCCTTTAGTCGTGCTTAGTCGCAATAATCCAGCACAAACCTAACAGCAAAAAACTGCTAGGCTAAATTTTGACTTAACCCGTTTCATTCCCAGAAACTGGAAGACTACGTGAACTCCCACATCCAATACAAGGAGTCTTACGACAAATTCTACGAATGGATTCGCAACTGCAAGATCGAGATCCAGCAGTGCTCAGACTCTCACGGTGAAAAGCCACAGGTGCAGGAGAAGCTGCAGAGTGTGAACACCATAGTCGCCTCACTGCCCAAGGGGGAAGCGCTCCTCAAGAAAGCCGTGGAGTTGAGTGAGGCCGTAATGAAGACTACTGGGAACGAGGGCAAGGATAATATTAACCAGGTAATTAGTTTACTGTTGCATTCCTATCACCTTGTGGCGAGCACATGTCAACTCTGCGCGCGCACTACAAACTCCAACATTCCTGCATCGCGCAATGAGAGTGTTTCAATGACATACCATAAATATAACGTCCGACTAACATTAGTTGGACCGGCCGTCCCCAGGCATACTATCTGCCTGGCGGGAAATTTCCCTTTATAGTGGAGGAGCACGATCACCCGCTCTTCCCTATAGTGGTGACCCCGACGTGATCATTGTCAACCTTCCTTCGCTCTCGCAGCACTCCACATACATTAGTCTCATAGCAAAGCCAGCATTCTTCCTTCTCACTTCATCAGTTCCACTACAGTCAACGCACCGACTACTGGGACTGATGGTGATCTTCCTGCAACCCCTCGGCACGGCAGCCACACAGCAACAGCACACGTACACGTTGCCAGTGGTACAGCAGCCCTCACCGGTTCCTACCACATGCGCGGGCTCTATGGTACTGTCGCCGGTGAAGTGACTGTTAGCCGCCGAACACCCTCAACCGCTAGTCGACTCACTGACTCAGCGTCACCTGGCGCTTGTAGGCTTTAGAGCACAGACTTCGATTCCTATCAGACCTAGCTATGCGTAGCTACGGTCTTGAAGGGGAGTGATGTGGCGAGCACATGTCAACTCTGCGCGCGCACTACAAACTCCAACATTCCTGCATAGCGCAATGAAAGTGTTTCAATGACATACCATAAATATAACGTCCGACTAACATTAGTTGGACCGGCCGTCCCCAGGCATACTTTCTGCCTGGCGGGAAATGTCCCTTTATAGTGGAGGAGCACGATCACCCGCTCTTCCCTATAACCTGATCCAGCTGTACACAACCTCCCGTGGTGGAAAGCATCCCATGCATGCGAAGCTGTGGAGTGTAAACACCATCGTATTGCTTATAAAAATCGTAATAGTCCACATGTTTGTGCTTGAAAAACTATATAACCTACTATCACTGCAGGAAATCAAACAGCTCAAGATCGAATGGGAGAACCTGCAACAAATCTGCAAGGATACGAAGAAACTGCTAGAGAAATGCCTCGCAGCCTGGGCGGACTTCCTCGAGACATCCGACAAGATGACTCAGTGGGTCAAACACTTCGACGGCAGGCTCAAGCTTGTGCAGAAGGTGGACAAAATCACGCCTGAACATCTGGATAAGTGTCGCGTGAGTGTTCACATCCTGACCTAGTCAATTAATTAGTTTCAATTCACGTTTTTCTCAGGAACGAAGTTACAAAACATTCTTAGATTCGCTCCATACTACCCCCTTTTTACGTCATATTTAATGTCAAATTTTCATTACTTTTATTTATTTAAATGCAGGCCTAAAATACTAGTGATACAATCAGTAAAAGCTACTTCTTTCTACAGGAACTTCTAGCCGAAGCGTTAGGCCACAAACACGTTCTGGAAGAACTGAACGACCGATGCGAAAACCTTATGGAGCTCAGCGCTTGCGCCTGGGTTCGCGACAAAACCGTCGCCCTACAAACCGAATACACCACCCTACTCACCAGAATACAAGGACTAGTTTCCAACGGCGAGAAGAACCTGTCAGACCACACAGAGTTCATCAAAGCCAAGAAGGATCTCCAACAATGGCTGGAGACCGCTCACGGAACAGTGCACGACTCTATTGGGGTAGGTGATATAGATACTACCAAGGATAAACTGGAAACCGTTAAGCTAGTCAGCAATCGCATGACTGAGGGTCATCACTTACTGGTCGTCCTACAAGAGGCCTTCAAAAAGGCCCTCAACAACACCCCACCTGAAGAACAGGACGCCTTGAGAAACGACGTACAAGTACTACAGGAAAGTTGGGACCAGCTGAAGATAGACTTGAACTCTATCACTGCACAACTTAAGGCCGCGATCGGCAAGTGGGAGGACTTCGAGGAGTCCAAGAATAAGATGAACAAATGGATCAAGGATACAGAACAAAACATCGACAAGGTCGCCCCGACTGGAGGGGAGTTCGGCGAAATGAAGACGCTACTCGAGAAGTACAAGCATATTGAAGACTCGATCGAAAATAAAAAGCCAGAACTGGAAAGGCTTAAAGGTGAAGCGGCTGAGCTGAGTGGCTGGGCAAAGAAACCCGCCGTTAAAGAGTCTGTGACAGAAATTGAGAAGAAGATCAATGCTCTACGCGCCAAATGTGCAGCGAAGAAGGCAGAATTAGAGTCTGAGATCAAAGATTACAACCAGTACCACCAGTCTCTCCAAGAAACGGAGAAGTGGCTGCTTCAGATCTCGTTCCAGCTGATGGCTCACAACTCTCTGTACATCTCTAACCGCGAGCAGACTGAGGAGCAACTGGCTCAGCATGCTGTCTTGCTTGACGATATACAAAAGTACCGCTCAACCTTGGACGAGCTAGAGGGTAAGTCCACGCTTCCTTTTTAATTTTTTGGGTTTTCTACTTTGAAGAAGCGAGAATGAATGCAATATTGAGTTTGAAATGGTGGTCTTTGAAACGTGAAACTGTAAGCCAGTTGAACAAAAAGCGTTAAACTTGTATGATTGAAATTCAACCTATTGAATTATTTGTTCTTTTTAAAGAAGAGCTACGTTCATATTTGTCTACCCCTCCTAGATACACGGATACGGAGGGGTCGAAACCAGGATTTCTTTCGTCGGCTTATGCGTCTCTTACCATCGACTTTTCCTGGCATTAGGAGTTTTTAATAATAAATAATTAGTAGTTTATTGACAATCAAATGTACAATCTTCGAAAACATACATATTGTGGACACACGTAATATGTAAACAGATGAAAGCAGGCCCCTTAACTAGGAGGCAAAACTTGTGTAATGGTGCAAACCTCTTTACACCATTTTTTATATATATTTTTTCTATCTATCACTTTCAAATATTTAAAATTACGACACCCATTTTTCGACTTCCCTCATTTTCATCATTACCACCCCACATCTTAATTCACCTGCTTATCCGTTTTTATCCATTTTTCTGTTTTATTATAAAATAAACAGTACAAATAAAGTAAAAGTTGAAGTCGTTCCAGTTTTATTATTTACAAAAGTGTTGCACCTGTGTCTCAGGTACATGCCTCTCCCACCTACTACAGCCACTACAATGTTAACATTGTGTAGCTGGATAGATAAATAATCAAATATTTTACAGTAGCAGTTACAAAAAAACCTTGTTTTAAGGCAAACACTGTTCTCGTCAGTAAATCGCTCGCGGGTGTTAATCCCTGCTCCATACAATTATGCAATCTTCATCCTCCGAATAACATTTCAAAGCTCGCCTTTCTTCTCGTCGCGTCTTAGGACATAGTTTTTTTTTACGTACCTTTTATACTCGTATATAGACCCGCTTTTTACTGCTTCTCCGACTCTCTAAGGTTTGCTGGAAGAAATCTCTTTCAGAGATAAGCTCGCCTTTGTACATGTTATTTCTTATGTAATGTCCTGTTAAATGTTTCGTGTGCAATAAAGTATAATTTAATTTAAGATTTTATGTTTGTGTCTCACTGCTGCGCAAGGGCCTCCCCTAATTCAGTCCAGAGATCAGTCCGGTAGAGTCGAACTAATTAGACGCACTCGGTACAGGCAAGGGTCGCGCGCAGATCGAGCGCTACTCTCGCAACGCGCCCTCGATCAAGGAGACGGTGGGAAAGCAGCTGAAGAACGTGGAGGACAGCCACAAGTCCCTGCTGGGCACGGCGCTGCAGATCGAGCGGCGGCTGCGCGACGGGCTGGCCAAGTTCCGCGACTACGAGGACACGCTGGACAGCATCCTGGCCAACCTGGACCACTGCGAGCCCGCGCTCACTGAGCTGGACGTGCCGCCCGACGGACTGGCGCACGGACGAGACCTGCTGGACAAGGCCAGGGTGAGTGCACTGGACACACTTCACACAGCATCCTGGCCAACCCTGGCGCACGGACGAGACCTGCTGGACAAGGCCAGGGTGAGTGCCCCCTCGCAGGCTGGTTATAATATAATAATAATATAATAAATCGTTTATTTCAGGCCTTGCCCATATAAAAGTTAGTACATTTACATTTATCACAAGTTAGTATTAGGGACCTATATAAAACTTAACTAAAACATAACCAAAAGCACTTAAAATTAATATGAGGGGTGCGAGAGACAGCAACGGTTACTTAACTATCTTATGGCGGGGCTGGGGGCCACAATGTGCAACCCCACCCAGTGCTTCAGTATAGGACCGTCTACACGACCGGCAATGATCTTCAGGGGGACACTGGTGCTGCCCCGCACTCTACGCATTAGGGATGCCACTCTATTGCGCATTATGGCGTGGAAGCCATCCGTTCGAGCTTCTGCGAACATTCCCGACGCACTACAAAAACGTGGCAGCCCCAGTAGCACCCTAAAGCCATTGTTATATTGGACGCCGGTGCCGGCAGTCAGGTAGTGACAGTCTTTAAGCCATATTAGAGGCCTTACGGGCGGCTTCAGAATTTCTGACGGTAAGGCCCGCTACTGTCTTACAATCTTCCAGCGATCCCGAACTTGGCCCCCGTGGTGGGTGTATATCAATCAACTAAATCATTCTGGCCAACCTGAACGACTGCGACCTCGCGCTCACCGAGTTGGACGTGCCGCCCGACGGACTGACGCACCTGTGAATGAATGTGATTTGCTGAACTTAATTTTATGTTTCGTTTTTTATTATTTTACGCTGAGTCATTATTTTCCCAATGACAGTTTTGAGTCTGATTTTTCATCAGTCAGATAAATTTTATCTGAGGAATAAAAATGGCGGTTTGACATAATTTTCATACATACGCTGTCAAATCGCCATTTTTATTCCTCAGATAAAAGTTATCTGACTATTGAAAATTAGCCCTTAATTGAGTAATTAGTTGTGCTGTGTCACTACTGCAGAATGCAGACCTACTGTTATTCGTAGGATCACTTCTAACTGACCATCTGTATAGTCGAATTTGTGGCGAAACGTTCGATGCTAACTTTACTTTGAAAAGTCCACTGCGGGACAGTTAATTAGAGACGGTCGACTTTCGTAGTGCGGCCGTAGCCGGCCTAACGAACAGCCCGTAGTAACCACGAGCCTCGCGAATGTCCCGCGCAGGCGCTGCACAACCGGCTGCAGACGGAGAAGGGCCGGCTGTCGGCGGCCGTGGCGGCGTGCAGCGCGGCGGCCGCGTCCGTGTCGCGGCCGTCGTCGCCGGCCGACAGCGCGCCGCTGCCGGTGCCGGCTCGCGAGCTGCTGGTGCGCGCGCGCCTCGAGGACCTCATCGACCAGGTACTGCCCGCCGGCGGCCGGCTGCTGGCCGCCGACGCCTTCGCGGGCTGACCTTGTTGTGTGTCGTTCGAATGGCGGTGTTATTGGTTGACCCGTGCCGGCCAGGACGCTTTGTGGGGATAAGATAAGATAAAAATATCCTTTATTGTACACCAGAGCACATATTGTAAATCATGTAAAGATACAAAGTACAATTGGCGGCCTTATTGCTAAAAGCAATTTCTTACAGACAACCTTACGACGGAAAGTCACTGGAGGAAATTTGTGAAACCAAAAATGTAAAGGTTGTTTTTTTGTTATTAATAAAAAAAAAAAATAAGAGACGCTGACTTTTTGTGGGGTGGTTTTTTTTTTGTGTGATCAGTCGATCAGAAATAAAGTCTTTGGAAAGGAAAATACTAACATATTGACTAAGGGGGCATTCCAAATTAATATCCGACTGTTACTATTTTTTTAATGTAGCATGTAAATGTTGGGTCTTCTCTCAGAGAGACAGGAAGAGGCTTCCCGAATTATTGTGTTAATATCAAATTAAATATGAAAGAAGAAAAATATTTATTATAGAAGCGGTGCATACGCCACAGTAACAAAACAAACTTAAAACATATAACTAAACATAACATTGACAAAAAATAAATAAGAAAAACGAAAAGTCTCGGCGTGTCACTGCTGCTATAAATGGCAACTGACTCAGCAATATGCTGATGGACAAGCCTTCAGCGCTGATTTTCAGTCAGTGTCAGTAGTAATATACATCGCTTAAAAATTACTTGTTGATGCTTCTTTATTAATTATGCTGACCAAAATAATTGTTAGCTGATCGAATGATCTCTTTACTGATTTCTGATACTGAGCTTAGCTGATCGAATGATCTCTTTACTGATTTCTGATACTGAGCTTAGCTGATCGAATGATCTCTTTACTGATTTCTGATACTGAGCTTAGCTGATCGAATGATCTCTTTACTGATTTCTGATACTGAGCTTAGCTGATCGAATGATCTCTTTACTGATTTCTGATACTGAGCTTACGGGTATGCCTCAGGAAAATGATAATTGAGTCCAATAATGTACTTATTGATCTCAAGCCGAGTTTTGTGTTTGTGGTGTTTTGTTTTGAGTTTTTTTTTCAAGTGTGATTTTTCTATTCTTGGCGATGGAAAAACTGGCTCTAAGTTTACTTTGATTTTATGAAACTAATTTCGAAATTAACGGAAATCAAAACATAAAATCGTCGTCGGGTTTCAGTTAAAAATAGAGCAGAACTTTTAAATGGAGAAACTCTTAATTAGAAAAAGTTGTTTTACGTAGGGACTCCAAATTGGTGTTTCCTGTTCTACAGGCTTCCCTAAAACGTTGGAAAGTTTCACAACAAAATAATTTTATTAACCCCTTTACCGGTTATACCTATCTACCGACATTTACAGCGGAGCTGTGATTGGCTATACAACCCGCACTGTTTAAGCTACTTATTGATTGAAACTTACTGTTTCGCCTCAGTTGCCTTATTAAGTTTACCAGGTGCAGAACAGAACAGATCCAACGAAGTCCTCTCACAAGATGTTTCTAGAAATTCGTAACGTACCTGCCGATTTTTCTACAGTTTGGTAGTTTAGTAGATGAATCAGTGTCGAGGCAGTAGTGATAGTTGTAGTTAGAATAATTAGTGAAAACAACAATGTAAAGGCTTTGTCGTTGGCTCAGTTTTCGTCATGCACCTGGTAAATTTAGCTAAAACGTAAAATCAAGATCATTCATCAGAAATTTGTGGTCGCTAAGCGTCAGGTACGTATTTGGAACGTCTACTTTTTAATAGGGAAAATATTAATGCCTATTAGTTATTGACAGAATTAGGAGACGTTAAAAGTTCTCTGATTTTTTTTATGAATTATCTTGAGTCATTCGATTAGGCACTGAGTCGCACTGTCATGTACTTATGTGTAATTTTATTTAACATTTACACATGTGTGAATCACTTCTGCGCTGTTTGATGTGTGTGTATGTCTCTGTGAATTAATAAGCACTTCCTTATTTTTGCAATACCTGTTTATATTGCACTAACGCATAACACATGTTTGGATTTCTTTGGTACAGAGCTGATTTTTTTATATTCACTGGTGTAAAAGTCTTGTGTGTTCCTTTCTGCCTAATTGTTAGAAAGTAACACCCAAGAAAGTTCTCTTAACAAAGTACTAAAGTTTCATTGCAATGCGGCAAGACATATGTAAATTCAAAACGAAATTGTGTTACTTGTGAGGCGTCCTCTTAAGCCTTGCGCCATTAATACCATACTGCCAGCTAAACTAAACTCGAGCTCTGTACCACCACTAACACGCACCCTATGCGCCGTGTGTTTCTCTGTCACGCATGGTTTGTCTCTTGTAGCGATCGGTAGCCGAGGTGGGGGCGCCGCCGCGCATTGACGCTATACTAAAGAGAGTAGAGGAGCCTGAGTTCCACAGGAAACTGCGGGAGTTGGAATCCCAGGTTAGTGGCTTGGCTTGCGCTATTGCTGCTAGGTGCTTTAAAATCATTGTTAGGTATGATTTGGCAGTCAGGTTATCAGCACTGAGCGGGACGATCCATCACTGTCCGACTGACAAATCCAGGAAGGATAGAACTTATTGGATTTGGCAAACAACTATGCTACTCAGTGATGTTGAAACGTTATTTTTGTGAACGCTGATGTCTACCTTTCGAGATTATGTCTTATAACTGTTGATTCGTCAGATATATGTTTTCGAGAGCTTCATTCTGATATAATTGTTCCAACAGCTAACTTTCGGCACTGCTCATCATACTTGAAATCCATTAGTTTGCACAATAGTTCAAGGAGAATTATCACAAGCCTGTATGTAAACGCCTGGAACCACTACCAGAATCTGTCCAGTCACCCTCAAACAAACGTATCAACTACAAACGATGCAAATGTTACAACCAAATTATGTACTTACGCTCGTATATAATTACAATGGGCTTACAGTACAATCGTTTGGACGCAGTTCCAAAACGATTGCAGTCAAATAAGTTCGGGTAACTTCAGCAGTGCAGATTCCAGTCTTTTCACAAATAGTGCTTTCTGTTACATACATTGTCTCCTACTTCCACTGTTATATTTTTAGACAGAAAATAAGTCATCTATATTTAAAAACCTATTTAGAGGCTAAAAATTTCACCCATGCCAGGATTCGAACCCGCAACCTCTGGCTATCTGTACCAGCGCTCTACCAGTTGAGCCAATGGGCGACTCACGACATCAGTGAAATTTCGAACCTCTTTACAATGTTCTCTGTATTACGTACAGGCAGCGACATCTGACTTAAGCAAATTGCATTACTTACAGCCCCGACTACCTACTTTGCAGTTAGGTTTTAACATCGGAACGATATCACTGTACCCACATGATTACACTATTTTTATTTTTAATGCACTAACCCGTGCTAAGGAACAAATTTAAAAACCTATTTAGAGGATAAAAATTTCACCCATGCCGGGATTCGAACCCGCTACCTCTGGCTATCCGTACCAGCGCTTTATTTTTAGCCTCTAAATAGGTTTTTAAATTTGTTCCTTAGAACGGGTTAGTGCATTAAAAATAAAAATAGTGTAATAAGTCATCTAACAATAGATTGTCATCGTCGCACCGCGAACCCCGCGACCGTCCGCCACGAAACCTCAACCTCCGCCCCCGCAGGTCCAGAGCCACCTGGAGACGCTGGGGCTGGCCGTGCACGGCATGGAGGAGGCCATGAAGCAGGTGACGGAGATCCAGGAGTGGGTCTGCGCGCAGCGCGCGCTGGCGGGCGAGTGGCTGGCCCACCCCAGCAAGCTGCGCCCCGACGCAGCAA
The DNA here is from genome assembly GCA_934045075.1 of Yponomeuta sedellus. Classification (NCBI taxonomy): domain Eukaryota; kingdom Metazoa; phylum Arthropoda; class Insecta; order Lepidoptera; family Yponomeutidae; genus Yponomeuta; species Yponomeuta sedellus. Next base: position 24,375,275 of record OW203724.1, read on the forward strand.
AGCTGGACCTGGCTGCCATGAGCGACGCCCTTGTCGCCCTCGCAGACAAGCGGAACCGGCTGCTCACGGAGATACCTACTGACGGTCGGTCTTCGTAATGCTAATGAAATGAAATGATAGGAAATGAATATACTTTATTGCACACCAGGAATTACAATTTAGAAAATAAGAAGATACAGATTAAGGTACAATTGGCGGTCTTATTACTAAAAGTATATTCTTTTTAATGCACTCACCCGTGCAAGAGGTCCCGGGTTCGAATCCCGGCTGGTAAAAAAATAATAAAAAAAAAGCCCAGGTCTTGGATGTTTACATGTTTGTGATGTCGTTGTTTCTGGTTCCCACGACACGGGGTATCCTAGTGTGGGGCCAGAAGTAATGTATGTGCTTGTATGTAAATGTTATGTTATGCTAAGGAGAATTTTAAAAACCCATTTAGAGGCTAAAAATTCCACCCGTGCTAGGATTCGAACCCGCGACCTCTGGCACGGATAGCCAGAGGTCGCGGGTTCGAATCCCAGCATGGGTGAAATTTTTAGCTTCTAAATAGGTTTTTTTTTTAAATTCTTCATAATGATTTCTTTCAATTTTAGGCCAGGTTTTCACGGTCTTAGTACGCTCGGACCGAGTACACCATCCGAATAAAGTAATGCTCCTGATTGGACGGTTTTTCGTGACGACACCAAAATAGCCAATCAGAAGCATTAGTTTACTCGGATTCGATTTAGGATTTAGGCCTATTTTGTATTCTTTGGTCAATAAAAATAATCTTTATCTTATTCTTCTATGTAGTATGAACGTCCCACTGAAGGGCACAGGCCTTCTCTCAGAGACAGATATTTGGGCTTAATTACCACGCGTGCCCACCGTGGATTGGCAATTTAAAGCGTTGAGATATTTGAACACCTCAAACACTCAGGTTTCCTCACGATGTTAGCGATTGGTACTACTTGTACATACGACGACCTCTGTGGCGTAGCGGTAGCGCGTCTGCCTACCGTGAAAGAGGACCTGGGTTCGAATCCCGGCTGGGGACAAAAAAAAGCCCAGGTCTTGAATGTTTAGATCTTTGTGATGTCGTTGTTTCTGGTTCCCACGACACAAGGTATCCTAGTATGGGGCCAGAAGCAATGTATTGTGCTTGTATGTAAATGTTATGTTATGTTGTACATGCCCGCACGGGTAATCGAACCTGGGTTACTCGCTTCCGTGTCCATTGTTCTACTTACTGGGCTACCGCCGCTTTCCTGGATTTATTCAATTGTAAATATCGTGTTTCGTCTCCCAGGTCTAGAGGACGAGATCAATCTGGAAGAGGAGCTGGACGACCTGGAACAAGACATCCTGAAGGCCATGGAGCGTGAGAAGGGCAACCAAGCCACCATCGACGACTTCCGCCATAGGTAATATTAATTATGCCCAGTCTATGGCATCCATATTATACCACCAAATTGAATGAACTTGTTGATCTAATTTAGGTAGTAGGTAGATGTACGGAATTGAGATCTATTCAGTTAAAACATATTTAATAAGAACTTTCGATCTAATTTGCGACATGTTTTTTCGACATTTTGCTGTCATGGGGAACACACATAAACAGAAGCCAACTTCAAAAGTTTTTCGCAATTTTCTAGCACTCAAACCTCAGTCGGTCCAGTAGAGACTTTTGATCCTTATAAGAAACAGTATCGATTGGCATCAAAGAAATTTTTTGTGTAACATGCCCATTTTCTTGCAGATACATATTTTTTAATATGTATCTGCATAATCTATGAGCGCAGATCAGAAATGTGAAAAATTGAAGGATAGTCTCCTAAAACTTTTATACCTACAACGGTTAAGGTGAAATGCATTTATGGCCCTCTTTAAAAAAAACACCCTGCATATTATATCCTAGGAGACAGTTTAATCCGAATTCCACCCGTCATTTGGAAAAGGTCAGGCGGACAGTAAAACGTAGGCTGGATAATAAACTTGACATTTATTCCATCATAAGCATTACACAATCACACATTGGAATCCAACACTTTTACAGTAGGCACGGCACGCACAATATAAATTGTTAAAGATTTTACACTTTGCTGCTGAGCTGTTTCTTGGGCAAAAGTCAACGAACGACTGTGTGGCGACCGGCTGCCAAAACTGAGTCCCCACTATCCCGTTACGCCCTTCTTCCGCTACTGCCAAGAGAGGGCGCCACTAGAAAGAAACAAGTCAGCTGTCGACATTACAAAATGTTAATAATAACTCTTTTAATTCATATAGGTTCCAAAAGTATTAAAATTAAATAATTAATTATTCTTGGATATTTCGGCTGTGATAGTAACTTATTAAAGAAATACCTTACACGTCATATTAAACAAGTCTGAAAACTACACCTCCCCACAACAGATGCCAAGAAATCCACGACTGGTTCGACGCGACGCTGAAGAGGATGTGCCTCGCGGACAAGGGCTCGGGCCTGCCGTGCCCGCAGAAGCTGGACAAGCTCAGGCAGCTGGCCGGGGAGTTCCAGCAGGCGGGGGCCGGCAAGCTGGACGCGCTCAAGGCTGTGGGCACCAAGGTCATCAACATCGTCAGCAACCTGGAGTCGCAGCAGGTCGAAGAGCAGGTAGGGTTATCTTATACTCTTATAGTGCTCTTTATTAAGCTTAGTACTCACTAGGGGGCAAATGTCAGGCGACTCCTGTCCCCGAAAACATTGGGCGACCTTTATGTTTTTATAAATAAGACTTGTTTTCAGTAACGATTGATTGAAGAGTTTAGTCCACCAGATAATGCTACAATTTTCTGAATATAAATCATTCGAGAGGCGCATAGACAAAAGCTACTAAACAGCTCCGCTTAATATTGACATCCCATGGTCCTCAACACTATCCGCCTTATTTATAAAAACACGTTTCCATAAAACGCTGACTAAAATAGTCTGCGGTGGAGCTTCCACAAGAAAAAGACGTAACCACAGATTAAATAAGCAGACCAAAGAGTATACTAAGCAACCGGGTTTTTTTTATAAATAAGGACGTATATATTTTATTACAAAGGTACACATAAAGTTCATTCAAAGTACAAAAGAAATAACTTCATTGTTCTTCCAGATGAAATCCGTCGAAAGGCGTTACAATGACATCGCGAAGCGCATCCAGCGCAAACTTCAAATGCTCGAGATCACATACAAGGCCATTGATGGCACCAAGAGCGAAGTCAAAGCACAGAACGAATGGATGCAGAAAGAGATTGACAACATCGTCCATCCAGAACCTTTGGGGTATGAAAGCAAGTCCGTAAAAGAACGCCAGAAGAAGGTTGCTAATCTGCTAAAGGAAACCGATGGTAAGAAAACCGTAATAGACTCACTGGAAAAGAAGGTGAGCAATATTCAATCAGAACTTGAACCTTCGGAGCAAACGCAGCTAGAGTCAGAATTGTCTGAGCTGGCCTCCAAGCAAAAGCAACTGGCTTCACTGATTAAACAGGAAATTGAGCGCTTAGGCACTTCCTCTGAAGATAGAAAGAAGTTGGAGAATGACATCGAGAAAGCACAGAAATGGCTGAAAAATAAACTCGCTGAAATTAAAAAGCTTGGTGGCTCAATACCGTTAGAAGCGGCTAAGGTAGAAAAGGAAATTGCCGTACACAAGAAACATCAAAGTGAACTTAATGAATTCAACAATGACACACTTAAAGAAGTAGTAAGGCAGGGCAATACAGTTTCTAAAGATTGCACGCCCGAAGACAGAACAAAGCTTCAAACCATTTTGGAAGATCTCAACAAGATGTACACGTCAGCTAAAGTAGACATCGATGATAAGCTTGGAGCACTGAATAAGCTGCTTCAAGGGAGAAATGACTTCGAAGCCGAGGTGGCTAAGTGCCAGAGCTGGCTGAACGAGGCAGAAGTAGCTGCCACACCCGAGTTGAGAACCACAAGTCTCCAACTTTTGGAAGAGCAACTGGCCAAGTTTGAAAAGCTTAGCAAAGAAGCCGAAGACGTCGAAAAAAACATTGGCAAGATCAAAGACAAGTCAAAGGACATTATGGATTCCTTATCAGACTCAAACAAACTACAATTGAAGGAACAAGTCAATATTCTGTCCGATAAGTTTGTTCGAATCAACGCTATAATCAACGACAAAAAGAATATCCTTTTAAAACATATCAAGGAATACAAGGATGCCGCGGCAAAGATCGCTGCGGCTCTGGAGTTCCTCTCTGACATACAGAACAAACTGAAGGTTTTGAACAAACCTATTGGAAACAAAGTAGAAGACGTGCAACCCATAATTCAGGCCTACGAAGCAATCTTAGTAGATTTGAAGAAAAACAAGTCAATGCTGAACGAACTCCAAGGCGGCAACCTTCACGATTTGCAAGACATCCTAACCCAGCAAGACGAATTGATGAACACGATCGAAGATCAAATATCCAAACTGAAACAGCTGCTTCTACTCAGAGAACAGTTCTTCGCTTTAGTCAAAGAGATCAACGAATTCATCGTCAAATACACAGATCTCACAAATGAGATAGAAAGGTCGAACGATTCTCTCGAAGACAAAATCAAACGGTACGATGACATCATCGGCAAGATCCAGGGTTGCGAGGCATTACTCGCCACAGCTACGGACAAAGGCCAACAGATCGCTGCAGAGGGCACTGTTATCGACAGAAATAATATCACAGAACTCCTGCAATCACTGAAACAACAGCTGTTACAGCTCAGGAGGACTGTTGAGAGCAAACGTCAAGAGAACGAGCGCGCTGCCGCTGAACACAAGAAATTGGCTTCAGATCTGTCTGAAATACTTCAGCTTTTGCATGATAATGAGGCAGCAGTACATTCAAGACCACTACTCAATAGAGACGTAGCCAGCGTCGATAAGAAGCTTATAGAACACGCGACCCTCGCCAAAAACACTCAAGCCCTTTTAGACAAGCTTACAAAGATAACTGATGTCATTAAAAGCGACGACGGAGTTCCAGGATCGCTTTTAGAAATGGTCTCTGAAGCGAACTCCTTGAAAACTTCTTTGCCAGCGGAGTTGGCCAATAGAGAAAAATACCTTCAAGACAACAAAAAGTACAGACAGCAATACTCGCAACTAGTAGAGAAACTAAATATCTGGGCCAACGAAGCAGCCATTCGTCTGAACATGAGCAAAAACGGAACGGACTTCGAGAACATAGAATCAGATTTAGAAGAACACAAGTCATTCTTCAACGCCTCGGAGCCAGAAATGAAAGACCTCGTCGGCAAACGCATGCAAGATATCGTTGACAAAATCTGGCCTTCCCTGGCGGGTTCAGAGCAAGATGAGCTGTCCAAAGAACACCAGAAACACAATCAGCTGCTGAAAAACACTCTGAACTCGGCCAAGTCCAGGCAGGCTCAGCTGGAGCAAGATCTGGAGATTTGGAAGGACTTCTGTCAACTCGTGGAGAAGATTAAGGCGTTACTGGACAAGAATGAAATAAAGGAGGAGCCGATAATGTCAGTCGACGCGCTCAGGTTGCATGTGGAGAAATTGAACCACGCGAGGAACGACTTGGAGGTGAGTTTTTTTGGCTTATGACTTTTTGTTGTGTTCAAAATTTCAGACTTGATGAATGCGGTGAAAGGCTTGTCCATAGTTACGTCGCAATTTATTGGTTAACCAGCTGATCCCGCAAACGTTGTTATGCCATATTAATTCGGCTAAGACCTCTGACTTACTAAATATGCACATAAAAGTTCTCAGTGAAGTCGTTTCGGAGGAGTTCGATAACAAACACTGTGACATGATATTTTTATGTATTGGACTAGCAAACGTTGTTGCCATATTAATTAATTAACGACATATTCTCCGACCCGCCAAATGTACACAAAAAAAATCTTACAAATCGGTGAACCCGTTTTGGATAGCCTTGCTGATCCCGCAAACGTTTTTGCCAAATTCATTAATTAGCCTACTACCTATTCTCACACCCACCAAATGTACACAAAAAAAAACATAAAAATTGGTGAAGTCGTTTTGAAGGATTTAGATTGCAAACACTGTGGCACGCGATTAAGATCTAAAATTACTAAAATTCTAAAATAACTGGTATATTTATTTGCGTTGATTATTTTGTGCGGTTCAGGCTAATGACAGATTAATCCGTTGATAGAACAGGGACGTGGATCGCCATGAGTCACATTACATCTCACCTTATTTCTCGTAGTATTATTTTGATTACTACAGCTTGTATTACCAAGACATGCAATAAATAAATCATTATTTATTTATTTACTAGTACTTAGAAAACCAACAGCTTTACTCTTTAACTCTAACTAAATTTACTCAATAACTTCGAAATAATAACTGTAAGCTAATTACAGGTTTTCACTTATATACCACAGATTAACACAAAAAAGCCATTATGGGTATTATGATAAATTGTGTTAGGGGTTCATGTTGTAGATTCCATTGCGACTGGGTCTGCATTGATCAAGTGGCCTTATTCTAAGTGTATGCGTTTATGGTTTCTTATTTAGCTAGTATACAGTATAAACTAAATATTGATAGACAGTTTTTTGTTAATTTTTTCTCAAAATTATCAAGATTTTGAAATGGACACCTAGTATTACACTATTTTTATTTTTAATGCACTAACCCGTGCTAAGGAACAAATTTAAAAACCTATTTAGAGGCTAAAAATTTTTTCACCCATGCCGGGATTCGAACCCGCAACCTCTGGCTATCCGTACCAGCGCTCTACCAATTGAATTGGACACCTAGTTTTAAATGTAAGTCATAAGTCACAGTTTCTGTGTAATTTTGAATAAAATTCTTTGATTTGATTGTATTGGGACCAATAAAATAAAGTGTTTTTTGTTATGAAAGATATAATATAGAGAGAAGAAAGAAATGCATTTGTTGGTACAAATTAACACATCACAGAAAAGAAAAGGCATACCACTCATAGAGGTACGTAAACAAAAACAATTCACATAAATACAATATGTATTTACAATACACAAATACATAAATATATATGACCTGTATTCAGAGCTGTATACACTTTGAATTATTCATTCACTCAACCGTCAAGTCGACTGTATAAATTATAGAACTAACAATGCCATTAAAATTTCAAATTGATAAAAACTGTTTCACAATACAGTCGTATAATCAACGTCCGGAAAAATGCAACATCGTTGACTCGTTTGTTTTAAACTCTATTTTGGCTTCAAAGTAAGCTAAAACGGTGCGTGACCGTCGAAGGAAGAAAGAGACATATTTTGACTATTAATTATAAGACGTTTGGTTGTAGATAAATACTCCTGAAGCATAATTTAAGTGTTAAAACTTTTTGGCACAAAGTGTGCTTTTCATTGTTTTTGAACCGCGTTTCAGACATGCTTAATATATCTTCAGGGATCTTATTTTCTTCATCAAGGATGTATTAACCTTGCCAATCTAAATCTTCGGAACGTATGTTTTTGTTTATTTCTAGTATTTACATGAAATGAAATGAAAAGAAAGTAGCACAGAAGCTGCGGCTTAATGAACGTTACAATTCAAACTAGGTGTCCATTTCCGAATCTAGATCATTTTGGAGAAAAAATGGAAAAAAAAACTCCAAGCTTAGTCTTTCCAAAGTCCTTAATTAACATAGTTTACATAATTATTATAAAACATAGAACTCATACATTGTACTGGCTTTTATTCCAGACCTCTTTGTCATCTAAATAATCCTTTATGTTATACAAAGTGTGCTTAACATATTTTTTGAACCGCGATTCAGGCAAGCTTAATATATCTTCAGGGATTTTATTATAGAAGCGTATACAATGCCCCATGAAGGATGTATTAACCTTTGCCAGCCTAAATAGTGGGAACATTGTATTGACTGTAATAATATTCTCATAGATATACTGACTTGCAACTGTCACTATGTTAGTTTCTTTGAAGAAATTTCTTAATAAATGCCTACTGCCTAGATTATAAGCCTCATAGTTGGGCCAATTAGAGAGTGGTGCTGTTACTACAAATTGACCACTGTACGTAACTTAAAACAAAGTTGCTGGTACATGCCGCTTTTCGTACTTGGATTCGAACCCACGCTCTCTCGCATGTTAGTCACGGGTCTCATCGCTCTACTTACACCTACGGATCAAAACTCCCCTTTTGCCCTTTGCCTACTTTTTGCCTTATATACCACAACCTAGTTTTAAGTCTTACTTTGCTTAAGTTGTTTTTTGATGAAGCAATATATTTTTTTATCTTATCTTATTTATCCTACCCGTTATTAAGGTTCCGTACCGGGACCCTTACTAAGACTCCTGTCTGTCTTCTGTCTGTCACCAGACTATTCTCATGAACCGTGATTCTACTATCTATCCCTAGACAGTTGAAATTTTCACAGATAATGTATTTTTATTGTCGCTATTACAACAAATACTAAAAAAAGAATAAAAAAAATTATCAAGTTGGGGTACGAAAAACGTAATTTGTATGTCTGTTTTGCTCGATATTTATAACAGCAACAGATAGACGCTTGAAATATTCACAGAATATAGTGAATGTGAAAGTGAGAGAAAAGTTATATTTTTAGTGTAACACAAATAAACATGACACAAAAATAAAACAAAATTCAGTTGTATATTCAGCTCAAAAATAAATAATGAAATTAATTCTACAAAACCTTTTGCCCGCGAGTCCGATTCGCACTTGGTATTTTTATCCCATCTTCTGTCACTGTTAATGTTAGTAGTTTTAATCCATAAACGTCTCTCTTAAAAACCTATTTAGAGGCAAAAAAAATCACCCATGCCGGGATTCGAACCCGCAACCTCTGGCTATCCGTGCCAGCGCTCTAACAATTGAGCCTCTAAATAGGTTTTTAAATTTGTCCTTAGCACGGGTTAGTGCATTAAAAATAAAAATAGTATAAACTTCTCTCTGTTCAGCTATAAAATAACTTTTCAATTGCCAAAGTGAAACGAAAGTCAGCGAATGCAAATGGACGCCGATCACGCACAGTTATTTATTTCTCCAGTCGCAGTGATGCCTATCGCAGGATCGCGGGATCGCAGTTCGGTGGAATTGTACAGTATACCTATGTACCGTGCCATTTTTGTGTAGCCTATATAAGTACCAGAGCAGAGCACAGGCCTTCTCCCAGAAAAAGATAGCGTTATATATAGATATGAAACAAGAAAGTACTTTGTTGAAACCACTATGTAGCCATAATATCTTTTGTCTGCCAGGTCTCCGTCATCCTGGAGTCTTGTCTTGTATTGTAGGATATGTTGAATGAGAGATGAGTTGGTACGTACCTTACGTCCGAAATAGAAAGCCTTACTGCGTTATTAACTAGGCACGTCCCAAGCGGGATACTTTGACAAAATAGGAGATGTACTAGCAAAGGGCAAGTGAAGTTACGATAGCAATACTACTCGTTAACGGCGAAAGAAAACATCGTGACGAAACTTGAGTGCCCACATACTTCAGCGCTTGAAAGCACCCATCCACGGTGGGTACGCGTGATTATTAACCCCATACTATCTCTCCGAGAGAAGGCCTGTGCCCTGCAGTGGGACGTATAATAGGCTGCAGTATAATAAAATAAAAACAATGCAGGAAGAGACCCGTGCCCCAGCAGTGGGGACATACAAGGGTTGATAATTGATATCAGACAGTAGCTATTAATTATATTACTTTTATTTCGATAGGATTTGAGCTACGGCCAGAACTAAGTTCTATTCTAATTGTTTTTTTTTACGTCACCTATATGAACTTGAAAGCCCCACTTCAGTGCACAATTGAGTCTAACCTATTTTTTTTTCATTAGCCTTACAGCCTTGTAGGTACGAGTATCACCTATTTTATAAAGAAATTTACACTCAGAAGCATTCTGGAACAACAATCCGCCTTCTACATAATATCAGTGTCTATTAACATTTGTCAGGTTCCATCACCACTGGTGACAAGAGACTAGTTAATCACTCAATAATTGTTAAAGGAACTGCAAAAAACCTACTGAGGACTTCTGTCCTCAGTAGGTATTCTCACGATGAGCTGATGGTTCATAGTGTGATACCTACAGAAGCATTGCTCTTCTTATAGTTTGGGAATAAAAGTCGTAGTGCTAATGGCTGTTCACCACATTCACGATGATCTAATATATTGTGAATGTGGTGTACCTACTTACTCTCTTCATCTTTAAGTTCTATCTACCCTAAGGTTGTTTGGAAGAGATCGCTTTCAGCTATAAGACCGCCAGTAGTATACGGCAAATCTTAGATATATAAGCCTTTCAATGCATTTTGTTTTCTGCCGTGTACAATATAGAGCATTAATTGATTAAAGCTCTTTAGGTTAAACTTTTTAGGTTAGGTTGGTATTATTAATATCTATTAATATTTAGGGAATTTCTATGTTAATTCACATAGAAAAAAAAGCATTTATTTAACACCAGTAAATTATGGTTACAATATAACTTGTAATCTAGTTCAATCAATTAACGTTGATGAAGCGAAGGTGATCTGTCAGGATCGTGGCAAGTGCCAGTCCCTGGTCTCTGCCTACCCCTCTGGGATACAGGCGTGAGGTTATGTATGTATGTATGTTCAATCAATTATTACAATTTCTCTCACATTTGATTAAAATAAAAAATCTAATCATCTTTAGGCCGCACTTCTGTTTCTCTTCAATTTTCTTGCACACGGTTGAGTTAAAGTTCTGTGCCTTATGTTCGCTGGTGGTGCTCAGAGCATTGTTAAATTGGCGTGACTAATAAACTCGGTCCCCGCCGCTCTTTTAAGGTTCCGATAGCGATCACAATGGAGCGACGGAAATATACAGCAGGCGCCATCCGATGTTGAACAAAAAAACATCTACAGCCTAATTAGACGCACCAAATCCTGTTGGAATCCTGACGTTTGCTATAGCAATCTAATTTGACAGAATCGCTCAGTGAGTGGTACGCGTAACAGTGGCCTTCTCTTAGAAAGAGAGAGTATGAGTTGTTGGCGACAGACCTTTTTTATTATTTTATTTTGACTTTTTGTATATATTGTCTTTTTTTACTTATGCCAGTATTTAAATTTAGTTCTCTGTCTGTTCTTGTTATTAGTTGTCTTGTAAATATTATTGAATAAACACGGATTTATAAAAAAAAAAGTTTACCTATTATTAAAATAGAAAAGTAGGGCCCCATACGGTGCTTAACGTGAGTGAAACGTGGTTCTCTGCCTTTTTGCAGAAACATTTTCGGCCGATTATCATTTGGCAACTAACGTTTCAAATAATATTATTTTGCGGAATAATCATTTGCCAACTATTCTTATATTTTTTTTTATTTCCCAACCTCGTAGTTGCCAACTGTTTGTTTGGTTTGCTTTTTATAATGAAATCTTTCAAAATGCCAACTAGCGTAGCGTATATTTAAGTAGCGTATATTTTATGCGTAATATTCATTCGGTCGGCCAAAATTTTTTCTGCAAAAAGGCAGAGAACCTTCGCTCTTACATGTTCAACCTAACACGCTCCTTCGCGCTCCGCTACGCTACGCGCTTCGTCGCACCTATATTTTTGTCGCAGATTGAGTCTCGTCGGCCACCCCTCTAGCCAGTAATATTTCCATTCCCAGTAATATTTTTCTTAAATTAAAAATGCAAATAATTTTTTTTTATCATAAAATCAATTTATGAAAAGGGAACTTACACTGACGAAACTTTTTCATCTAATAGTTGTTTGCCTAGTAAAAGACTTGACAAATAATAAATTCCCAAAACGTTTTGTGTCATTATAATAATCAGCTTAACAATAATCCTACCAAATGAAACATTGCGATACAAAAATTTGTACATCGTTTGTTGTCAACGTAAAAAATAGGTGAAACGTTGGTTGGCAAGTGATAATCAGCGTAACAATTTTCTGCGAAAAGGCAGGACACCGTGAAACGTATGCACGTAATAATTGATGAAAACTCGAAAGTATCTTTTAGGAATCTTTTATCCATATTTTTCTCCGTTTGGCATTGAAATTCAAATTCAAATTGTTTATTTCACGACAAAGTTTACAAAATAATACACGGGCTGGACCCTCCTAGTAAGTATAGAAATACCTGTGTCAGGAGGGCCCGCTCTTCCACAAATATTTAATTATTAAATAAATTTAAAGTGACCTATTAGATAATTACATGCAGTCTTTGTGTGTGTGTGTGTGTGTGTGTGTGTGAGGGTGTGTGTGTGTGTGTGTGTGTGTGTGTGAGGGTGTGTTTGTCTGTGTATGGGGGTGTGCGTGTACGTGCGTGAACGTGTGTGTGAGTGAGTGTGTGTTTGAAAGTTTTACATTTGTTGCATCCTATACAAGATATTTTAATAAATGTTCTACCTCATCATAACTTAAACCTTTAACCCATTCAGTCAAAACATTTTTACACTCGTAGCATGTTTTTGGGTATATGTCTAATTTTTTGTTAATTATGTTATCCACTTAAACGTCTACTTTTTTTTGAGTAGCTCTAGTTACGTAGACGTTTAAGTGGTTATACAAATGTGCAGATTGTTTTACGATTTGGCAACTAGCAAAAGTAGTCTTAGTACGAACCATACGTGCGACTTTACCATTTCTCTTCTTTTTATAGGTATTTATATCAAACGGCAGGGACTTATGAAGTCTCAGAATTGTACGTAGAATATATAAACGTCTGACAGAAAGCATGTTGATTGAAATTGAATGAAATTGTCCCAATTTAAATTATATAGACATTATATTATAGAGAGAGTTATAGTAAAGGCGTAAAAAAGGTTGATTCGGCCGGTGCGGTCCGGTCGGTAACAATGGGATTATCTACCACGCGTGCCCACCGCGGATGGGCAATTTCAAGTGCTGAAGTTTTAGATCATCTCAGACACTCAAGTTGCCTCACGATGTTTTCGTTTACTGTGCCCTACAATGGGACGTATGTTGGCGACTTAAAAAATGGCGGAACATTTCTTCTTGTCTTTATTGAATTTTCTTATTGAATTGTCCTTAGCACGGGTCAGTGCATTAAAAATAATATAGACATTTCTTATTGGTTGAATAAACAAACAGTCATTTTATTTAGATTGCTTTTTTTATTGAGTACGATTTAATTAAAGCCTCACCGCTATAGATAAAAAATACGGTAAATCACAGTTGTGACATTAATTAGATAAAAAATTAAAAACAATGTGTATTTTAGTTTAGTTGGTTTTACTAACATGTCATACAAATTAATTCCAAAAAGATAGCAAGATAGCAGTTGAAGAATGTTTGATAAGATCTTCATGCAGTGGTGTTATGTTTCTAGAGACAAAAAACATCGACGATGGTTTTTTTTTTTAAGTTACTTACCAACCGTTGCGTAGGTAGATCATCTTGTTTCAGCATAAAATAAATTCTCGCCTGTGTTCTGGAGGAATAGACAAAGACCTGGGCTTGCCACATGCTTCGACCTTGACAAAACTATATCGCTTCATCAACATAGATATATAGAATTTAGACGGAATTTTTAATCAGGATAAGTAAACATTTAACTCCAGTCACGCCTGATAGCAATCGGAAGCGGGGTCTAAGATGTAAAGTGCTTGCCCATTAAATGTACATAACTTAGAAAACAAAGTCACAGGTACATGCCCGCACTGGTAATCGAACCTGGATCTCTCGCTTCAGAGTTCTTTGTTCTACGTACTCGGCTACCAACTGTGAACGAAAACATCTTGAGGAAACCTGAGTGTCTGAAGTGTTCAAATACCTCAGCACTTGAAATTGCTAATCTGCGTTGGGCACGCGTGGTAATGAAGTCCATACTCTCTCTCTCTCTCTCTCTGAGAGAAGGCCTTTGCCCTGCAGTTGGACGTTTATAGGCTGTGCTCCGCGGTGTGACCCGCAGTTTATCGATTTTCCCATGGGAATAAGATATTTTCCCGCAGTAAAACGCAGCCTATGTGTTAATCCAGGGTGTCAGCTAACTCCGTACCAATTTTATTAAAATCGCTTCAGCCGTTTAGACGTGTAAAAGTAACAAACATACACACTCACAAACTTTCTCCTTTATAATATTAGTGTGAAGTGTGACGATGTGATGAAGTGAAAAACTTATAGACTAAAGTAAAAACGCACAAAAAGTTCAGCATCGGAACTCAAAAAAAGTATGAAATCTGGTACAATAAACAAAGAGCCTCCCCTTAAGTAAGGAGTGAGTGACATCACCGCACGCAGCGGCCCCAGCCAAGGCCTCAGTCAGTCGTAAATTGACATCACCGCAATGAGCCGACTACAAGCACACTCTTTAACTTTATCATTGTGCAACAGTGAAATTCGCATACTCACTCAACAGTGCAGTAGTGAGCTATAAAAGAACTAGTTTTTGTATAGATTGTTTCGGATTTTGTTGCCAAAATTCCGCGCAAGAGGAAGGTGAGTCCACGTGGTTCGGAGTCGGTGTTTGTAAACACTAATTTATGCAAGCGTTGGTGTTGTGCTGCGCCGGCGAGAATGTGTTGCTTTTGGTTGCCGGCAATTTATTTTTACTTAGTAGGTGTAAAGTTTCATGGGGTTAGTTTCGGCAACTACCTGTACAATACTTTATACAGTCTGTTAGCTTTAGAATATACCTCTGCTACTATCGGATAGAATCGGATATATTCGTGTAATATCGGAACTAATACGACATTCAATTTCGAAATCTGAACAGGAAGTACAGTTTTACACTCGTGTGCTTCCGGCGAAAACCGAAACCTACTCTAGAGCCCGAAATATATTCTAAAAGCTAACAGACTGTATTTTATTGCATATTTAAAAATAATTCAGAAAACACGAAATTTACAAAATTTAAAAGTATACATGGCGAGCTTATTTCATTACAAATCAAATTAATTGAATTATTACAATACAATATTCGTTTTCTAAATATCAAATTTTGGATCTACGCACAGGCTGACATTTCATAGTGGTGTGAATAAAATGAGTCATATAGAAGTTCTAGAAATTAGAGTATAACTTTTAGTTATTTGATTAGTGTGTAACTCTGTAAGGCTTATTAATTTGATTGTATGCCTACGGTGTGTCATCCTTTGTAATGTTGGCAAATAAACTGTATTCTTATTCTTACAAAGATTTTTGATACAGTTAAGCTCTACCAGATACACTAGCTTTGTTCGAATATCGCACGTATTGTTTACATGCCATTGTTGGATACCTCTGACTCACCAAGTAAAGGCTGTAAAGTAACATACGTGCTCCATGACCTATTTAGTCATCTTTCAACAAAGTCTTCGTTAGTCAATAATTTCCCCGAAGTCCGAAGCGGACGGCGCTCTAAAAATAGTAATGATAACAATGTTCGGTATGTCATAATTACAATTGTATTTCGGCTTAATTACAATTAGGTCGTTGTCATTGAGTCAGCGGAGGATCCGTGGATGTGACTGGCAAGAGATCGTGAGAGATGCCATTTGGGTAAATGACCTGTACCCAGCAGTGAGCAGCGGTGGGCTGATAATGATGATAATTAAGAAGCAAAGATTTTCCTTTTGCTATGACACTTGTCTAATTCGTAATTATATACACCTACGTCCTCGTCTTGTCTCTGATTGTAATCAAGAACTCATTGACTTACTTGAAGGTCAATGTCACAATACAAATTACAATTTACTGAAATAAAAATAATTTTCATTTAGAAACAGTTTGTTGAGTAGGTTGTGCTAGTAACAACATTACTATCTAGCTGTGGTGCGTTTATCAGAAGAGATTAACGGTTTGATAACGTTGTAAACGTCTTGCTAACCACTTTTTGAAGGTAGAGCTGTTTTATTGACTGAGTCTTATCATGATTGTATAGGCACATTTGGAGAGCTGAGATATCTTTAATACTTTTCGGATATTGAATAATCTGTTTGAAGATCAATTGCAATATAAAACATGTCCATGAATATTTATTATTATTTACTAATATTGTTATAAATGTGAAAGTTTATGAAGATTTTGCTTACACAATCATGCAATAACGGCTGAACGGATTTATATGAAACTTGGCGTACAGATAGACAACGTTATGTGCATAGGGCACTTCATATTTCGTTAATGTGTACCCGTGGGATAAAGTTTTATTGTAACCGTTTTTCAAGCCAAACCCTAAAATATTAGTACTAAGAATCGTATAAACGGTTTCTAAGACGGTACGAAGTTTGCTAAGACAGCTAGAGTTTTAAAAACCTATTTAGAGGCTCAGTTGGGGGAGCGCTAGCAGTGTTAGCCAGAGGTCGCGGGTTCGAGTCCCGGCATGGGTGGAATTTTCAGCCTCTAAATTGGTTTTTAAAATTGTCCTTAGCACGGGTTAATGCATTAAAAAGAATATAAACAGCCTGAGTTTCTATAAACTTAATTGGATTTGTATGTGTAAATTAGATGGAGATAAATACATAAACAAATCACGAAGGCGGGATACGTCTTAGTTTGCTGTAATTGCGACTCTAACAACTTGTAATAAAAGCTATTAACTCTCATGCACTACAATAGCGATGACTGGACAAGTTTCTATTGTTATCATGAAAATAATTTAACAGTGATTGAGTTTCATCACCGGCTATTTCTTTTTTGACGCCGCGTGATTCGGCGGCTGCTCCGGATCGTGATTTCGTACAAAAAGGAAGATTCATCCGTTGAAAAATGTGTGAAAGAATTCAGCAGAAGGCGTTTATAATGTGCTTAAACATAAGACGTAGACTGTAGCTTCACGGAGATGGAAAAGAGCGAGTTGGAGATTGATGAGTCGGGGTTTAAGGTTCTAAGAGAGACGAGAAGTATTTGTTTAGCTTACCTTTTTTCTCGCTAACAGTGAAGGAAAACGAGGTGTTTAAATACCTCCGCCTTAAATTGCCAGTCCGCGGCGGGCACGCGTGGTAATTAAGCCCATTCTCCCTCTGAGAGAAGACCTGTGCCCCGCAGTAGGACGTTTATAGACTACATAAAAAAGTGTTTTTAGTTTTGTAGTTCAACGGTACTTTTTAATATTCACGGCAGTTATCGAGTTCAATTGTTTAATGGTTCGAATAGTAAAAATAAATTAGCCGTTTTCCTCATGAGCTCCAAAAACTAGTTGTATTCAATAGAAGATTCATTCTCGTCAAAATATAGCGGCCGCATGGTACGCATATCGAACTCTACGCAAATATTATTACACTGAGCCCGCTGCATTAAGTACCAATAAAAAATATTTATTTCGTTTTCCACTACCTCTAATGCTGGGTTCTGACCAAAGTTACGAGGTGTAATGTAACATGTTACATACACAGCAAGCATCCATCTCCACCCGGTTGTCGGTGAATGTTACATTACTCCTCGTAACGTTGGTCAGTACCCACCTTTAGACTACCAGCTTTAGACTACATACATTAAAGGTTTATAAGTATAAAAATATACGTAGCAGTAGCCGCATTCACTGCATATAACTGCATCGGCCGCTTTTGAGAATCTAGGTCACTTTTCGCCAGTGTTCGCTACAGTTGATTACGTGATTCGGTTGAAAGTGTTTGCGGTTTTCGACACCACTGTCACCAGCTCCGGTAGCCGTGATCGTCTAGTGGTTAGGACCCTACGTTGTGGCCGTAGTAACCCAGGTTCGAATCCTGGTCACGGCAGTGGTGACACTGTCGCGGCGGAGTCTTCTTTTTATTTCTTATTATTATGTTTATCATAAGAAGTTACAGTTACCCAAAACGCTCTCACTGTTACTATATCTATATATACATATATTGTTTTGTTACAATACAGCGTTCTTGTGGTCGATTAGCTAAGTAGCTTCGGTGGGAGTAGAAACTAACTAAAAGTTATGTATCTAAATCGTGGCCTAATTTTATGTTCACGAATCGTTTTAATTGTAATTGAAGTGGACTATATACCTACATTTTGAACTTTGAACCATATGCATTAAAATGTACCAATGGAATAGTAACTCTTTGACTGCATCTTTGGTATAGCGGTTAACACGCTCAACTGCAACAATGTAAAATATCGATAAGAAGTTGCAATTTTGTCTGCAAATTAATAAAATCAATATTAACACGTAGGTTAACTGGAAAATAACACTATCAGCAATAAGTTCACCATTGTACTTTTAATTTTTTAATAAGTAGTACAATAAAATTTTCATAATCAAAACCATTTTTTTCAAACGGTTCCTCCATTAACGAACGGAGGAAACTAAAACTTTATTGATGAACTAAATGGAAGTTATTTAAATACAGGGGTGAGATTATGTATGTATGCCCCTCCCCACATTATCGTCTAGTGTCGTTGTTGCCTTCATAGTTTTATAACAAGTGCGAACGCAACATTTCACTTACCCAACCTTCTCGCCCGCAGAACCAGCAGCCTCTCCTCGACGTAGTCCGGGAGAGGGCGCGAGAGCTCTGCACCGGCGCTGACGCAGCCAGCGGCGAGCGGGTCGAGCAGCGGACGCGAGACCTGGCCGAGCGCTGGTCCTCCACCTCAGAGACCCTGGCCAACAGAGCCTCCACAGCCTCTCAGCAGCTGCAGCGCTGGAGTCAGCTCTTGGCTGTGCAGAGGAGCTTGGGCGCAGCGGTCACAGCCGCTTCGGATAGGCTGCGGCAGCTGGACGCGCAGCCTGCTACCAGGCGGCGAGCGCTTGATACCAGACATGCTTTACAGGTACGTCCAGGCTACTCTCTCCCACTACCAAGTTCATCCCAGCTCGGTAGTGGGGTAGCTTTCTTTACTAGCTTTCTTTATTTTCTCTCTCCACTTTGCCCTATTCAGGACCTCGTTTAGCAAGGCTCTGTAAGATCTTTCTTTACTACCTTTATCCGCCTAGTTTTCGGTCTCCCACTGGATCTTCGCCCAGAAATTGATAGACATATCACTTTGTTTCCAATGTAGTCAGGCTTTCGTTTCACATGCCCGAACCATCTCAACCTTCTCAACTAATAGAATACCTGGATCAATTGGATTCCATTAGATTCTTCACCCAGTACCTATATCGCGCCAAATGTCACTACATATTCAGCAAAATACACCAACGGTAGCATCTTTCTTTAGATAGCGGATCGAATATTAACAATAAGACCAAATGTACTGTATCTTTGTAAATATTTTATGTTTACAAAGATACATTTGGCGTTTTTTTTCCTGGTGAAAAATACGTTAAAGAATATTCTTATTATTAATAACCACAATCTAAGCTCCATTTTCTCCCGCCAGGAACTCCAAAGCGAGGTCGAAGGCCTGGAGGAATCTCGCGACGAGTTACTGGAGCACGAGGAGTTCGTCCTGTCGCTGCTGAAGCCGCACTCGCCCGAAGCGGCCGCTGACACCGAGCGAACCGTCTCGCAGCTCACGCAGGCTTATGACAAGTAAGTAATTCTACTAGCCAGCCTATAAACAGAGCCCACTGTTAGGCATATGTATCTTCTTCTTAACGCCAATGCATCCGGTCCTTAGACAGTCTCGTTCAAAGCTTCCCAGCCGCTTTCACTATGTCGTCGACGAACCTGGGACGGCAGTCTGCCCACCGATCGGCAACCTGGTTTTGACCACTATTCAATGAATGCCTTACCAGGTAAGTTGTTTTAAAAACCTATTTAGAGGCTGAAAATTCCACCCATGCCGGGACTCGAACCCGCGATCTCTGGCTAACCGTGTCAGGTAAGTAGTAAGTAGTTATTATCTATATACTAAAACCGAGGTCGTCGGTTTCATTTTCTGTGGAGGAACAGTCTGGGTGTGTTTCCATGTTTAAGGTGTCCTTGCTTAGTTTCATAGCACAAGAATTTTCTTTTCACAAGTTGCCGGTTGATCTTCAGTCGACAGCCGGCGCTCGAGTTTTGTTGTTTTTTTATATAAAAATGCGAACAACAACTTTTTATTAAATGACAGGTTCAGGGTCGCGGAGAGGATCTGTTGTGTGGCAGTTCCATCAGTGGCGTAGCTAGGTAACCAAGGGCCCTGAGGCAAATTAAAAAATGGGGCCCCACTGCTATGTAAACTGATTAGGTTTTATGAAATAAAAATATGAAATATACATACAAATACTTTAACAAATACAATAAAAGGCACATCGATGGATAATAAAACGCACATGTCACTATCCGTCAAATTGACGACACTGCCAACCTACAGAAAGAATTTAGGGGAATTCCCTAGGCATAACTTTTGAATTTCTCTCAACTGAATTGTCATGATTAAAGTGGGGTTGTGCAACCTGTCATATTTATTTTAAAAATGGGAGAAATTTCCAAAAGAGTTCGATCGGGATTTCTGGTAAGGATTCGAGGGCCCCCTGAGCTTGAGGGCCCCGGGGCACTGCCCCGCCTAGCCCCTAGGTAGCTACGCCACTGAGTTCCATCCATACATTAAAATATAGTAATACAATTTGGATCGTTATCATCATCAGCCCACCGCTACCCACTGCTGGGTAAATCATCACATGAAAAAATCAAAGTTAGTTCAATTAAATTCTTTTCTATGGCATCCCTTAGATTCTGCCAATGTGCCAATGTCAAGTTTGTGGAGTCGTAGAACAAACATTGTTTTGAACACAGATTAATGACAAGCTCTAAAAATGGATTATTTTTTGTTTGTATTATCCTGGTGTACAATAAGGAATATTCTTATCTTATAAATAGAAATGCTCTAAACGCAATGGCGCATTTTAGAAATAATCTTTTGTAGAAAATTTCGTCTACAGGATACTTATAAATAAAATTGCTACAAGCTCTAAGCGATATGTGTCAGGAATTGAGCGTTACAGATATAAGCCCATATAGAAAATTTCGTATACAGAATACTTATAAATAGAATAGCTTAGATACTGCACGGTTGCTTATAAAGTTGCATATATGGCCAGTGAATTCTGCACAGCAATAACCTTATTATGACCAATTAAAATTCAAGACCGAGCCTCGGCCTACCTTGACCGCCCCATATGTGCCAGCGACTGATGACGCCATGCGAAAACCTGCCCATGATGTAATCCTTTTCTTAGCCACATAGGACCCATTTTCCTGTAGCAAGCTTCAATCATTCCAAAATTCGTTGATGATGCTCGAATACGAAATTGTATTTTAATGCCTACAATTTCAAGTTGATATTTGGGCAGCATCCGCGTGACCGTGTGAGCGGCCAAGGCAGACCGGAACTGCTTATTAATGTGAGCGTTTCTACCAAATACATCAAGTCATCAACGCTGTTTTTGCACACGACAGTTTCCCTTTTAAATTGTATATTTGCGAATGCGAAGGAAGATGTTGTGAAGAAACTCGTGGTTACGTCGAAGAATTTTAAAGTTCGTATTTGTTTACGCACCTACTCAAATTCCTACCAATTTTTTATCTTCCGATACAATGTTCTCTGGAGTTAATAAAATACTTTCATTCTCACTACTTGAAGACACAGGGATTATTTTTTATAAAAACTTAGTAACATTCGAATACGAGTATGTAAACTATTACGAACAAACGCAAAGGAATCCATTTTGCGCGTCTTTTATTTTTTCACAAACTTTTTTATATTTGGCTCGCGCGCGGTTTTTTTATCGTCCAGCCAGCCAGACACTTGTCCACAATGTCCGTGATTGATCACTTTCGTGATCGGAACCTTTACTAGTAATATCCACATTTCAAATTCACATCACTTTTCATTCCTAAGGATGTAAGAGCTATTTTTGTGCCGTTTACGAGGGCTGAACCAGCTCGTTTTGAATATTGGTTTTAAAATAATTGCACATTCCTGCATTGTTCTTATTAAGTGCCTCGTCATCATAATCATAGACTTTCCATCCTAACCAAATTGTTAAATCATCCACCAATCGTGGAGATCAACAGATATCTCTACTTTATCTGTACAACTACTTTTAATTGTTATTGTTTCATCTGTGCCCTTCAATTTGTGGTTATGTGACTTTTTCATATTATCTCCATCACTGGAGATTGACAGTCAGCTTGTCACAGCACTCTCTATGTACTTTTGCAAATAGGTTCTGTTTGTTGTTTTTTCCAATAAAGAATATATTCTTATCATATCGTATCTCTCTGTTCAGTGCAATTCCGAAAAACTTTCTTTCATTCGCGATTTAATAGCGTTCCACACCTTGATAGGAGGTTACACAACCAATTCTTCTTCACACTTCTTAAGGTACTGAACTAAACGTAGTAGCTTTGTACAGATTGTATGCCAATTCCGAAGCCAAGAAAATATCGATTAGAGGCACAGGAGAGAAGCATTTAGACGCCAGTGTTTGCTTTTAAAACGCATCTATTGGCAAGCTCCAACCTTTCCGCCAATTGATTCTTTGCCAAAACATTGTTGCCACCTTTGCTTCCGGGCGGTATCACGTCTATTCAAATTTACTTTTGTGTCTTGAACATTTGTCTCGAGCTAACATCTCGAGTTGCTTCAAGTTGTCTAAGGCCAGGTAAATAGGCCTAAGATAAGGCATTTAGTGTTTATTTTTAACTATGTTGATATTTGTGTGATGAGATTATCGCGAGGAAACCTGAATGTCAACTGTGTCCACACTAAAATCTCTTTCACTCTCTCACTGAGCGATTAACGCCTGTACCCTGCTGGTTAATCTTGATGTATTTAACGGCCCTTGCCCGCAATTCACAACCACAATTACGTACCCGAACTTCCTGTTATATGTCTGCTTCGTTGTCGCATCGACGCAGAATCTTCGCTGTACATTAATATGCACATATTGTCTTATACTGGGTTATTCTCTTTTGTCCTTCAGCGTGATACGACCGTACACCCAACTGTACGTTTTAAACTCTACTCGGTTACATTACGGGCGACTTTGCAACCACAATACAAAGTGATCAGCCATCCACTATACCAGAATTCACTAAGCGGAAATTGTGATGACGTCCAGACGCCACGCATGGTGTCCAATGATTTGTCTAAACTTTAACCGCAAATAACTATTGCGTGATATCACAAATATGTGCCAAGTTTGTGTGCCTCGCAACGTAGGTGCTAAGTACCTAAATTAGTCCGTCAATATTATGGTTTTGTGTCCGATTAAAGGTAGGGAAAAAGTATTCACAACACAATCTCGTCTTTTAAGAATATAAAGGCCTAAACTTATGGTTAGAATCCACCTGTCAAATTGGTAAGATTTAAAAGGACGTAAACTTCTTTTTTAACGTTTCCGGGCCGGGCGCTGGGTAATATAAGCTAAGGAATAAGAAACAGTAAATATTACATATTTTTGTTACAATTGTAATATTTTTATACATACTGACCGCAGATTGTATTAATTTGTATTAAAAATAAAATTTGCGAATTTTAATTTTTTTTTTGTCGTAAACGGTTTAATTTATTCTTACTTAGTGAAACGGCTTTCAGACTTTATTCATTTCAGTAAAATACAGTATATGAATGTCGTAGAGCAATATTACAGATGAATGCAGCGAAAATAAAGTTTTTTTACATGTTATACTTTTTATGTCACGTCTCAAAATATTCTACTAGGCAAGTATTTTCATAACTAGACTGCCAGTACATCTGAAATCTTAGAAAAAGTTACATCATCATGTAAATGTTGATCACGCACTGACTGATCCAAAACCCGACTATAAATACCCATTTAACAGTTTACTAAATAAACGTTCCAATGATTCAGAAGGTACCATTCCAACTGTTGACTGTTAAAATCCGAAATAAAATCCGTTTCTGAAGGCCTTGTATCAAACATTCATTCATGCGGTAGGGAAATCTGGAAAAGTGGTAGCTCAGAATACGACTTTATGCTTATGGTCGTAAGATCTACCGATAGATTAGCCTTCATGTATGATGAATGATGATGGAAGATCAGTTTGTATAGAGTAGCTAATCTCAAACAAATCCGTTTGAAACATGCTTGTTTTCTTAATGAATTGCACTGCTCTTACATAGTTAAATATTAATCGGGTCTAGTCGCGACTATTCGTCGTCGAACGTCGGGAATCAAGGTTTACGTAACGTTTTACGTAATAAATAATCGCGAATAAATAGACACGTTTAATACACTCGTATAACTATAATGCTTGCATTATTGATGCAGTTATCCATTTTGTCTAAGTTACATTTATTTATATTATTTTATTTTTAATGCACTAACCCGTGCTAAGGACAAATTTAAAAACCTATTTAGAGGCTAAAAATTTTACCCATGCCGGGATTCGAACCCGCAACCTCTGGCACGGATAGCCAGAGGTTGCGGGTTCGAAACCCGGCATGGGTGAAATTTTTAGCCTCTAAATAGGTTTTTACATTTATTTGTCATGTTTTCGTGCTTACTGGTGGTAGACCTAGAGAAACAATTTAAATAAAAATTGTAGAGTTGTCAAAATCTCACGTTATGAAGAGTCTATGCCGGTTGGTTGTTTGGCATTATCAGTAAATTTATATCGCAACAAAATATTAAACAGGTGTAAACGCGATTATTTATTAGTTACAACGTAATTACCTTATTTCCCGATTTAATTACGTTTTACCTAATAAATAATCGCTATTACACCCGTTTAATATATAACTATGTATGAGAATCGCGAATCATTGAAAAACGTGCTCATCAACTTGATAAACTAATATACTGTACAGTGGCATTTTTCCGAGCGCTTCCGAGCTTCGCAAGGCACGTTAAGCCGTTGGTGCCGGCTGTCATATAATGGCTGTCGTTAAGCCATGTCAGAGGCCTTATGGGCGGCTTTATAACTTCTGACAGTAAGGCCCGCCACTGTCTTACAATACTCCACCAACCCGGACTTGGCCCCCGAGGTGGAGTATGCCCCAGCTGTGGGGACATACAAGGGTTGATAACGAACTGTACTATAATGTCTTGTCAATGGACTCATTATAGACCAGGTTTTGCCATTTTGCACGATCCTGGCGAACTTCCTTGTGAACGCGCTTTTATAATATTCTCATACCTCTGCTTACACTTTCGTTTCTTGTTTATTACTATTACAGCAGAAACTCTTTAATATGAACTTCGAAAATTTACCCCCCGTTCGGAATCGTGGAGCGTTCAGATTGCAATTCAGTGAATTTTTGGGGTATTTTTCATAGAATAAAACTAAATAGGGCTATGAAATTTATATAATAGATTTATATTCATATAAACCATTTATAAACCTTATATTAAATATAACGTTTATAGATGAATATTATGAATAGCATGAGGCAAAACAAAGAACAAATTTTGTTTTATACTCTTTTTTTTAATGCACTAACGAAATTTCACTGATGCCGGTGAGTCGCCCATTGGCTCAGTTGGAAAGAGCGCTGGCACGGATAGCCAGCCAGGAAAAACTCTAAATAGGTTTTTAAAATTTTGTTTTTCGTTGTTTTTGCCTCATCCCATTATTTGGATTCGGTTCTCCTCGTTCTTTTGCTCCGGGATTTTCTGTCCTGGGTTGTCTACTCGCTCAACAGGGCTCGCTCTCCGTCCTTTGCTACCGTGACCCACCAGCTCTTCTATTACGTAACATTCCACTCTATCGAGTTAGGCATTTAGACAACTCCAAAGTGTCAAAATATGTATGCATTTGACTGCTGGAGTAGTTTAAAAAAAGTAACAATAAGTGGATACTTACATAATAGAACCCCAGGTGGTTTGTGGACGTCGTCTACCTCTTTTGATGGTTAAAATC
This sequence comes from Yponomeuta sedellus, assembly GCA_934045075.1. NCBI lineage: Eukaryota > Metazoa > Arthropoda > Insecta > Lepidoptera > Yponomeutidae > Yponomeuta > Yponomeuta sedellus. The sequence goes on from OW203724.1 coordinate 24,400,920, forward strand.
TTTAGGGCCTGTTTAACAACATGATTCTCCTCTCGTCTCATCACATAATTATACCATGTAAACGTTGTATTTATTAAACATTTTTAAAGAAACTAAATTTAAAAACCTATTTAGAGGCTAAAAATTTCACCCATGCCGGGATTCGAACCCGCAACCTCTGGCTATCCGTGCCAGCGCTCTACCAATTGAGCCAATGGGCGACTCACGGCATCAGTGAAATTTCGAACCTCTTTACAATATTCTCTGTATTACGTACAGGCAGCGACATCTGACTTAAGCAAATTGCATTACTTACAGCCCCGACCACCTACTTTGCAGTTAGGTTTAACATCGGAACGATATCATTGTACCCACATGATACATGATGTCCTTAGCACGGGTTAGTGCATTAAAAATAAAAATTGTATGAAACTAAATTTGTCGAGAGTCATTTAATCATACTTCATATCATAATTATCATACTTCATCACATCACACTATCACACTAATATTACTTATAAAGGCGAAAGTTTGTGAGTGTGTATGTTTGTTACTTCTTCACGTCTAAACGGCTGGAGCGATTTTAATAAAATTTGGTGTGGAGTTAGCCGACACCCTGGATTAATACACTGCGACTGCGTTTCACTGCGGGAAAATATCTTATTCTCCTGGGAAAATGGATAAACCATGGGTAAAGCCGCGGGGCATAGCTAGTGTCAAATAAAATGTTGTCTCACATTTTCATAAAAGTATTTTTATTGGGCGGGGGTGCGGCGTTCGATTTACTGATGCCTACGTAGTAATAATAGAATATTACAACCATGATTCTTAAATCTAAGCAATGTTATATAATTGGCGGTCTTATCGCTAAGAGCGATCTCTTCCAGACAACCTTTGATGGAGTGGATTGCATGATGAATATAGTCGGTACGTGGTGCATGTACATAAATAATGAAATCGAAAATATAAATATCAAACTAGGATACCCCGTCGTAAGGTAACCAAGCAGGACGTCACAAACATTAAAAAAATACACCCAGACTGGAGCTACTTGTACAAATGTATGGCGGCCCCCACTGGGAATCGAACCCACGACCTCTGTTGTAGCCAAGCGCCTTAACAGCTAGACCAACGAGACAGTTAATCATGTATTAGAAGGATTCAGATCATAGAGGTCCTGCTATACCTACATTGGATTACTAATTATTTCATCACAGTATTTTTGATTCTCAAGGCTCATAAAATAAAGTGCTATTTTGTTATTCCAAACCCATGATTTCATGTGTCACGATGAGGAATTTGTGTAGCCGGCCGCTGTTATGTCACCAGCTAATTCGTTTCGCGTGAATTCTTCGATTGCGTTACATCATTTGCCTCCTTAATAATAATATCCGTGACATGCGACGACCCATGCTGTACCTAGTCGTCGTCGTCAGGCTATACTAGTCCACTGCTGGACATAGGCCTCCCCTAAAGAGCGCCACGTTGTGCTATCATAGGGGCTAATGCCCATAATCCCCACGCCGGGCATTCGGGTTGGGGATCGCAGTTCGGTGGAATTGTACTGCAGGGGGCGCTGCTGCCCACCCCCCGGTTTGTGTCCCTTAGTCGCCTTTTACGACACCCGCGGGAAGAATTGGGCTGGTGCTATTCTCTAGGCCGACACCACACATGCTGTAGTATAATAATAATAACCACTTCTACACAACCTCATCACTTGTCCTGTCCCAAACTAGGACACCCTGTGCTATGGTAACCAGGCGATGACATTAAAAACATGGAAATACACCCAGACTGAGGCCTTTAGTACAAATGTACGGCGGCCTCAATAAATTGATTAATTTCATTTCATACAATGTGATATGACGGCCTCTGTGGCGCAGCCGTAGCACATCTGCCTATCATGCAAGAGGTCCCAGGTTCGATCCCCGACTGGGAAAAAAACCCCAGGTCTTGGATGTTTACATGTTTGTGATGTCGTTGTTTCTGGTTCCCACGACACAGGGTATCCTAGTGTGGGGCCAGAAGTAATGTATGTGCTTGTATGTAAATGTTAAGTTATGTTAAATGTTATAGTTGTAGGAGCAATATCACTAGCTAACTGTGTAGGAAAATATTGTGAGGAAACCTGAGTGTCTGAGGTGTATAAATTATCTCAGCGCTTGAAATTGCCAACCCGCGGTGGGCACGCGTGGTAATTAAGCCCATACTCTCTGAGAGAAGGCCTGTGCCCAACAGTGGGACGTTTATTATCTACATAAAAATGGGATATTAGGCACTTCAAGCTATTGTTTTTTTTATACAGTCTGTTAGGAATTTTTAGTGTTACGTTTTTAAACCCAACTTCCTTGTTTAATCCACGTCTATTTTCCCCTACATATTAAGGTATTGTTTGGTCAGTTCCACTAGCAAATAGGGCGATTAGAAACAAAACTACAGATTCATTAATTACTGCCAATAAAACAAGGACTGGAATATCAACAAAAAACTAAAACGATTCCTAGTTAATTTTGGCCTCACTGTACTTTATTTCTTGAAATAACATGTATTACCTGTGCCATACAATTTGATTGTTAAAAGATAATCCAAAACACAGGTAAGCTGACCGTGTTGAATCAATCAGTAGCCAAACTTAACAACCAAAGGGCCGTATTCTGCCGCTGCGAACACTCGAAATTAAACTCTACCGTGAACGTTCTAAAAGCGATATTTCGCTACCGTCCAACCCAGACAGGCAACGTCGGCCGGCGCGTCAATGTAATCGACTTATTCCCAACTGTCAGTCGAGAATTTCCAACTCCACCGCGCATGCGTGCCGCCTTTATGGGTCAGGGCCTCCCGCTCTATACTAGAACCCGGCAGCGAGAATATTCTTAGAACAAAACGCCATTTTTACCAAAGATTCCAGTCGTGCCACCGTCCTGTAGGACGAAATGCTTCAAGCATTGGGCGAGCCAACAGAACCGGTTACGAAACGCGATATTTTTACTGAGTTCCCCTTCCGCGATCCGAAAACAATGATGCCGAAACGTGGCCGAAAATAAAGTGGCTTTAAGGATAAACAGTTTAGCTTTTTGCAAGGAGCCGCGAAACGTGCCCGGAGACCGACGCGAATTAGTGCAGAATTTATGTTTCCCAAATGTGCGTCGTTTATTTTATTTCATTTGGGCGTCGATGAGTCATCGACTAAGCTGCGTATCACTCGCCTAGTGACCGCCGCGACGACCAATTTAAGATTCTAACTGAGTTGGTAGATTTGGCTTTCCTTCGGCCTGTGTTTACACGACCATATGGCTGCGGCACCGGCCGGCCTGCTTGTCGCATGAAAAATTCGTTAGCGAGACGTCACCGAGTGCGCAGGTGCGCCCGAACCCCCACGTCAGCCCGCTAAGGACCGCAAGTCAAGGTTGCCGCGTCATCCGCCAATCTCGCCAGTCATGTGTGCAAAACGTAAACATCTCAGCCGGTGCACTTTAAAAAATCTCGGCCACCTAAGTCTGATGTCACCGTGCAAACATACCTATTCAATTTTAAATTTAGACGCGAGACGCGAATCTATCGCGATGATCCATTAAACGACGAGCGGGCGAGGCGAGCGGCAGCCGCGAGACCGCCTGCGATACGAAACGACGAGGTACCGTGGCGAGGCACCACCCTTACTCGCTCAGACGTGCTAACTTCTGGCGTGCGTGAGCGAGAAGTCGGCGCCAGGGCTAGCCTCGCGGTGATGCGACGACCTTGCACCCGCGTGACGCCGCCAGATTATTTTCGTCGCCTTTTGGCAGCGGCCGCACTCGCGCCGCGAGCTCCCAGAGGCGCACCTCGCTCGTTAAAGCACTAACGTGAATTCCCTTTTCCGCAGATTGCGACAGACTCTCGCGGCGAGACTCGCGGAGATCGACGAGGTCGTGTCCGAATTCGACCGCGTATCAGAGCGCATCGACGAGCTCCGCCAACTGATCGAGGTCTCCATCGCTAAGGTGAAGACTTTCTACGTGTTCGGCGAGGACGACACCGACGGTGTGCAGCGGCTGGCGGCCGAAGTAGCCGAACTCGTCGGGAGGACCAAAGCGTTTACCGAAGAAAGCAGGAAACGATACGGCGGCTCCGCGCCGGCTGACGTCGCGCAGGAGTTGTCCGCCTTAGAGCTGTCTTCGGAAGCGCTAGCGGCAGCCATGGAGGAGAAGGAGCGGGAATGGAAGCGCGCGAGGACGGCCCGGTCCGAGTACGCGATGGACGTTGAAGACGTGCAGGCTTGGGTGCGTGGAGCCGAACTCACGGCTCGCGACAGAACGCTACCGCCGGAGCCCTACAGAGAACGCCTCGTGGCGACCAGATCGGAGATCCCGTCTGTCTCGGACCGCATGGAGCGGCTGACGCGCAACGCGCGCGCCATTGTGGAAGGCAGCCGTGACGCCAACGAGCGCCAACTGGTCCAGTCCACCGTCACGGCGCTGTCTGAACAGTTCGCAGCCGTATGCAGCGAGCTGGAGGCGCGGCAGGCGGCCGTGGAGGACGCCTGCGACGCTGTAGCGAGGTTCCTCACACTGTTGGAGAAAGTACTTCTATGGGTGGAGACGCAGCGTGCTTTCCTAGCGCGGCCACTTCCGTTGGCCGACTTGCAGGAGGCGCAGCAGAAGCAGACTGAATATGGGGTAGGGATATAAACCGAGACTTGTCTGTGGTTTTTTTAACGCTGATCGAAAACCTCACTCTCGATTAGAATTCCAAGAACCAGAGACAAACTTCTACACTTGAATAGATAAACTAATATTTTCTTCTTATTCCAGAACGCACTGAAGAGTTGTAAACAGCAAGCGAAGAACTTAGCGGACATGGCCAAGGAGATAGAGGCGATTGAGCGTGTCACGAGTCCAGGAGACTTGCCCTCGAGACTTGAAACCGCTGAGAACAACACCGTTGACGTGGAGAAGCGACTTGCGAAGACCGTCAGTAGACCGAAAAAGAACTGGCGCCACTGTCGCAAATATCAATCGAAATTTGACTTTGAATTTGCGTTGGTGCAGACAGATTTATACTTAGTTTCTCGTAGGATAACGGTCTAATCTCCTTTGCTTGGTTTTCAGAACGGCTTGCTCCAGGAACTGGCGGAAGAATGGGAGCGATGCGAGAAGAAACTAAAGGACGTCGGCCATTGGCTAGAAGCCACGGCTAAGACTCTTGAGGCGCCACAGAACGCGAAGAAACCCCTCAGAGACAGGCTAGCTCTGAGGGAGAAGCTTATCAACGATATATCTACACAGAAAACTAAGATCTCTTATGCTGTTGAGAAACTCAACGTGAGTCTTTTTGATTTCAGGGTGCTGCGACGACCAAACGGTGGCTGGGTGCGGAATATTTGGCACTTTGGGCGGTTCTCTCTTCAAAACTGTCAGAATCAGAAGAAATCATTAACGTAAACAAACAACGAGACAACGTGCCAAAACACAGCCGCTTTCGTCTCGCTCGTTTGTTTACATAAATTATTTCTGCAAAGGTCGAACTTCACAGTTAACGACTCCCGGAACGACCCTCAAACTGCCAACCGCACCAGCGGCCGACCCGCCCGACGCTAACCGTCTGTCGTCCACAGGTACACTTCGGGCCGGACGGCGTGGCGGCGCAGTCCCGCGGTCCCGAAGGCGTGGAGGCCGCAGCCAGGGAGCTCACAGGCTCCCTGGACGGCCTGGGCGGGCAGACGGCCAACCAGGCCAAGCTGCTGGCCTCGGCCCTGGCCCAGGTCGAGGCCTACTGCGCGGAGGTCGCGCGGCTGCGAGCCCAGCTGCTCTCGGCCGAGCAGCAGCTCAGGCAGGCCGCCCAGCCCAACTACAGCCCCCGCGACCCGGAGAAGGCGCAGCGGCAGCAGCAGGTAGGTCGCCTGTTCACACGCAGCGCGTCGGCCGGCCGCCGAGAGAAGACTGGCTCGGAGTGGCCTTCAAGGTTTTGATGCGGCGGGTTTTCGGTGGACTTTCGGCCGGGGTTTTATTCTTCTGGTGATGCGACGCAAACTTTTCTTTAAAAGCGACTTTTTGACGTATCACTCGAAGAAGAAGATCTTTGGGTAGAAATCAACTGAAATTTCGGCGCGGGGCTCGTCTAGTTGTCTTTTCTCGGTGTTTCCAGCCCTCGTCCAATGTCACACACGCACCGACAGCATCTGTAAGTCTAGGTGGCTAGCGAACATTCTAGTTTTGTTTACCGACACTGTAAGGTACATCACGGTGGCGGCACACACAGGTGGAGGACACGGCTTGCGCTAAGCACTACACGGGTCGTATTGAGACGTAGGGTCGCTGTACATTACCACTGGCTACGCATTCATCTTTATTATTTTTCTGTTGTTCCCCCTCACCCCCGCTACTAACTCGTCAACTGATATCCTCTGTCAGGAGTGCCGAGAGAGAGTCAAGTCGCTACAGAGCAAGATTCAGGCGCGCAACGAACGTATCAAACTCCTTGTCCAACGCGGCAGTCCCGACGCCGACCCTCTAAGGGACACTTAAATCCGACAACGTTCACTTTTTTTACTCTAGCTTTAAGTCGAATTTTTAGTTGAACTATTCCTCTCTTATAAATTATTATATTACAAACTATACATAAAAAAAGAATATTATATATTATGTTTCGCAACATCGCAGCCACCGTCGTTTCTTTTCATCGCTCCTCTCAGCTTCATCGCCAACAACAACATCGCTAAGCTTTGAGACACACCCATGTTAAACTATCTCTTGTCCGTACTTGCGTATCAGGAAGCCAACCGGCGTATCGAAGAGCTGACTCGGGCTATCTACGGGCTCGACCCCTACTGCGTGCTGCCCAGCGACGAGTCGCTCGTGGCTCTGTCCATGATGGTGTCGACCGGCGACCGCGCGCGCGCCGCGCGCCGCCCGCGCGAGCCGCAGCGGCCCGCGCCCCGCGCGCGCTCCCCCGCCTGGGCCCTCGGGGGCACCACCTATGCCGAGATCGTGCGGGGGTGCTCCCGGTCCAGCTCCGCCGCCTCCAGAACGCCCAGCGCACAGAGAGACGCTAGCGCCCCGAGGCAACTAACACCCGAAGACACTGGAACCGCTCACGAGGATGTGTATCGAAGTGAAGTTCAAAGTGTTCCTGTTCATTGCGAACAGATGGAAACCGAAGTGCATGAGCCAGTTCAGTACGTGGAAAGTGAAAGTCGTGACCGCGATGTCAGTGAGAGTGTTCAGGTTAGGACTGACGTTCACGAGTACTACGAGACTAGTTACGCGCCCAAGGATACGGTTACCGAGTACTACGAGGAACCGACCGCAGATTATTGCCCGGTGGTACAAATTTCGGAACCATACCGAGAGGTCATTACCGAAACTGTGACGCAATTACGCCCCCCCGAATACCCACAAGGCAGGTCCCCGAGCCCGCGTTCGAGAGATCGTTCTCAAGACATGTCCTACGCCGAGATACTGGCCCTAGGTTTGCGTCGACAGGCCAAAACTCATGTAGTAACACCTTTGCCCCAACCGCAAGTCGCGCAGGTTGAAATCGTGAGTGAGGTATTCGACGAGAGCGTTGAAAAACTGCCGCTGGTACAACAATACGTGCCAAAAATAGAACGCGGTGACACTCAGCGTCTTAGGCCGGATAGACCTGCGCAGCGAAGTAGGTCACGCGAGATTCCGCGGCAACGGAGGTCTGAAAAGCGCCTGACTAAGGGCCACGATGTTCAGACTTTGAAAAAGAAGAAGACAACCAAAAAGGTCATCGAAGTCGAAGACTTTGGGGACACTCCAGAAGCGGAACAAATAGTAGAAACGACAACTGTTATAAAACAACAACCACAAGAAATTGTTGTTGACAAAACTTCCGAAGAAATAAGATACAAAGACGTTATTAAAAAGATCCAACACAGTGCCACCGTTGTTGAGACTATCACTGATATTGTTGAGACTGAACCGGAAATCAATGAAGAACGTAAGGTGCCTAAGAAGAAACACAAGGCTAAGAAACCTAAATCGCCCATTGACGAAATTGAACGAGCTCTGAAAGAGATCGAGGGCTCTAAGGGTAAGAAGAAAAAAGGTGCTAAAGAGATTACCCCAGATTTTACCTCCGAAGAATCCAGTCAAGTATCGCTGCCTAGGGATGAATCCCAGGATGTAGTTAGGAAATTGAAGAAAAATAAAGCCTTGAAAGAACCAAAACAAACTTCCGAAAATGTCCAAATTATTCAGTTAGGTAAGACCGCTGAATTGATAACCGTAGAGACTACCGTGGCACAAAAGTCTGTTGTGAATACAGAGTCTAACACGAAAATACCTGTTTTGGAATTTGTACAAACAGGTGAACCTATCGAGGAACATAACAAAGAAAAGAAAAAGAATAAGAGATCTAAAACGGAGAAACAATCAGACTCAAAAGAGCAATGCCTGATTAAAGAAACAGTGTCAATTACGGCACATATTCCACAAATCGTGCAGTCCGAGGAATTAGCCCAGCAGGTGGTAGTTCCAAAGACTATTGCACAAAATACTTTGACTCCCTTTACAAATACTAAGGATATTTCTACGCAGTTTATTCAAAGCGAATCAGAAACTGTTATAAACACGCGTGACGTCTCATTTGTTGATGAATCTAAGGATGACCTGTCTAAGTCTAAGAAAAAGAAGACAAAGAAAGATAAACAGCAGCTGGAACATGTTATACCTGTCCTTGAATCAGAGGACAAAGAAACTAAACAAACTATTATTTCGACTGTTGAATTAGAGTCACAGTCTAATAAATTAAAGTCTAAGAAAAAAGATAAACAACCTGTCAAAGGCATTACTGTCCTTGAACAGGAAATCAAAGAACTGGTGATACCTAAAGCACCGGAAATACAGCAAGACATCGTAACTGTGACAGCTGAATTGAAAGCTGAGCCAGACCAGTCCAAGTCTAAGAAAAATCATGAACGACAAATAGACGTACAAATAACAAGAAAAGAAAATGTTAGTGAAAATACAAAGATGGTTACAGTGACTGACATTAAAGTAAAAGAAACATCTGAAACCGCCCCCAAGCCTGTATTGCAGCGGGAATGTACTCCTATTAAGACAGTTGCATCAGAGCCTGCCCCTGACCAAGGAATTGCAAAGAAAAAGAAGAGAAAGCAGGATAAACCACAGGATGAACAACTCATAATTAAAACTGTAAAAGCAGTTTTGGGTCCTAATGAGCCAAAAAAAGAAGAAACACCAAATATTCAAGCAAAGGATGTATATTTGCATTTAGAAGTTGACGAATCCAATCCAAACAAAATTATGGGAATAAAAATCGAACAAGACGTAGTAATTGAGACCATTGGTCTTAAACCAGAAATAAGGGAATCGCAAATGGTCTCGAAACCTGAAGTCAAAGAAGATATTGGCGTTGTCGAGACAGTAGAATCGGTAACAAACTTATCCAAATCGAAGAAAAAGAAAGGGAAGAAAGAATCAGAACAAAAATCTGAGGAAATTAAAGAAAAAGTTTTGGAACCGTTCCATGAATATGTTGAACAAGCAAAAGAATCGATTGTTTCTGAAACTCTAACTAAACCTCAACCTAAGTCTAAAAAAGACAAGAAAAAAGGTCAGAAGGAGAACAAAAAGCAAAGTTCTGCTATAACAGAAATTACAACCGAAACTGAAATTGAAACCATACTAAAGAAGGATATTGAAGCCTCTGAAGACACTCAAGTTACTATGTCGCAAACTAAGGAAAAATTTGAAGTAACTGAGTTAAGTCAAATTACGAAGAAATCAAACAAAAAGAAGGACAAGAAACAAGAAAAAACTCCCGAACCTACAGTTGTACAGAGTGAATCTGTACAAGTTACGGATGAATGTAAACAGCCAATTGAAGAACCAAAATCAAAGAAAAAGTCCAAACCAAAGAAGGCTAAGGTTTCAGCTGATGACGACATAGAAAAAGCTCTAAGAGAAATCCAGAAATCTGAAAGTGGTAAAAGATATGTAAAAGAAAAAGATGTGGAATCAAAAGCTTCTAAATCAAAGATCAAGGATAAAAAGTTGCCTAAGGATTCACCGAAAGTGTCACCAGACAAAAATAATAGCGGTGATTCTAAGGAGAGTTCACCAAAAATTTTAACAGAAGATTTATCTACTGTAGATTGGAATACTCTGGTTGAGGAGGAGGAACTTAAATTGAAGTTAAAGTTGGAACCTATTGAGCCCAAAATCTCAAAGGAGGATAAATATGAAAGCGAGACTTCTATAGGTTTCATTGAAGAAAAAACTGAATCATCAATGAAAGAAGAAAATAGGCAGATTTCCTTAGAAACTGCTGCAACAGTCGCAAGCAAAGTCTTTGTCGAAAAAAATATCTCGAAGGCAGCATCAACAACGGAAAGTAAAGAGCTTATCACGAACAAGCAAGAACAGTCTACATCAACTGTTTCTAGCGGTCAGTCTAGCGAACAAAACAACAATGACAAATTCTTCACAACTGAAGCAACAAAGGAAGGTTCTATCAACATCGTTGAGGAAACTACTCGCTATGAACCTATCACAAAGGATGTTGAAACGCGAACGATATATTTAATAACTCATGAGGAGAAAAAACTACCTCCTATAAGGACTGTCAAAGTATTTAGCAGCAAGAGCAACTCAATCGAAGAATCGGTGTCTTCTCCAACTGAGACAGATGTTATTAGTCCTTCGAATATTTCAAACATAGTTGATGTTGTCGATGAAAGTAATGTATTAGCTAAGGAAAAAACTGAATCTTTTTCAACTATCACAGAACCAGGAAGTGGGACTGTTAACTATGAAACAATGGACTCCTCAGCGTCGACAACTCAAAAGATTGCTGAAAATATCCAAAAAAGAATATCTTCTACGTCTACAACTCATCAAGTTGAGACGATTAAGATTCAGACACAAAGTTTTATTACAAATGAACTTAGGAATTTTGAAGCAACATCTGTAATTCAGGAGTCAAGACCTTCTCAATTAGGTTATGCGGATGAACCTAAAAAACCAAAAACATCACAAAAGGAGCCAGAAGAAAAATCTGCGGTGACAGTTGAAGTTCCCAAACAGCCTACACCTGCAGAGGATATAGCTGTTAAAACGGAGGTAGATGAGATTGAGTTGGAACAAGCCATTTTTGGATCCGTTCAAGACCGTCGCAAGCAAGTCGATGTAAAGAAATACACTGAATCGACAAAAATACCGTACTTAGAACTTCACGAAGAAATTAAGACTTATTCACTTGGTTTGGACATAGATGAGCTTGACTATCAGTATTCCTTGTATATCCAGAATGAACGTCAACAATCGGTAGCTGATACTCAAATTGAAGCTTCAGAAGATAAAGTTAAATCCCAAAGCATTGACACTAGAAAAGTAATTCATAATACTGAAACAGCAGCAGACATTCCTGAAATTGAGAAAAAACCAAAAGAATCTCGTACAGTAGTTGGCGAGATCAAAAAAGAAGAAAAAGTAGGTGAACCGGTGTGTAAATACGAAGAAATTTACGATGCTGAGGAAACTGTATCAAATCAAAGTACTGAAATATCGAGTACTCTTGAAACAAGTAAAACTACGAAGTCAGAATCTGTCATAGAAACAACTTTCAAAGAAATGTCTCGGCCAATAACTGAAACTGACAAGTTATTTGATGCCCTCATGCCTGCTTTCTCAAAAACAACTTTAGTAAAGGAAGTAAACGATAAACAAATAATAGAGACAGTTGACGAAAAATCCGTAGCTGAAATTGACAAACTGACCTATGAAGTTCTACGTCAGAGCTATTGCGAAATACAGGATGCTGAAATTATACTTGCACATCGAAGCAGTCAGTCTCCGGAGACGATAACTGAGGTGATAAAAATTGAAGAGGAGCCGTCTACATCTGTAAAATCTGACGAGCAAATCGAAGTTGGATCACCTGAGAAAATTTCACACCAACCTTATAATAATACTAAGGATGTCAAAGTAGTTTTAGGCATTCGCAAAAGTGAAACTCCAGATAGAACTAAGGAAGTGGTAGAAAAACCCATAAAAACTGTATCATGGGCCTTAGAGGAACAGGTCATAGAGCCTGTGGAAGAATCTGAACAAGAAACGCAAGTTCCTATGCTTGAAGCACCTATTCATAGTTATCATGAGATCAACGATGCGGAATACTTATTAGCTTCTCTAACTAAAGAATTTCGTGCTGTGAAGTTTGAAAAAGTCACTGAACAACTGTTGGAAAACATTGAAACTAAACCCACTTCTGTAACAGACGATCCCCAAAATAAACTCTATGAAGATGTACCCGGCATTAAATCTATAGAAACTAGGCCGGACATTACTTCACACGTACTCTCTACAATTACATCCGAAGGAAAGTCCGAACATGAACCGATTTATGAAGTACCACGGTACAGTTATCATGAGCTGAATGACGCTGAACATCTCTATGGTAGTTTACAAGTTTTAAATGGGCCTAAATACTCTCAGGTTGCGGCAAACACGATTGAAACTCAAAGCTTGCCGCAAGAATTAACGGAGGAAGTCATAACAGCTAAAAACGAATTGGTTGCGACACCTACAGCTGCTGAAGAGGTGCCAGTGAAAGAGAAAAGTCCTCTGTTAGAGCAGGTGCAAACTGATTATCAAGCACTGAAAGATGCTGAGTACAAATTAGGTGTCCTGAAAACGCAATCTCAGTTGAAAGATGAAAAACCGGCCGCTTCTCAGTTTGAGATTGCGCCAGTAAAAGAACAAAGTCCATTGATTGAACTAGCACAGCCAAACGCAAAGGAACACAAAGTTGCTGAGCATGGGCTAGCCATAGTAGAAAATGAATCTTCAATGTCTAAAGATATTGAACCGGCCGATCCTTTTGAACTAAATAAATCCTCACTCGTTCCGCTCCAACAAACTGGTCTTGAAAATGTTAAAGTTCATCTTAGTCAGGTGGAAATTGCTGAGCGTAACAGCCGTGACAGGAGTATTATTCAAGAAACGTTAGCTTTAATATCTAAAGAGAAAGAAAGTTTTGCTGAAAACATAGAAGAGACAACTAATGTGGATCAACACAGAGTGGAGTACGGAATCGAAATCGATGATCTTTCGGAAACTCCTGCCGTGCCTGTGGTATTTGGGGACGCTGAAGAAGAAGAAAAAGTGATTGTTGAAAGCAATATCGTCGTTTCGGTCACAGAACATGTTCTTGAAGAAACAATACCTACTGTTGAAACGCTGGTTGTACGCAAAACCCTAGATGCGCCAGAAAATGCTACCCAAACAGCTTCTTTAGATTTCTTACAGAAAGAAACGTCACACGCTTCAGTTGATAGCAAACTATTCTATGTCGATACGCCCATCGATACGATACCCGAAGTTAGGACCATCACAAGTACGGAACCTAAAATAAAGGAAGTCATAACTAAAGAAAATACTGATGTTGCGGAATTTACTGAGATTCAATCTAACGTTCGTACAGAGAAATCTCCTATACATAATCTGCATGACCTACTCCCCGAAATAGACTCAATTCCAGAGTTTAAACCATCCCTCCCCGCTTCCGTTTTGTATTCCAATTTATCGGCTGACGCACCGGAATTCACTCCCTCGTATTTGTACCAGTCCACCTCGGATGTCCAGTGTACAGATGACGTGAATACCGCTCCCATCATACCGGATACTACATCGCCTTTTCTATTGGATGAGCATCAAGTACTTGAGACCGAAGAAAAAACATCTACCTCTGGACAAATTAGTTACTTGTCTATGCTGAAAACTAAAAAGGAACCACCATCTGAACCCAAACTCGTGCCCAGCAAAGCAGAGGTACCAGACAAAGATAGGTTACCATCTTATGAAGAAGCTAAAGAAAGCAAAGATCAAGCCGATGTTGCTCAAGCCAAGCGTAGTAAAAAAAAGAAGAAGAAGCATGACAAGCACGAAGATGGTAAAGACCAAGAACCTCAAGCAACATCACCTAAAGAAACTGAGCCGGCGGCACCAGTAGAGCCCATCAACGTATGGGCCAAATCCGCTGAAGATGGCAAGTCCTACGCTGAGGTTCTATCGGAAGGTTTGACTATTGAAGAGCAAATATATAAAGAACAATTAGAGAGAGAAAGCACTCAACCAGCAAATATTGTACAAGTTGTAAAGACTACTACATCTCCCGTGATAACTCCTCGTGAACCGTCACCACCACACGAAGTGCCCAATACCGTGACAGAAATTGTAGAAGAATACAGCTTAACCGGCTCTTGGGCCAAGGTCGTAGCAGCAAACAGGTTATCACCTGAAAAAACACTAATATCTAAAGTTTCACACCATGCAGAGCAAACTTTAGTGCCTAAGACCCCTATGATTATGGTCGATGAATCTGAGACTGAACACCATGCTCATTCGGTAGCTGTTGACGCAGAAGGCTTCATAACAGTTGAGAGAAGTAGACGATCACGATCTCGCTCTACTGACAAGAGAAGCAAATCGCCATCGTCTTCTGGTACATCTCAAAAACGTAATGTTCGCGAGACATCGGAAAACCGATTTGAACCTCTCACTACTACTCTGAAGGTAGAAACGACTGATCTGATAGCACCTGACGATGAGATTTCAAAAACTCCGAAAATTAGGAAAAGCAGATCATCTAAGTCTAAAGAAAAGTATGTTATGCAAGCAACCGAGGCATATAAGAAACTAAAGTGTGTTGAGCCGCAACAGAAACCTAAAGATGTAAAGATGGAACCAGTTACAACAGAGTTGCTCAAAGAGAAGGACCAAGATAATAAAAATGAAGACGAGACTAAACAGTTATCGAAGAAAAATAAAAAGCGATTATCAAAAGATAAGAAATCAAAAACCGAAACAGTTGAGGTAGAAGGAAAAGCTGGAACTGTAGAAAAAAATACTTTTGTTAAACTTGAACTGGCTTCTGCTCCAATTGAGACAGCTGCCACCGAAGTTTTACAAGCAGAAGTTAAAGAACACGAGTCAAGAGATGGGGTGGTTGTACCAGATAATAGAAAGAAAAGCAAAAAGAAGAAAAAAGATAAGAAAGGTGAAGTCGATGAAGAGAGAGCTAGTAAATTCATTGAAGAACTTAGTACGTCTACTGCAGAACCGGTGACCTCTATCGTGTCTCAAATCACTGAAGTCTTGGCCGTAGAAACTAAGAAATCTAAAGATTTACAAACTCCAGTTTCAACACCTGAATCATTGCACACTCCTGTTAAGGAGAGACTTTTCAACGAAGCTCAGTTCTGGAAAGACAACCCTAGTGGCCTTGAAGACATAGATACCTTGACGGAAACTATATCTGTAGAAATTTCTCAATCCAAATTAGGAGATCACAAATCTCAAGAGCATAAGCAGACGGAAGTTGTCAATTCGATCAAGACAGATTCAACCTTATTTATAACGGAAGAAATTAACCACAGAGAAAAAGACAGACATGTCCAAAATCTTGAATTGGTCGGGACAGACGACACCTCTTTGGAAAGCAAAATGGCTGATTTGCAGAGAGAGATTGAAGAAATGCTCTTGCCTGAAAACGACTCTTCTCAAGCTACCGACGACAGTCCTAGAGAACTAGATAACTCTTCTCAGTGCTCCATCGAATCACCACCTTATAAATCATTGGGTGAAATAACTCCATCTATGGCCTCCCCTGAACCGGACTTAGTTTGCCATGAAGAAGTTGCAAAGCCTCAAGAAAATCTGCAACAAGTGGATAGCGTGGAGCATGAAGTCGACAGCAAACATATTAGTGTCAGCATGATAGATTCTATACTCGGTGATGAGCCGGTACAAAAGGTCGAAAAAGTTACAGTAGATAGTCCTGAAGTTCTAAAGGCACTACCTGAAGAGGAACACACAGAAATTACGGCAACCATAAGTACAACGAATACAGAGAAAAAAGTACATATTGCCCCAAATGTTTCTGAGGCCGATCCCACTAACATTTCCGTAGGCCCTACTAACAAATCATCCAATATCTCTGCGGACAATTTCTGGACAAACAAATCCATAATTGACGACGCTGAGCGTTTACTGCACGAATCCAATTCTAAAGTGACGGAGACCGTTGCACAAACGGTTCAAACCGTGGACAAAGCAAAAATAATCGAAACTCTTGTAGAGGCTAGTCAGCCCGTTAGGAAAGTTAGCGTTGAGGAAAATTTACAAAACGACAACTCTTTCTGGCCCGAAAAACACTTGTACCACGACGCTGAACTAAATTACTTCGTGTCATTGGCGAACAAATCTAAAACTACGCAAGTTCCCGCCGAGAAAACTGAAGATAAAGATCAAAACGATAAAGACAAGGACCGCGGCGGCGGCTCTGGGCTTAACTCGGACTTTGAAGAGCCGACCATCGACTCCAGCAGCTCTGCTTACGACTCCAACTACATATCCATGGACTTGCCCGGCGGAATATGTAGTTGGCAGGATCAGAGCTCGTACTTAAGCCTAGAGACACCGACCGACTCTCTGATCGATCAGGATACGCCACGTTTAGCTGACTTGCCAGAGGATATACTAACCACCTCACCCCCCGAGCCTGTTGTCCACCCCTCACCCTCGCAGGAGTCGCCGGGCGGACGCCGGGAGCAATCTGCGAGGACCGTTAAGGTGACTGACCCCCGGTCGTATTGTATAAGCGAATTTTCTGTTTGGCATGATAATGCGCTCACTCAGATTTCGACTCTGATAACGAGTCTATCTAGAGTGTTGGCAGAATCTACTCCGACATACGTCTTGTAGTGCCAAGTTCTTGGCATGCACTGTAACGTACGCAGTAGCTTATTACGCATTTGGATAAAGGTAGCTTAGTTTTGAATCTACTCAGTAGTGTGTTTAGCAAACGTAGTTGTGTCTAGTCAGATATTTTTCTATAGAATAATAATTTAACAAAATAAAGTTTTTCTCAAGTCTAATGTTTTCTAGTCATTAACCAAAGATAATGTCGCTATTTATGATTGTGATTTTAAAAATAAATAAATATTTGTAAGTACATTGTTTTATTTAAATAATTTTTGGAATACAACTGCAATAATTATTTTCTTTTTTGTTGTTCATTGGCTCTTAAAGTTACCCCTTTTCTTTAAAATTGTTTATGATCTTATAATTATGTCAAGCAATGCCAAGAATTTGCCCACTACAAGACGTTTGCTTTCTTTCAGATTTTCAATTTAACTAGATTTTGTTTTAATATTTGATGGGCTTTGACGATAGAAATCCAACCAGGATGAAGCAAGCTTCACTAAAGACCAAAGTCAGTGTTGTAACTGCTTTTGATTTAGAACTTCAGGTCAGTTTATTTGGAACACGAGTGACTTGTATATCTACTCCCGTTAAATATAGAGTGAGAGTAGCCTCAAAATAGAAACGCTCTACCATTAGTTGCTCGTTGGATGTTATTGGATTGGCCTGAGAATGATCATTTTGATATGATCTTATTTAAAAGAAAATGAACACGCATTTAGAGATGTAGTTTAATTGGAATCGATTGATGTTTTGTTTTGAAATATTTTACAGAAAAAAATTACCCATGAAGTAACTTTTGAAAATATTTGCGAGTCATTAGAGAAAAGTATAATGCAGTATTTAAAAAAAAAACTATTTACCTTAATGGAGTATTTACCTACTATTTTATTTTATACAAATAGCGTGTTCATTTTATAACGAGTATTTACCTACCAACCGTTTTGTGAAGTTCGTTGTTTATTATACTATTTTTATTTTTAATGCACTAACCCGTGCTAAGGAACAAATTTAATATACGTAATTTAATGTACGTAATACAGAGAATAGTGTAAAGAGGTTCGAAATTTCACTGATGCCGTGAGTCGCCCATTGGCTCAATTGGTAGAGCGCTGGCACGGATAGCCAGAGGTTGCGGGTTCGAATCCCGGCATGGGTGAAATTTTTAGCCTCTAAATAGGTTTTTAAATTCGTTGTTTATGTTGTTGGATAATTCTGTTGTTTTCAATTTCGCCTGGTTGTTTTTGCATATTGTATGTTGTGAGCCCGAAATTTTGTTATTTTGCAATTTTGTTGAATCTTTATTGTTTCATAATGTTGCATGCCAGCGGCTGTTTCCGGTTTTGGACTACAGTAATAGGCAGTTAATTTGGTACCTCTAAATTTATATTTTCATGTGTATGAGTCAAAGTGAAAAGTAAAAAAAAAAACAATTCACTGTGAAAACTTAATTTTTACTAAATGAACGTCAAAGCTGTTAGTTTCACAATTAATAGATTATGTGGAGAAGTCACTAACAAAGATACTTTGAGATCGAGGCATAGAATACAATAGGCGAACATGAGATTGAGTATATTCCAAAGTTTTTAATGATTATAAAAATATATGTTATTGTCAAACCGAAACTACGAAATAAGATCACGGACATTTTAGAAATAGGTATTTAAATTTTGAAAGAAATTTTTGGATATATTTATAGTTTCGTTCTTACCATTTTTTATCCAAAACTAATTAAGGGACAAAAAGAAACGTTTCAAACAGCTCATAAATGTCTTTTTTAGTTAAACCGCCAAAAGTGCTCAATTTATTTATTATTATAAAATAATGACAAAATTTTAAGTGTTTGGGAGATGCAAGCCAACGGAAATATAAAAATTGGCATTAAATTTTGTATTCAGCACTCCGCAATTTGCCTCATTTCAGGGATGTAAAGGGTGATATGCTGCTCTACTTCACTCTACTCTATCACATTACTGACGCCTTTCAAAAAAAAAAAAAAGGTTGATGTGACGTCAACTAAACTGCGATTTCCATCGCAACATTTTTCAAAACCACCCAATTAATTATTGATTTAATACTTATTGTCAGTATTATCCGGATGCCAAATTAATCGCCTATTGCTCTGATTGGAGTTGTTTATTTACATGTCTAGTCTAGCTACTCTAACATGCCAAGTTTGTGTTTGATTGTTTGACCCCTGTAATATGATTCTATAATAAGTACAATTTAATGGGCGTGGAAGCCGTGAAGTTACGCGGGACCTTAGGAATATGTTTCATGATTTTTCTTATAAGGGGCTCCGTGATATGACTCGGAGACAGCGCCGGATATAAAGACCAAAATCCTCCACATTACCAATCACTGCCGCTACCAATAGAAAAAAATATCTTTTTACAGATTATTTGAAGGAAGATTTCTGTTTTCTAAATAATGTTAATAGTGACTTTTTGGATTCACAACCAAGAACCTAGGACCAAGGACCAGCATTTAATTATACCTAATTGAATTACAAAGAGGAGATCCCTATAAATATATTTCTTTTAAATGGATTTATCCGAAAAAAGACTGTTGCCGTCAATGCTATCAAATCATATTATTTTGGCCTCAGGTTATCGGACGTAATACCACTGTGTGCATGATTAAGAGAATAAAAAACAAATAGAATATTTTTTCCAAAGTGAACCTCCTCGTGGAGCCCCTTAATGATAGTTTCCGTGAATTGTGACTGAAGAAACCGCCACCTACTATGTTTGGCTCCAAGCCAAGTAGGTCTTGCAATGTGCGGAGCACATGTATCAATCTATTTAGTACATAACTATGTTCTCCCAAGAATTTTCATGAAAGTAAAATTAACATTCGAATGTACTTAAAGGCTGATGCACTCACACGCACTTCAGTCTATGCTAGTAAAGTAAACTAGTACTGAGTACTGGTACCTATATGCATTACGTAAACTTCCGCCTGTGCCCGAGAAGGGTAGGTAGGCTGAGACTTGAGTTTGGGCACGTTTGGGTTACTTTTTATACTTTACGTAACCAGTGCATTTTAGTTAACGGTTAAATATGTCGTGCATTTATTTACCTGCCAGTCTATTCACAAACAATTTTCATCTCAATCTATTGGACTACCACGCATTTAATGCTGCGCACAAGACTGATCTGGTGTCCTCATAAAATTCATTCAGATTTTTTGCTATAGAAGCCACTCAGAAAGTATGTTTTTAAAATGTTTACACGACTCTTTCTTGGAACAAATGAGTTCTTGCCTTCAGAGTTATCTATAAAATATGCGCTTCAGGACACTTCTTCCATGAACTGCGCATTTGAGAGTTTACCTTGTATTCACTGTGTTTGTCCGTTTCCTTACTCTATATGTTACTTTCAAGTTGTATGGGGTTGTTACAATCTTTCCGATTAACATAATTAGCTTGTTACTCAGAAACGTTCCAACCCACAGCAAGTAACTTACCAGAAAAACGCTTTTTTACATAGAACCTTGACTTTTTACATGTTTTTGATCAGACGTGAATAAAATTTTTGTAGTGATTACAAATATAAAAGGTTATACTATTTTTAATGCACTAACCCGTGCTAAGGACAATCCTAAAAACCTATTTATAGGCTAAAAATTCCACCCATGCCGGAATTCGAACCCGCGACCTCTGGCTATACGTGCCAGAGGTCGCGGGTTCGAATCCCGGTATGGGTGGAATTTTTAGCCTCTAAATAAGTTTTTAAAATATAAAAGGTATCCACAAAAATTTGCAATGCGTTTTGGAATGTTTCTGTTTGACGTGGTCCAATTAGCAGTCTGTTTTTTTTTATATTGACAAGAAGTTCATTACAAAGACAAACTAAACACAGTTGACTTTAAAAAAACCTACCGTTCGCGATTATTTAATAGGTAAACTTAAAAAATTGTATATCAGCCGGTTTCCACGCCCATTTAAACTGCCTAATCCCCCGAGTGTGTATCTAACGACGCCCGTGTGTCCTCAGGATGACTTGTCTAACGATATAGAGGGTCTGCTGGAGGAGATAAGGACCGTGCAGGAGCGCCTTTCTGACCTCCCTGACGAGAGCCTGGACACTATGGAGCTGGGTCTGAGGGTAAGTTCAGCCTCGAGGCGTTTCCGACACCACGGAGTGATGCTGCTGTGCAATGAGGCACTTAAACAAGCCACTTTTAAAATACGATGGATTTTTATATTTCTGTGCAGGTTACTCTAGAACTGGTCGAGATTAACCAAAGTATCATTTCTTTCCAACTGCAAAATTGTCAAATTACTCCGTGGTGTTAGAAATGTACCACTTCGGTTTAGAGTAATATTTACGAAGTAGTGTTATTGCATGGTATTAAGAAACAAGGTATTCTCTTCTTTAATGACTTTGTATTGATTTGTCAAGATAAGGTAAGAATATTCTGTATTGTACTCTGGAAAAACAACAAATACAAAATTATTACGAATATACATAGTACAATTGGCGGCCTTATTGCTAAAAGCAATTTCTTCCAACATGTCAACATCTGAGTGTTGTGCTATCTTTGATATTACGTCACGTTTTTAGTAAAGTATCTGAATAATGGTTTGGAATCAAAGATCAGACAAAAACAGTTTCACTGAAATGGTATGAAAATTGAGTTCACGTCATCTCTTTATTAACGGATGACATGACCGAAAGTTCCAAAGTTTCTATAGTATTTTATTTAGGATCCAAAAATTCGTTCTGATTTGATTTATAGTGCTGAAGGATTTTTATAGAAAGAAATACATAGTTATCTCTGTTATCTCAGCTGTGCCTGCGGATTCGATCGCATGCAAATCTATTAACGTGCCAAATTCCAACTAAATCTATTAAATCGTGCGTGCTATGAGTACGAGTATTGCGTGTTACTTTGAGTTAAAGGGCGTTAGTGCCTTGAAGAAAATACCTTGTTACTTTATACCAGTTACAATGTAAATATTTCACATTCAACTTCGTATTAACTGTTATATCCTATTGTCCCTTACTCACTTTTCAATAGAATCAACGTAGCATCATATTTTTTGCTTTTAGTTATTTTGCTCATGGCCATTACTGACCAGCCTTTTTTATTCGGCGTTAGTGCAACAAACCACCAAGTAGGTAAACAATTATAAAACACTAATATTCCATTAATGTACACAAAATGCTTATGACCAGCTGATGAAATCTGCCCAAATAAAACATGACGTCAAATTCTTAGCCCTAAAACCCTTTGTGTTAAATATATCTATTACTTCATAATTATGTGATGTGATGTCATTATTAGACCTCACCTCATTTTATTAGTCTTCCTACTTGTTAATCTGTGGGTTACGCGACTATGCAATGTACATCGAATTCTTATAGTAAACCATGATTATTGTAGTTATATATTAAACGGGTCAAGTCGCGATCATTTATTAGGTAAAACGTAATTACCTTATTTCCTGACGTTTCGACGTTATTTAACAGAACTATGTGTGAGTATCGCGAAACATTAAGACATACTATGATTATTGTAGTTCCATCAAATTAGGCGCTTAAATCGTAGGCCTAGGACCGGTTTCTGAATTAAGGATTTCACTAAGTAATTACTTAAGTACTTAACGTTCTGTAACGCTCTTAGCTGAGATATTCGAAGGGATAGCACTATAGTTAATTCAACTAGCGAGATTCTCTATTCAGAAACTGGCCCATAGTAATAGGGCCCGTTGGGACGTTTTGAGAACTGAATCCTAAAAGAACATGAGATGATGATTGACGAAATGAGACGCTTTTACAGCGCCCAGTGGCACATTCACTCACCCATGATGGGTGAAGAAACCACTCGGCCGCTGCAGTCAGTGTAGGGTTGATGAGGATTCTCTTCCTTTTCTTCAAAATGAGGAATTACCTCATATTTTTGAGGTTCCTCATCCTCTTCCTCTTGCTCAAAATTGTATAAAAAAAGCCTCTTCCTCATAGTTAAAGAGGAATTTAATAGGAAGTAAAGTTATAAGTTTTGTTGAAACGAAATGTGTGAAGAGACAGAGATAAGTCTCCTGCATCCTCATCCTCTTCCTCTTAGTCTGCCAGATTCCAAATCCTCAGCCTATTCCTTAATATCGATTTGAAAAAAATCCTCTTCTTCATAACAGATTCCTCAACAACCCTACTGCAGTGCTTCGGACATTGTTTTTTAGATGGTGTAGTGGTGTAGGCTTGCCCAGCACCTTTACGATCCTGGCAGCTTAGTCGGCCTTACAGGAAAGACTACTCAATACGTGCAGCGCCAACCAATCCGCAGGTTGCCTCACGATGTTTCCTTCATCATTACCGTGTTTTATTGCTTCTAATTCGCAAATTTTATTTGAAATTAGATAAAGTTGTTGATACTGGGGGTCAAACGTAAAAACAGGTCGGTACCATTCCACCTAGCAGATGCCTACATCGCCCATTGTTTTTGCCAAACACAGGTCGGCCTTGACCGCGTCCTGTACCACCATACTTCATCAGTGACGTCATACAGTACACCGTTCGCCATAGTATTGCTGTTGCGACAGTATTGTTATAAGAATAACCGAGTAAGCTTGGTCGCTTGGCACCACTCAGTAGGGCGTTGCGTCTCAGAGAACCGGCGCGCTGATATCGAGCTTTGTTTATTATTTTCCGAGTGTTTGGAAAAGTTTTCGGTAATTTTTGAGAAGTGGAAACGGTTTTAGAAAGAGCTGTTGTCAAGTGAATTATGATGGAAACGCTCATTTTGGCGGACAAAGTGAACTAAGTTCTCGTTTTGAATTTTGAAAGGTGGTTTTTAAAAGGTATTCTACTTGATTATGTGTAGATGTAACAGTGCTGTTGTTCTGGAATGAAATATTAATATATAATTGACCACAGTGTTGGCCGACTTACCAAAATTTTGGAATTAACATTAGCAAATAAATACATCTCCAGCCGAAAATGTGCAGGTATCTAACTGCACATTTTCGTTGCAAGTTGCGAAGACGGCTGTAACGTGACGTAAAGAGACTGCATGTAAAGGTTGATATGCGGCTAGACTGTTCTTGGACTGTACAGTGGACTGTACTTGTTGGCTTTCGTGTTTAATTCTATCCAAGTATATGTAATTTAAATGAGAAAACACTCACCACCTAGGTGAATATTTTAGAAATATTGTGTGAATCCAGAGGAGCAGCATATTGATTTACAACCCAACATTATATTCTTCGCACGTTTAATGTGCTCGTAAAATATTACGGCCCGCCACACTAAGCGTCCTCAGTTCCGGCCATTCAGGTAAAACCAATAAAACTGTACTTTAGTGCAAATGTCAGTACACAAGTATCGTAAAACTTAATAGGTATTTTAGTGTACAAAAACAAATTCATTTATTCGTGAAGGATTATTACGACGTCCTTGATGTCACTAGCGCCTCTGATGTTATGTAACACTCTGGACTGCCAAACTAGAGGTCGTGGGTTCGATTCCCGATGGACTGTATTGATTTGTACAATTGACCTCAGTCTGTGAAATTACCATGTTTGTAATGTCTGGTTACCATAGCAAAGGGTAGGTATCATAGTTTGAGGCCAACACACGTGATTGTATTATGTAAAGGTTGTTATTGTTAAATTTGCTTCCTAAAGTTGAACGCTTGAATAGTTAGCTATATAGCGCGCTAATGCAGCTTCCTTGCAGCCGCTGAAGCTAAAAGATGCCCTTTATAAGCCTGATGATATAGGCTCAGCCCCGGCCGAACGACCGCACGAGCTATTCGTTTTGTGCCGCGAAACTGTCAAATATTGACACTTCATATACTGGCAAGTCATGACTTTTGACATTAAAAGCTCGCAGCTCGCGTCGTCGTACTACCTGTGTAGATGTGTTTTGTTTTGTAGCCTATCAGGGCACAGGTGTTCTCTCGGAAAGAGAGAGAGTATGGCCTAATTACGAGTTAGTAAAAGTGTTTATTTCGTGACAACTGACACAATAAACACATCTGATGCTTTCATGTGCTTCTTACGCAGCGTATAATGTCATCGCTCGATACAGCTTAGGTGCGAAGACCTCATCATCGATATAAATAATGTGGCTAGTATATTTCAACATTACCTACATAGTGAGATAATATCGTCATGTTTATTTTTACACTCGACTCCTAGTGAAATATCTATTAATATTTTGTTTGCATTTAACTTATGTCAGACATTAGAATGTCGTGTCCACTTGATAAAAATTGCGCCTCGACATAGGTAAACAATAATTATCAAACATTGACTTAAAAGCAAGGTTGAGGAATTCAGTTGTTGATTCTAGGTGCATGCTATCCCATCGTAGCGCAGATACATAATTTCATCAGCTGGTTCATTGCAATTTTCTCGCTTCTACCAAGTAGATAGCGCACCCTACAAACAACAGACAGATCCTTATTCGATGTTAAGCCACCCTAAAAAGAACTATTTCCCAAACACTGCAGCGTCCGTCCCTTAGCCCATCTAGTGTAAGTAAAGATGCCACTGGACTCTGTAAAAATCATCTCTACACGTGCAAATGCCAAAGTTATACTATAAAACATTACCTGCACTAACAACAGCTCTTTAAACAAGTCCTTAGGTTTTTGGGAAATCGAAATTGGGTAATAAATTAAATAGCGACTAATTTATTACCCAATTTCATTAATTTATTACCCAACAAAACATCCCTAGGCTATACTTTTTTCAAAAGGCTGCACTGGAAATTCTTAGTCTTTTTTGAATAATAGCAATCTTTTAGTTCGTAATAGATAACAACAGCTAGGTTCCAATAAATACGACATTTCAGTACCTCAGACTGCTAGAATAGGTGATATTTATTTTTGACCGCGACGGCGGTGTAGGATGTCCCTGGCTATCGTAGTGCAGGACCTACAGAAGCCAGGGTCGTCCTGAAGCGCCTAGTCTCTCGGAACCTGTAAACTAATCTTCCACTCGCTACCTTTCAGGAGGGTATAGAAGTTCTGGAGAAGTGTGAAGCGGCTGCGGAACTCCTCGACGGACGCCTAATGGAGCACCGGCAGGAACCCGAGGTGCAGGCCCTGGCATCAGACCTGCTACTCATCAAGACCA
Source organism: Yponomeuta sedellus (assembly GCA_934045075.1). Classification (NCBI taxonomy): domain Eukaryota; kingdom Metazoa; phylum Arthropoda; class Insecta; order Lepidoptera; family Yponomeutidae; genus Yponomeuta; species Yponomeuta sedellus. Next base: position 24,426,720 of record OW203724.1, read on the forward strand.
GGATCCTAAGGCTACTGAAGCAGGCTAGGGAAGGACTGAAGACAATTCAGGTGAGCAAGGTAATATTCGTGAAACCAATGACATCCTCAGTTTTTTCAAGGGATATTTTTTTCATCCCTCGTTTTTCGTAAGCGACAGGATGGATTCTTGATCTGCAATTTTTCATGCTTAAATCTGAGTAATCAATTTTTTTTCTGTTTTTATAATATTATGTACCGTAAATAGACGTAGTCTATGATGTAGTGGATGACGATATAAAGTATTTTGTATTTGTGTACAGCGATCGTGTATGATTTTATCAATTTGATTCAAAGATAGTTTCACGATATACAGTTGCGGTTTTCTTATAGATTTAATTGAGCTTACAATAAACTGATTTATAACAGTGACATCTCTATCATTACTGTTCAATGATTGACTCATCATTTGCATTTAGACAAACGTTTCCTTGTGTGACATTTATGAAAATGTACCCTGTAGTACATAGCAAACATTCGATGAGTAATAATGATGAGTATCGGATGATATTTTTATTGGGTGATATCTACCTAATGTTAATCAGTGACTAATCTCATTTCCAGGATGCTAAAGTAGAAACGGAACGCCAGCGCAAGGAAATTGAAGTCCAAAAAGAGAAGATAGCCAAATTGGACCACTGGCTCGAATCTATCGATAACGAAATGAAATTATCGACCAACCGTGCTGACGTTCTTTCCGAAGAAGACATCATACGGTACATAGAGATCTATGAAAGATATATACGAGAATACGAAGAGTACGAGATACTGCTGAAGTCAATAACTGTGATAAGTCAGGAGACATCTAGTCATTCGTTGAGGGAAAGAATAAGTGCAATGCAGAAATCTCTAGTGGATACAAAGAATCTAGTCATCATCGAAATTGAGAGGTTAAGGCAGGTAATGTTGCAAATGAAGTACATACCGGAGACGGAAGACGAAGTACAGACAGACAGGACAATAGATTCCACATCTATGCCTGAGGAAGTGGTGACACCAAGAGAAGTAGTCAAAGAACAAGTAAAAGTAGCTGTTCCATCGGTATCCATGCCAAGTCCAGAAGAAACTAAGATAGAAAATGTTATAACGGTTCAAGGAAAACCGACAACAACAATTGAAACACAGACTGGAAAAAGTCTTATCTCTGAAGTGTCAGTGGCCGATAAGTCTGTTATATGTCAGCCGGAAGTGAAAACTATGCACGACGTCTCTATTACCTGCGCTCCTCCAAAGGAGGTCGAAGTACAGACTGGAGAGATTGAAAAACACGAAAAGGGGCTCCTAGAAAATATACAGATTAGGCAAACAACATCCGAAGGTCACGAAACTATAGAAATTGCTAGTCGACCTGTAATCAGAGACCAGGTGATCCATGATCAGACATTACAAGTCGACGCTAACTACAAAGACGACAAGCAACGTAAAGATTCCCACTTGAACATCACGCACAGTCTGCCACAGTCATTTGAGACCGTCATGGTTGAACCTGACGAAACTACCACAGAAGTGGTGGTGGACGCTGATGGAACTAAACGAATAATTGTCAAAAAGATCCGTAAGACTTTGGTAACCAGGCAGCAAATGCTTCAGACACACGAGCGTCAGCACCACATTCTCTCAGCAGACGGAGCGGAGCAATCTTTCTCTCAAATAACTCTCAAAGGAGACAAGGGATCCACGTCAACAGTACAAGATGACGGTGGCATTCAACATACGCAATACCAAACTTATGGGGGTCAAGTCATCTCACATTTACCCGGCCAAGAAGTGACCATTCAAGAGTTTACCAGCAGACCTGATATGGTTATCAAAATAGACGAAAAGATGGCACCCGAAGAACTACTCCAGTTGGCATCAAGTGAAATGCCAACTCAAATTCAGACCTCGTCATCGAGTGTCACAGCAGTTGTGCAACAAGTCACCAAGAGAGTTATAAGGACAAGAAGACGTATTATAAGAAAAGTAGTCATAATCGATGGCAAAGAACACGTTACGGAGGAGGTGATAGAAGAACCAGATAATATAGAAGTATTCGAAGAGCAAATGCCGCGGGTCACCATCAATGTAAAAGACGACGGTGGGGTTCAATTTGAAGAAGTAGAAGATCCTCATGATAAGGATCAGAGACCGCCTCTTCCAGATGTCGGCAAAGACAAATCACCATCACCACCTCGAGGTGACTTACACGAAGAAAGGGTCTCTTCGAAGAAACCTCCCTCTGAGAATAAAACACCCCAATATAAAGAAACATCTCCTACGAAACCACAGAGCAAACAAAGACAGTCGCCTCAAGATGAAGACGTTGTGAACAAAACTCATGAATACATGCAAAGAGAAAGTCAGTCATATCAAACGCAGACATTCCAAACAATTAGGACGTCCGAAGAGAGACAAATTCCACGAGTTGAAGAGTACAAGGCCACTACTGTTACACAAACTTCACCTCAAGAGAATAAAGTTACTGTTATAACAAAGACTATGACTTCAGGCCAACCATTGAGTCAGTTCATCACTGAAACTATACCTGCAGAACCACAATATACTGTAACAACTGAAACTGTCTCTTCTGACCAACCTCAAAGGGAGCAATATAGAATAACCAGTGAAGGCCAGTTACATTCTACTCTACAATCATCGAACATATCGACAATAGAACGAGTCGTAACTAGAAAGATAATGAGAAAACGAATAATTAAGCGTATTACCATTATTGATGGAGTAGAACACGTGACAGAGGAAGTTATAGAGGAGCCGGTTGAAGAAGAACCTGTTGAAATATCCAGAAAGAGGTTTAATAGGCACGTGCAAATCATTGATGGTAAGGAATACGTAACCGAAGGTATAGTTGAGGAACCGGACGATGAAGAAACACCTAAACAAACTACACAAGTTGATATCAAACTCGCAGCACCAGATAAGAGAGTTGAATTCACTGAGATAACCGAGAAAGAACCTTTTGAAACTATAGTAGTGTCTACGGATAGATCCAAAGTTGTTGACGTGACTAAAAACCTAATTAACAGTGAAAATCAACATTTAGTCAAAGAAATTCAACAGCAATTACCTGAGGACGCATTTGAAGCGGTAGTTCCTACAGAAATACAACAATTTGATACTAAAAAACCGCAAAAATCGGCTGAAGAAGAACCTAAGGAAGCTGAGCATACAACGTCTTTACAAGAAGAAATCAAAGATTCGAAGAAAAAGAAGAAAAAGAAGGGCAAGAAAGATCCTCCATCAGCCAAAGAACCTATACCAATGAAAGGTGAGGAAGATTCGTCTAAATCTGAATTAGACATCATCAAAATGACCAAAGAAATGCTTGAAAAGGAAAGCATTCATACCGACAAAATACACTCTCAAGTTGTAACAAAGACCAAAAATGTACAAACGCCTACAGAAAAACCTATAACTTCAGTAGAACAGCAGCGTAACTATGAGCGGCAGACCACTTTTGAAGCTATTGAAATCGTACCGCAACCAGAAATTCATGAAGGTACTATTTCCATTGAGAAAATTATCGAAGAACTTTCTGAAAGAACAACGCCAAAAGAAGTCAAACGAGGTGAAGAAGATAAGGCCCATAAGCCGAAGGCCGAGGCTATTCTAAAAGCTGAAGTTATATCTGAACCTACTGACTTAGATTCTGTCATACCTCTGGAGCCAACTATACAAACAGAAGTGGCAACAGCTTTAGAGATAACCCAAGTTGTACCTCAAGACTCGATAGAAGAGACAGAAGTCTTGCCTGAACTAATACCGGAACCGGAAATAGTGCCGGAAATCAAAAAGCGCACTAAGAAAAAAAATAAAGGAGCTAAGAAAGCTACTGAAGAACTTTTGATGCAAGAAACTACTGCCAGTGGTGAAGCACACCCATTGGTTCCGATATCGGACCAGACTTCAGCCGTGTCAGAGTCAGAAAAATCCGCTGTAAAGTCTAGTAAATTATTGATCGAAAAAAGCACAGTAACCACTTCAGTAAAACCTATATCAGATTTAAATCATCCCGAGGTTTCCATTTCCAAGACATCACCAATCAAACCCGTGCAAGAACTTATCGAGGAAATTAAACCCTTAGATGGGCAACGACCTGTTTTGAAAGACACTGAGAACCTTTTTGAGGTCGCTACTGAGGAGAAATCATCCATCGAAGTAAATAAGGTGGTAACTGAAGAGACTGAAGTAACAAATGTAGTTTCTCCAGTAGTCACAGTAGTGAACCAACCTTGCGAAGTAGCCTTAACTGAACCGTCTCCAACGCAAGCTGTTAAAGACTTTTTAGTCGAGGAATCTAAAGGCGATTTAATGAAAGCCCTTGCCACAGATTCTGACAAACCTCTTCAAGTATCTGTGAGTGAAAAATCTGCTGCTGAATCTCACAAAATTATCATTAAAGAAACTGAAATAGGTGGTGTAGTATCCCCTATAGTTACAGATATTAAGCAACCTTCCGAAGTGGCTGTAACTGAACCATCATCTATACAAGTTATCAAGGACTTTTTATTCGAGGAAACGAAAGATGACGTATTGAAACCAATTGTCAAAGATGCTGACAAACCGCTAGAAGTACAAGTGAGCGCTAAGTCATCTATTGAATGCCACAAAATTGTGGTTGAAGAAACTAAAGTAACTGGTGTAGTTTCCCCTATAGTTACTGATGTTGAGCAATCTTCCGAAATAGCTATAACTGAGGCATCGCCAATACAAATCAACAAAGATTTGATTATTGAGAAAAGTAAAGTCGACCTATCGACACCAGTTGTTAAGGAAGCTGATAAACCGCTTGAGATATCTCTGAGCGAAACTTCACGTATGGAGTCTCACAAACCCACAATAATCGGTACAGGGGTACCTACAGCAGTTCCTATAGAATCTGCCTTGGAAATAAATGCAGCGTTTATTATGGAAGAATCCAAAGCTCACGATAAACCTAAACCACCATCAGAATTGACTACAACAGAGGAGTCGCGCATTGCACTAAACAAAGACCTTGTGGTTGAAAAATCTAATGATACATTGCAATCTTTAGTGACTGATATCGAAAAGCCTCTGGAACTTTCAGTGTCTGAAAAATCACCAATCGAATCTTATAATGTAATCACAGAAATGCAAACTGTAACCAGCACTGTAACGCCAGTAGTCACGGAAGTTCACAAACCTTTAGAAGTGGCAGTATCTGAGATATCGCCTGTAATTGCCCACGAAGAACTGCTAATTGAAGGAAAAATAACCGATGACAAAATAACGGCAATCGTACGTGAGGCTAATAAACCGTTCGAATCACAAGTAACTGAGATAACTTCCAAAGATCAGAAAGCAACATCAGTCGTGAAAACTAGTGTCAGTGAAATCGTATCAGAGAAACCTGAACAGTGGACGGTTGAACTAGGCCATATCGAAGAAGATGAACAAAAAACTAAGGGTGCTCAGATTTCTAAGGTGGAATATGTTGAACAAGCCACTTCAATAACGCCTGAGACTGGCAAACCAGAAGAATTCACGATACCGGCCAAATCTGAAGCTAAGTACCACGTTACTACGCTTTTAGAATCGGAAAGGTTGCACACTGAAACGGTCGGGCTTGTACCAGAGTCTACAGATGTCCAAAAGACAGAAATGGAAAAGCCAGAAAGAATGCAACAAACAGTGGACATTTCTCTCTCCCTGACAAACACAGACAGTCAAATGACAATTCAAGAGAAACCCACTGTGCAAATCAATCTAAAACTAGAGGACTCTACCGAACCTTTGCTTGTAAAGAAAGACATCGATGTTAACCTGCCCAGTGAAATCAAAATCATTAGGGAACTCAAACCAGTAATAACAGAAGTGGTTGAAAAACAGATGGTCGTAGAAGTAAGTCCAGATGACTCAATAAAGGATCATAAGAGAAGTAAAAAGAGAAAGAAACGCAAAGGAGGCGACTCTGTCAGTGAGTCACTAGACGAAACTGACAAAAGCTTGGCGGACACTGACAGTTCATCACTTAGTCACTACATAGAACTGCCTACATCACCAGCTGTAGAATCGCCCAAACCAACAGAATCTTTACCAGAACCAATGCCCATAGAACCAGAATCTTCTACTCTAGAGTCAGAACTAACAGTGGAAGAAAAGGGCTACGAGGCAGAAGAAATGTCTGTAGGTGTTCCAACGCCTGAGAAGCCGAAACGTAAGCAGAAGAAACGCAAAGGTCAGGTCAGTGAAGAGACCGAATATCCTCAGGAAAGTACGGCTGAGTCCGATGGTACGTCTATCCATACTCCTGTAGAAATACCCGTAGACGAAAAGGGTAAAGGCAAAAAGAAGAAGGGTAAGAAGAAACCCCCGATCGAAGAGGATGCCGAGGTGAAATCGGAATCGCCTAAAATGGGCAAAGAACTTGAGACTTCGCCGAGGGACGAATCCTATGTCACCATGAGTGAAGCTTCCGATATCAGCACCGTGAAAGTCGTAGAAGAGTGCATCCAAAGCAGTCCTGAGACAGAGAAAGAGGTCACGACCACAGTCACCTATCCAGTACCTGTCGTAGAAGTTATTCCAACTCAAGATTACTCCGTACAAACTTCACCTGAAGCGGAAACTACGCCTGTGGTCATTGAAAAAGATACACCTAAACCAGATACGGCTGACAGTGAATTGCAGACTTCGCCAACACCTATAAGCGAGATCTTAGTACAGACAACTCCAGTTGAAGAAAAGGAGGCTGAATCCCAAACTGTAGAGGAGATAATGACTAAAGTTGAGAAAGCGCCTACAGTGGAAATTGAAATACAAACTAGTAGAACGCCTACGCCGCCTAAAATAGAACAATTGGAAGCTACCACTCAAGTTATCGCTCATGAGATCGCAACTCCCGAAGATAAATTCTCTCAAACTTCATCACCTGTAGATGAACCTAAAGAAATTAAACCAGAAGTTGAGACTGAGTCGAGAGAGCAACAGACGTCACCGATGAAAAAGATCGATCAGGACGAAAAGAGTACTGAAATTGTTATCGAGACCTCAGAATCTGACATACAGACTGTAAAACAAGAGATAAGCGACCAAGAAACCAACACATCACCGGTCAAACGAGTGGAGTTAATAGAAATCAGTAGTCAAACGCCAGAAGTGCCTCATATCAGTTCTTACACCCAATCCGAACCTGAAAAGCCCGAAGAGGAAGTTCAAATTACAGAAATTGTAATACCTGAGACTCCAAGGCCCACAGACCTTGAAATCACAAGGAGGGAAGTGATCACTATGGACAGTACACAGCAAACGTCACCTAGAATTACGTACGATGAAGATTCCATCTCGACATCCACCGATGAACCTTATGAGGTCCACCTTAGAGCTCAGATTTCTATACCACAGGCTACGAATGAATTCCTGGACAGTGAACGGCAAAGAGATGACGAGCCACCGCAGTCTATTCTCGGAGACAAGCAAAAGCATAAGAAGAGAAAGAATAAGAGAAAGGCCGACACACCGCATGCTATGTCACCGGAAAGTCTATCAGATCCTTTGACTACTGAACTGTCATACTCTGTCACTCCAACCAGCGAAGACATTTCAAGTAAAGACACTTCTTCTATCGACGAAGGCATCTCTCAATTGGCTAGTCCACGACAAGAACGAGGCAGTAGCCAGCATAAGCTGACATACTCTGACGTTGTACAAAGATCCAAGTCAAAATCACCATCACCTAAGAGATTCATTCCTAAGAACGAAAAGGCAAGATTACTTGATGCGCTTGAAAAGAGAACGCAATCGATAGCTGAAACTAATAGAATACCAGATGATACCATGGCAGTAGCTCTGATAGAACCTTCCGTTGAAGAATCTTACGGCTTGCTCGTCAACAATGAAATTGATAAGTTGAAAACAGCTGTAAGCAGCACCGACCCGGAAAGAGTAGAAAGAAGTATTGTGATCATTATAGAGACTGTCTCGGTATGGCTAGAAGAAATTCAGTATAAGATCCAAAGGCAAACTGTGCAAGGAAAACCGACGGCACGGGAAACGGAAAAGCTAAAAGAAATTCAGGACTACATCAAGAGTTTACAGGAGATTATTGACATTACTGAAGTAAATGAAGAAATTCTTATTCTCATAGAAACACTCGAATTACAAATCAAGGGTGTAACAAGTCTGAGCAGTCAAAGTGCATTCAAAGCTGAAGAAATTGAGAAGGATTGGTCCAAGTTCTTAGCTGACACTGATAAACTAAACCAATCAGTACACAAGTTAAAATCTTCACTGGATGCTCTTGTAATGTCCGATCAGGCGACATCACAGAAACTGGATAAACTGGACGTGATTGAGATAAACAACGCTGATAATTCCGATGCGATTTCAAAAATGTTCCAGCGATACAGAGTTTTGGTAGAGGCAAATCCTAAGAGAGAATGCCCTGAAAATCTGTTCGTTTGCGACGATACCACCAAACACGTGGAAAACACTGTTAATAATGAAAGAGAAAGATTGTTACAACTCTCAGCTTTAGCGGAAGAGTACGAACAAACTTTGCAAGACTTTGGCCAAATAACAGACGTGGCTGAAGCGCTTCTCGATGGAAAGATCATTGTTTCAAACTTAGACCATTTGCACGAGGAAATACAAAAGCACCGCAAGTTCTTCGTCAACCTCAGCCACTGCAGAGCCATTCTAGAGTCTTTGGAAGACAACCTAGATAGCGAGACGCGAGCTAAGCACTCTGCATTGCACACCTCACTACATGATAGGGCTACTACAATCATAGATAGAGCAGCAAGTCGCGCCCAGCAGATGACTTTAGCTGCGTCCAGATGGGGGACATTAGAATACGGCTTGAAGGATGAACAACAATGGCTGAGAGTCGCTCACCAAAGGATACCAGACTTGACCAATGTCACTTCTATCGACCACGAGCAGTACATCAACCTATACCAATCTGTGAGTCTAGATGTGTCACACCATCACGCAAAGATCCTTAGATTGCTGTCAATAACAGAAGGCCTGCAAAATCTTATAGTCTGCACAGGCCTTGATACCGAGTGCTCCATAGCTTTGGACACACTCTTGAAGCTACAGGAAGATGTTGAGTCAAGGCTCACGAGACTTACGGCGTTTAAGGAGAACTGGTTGACTTACGACCATCTGATTGATAGAATCGAAGTCTGGATCAAGACAGCCAAGCGTGAACTTCAAACTATCACTCCAGAAACCATAAATACAACAGGAAACCTCCGCCGTTTTTGGGAGTTGAAAGCCCAACACGAGGTTCATAACAACTTGAAGAACGAATCCGGCGTCCAGTTTGAGAAGGCATTAGAAATCCTTCCTATATCTGATGAAATGGTACAAAGGCAGTTCTTCTCTAAGATCGAAGACGAATGGCGAGACCTTTCAAGCAAAATTGGCATTATTCACACCACTGCCATTCAAAACATCTCCGATCGCGACGTCTCCTCTGGAGAAAAACTGAACATTCTGGAAGAGGAAATTTTAGAACTACGCTCTTCGCTGGACAGTCTCAAAGGCGTCATCAAGAGCGAAGACGAATTGAACCTCTACATAGAACGTCTCCAAGTGATGACCGACCGCATAGACCGCATCCAAAACGAACTGGGCCGTCTGAGTTTACTCCCGACCGCCGAATCCGACCGCTTGGGCACTCTGCTCACTCAATCGAGGATCCTGGACGATCAAATAGCCGAGGAACTGGAACGTAGCATGCTACTGAAGGAAAAGATCGTCCAAGTACAGGCAGGCATAACTAGATGCCAGAAGAACCAACGCAGGAGCAAGTTGACGTTGGAAGAATGCGAAGCAGCTGAGAAGCTAGGCAGCGACGTGGTGGAGCGGGCGTCGGAGAACTGCGCTCGGTTGCTTGAAGACCTGGAGTGGCAGTGGAGGGACATACTGGCGCTGCGGCAGGCGCTTCACACGCTGCCGATGAGCTTGCGTGTTTGTGTGACGCCGACCGGACTGGAGAAAGACATCTCGGCCTTGCAGGTGAGCTGTTCTCTTTATTATTTTTCATGCTCTATTTCGATAGCGTTATCTAGCCAAAGGCACTTCCTTGCTTTATCGTGACAATACCAAGGTGGGCTAAATAAAAAGGAAAGGTTATATTCGACAGGGAACTATTGCTTATATGTATATTTGTCTTTGTAATCCTGTCTCTATCTTATGTTTTAATCATTGTAGTACTTATAAAATGGTGTAAAAATCAGCTGCGCTGAATAAGGTGTGAAACCCGCTTGAGCCTTTGTTTCCTTCCAGTTTTATCAAAGTAGGCTTTGACGCATGGTCACCACGAAATGGTTATTATAATGCCCAAAACAACGTCTTTAACCAGACCTTTTGTTTTCACAAGTATAGGTAGGTATATTGTTTTGCCAAGAGCAGTTATCGTCCAAAGCGTAGTAGTCCGGCAGCTGACGAGCCCCTTTTCAGAGTGACTTTAAAAATAAGGATCCTTTGATCGATAAACGGCGTTGACGCATGCATGCATCTGAATGAAAGGCCAGCCGACCATAAACTAAAGAATCCTGTCAGCTAAGCGGCTAACATGCAGCGAGGTTTCTTTGGTTTCTGGTCCTGTCGGCACGCCTATACATTCTGTTTCGATGACGCTCCTTCCTCCTTGCCGTTCAAGGATGTTTCTTGTTGCCGTTTCCAGACGGGGTTGCGTACAGCGCCATCTAATAAATTTTAGCAAACACAACTGACAGCGGTCAAAAACGCTGACCTGAAACTGGCTCATGAACCCCTGCCTTGCCCCCAGGAGGCCCACTCCGGGCTGGAGAGCGCGTGCCACGCGCAGTGCGCGCGGCTGCGGCAGCGCGTGCAGCTGTGGCGGCGCTTCGAGCGGCAGCTGGAGCTCGTGCAGGGCGCCGTGCGGGAGGCCGACTACTTGGTGGAGCTGCTCACCGTGCAGGGCCAGGTCGACTACGACCGCCTGCTCAAGGCCACGGAGAAGCTGGAGGTGAGTCTCGCTCGGAGATACTCTGCTGACAGTACTCCTATAAGGACATCTAGAGTACGACCGCCTGCTCAAGGCCACGGAGAAGCTTGAGGTGAGTCTCGCTCGAAGATACTCTGCTGACAGTACTCCTATAAATACATGTAGAGTACGACCGCCTGCTCAAGGCCACGAAGAAGCTTGAGGTGAGTCTCGATCAAAGAGATTCTGCTGACAGTACCGCTATAAGGACATCTAGAATACGAACACCTACTCAAGGCCACGGAGAAGCTTGAGGTGAGTCTCGCTGGAAGATACTCTGCTGACAGTACCCCTATACGGACATCTAGAATACGAACGCCTGCTCAAGGCCTCGGAGAAGCTTGAGGTGAGTCTCGCTCGGAGATACTCTGCTGACAGTACCCCTATAAGGACAGCTCTGCTACGACCGCCTGGCAAGGAAAAGCTCGTGGTGAGCCTTGCTCAAAGGTACTCTGCTGACAGTACTGCTATTAGAACTGCTCGACTACGACCGTCTGCTCTGCTGACAGTACCGCTATGAGAACAGGGCGACTACGACCATCTGCTGAATGCCACGGAAATGCTTGAGGTGAGACTCTGTTAATTGTTTCCAATATATACTGAGAGGTTTCCGGCGGTATTTAAGGTGCGATCGGCCTCCCCGATTACACGGTGGAGGTGCCGATCGTAGATGCTCGAGGTGGGTCTCGGTCAAAGATACTTAATGATCTTACTTTCGGTTTTTAATTATTTTAATGAAGTGCGTATGGACATTTTAATTAAATTTTTGCTCTCTTAGACAAAGGAAAATTGTTCCTAAAATTTGCCATGGGAATAATTGTTTCCTAGCCACTCATAAACTTTAGGTGAGTCTCGGTCAAAGATACGCATACACGTGGGAAGTTCCTTGGTATAGCTGGGACGTTAGTGAAACGTCAAGATCGGAAAAGACGTGACGACCTTGCTGGGAAAATCAAACAGTGATTTTGGGCTAGGTAGGGGTCGGGATTTTCATCTATTGCCATAAACAAGCTTGATGACATAAATCTCGTCAGCATTTAAATGACTTTTAAAATACATGTACTTTGAACCGTTACGTATTGTATTTCAGATTACAAACTAAGAATAATTTAATCTCATGTCACGGTCACCTAGTGATAATTTGTAACCCATTGACCTAGTCCAATATCAAGTAGGTACAATACCTACTGACTTGTAATAATATTTAAGATTTAATATTCCACCACTTGTTAGACGCACATTATTGGAACAAAACGAAATATTAATGAAAATGTTTGCCTTTGTATCCATTAGTATAGCTTTACTTGTAGTGAGCTAGCTACTCAGGTATCTAACTATTTTTATTTTATTTTATTTATTTACAAGTATACGAAATGTTATATTGAATTCAGCTACTACCCAGATGTTATGACCAGGGCCCTTGCTTTAGTTTACAAACTGACTGGCCTTGTTAATGCGTTTATGCCCATAGTGTAAAAGTCCCAACCTGCCCACTTGTCATAGATTATTTTGGAGTAGTAATTATGAGGCTCGCAAGGCACGTAAAGCCGTTGGTGCCGGCTGTCATATAATGGCAGTCGTTAAGCCATGTCAGAGGCCTTATGGGCGGCTTGATAACTTCTGACAGTAAGGCCCGCCACTGTCTTACATTCCTCCACCAACCCGGACTTGGCCCCCCGTGGTGGAGTATGGCCTAACCTCCCTGCGATGCAGGAAGAGACCCGTGCCCCAGCAGTGGGGACATACAAGGGTTGATAACGAATTATGAGGCTACATTCGGAAATCTCGAGTCTATCTATTCGTAAACAAACTCATTAAGTGGCGAGCTGGTGCTAATTAGCGTCACTAATGGAAAAAAAAACTTACCTTGCATCCTTACGTCCCAACATGTTTTTGCAATAAGCGGACATCAAGACGGACAGACATCAAAATAAATTGTGACAGTTATTCTGAGATATATTTTTTTTAACTATACGAGTAGCCTAGTTCCTAGGCATAAGTAACTTAGGACTTCAATCGATTTTCGCTAAAAAAAAGCCGTTTTTTGCAAAAACGCTTTGAAGTCCTGGAGCTAGTTAAGTAATAAGCTGTAGGTTTTAAAAAAACTATCACCATTATTGAAATTTATGATGTAGGTCTAGCTGTGCCCCGCGGTGTTACCTGCGGTTTATCGATGTTCCCATGTTCCCATGGGAACATCGATAATTTCCCGCTATAAAACGTAGCCTATGTGTTAATCCAAGTTGTCCGCTAACTCCATACCAGATATATTAAAATCGTTCCAGCCGTTTAGACGTGAAGATATAACAAACATGCACACTCACAAACTTTCGCCTTTATAATGCTATATTATTATTATTATTAATACGTTTATTGCACATAAGTAAAAAAATACAATGGCTTTGTGTATTTATAGTGTGATACTTTTAAAAAAAACATAACATAACATTTACATACAGGCACATACATTGCTTCTGGCCCCACACTAGGATACCCTGTGTCGTGGGAACCAGAAACAACGACATCACAAACATGTAAACATCCAAGACCTGGACTTTTTTTTTTGTTTCCAGCCGGGATTCGAACCCGGCACCTCTTGCATGGTCTTACATATTAATAGAGTAGTAATATTTTTTCCCCTTTGCTAACGCTCGTGCTTAACCCCTCATTTCGAGAAATATCAATGCCTTTTATTGCCATCAAAAGGTGATTGAGAAATTGTAAGCACTTCCAAAGCACTCGCCTAACCTCACACCCGTCCACAGACGCTGAACGAGTCGCTGAGCCGCCGCTCCGGCGAGCTGGTGGGCGAGCTGAAGGACGCTGCAGCGCCGCTGGAGGCGTGCACGGAGCCCGCGGTCGCCGCCTCCCTGAGACGAGAGGTCGACGACGCCCGCAGTGCCTACGAGCACACCTGCAGCCACCTCACGCAACTTTGCGACAAGTACGTAGCATTTATAATGCAACCTTGTGATGACTACGTTGCTCCGGGTTCGAACCCCGGCTGGGGACAAAAAAAAACCCCGCTCTTGGATGTCTACATGTCTGCGGTGTCGTTGTTTCTGGTTCAGACGACACGGGGTATCCTAGCGTGGGGCCAGAAGCAATGTATGTGGCTGTCGTTAATGTTAGGTTTTGTTATGTAACTAAAGGCGTGTGTCGACGAGACGGTATCTGCTCGGTCCGGCGTCGAGCCGGTATCAGTTACGTGTCCGTACAAGTCCAGCTCTATACAAGTCTGCACATGAAACCGGCGCTACCGGTGCTAGGGCCGGTCCAGTTCGTAGCTATGTCTGGTCAGGCCGGCGGCACCGTACCGGGTAGAAACCGTGCTCGTCAACACGCGCCGTAATAGTCAACTCCCGGACAGGTACAACCGCGCTGTGGAGCTGTGGCGGCGCTACCGCGACGCGGCGGCCGCCGTAAGAGCCTTCGCCGAGCAACAAGAGGGCCGGCTGCACGCGCTGCGACCGCATGACGCCCCCGCCACGGCCAAGGTACGTGCTGACCTTTTACAGCGTCCTTGCAGATGAAAGGAGACCTGCAATGTATCTCATGTTCATAATCATAGGTGCATAGGCATAGCCTGGTGGAACCGGTTTAACAACGTTCTTAGGTATGAAAAAGAGGCCTGTCTCTGTCCGTTGTCACAAATCAGATTTCCTGTATTGGAAAATGATCTTGATTTAGGCGCCACAGAATAGAATATAACGTAATAGGTACAAACATTACGAGTTAGAAATTTAACAAGAACAAATACTAAGCGGTAATAATAAACTTGTTTGTTTACAAAAGACAACACATGATTGATTTGCCTGTTCACAGCGACTTCACACTAGAATAGAATAGAATACATTTATCGACATATTAAGACAAAGGGTCGAGGCTCAGCATATTGCAACCAAGTCCACGCAGTGATCTTGGCAGCGCTGATTTTCAGCAACGACCCGCTAGGTACTAGTGCTAGACGTACCTATGTTCATTCAATAGATGTTACATGAGTACCTATACTAACCTCACGTCCTACTGCAGGTTATACTTGTATAGTTTCCTAACGAATGTCTCAAATGAAGGACTTCGTTCGTGAAACAAGTCTTTGGTTCGTTCACTACATATCCTACTGTATCTCCTTCACCTTCATAGTTGAAGGCTGTACCGATGTACAGCGTGTAAGGCGCGGATTTCATTATAGTAGTATAAACTCGGTAATCTAGGAAACGAACTTTTCTGGTTTGTCTCGGGTCTTGGATGTTATCTATGTATTTATTGTATTAAATTTATCGTCGAGTTAGCACCTATAACACAAGTCATTTAGTTGTACTTAGTATAGGGCTAACGAGATCTGTGTAAAATGTCCATGAATATTTATTTTATTTATCTGTCCGAAAAACAAAGTCGGAGAAAAATGTCGTAGAATACAAGTTGTTGCCAATCAGAAACTAATTGGTATTGTTCCAGTCCATCCAAAGGTTGTCTGGAAGAGTTCACTTGTGATAAGGCCGCCGTCTGTACTGGTTAAGAAATATTTGTGTAATAACCTTTTTTATGTGCGATAAAGTGTTCTCTATCTAATTGGGGTGTCTCAGGAATTGCTCAGCACATTTTAGATTTCATAGGCAAAAATAATCGTATGTAAAGCTTTGCCATGTTCGTAAGATTTGATCAACTAAAAGCTGTGTTGTATGATTTTCCCCGTACAGTTCATTATGCGGTTTACCACCTCAACCGTAACGGTACACTCGTATGGGTACTTATCACAGTAGAATGCCAACTCATTTGCACTTCGGCTTGTGCAAATATTGAACTTGCAAGCGCGAACCTCTTGTGAATTACCCGAGCTGTGAAGTACCTATTGTTGAATGGATGGACAAACGTCTGAACTTTGTTAGAAAGGTATTAAATAAAGCTCCGAATAAACGTTATAGAAAGGTAAAGAAGTAGGTAGCAAGTGGCAAATCCTGGTCTACCCCTCTACCCTATCCTCCACCCGATCTAAATCTACCCCTCCGGATACTGTCGTGATATCAACCCTTGTATGTCCCCATTGCTGGGCCACGGGTCTTTTCCTGCTTCGCAGGAAGATTAGGCCATACTCCACCACGGGGGCCAAGGCCTGGTTGGTGGAGGATTGTAAGACAGTGGCGGGTTTTACTGTCAGAAGTTATAAGGCCTCTGACATGGCTTAACGACTGTCATTACAATGACAGCCGGCAGCAACGGCTTACCGTGCCTATAACGTACCGAATACTGTCGTGAGTTTATGTAATGTATAAATAGTTATTAACTGAAGTATTACACATTACATTACAACGGAACACAATTCAAAATTAGAACATGTGTAAATCATCGCTGAGGGCTCACTCCCTCAGCACAACGCTCCATCGGCTGCCTTTTGTGGTAATTTAGACACACCACGGGCTAAATATCTGCTTTGTTTTTTTTTCGTCTGTTGTGTGTTTCGTTTACTTGCTATTATTGTTCATATTATGTCAATTATCTGCTTATTTTGTTTTTGTAATGTGCCTTGTTATAATAAGTCTTACTTTCAAAATCGATAGCATCAATGCAGAAAGTTTTTCTTTTTTTAACCTAAAATAAAAGAGGAGTGTTTTCGGTCATTTTCGGTCGCAAAAACAGGGTAATATTCGGTCTAAGAAATTAACGAACCTCACGTAGAAAGAAAAAAATCAAACCTAACACGGGATTCGTGTTAAAACAATTCACTGTTTATGTTTAGTGACACCTATCAATCTTAATTTCAAATTGACAACTATGAAATCGTCCTACCGCGGTAGTTTACATGCTAAACGCAACGTTATCTAGTCAAAAGTAGATTTAAGACTCGTGAGTCACGGCTCAGAAGGAAGTTCGTACACCCAGACATAGGTAGGTATCGCCATATACGCGAGGAGGACTAAGTTACCGGTCGATGCTCTTGAATTTGCAGTTTTATGTGTGCGGTGCAAGGTATAGGCGGAAGCGGTTGCGTTGAAATCTTTCAAACCCCATACAAATAACTTCGGTGTTCGTATTTCTTAATGACTCACGATACGCATACATACAGCCTATTTATTCTTACTTGTCCAATTTAGTACACAAGATTCTACCCGTAAACTGTAACTTTTTAGTCCAAAACTGCCATATTTCCATAAATAAAGTAAGTTAGGTTACGTTTGCGAAGTCAAAGTTATTTGAATGGCGTTTTGCTCGTCAAATGAATAATTGTGTAAGATCACCGCGAATCATTAAAAACGCCGTAGTCATTTATTAAACGGGTATAAATTTGACGAGTCCATACTTGTTGTTCAGACTTTATATTCAAAAACCTCTACGCGATGAACCTTATTAGATTACAATTGGTATTAACCCTTTGTATATCCCCACTGCTGGAGCACGCGTCTCTTCCTGCATCATAGGAAGCTTACACCATACTCCACCACGGGGGCCAAGTCCGGGTTGGTGGAGGATTGTAAGACAGTGGCGGGCCATACTGTCAGAAGCTATCAAGCCGCCGATAAGGCCTCTGACATGGCTTAACGAATGCCATTACATGATAGCTGTCACCGACAATGTAACGTGCCTTGCGAAGCACGGAAGCGCTCGGAAAAAATGCCACTAGGGGTAGTCACGGGATGGTCACCCATCCAGAACCAGAACGGTTCCCCTAGGCCACGGGCGCTTCACTGACGAGTACGTTAGTCGTTACGTTAGTCAAATAACTTTGACTTCGCATGGACGTATTTCGCTTCTCATTGGCGGGTAGCGTGGGATTTAGTCAAATTAACTCATTATTTAAAAAAATGCCTTTCGCATCCGTTACAGTCTGTCGGGAATTATGGCCGTAAGTTGTCAGAATTAAGTATAAATCCTATTAATATTAAAAATGTGAAATTTTGTAATGATGTTTAGATGTTTGTTGCTCAATCACGCAATCGCGGCTGACCGTATTTATATGAAACTTAGGGCCTGTTTCACAATCTGCAAATAAAGTTCCGGATAAGCTATCCGCAACCAGGTCTGCCGTTTGTTCTAAATTTAAATAAATATTCCTATATTGCGTGTGTTTGTTTATGGCTTCAAATTTAGAACAAACGGCAGCCCTGGCTGCGGATAGCTTATCCGGAACTTTATTTGGAGATTGTGAAACAGGCCCTTAGTGTACAAATAGGCAAAGATATGAATTCAGACATAGAAAGACGTTTGCGGTGTCAGCTAGTAATTACTGTGATGAAAGAATATAGTAGGTCTCATTAGCCCGCAGAAATTATTTTTTCGCCCACGCGAGAGAACTATAGGTGATCCCAAAGTTTTTCAGGAGTTTTTCTTGCACCACACAAAGTTATGGTCTCCGAGTTTGGCGCAGGACCATATCAGCACGGCTGGATGACAGTTCCTCAACAGCATTCTTAGGCAATGCCGGCCCGCACTCGCCTTAAAGAAATGTTGAAGTTCTATTAAATTGTGCTTAACTCAAGTCTATGGTTAGTTCCTTGGAAACTTGATTATTCAATCATACTTTTATTTCGTAAATAATATTTACTCTGCGATAGGGTTTTTCACCGAAAAACAATTTATTGTGTGACACTGGTGTTTGATATTTTAATTTAAATTTTTCAAGTTCTTCGTCGACCGGTTTTAAATGGCACTATTACATAATGATCTTCTCTTATTGCATGGTTTGTAAAGATTTTAACTATTTAAAAGTCTCTAATGGCAAACGATGCTGGACTTTTTTTGCCATAACAACAACTTCCTTACTGTTACCTCCTGTTTTTCATAAAAATAAAATACCTTCTGTAGCCTATAAACATCCTACAGCTAGGCATAGGCCTTTTCTAAAAGTATGGGCTTAATTACCACAGATGCCCTCCGCGGATTGGCACTTTTAAGCGCTGAAGTATTTGAACGCTTCAGACACCCAGGTTTCCTCATATTTTTCTTTACCGTTAGCCAGTAATATTGCAACTATAACTTCACAAATGCACTTAACTTACAAAACATAATTGTACTATTTTTATTTTAATGCACTAACCCGTGCTAAGGAACAAATTTAAAAACCTATTTAGAGGCTAAAAATTTCACCCATGCCGGGATTCGAACCCGCAACCTCTGGCTATCCGTGCCAGCGCTCTACCAATTGAGCCAATGGGCGACTCACGGCATCAGTGAAATTTCGAACCTCTTTACACTATTCTCTGTATTACGTACAGGCGGCGACATCTGACATAAGCTAATTTTTAATTTTTAGCCTCTAAATAGGTTTTTAAATTACAAAACATACTTATTGGTACATATGCCCGCACTGCTAATCCAACCTGGTTTTACCTTACTGAAAAAATAAATGTGGTTGTAATATATTAAATATATAATCTCGTACCAGTGTTTATATATTGTGATGATAGAGCTCCTCCGAAACGGATTCACCGATTTTTATGATTTTTTTATGTATATTTGGTTGGTCTGAGAATAGGTCGTAAGCTAATATGGAAAAACAAGGTCGGCTAGTAGTTATATAAGATGCTGGGCAAACCTACTTCAAGAAAATCAGTCCCAATACGAAACGGCATCTAAATGGTCACTTCCTCTATCTAAGTTGCCGCAACATGCCGTAGGTATAAATCAAAGTAACTTTAATTAAGTTGTATTTACTTGAATTGATAAACCGAGAGATAGTTTCTGAAGAAAATGTCTGCTCCAACTAACATGACTTAACCTCACGATCCCAGGCGGGTGGCAGAGAGTAGGGACTGCCACTTGCCACGATCCTGTTAATCACCTTCGCTTCATCAACGTTCATGCACGCGCGCCGGTTCTGCTCAAACTATAACTTCATTACATTTGTTTTTAAATCTTAGCAAAGTAAACAAACTGGATCCCCTAATGAGGAGTACAAAAATTCTGTATAATTTCCTCAAATATATTAGTGAATTATATCTTCTAAAGGGTACGTTGTTTGTCAGAACTAAGTGATAGATTAATTAAAGACACAACAACTTACACACAGCTAATTAAGTACTTACCTATCATCATTATGAAAATAACTATTTTGTAAACAACAGTGTAACGAGCGGTCTCGCGGCTCGACTCTCTACGAAGATTACTTTGAACTACAAAATAATTAAATAATTAAAATTGATAAATAACACTTTATTAGAAAGGATTAAGGTCCGAAGTAGTTTTGATTCCGCCCAGTGTTGTCAGTCAACCCCAGTTGTGTTGTCAACCCCAGCATAGGGCAAAGCTGGAGATATGCTTGAAAAAACGGTAAACATAAAATTAAAAAACAGTAAATCTACATCTTTACCTTTGTACTATATTTTGTTTCATTTAAGGACAGTAATAAATTTTAGGGAGGCTATTAAAAATAAGCAAAATCATGTAATTATCAGAATTTTAATCAAATTAAACGTCAAATTCAAAAGTCTCAATGTTGCAATTTTTACAGTGACTACATGTTAGATAGTATCACTAGCTGGTATTCTGTTTCATCTTTACTTTTATCGCGGAATTTCCGCCCACACGATACTTTGATTTCCACTCAGCAGTAGAGTCTATAATCTAGAGACAAAATCAGTTTTTCTCGCTTTTTTTGATAAACGTCCTTATGCTTCAGGTGATAAGGTACCCAAAGCTCACCAAACCACATACGGTTACCAGTCATAGCTTTTCATTTCTTCCAGGTTCATTAGGATAAAGTCCATTAGGATCTAAATATTAGCTTAAACTTCTTGATAATCCTGTTCAAGATTCGTTGGGAAATCCCACACAACAAACATATACTCGTATGTATATACACAACATTTTAGTAAAATGCTGAAAGACATTGGGATACCTGATGAAAATGAGCTTGACGCCATTGATATTATAACGGCATGCGTAGGATATTGAGGATATATAACATTTTGAGGCGTGACTACACAATGTTATTTAATAAATCTTAACGCTGATGCTGCTGAAAGCTGATGTTATCAACCAAAATAGATGTGCGTGAATAAACTGGCAATCAGCCAAATAAATTTTATAAGACCCGTCCACATCCATTTGTCATAGATGCCTTGGTACCAAACTGGGAGTACTCTTGAGCTATGTTAAGCAGGTACAATAAATAGGTTTGTGGGAGTCGCTCTTAGTGAGCATTTAACAGCTAGGCCAATGGGGCAGTCTACAATTTGCTTCTTTTGACAATGCGACTGTTTTCTAGGATCATTTATAACCCCGTGTTAGTAATAACAAACACCTACCTACCCCTCCGGGGTATTAGCGTAAGTTCTTGTAAATATCCTGAAAGGGGTACAGGGTAATAATTCTTTGAAAGGAACAACTTCGCAATCGCAATAAAAAAAAGTCTCCTTCAAAAAAGGTGTTCAAATTGGCGACTGGAAAATGTACTTTTCCACGAGATACTCGGGTATACTTTCACGCACCCGTTATTAGCTGAAACAATCAATACCTAAAGAATTAAACAATAACTGAACTATACTCAAACGGCAAGCCGTGAGATAGACAAACGAAATAGCGTAAAATTCACCAGCCCCAATGATAACACTCCCATTGATAAGCCGCCAGCTGACGTCAGGCGCTCCGCAGCCGTCGACGCGAGCGCACGTCCACCGCGCAGCTGGCCGGATGTAAATCGCGAAAAAGTAAAGAAAACGAATTGATAAAATAAACGAAAAATAATGAACTACGACGAGTAAAAACGACAATAAAACCAGTGACAATTCCGTGATTCGCGTCGCAAGCAGACCGCGTGTGCATTGTCCTTGGCAAGAATGCAACAGCAATTCCTGCATGCATATCTCGCATACCGTAACACTTGATTGCTCGCTGATATAATGCGGAGCTGCACACGAAACTTTCAGGAGGACCTTGAAACTTGCGGCCGTGAGAATTGAGTTCTCCCCGGTTTCTGGATGGCAACTGTGCGCTCCTACGGTGTTATCG
Source organism: Yponomeuta sedellus (assembly GCA_934045075.1). NCBI lineage: Eukaryota > Metazoa > Arthropoda > Insecta > Lepidoptera > Yponomeutidae > Yponomeuta > Yponomeuta sedellus. The sequence continues at coordinate 24,448,659 of OW203724.1, forward strand.
CGCGCGCGATTGTGTTTTGTTTTTGTTAATTTGTCGATTAAACATGTGTGGTGCTGGTTGATCACTTTGTGACCAGTTTTTAGTGTTAAATGTGACACTGTGGCCGTGAGTGTGACCAAAGATGACAGATTTCGTGACAGGGATAAGAGAAGTGTCTCGGTGTGCCGGCTGTTAAGTTATCAGAAGTCAAGATGTCTTTACAAGAGGTTGGTAATTTTTGTGGTACTCTTTTTTGGTAGGCTTACAAACTAGCTACCCTAATTATGTATTCGTTATCTAAATATATTAATTTTTTAGCCGTACCTGAATATATTGCTAAATGTTCACTAAAAGCAAATCTTCAAATTGGACACATTTTCAACAATTTTCTAGTTATGAAACGTCTTTACACGTGGGTATCTAAACAAAAAAAAAGAGTACCTAGAAATAAACTTTTCGTAGCATTGTGATTAGAAATTGCATAGGTAATTATCTTGTTACTGCTATGAAGCGTTACGGTTTATTGTTCAATCCATAAAAGGAACAATGACTGGAACTGAAAATCTTTTGTGAAGTAACCCACTAAGGATTCATGGCTACCGTTGGCCTACGATTGCATTCGAAACGATACAATACTTGACTAATTAGGCACATATTCTACCGATTTACACGTTCAAAGTTCAATACAACAGACATCTCATTTACATTCAAAAGAATGTAGGTATTTAGCTGTGCAACTACTTGATCCAGTCACTAAACAAGATGCGTAAAGTGACCTCTCTGGGTCTTGGGTCCTAGTCAAGAACGTTTTACCCAAAACGTCCTGGGTCCTAGTACAATAACAATTTTGACAGCTGTTAAATGTAGATCAAAAGATTGCTAGTGCACGAGAAACTTGGGGTAAACATAATATGCCTCTTCTCGGTGACGTCAATCCGGGTATATCCTGCTGCCGTAAAAACAACTCTTTCATCGCCATGCTTACAACGGAGGTAAACCTCGTGAGGAATATCGAATGTTTGTGGCGTTTGCGTAGGTACCTAATCGTTTGAAATCGTCTATGCGCGATGGGCAGTTGCGTTCTCTTGGGTAAAGGCTGCTTTAAGCATAATTCACATGAAGGTAATTGAATGTATCTAAAATATCCTGTCACAATTTGACCCGTGTTAAACGTAAACTTTGCTGTGGTTGCTGGGCAAGCCTACACCATCTAAAAAAAAACCGGCCAAGTGCGAGTCAGACTCGCGCACCGAGGGTTCCGTACAAACCTGTATTATAGACCTGAGTATTTGGTATGAATTTTAATTTAATACCTCTACGCGTTTATGAGGAAATGGGTAGTAAGTTTAAAATTATTAAAAAAAAATATATTATGTGATGTAACAAAAAATTTATGGTTTTCGTAATTTTTCCTTTATCTATGCTATAAGACGTTGCTTCGTACCAAATTTCAAGATTCTGAGTTCACGGGAAGCACCCTGTAGGTTTTGATTCCCTTGCAAGTGTCGAAAATTTGCGGCATAAACGGCTGTATCTTTTGATTGCGTTGGCTTAGAAGTTTGATTTTTTCACAGCTTCAAGGGACAGTAGACCTGAGTAATTGATATAAATTTCAGCTTCATACCTCTACGCGTTCCTGAGAAAAAGGGTCTTGACAGACGGACGGACGGACAGACGGACAACAAAGTGATCCTATAAGGGTTCCGTTTTTTCCTTTTGAGGTACGGAACCCTAACAATGTCCCGGGCTCTGCAGCATCCAAGTGGTCCCTTGACCCGTCTGGCGTGAGTATAAGAGCCTTGGACGCTGTATAAATCATCTCACGTGGATGCAAAAACCAAACTTAAAACAGCGAGAGACAGAGATAATTATGCAGAGATAACTGCCAACCTAAGCCAGTCGAAGCGGCACCATAAGAAAAAGAAGAATAAACGTAAAACAACTCGGAAGTAGATGAAAAATCCAGTCTATCTACAATCATAAGATTCGGTTGATTTCTGTTGAAACCCCAATCTGGGAAATAAAATGGTATAAACAAACTGATAAGGCGGGTAATTAGCAAGTTGCCGACTCTTCAAGGGCGGCCTTTCCTAATAATGCCGCTGCCAAAGTGCTAAGTTGCTCGAAGACAGGACGGCTTTTAAATGTATGTGTGTGGTAGGGATAGCAATACATTTACTTTTAAGGGTTAGCATTTGACTTAGGTAATAGTCGTTAAATTTTATTTAAGCATCATAGCCCTCCACCAATCCGGACTTGGCCCCCGTGGTGGAGTATGGCCTATACCTTCCTCAGGGTAGAGACCCGTGCCCCTCGGTGGGGACATAATGATGATGATGAAGCATCATAGTTTCCGTCCGTTTCTGAAACACTGGATAACACCCTCCAGAGTCTCAGAAACCATATTGAGTCTATTGGTACTAATTTGTGCGCTTGTTTGTTCTGTTTATATGTCATCTCTTACTATGGGTTATTTTATATGTAGGGGTTGATCTGAAATAAAATATTATTGTTATGTTGGTACCTACATCTTCAGATTCACGGATCCATAGGGACCTGGGGTCTTTTTATCGAGGCTTACACCATTTACTCTAACTGTGATGGGTGCATCTACCGGATCTTATTACATGTTTTACATGCCTAATAAACGAAACAAAACAATAGATATTAAGAATTTATCCAGAGATACAAGAGGTATTGGAAATATTGTTATTTTTTTTTTGAGAAATTTGAAGATAACGACTAATACCTAAGTAATCATTTGGGGAAATTCATCTGTCATTTTCTTTTTAAGAACTTCAGATTTTCACGTTAACAACCCTCCAGCAATACCTGGAACGGAAATCCGGCCTTTCATTAGTAAAATTGTTTTTTCAGATTAATGGGTTAGTTCAATCCAAGCTCTATGGCGTGCAATAGTAGATAGAAAATGTCTTAATTGCGGGTAGGCGCGATTGCCACGCCCCTCGCCCTCGCGGAACTCCGAGAAATGAGAACCGAGTCCAAACAATCAAACTTAACCTTCAACCAGTTTGTGGGAACACACCCCTAGGAATCAATAATCAGAACTGAGTTTTCAATAAGAACAATGAGGTCCTGTACGAAGTCCACTAGAGGTTTTTGAACGTAAAATTTGAATGCTATGTTAAATACAATGTAGGTCAACAATTATTGTTGACCTACAATTGTATTTAACATAGCATTTAACATAGTATTTATTATGATCGTAGATGGTTAAATGGAATGAAATAAGGTTCATCGCCACTTCGCCACATGGGTTAAAGAGCTGTTCCTTCCGTCACCATATCCACACCATTCACTCCATGAGATGAAAATAAACTTGACTTAGGAATTTTCTTAATTAGGTACTAAACTTCAGCTAGTGTGTGTGGATGTGGAGAAAAATGGTATCTCACGCCGTATGTAGGTGCATTACCTACTTGGGTGACAAAGTATGTCAGAATGTTTATTGCTCTAAACAAACTCACGCTCTTTAATATCGAGTGAAACTGTGGTAAATTAATATTAAGCATCGCAAATCACTGCACAGTGATATTTCATACCAATTTTTGGAAAATGGGCATTGTCTTAAAGTAACAATCGCTACGGAATTTTCAAATTTCATTGTTATGTTCGTGTATCTATCTATACGTAGAAAGATTGCAACATTCTCATTGATTTCAGAATTACAGGAGGATAACTAGGTAGTGCTATGTATTGTCAGGTTTTAACGCATTAATTTCGGAATTACAGGAGCACAATTAGGTAGCGCTATGTATTGTCAGGTTTCAATAAATGCATTACCAATTAATAGGTTACCTTAATTTTACTTTGTTCGGAATGTGTTAAACAAAACTAAAGCACGTTGTGTTTGTAAAATTATCTTTGAATTCACTGCAGACTTTTTCCCCAAAGTTTATATAAGGAGGAAAATAAACCAAATACTGGTTGGTTCGACACCAAGGTCAACTAATATTTTGGGTGAATACTTATACATTGTGTTTAAATTATTAAAATTAATTTATTGATACCACTGTTACAAGGTCATATTATACAGTAGACAACAATAAACCATTCGACTCAATTCTGTTACATTAGTGGTAATTTGACTTCTAACATGTAAACGTAAATCAGCTGTCGATAAATTGTACTGTTACTTCTGAATAAGTAATATAGTTTTACCTTAGTTTATATAGTTTATTATATTATATCGTATCATATTATAGACGATAAATAAGAATTTTCTTTAGAGGTGGGGTTTCAAGCTCTAATCATCTCGAACATCGTCTTTCCATGGTACTTTAAAGTCAACATAAACCTAGTTTCGTAACGAGCTGTTTACCACTCTTTTGATTTGTTACTCGTAAAAAGAGTCTTGTTTAAAACACTGCATAACATCAGTTAGGAAGTTACAAAACCCATGGCGTTCAGTTTACTTGCCCTTATTTCTTTCGGTGTTAACTGACAGGTACTGGCAACAAAATATGCTTGTTGGTAACCTTCCAAGCTGGTATGCATTTGGATATTCACAGGGATTATTATGAAACCCGATTCAGCGCACGCTAGTGTCGGGGTACTTTTTATATTGCTCTTTACCAATACATCCCCTATTTGGTCGAAGTACGTTCGCTGGGGATGCCCCTTACCGGGTCGTCCACCACATTCGCTCGATATATTTCTTTCATGAATCCTGAATTCCTTCCTCTTCTCCATAATATGTCTAAACCAAATCCTTTCACAGTTCTAGTCACTACAGCCTCTTTCAGTCTACAATGTTATCTAATAAAACTATTGCGTATTCTGTCATTTAAAAAAAAATATTTCTTTATAAGAATTGATTTATTCAAAGTAATACAACTCGTGCCTCTCGTGGGCCTCGTCCGGTCTGAGATACATTCGTACATTCGCGCATGATTCCGATAAACAGTAGCCTTTTATCGGAATCATGCGTGAATGTACGAGTACAGCTAGCTTTTACGTGTATGCACCTACAAACTTCTGCTTGCCAATTTAGTTAATTATAAATTACGTAAAATATTTCACCAAGCTTTGTTAAACATGTTGGTAGACGGTCGACGAAGTGAGTTCAAAGACCCATCCAAGTAACTTATACTTATATTTTTATCCACTGGCCATATTATTATTTTATTTATTTATCATTAATCCACTTACCATGTATCTTCACAGGTCTAGGCCGATAGCGATGCGATAGATAAAGTCAGTGGCGTAGCTAGGTAACCAAGGGCCCTGGGGCAAATTAAGAAATGGTGCCCCACTGCTATGTAAACTGATTAGGTTGTATGAAATAAATATATGGAATATGCAAATACTTTAACAAATACAATAAAACGCACATCGATGAATAATAAAACGCACATATCACTATCCGCCAAATTGACAAGAGTGCCAACCTACAGAAATAATTTAGGGGGATTCCTTAGGCAAAACTTTTGAATTTCTCACAACTAAGATGTCATGATTAAAGTGGAATTGCAACCTGTCATATGTATTTTGAAAATGGGAGAAATTTCCAGAAGGTCAGTTCGATCGAGATTTCTGGTAAGGATTCGAGGGCCCCCTGAGCTTGAGGGCCCCGGTGCACTGCCCCGCCTAGCCCTAGGTAGCTACGCCACTGGATAAAGTTAACAAATACAAGCATAAATTTAACTAAAACAAAAACTACACTCTGATCAATAACAAATTAGTTCTTTTGCATGTAAAATAATTTTGTATGTTCTGTTGAATATATAAAAAAGGCACAGGAATTCTTTCAGAGAGAGAGAGATAGAGAGAGAGAGCGAGTATGGGCTTAATTCCACGTGTGCCCAGCGCGGATTGGTATTTGAATACCTCAGCAGACATTCAAGTTTCCTCACGATGAATCTATTAAATTGAGACATAAAATTTTAACTGTAACGTAAATACGTACAATACGTAAGTTATAGCTGTTACTAGGCGTACGTAGTTATCTAGAAATATTGAATTTTGCACTTTAACCCCGATAATCATACACTTTCCAAGCAAACCATACCCTTTGGCGTGACTAATGCTAAATTAGCACCAATTTCTCAAGCCAAAATGAAGCTCACGGAAACGGTATTGCCTACGTGCAGGCACTGGGTGCTGCCAAATATTCAGCCTTATTAGACGACATTTGTGGTGACCCGCCTGTCCAGACTTCGCTATGGACTAGAGAGGTCAATGTTATTGGCAGGCGTACATAGTGAAAGCGGAAAAAGTTATTATAGTGCAGTGTTGTTATATTGAATTGGTTATGTTTCTATAATTTTTTTAATGACTCTGTCGCCATAATCGAACTTCCTGGTTCTTCCTCGTTCGGTCCGCCCTTTCAGTTGGAACTACTGAACGGAACTTGTCTATTAAACTTCCTGTGAGCTGGCTTTGTGATTATCTTGAATGTCCGCTTACGGAATATGTGTGACCGTCATGACGAAACTTTTTGGCTTCACTGAATCAAAATTATTTGATGACATACCTATACGTTTATGAACGCAATCAAAAAACCGTCTATCTTTGTAATAGTAGGCGTAAAGTATTTACATAAGACCTTAAATTCAAATCTAGCTAGAGGGTAACAATGGGATTTGACGTTGTCTGGAAGAGATCGTTTTAACGATAAGAGCACCACTTGCGTACTATGTAACTTTAATATTTAAGATGTGTATGTACTTGGGAAGCGCTCGTGGCCTAGCCGAACCGAGAGATTGGAATCCATCACTTGAGTTAAGCAACAACAGGCGCGGTCAGGTGCAGGATGGGTGACCGTCCCGTGACTACCGCTAGTGGCATTTTTTCCGAGCGCTTCCATGCTTCGCAAGGCACGTTAAGCCGTTAGTGCCGGCTGTCATATAATGGCAGTCGTTAAGCCTTGTCAGAGGCCTTATGAGCGGCTTGATAACTTCTGACAGTAAGGCCCGCCACTGTCTTACAATCCTCCGCCAACCCGGACTTGGCCCCCGTGGTGGAGTATGGCCTAACCTTCCTGCGAGGAAGAGACCCGTGCCCCAGCAGTGGGGACATACAAGGGTTGATAACGAATAACGAAAAAGAATGACATTCAATTAAGATTTAGAGAGCTTTCCACTGATTCAATGCGGTGATCATTCGAGAGGATCTGGTTTCGATTCCAGGATGTACATTGAAGGAAGTCATTGTGAGGAAAGCTGAGTGCCTGCTTTTGGTAGTGTGTAGGGTGCTTATGTTTAAAACCTTGCCTTGTCTTTATCTCTCGAAGGAGGAACCAAACGGAAATTTTGTAACGTTTATCTATTGTGACCTTGTGCGATATTTTGACGCTTATATTCCGGCTAGAGATAATTTTAAAATGTCACATTTTACACTCGTTCGGCACGTTAAACTTGTTGTTTTGTTAGTGTGTTTATCTCATATGTGTCCCAAATAATTTAAATGCTAGGCATTTAGCATAAGTTATTAATTAGTAGGTGACGTCTTTATTTATATTCTGAATTTGTATTTCTTGTGAGACCTACGAGGGATATATAGCGATCAGGTTTTAAAATGCCAGTTAGGCAACGTTGAAAATAACTTGAGACGGAATTTCGTTATGTTTGTTTAGCTTCCATGATTGTGTTTTTTGATGTCACAATGTTTTAGTAAAATGTTATAGATGAAATACCTCTCAAGAATACTGTCAGTAGATTTTATTGTTCTGAACTGATATAATAATCATTACATTTACCAATAACTTAATAAATAACAAATATAATAAATATTCAAGAAAAGTTCGGAGATTCTCAGTAAAAATGTGGCTCGATCTTCTTTCAAAGCTCCATAGCAAACTAACATTATTTAACTGAAATCTGCAAACACAAATTATTCGCTCTAGTGACGTCACAGATCTCACCTCGGACGCTTATCCGAGTAATTTACAAATTACAGTGAAATTACACCACGCCAGAATACCCGGTTAATTATGGAAGCAGGACACTCGATGCGCGCGTTGTCAGCTAGCACGGACGCACAACGATCTTTATTTATATTTTTTTTGCAACCGGAAGAATTTACTTGACTTTTTATCACTTCAAGTGAGTATATCCGGTTACAAGTCAATTTGTTGACTTGTATTGCATATAAATTGTCAATAATTATAATTCTTTCTTAGTAATAAATCAAGAAATGTAATATTAAAACTTTTACAAATTATGTCAAATTATGCTGTATATTCGAATGCAAATAAAGGCTTCTAATTATTGTTATTATTTGACGACCTCTGTGGCGTAGCGGTAGCGCATCTGCCTACCATGCAAGTGGTCCCGGGTCGGAATCGCGGCTGGAGACAAAAAAGCCCAGGTCTTGGATGTTTACATGTTTCTGATGTCATTGTTTGCACTGGCTACCCGTCTTTCTAATTTCCTTCAGCAACTTTCCATCGTAAGGTTGTCTGGAAGAAATTGCTTTTAGCAATAAGGCCGCCAATTGTACTATGTATATTTGCAATTGTTTTGTATTTGTTGTTTTTCCAGTGTACAATAAAGAATATTCTTATCTTATCTTGTTTCTGGTTCCCACGACACAGGGTATCCTAGTGTGGGGTTAGAAGCAGTGTATGTGCCTGTATGTAAATGTTATGTTATTCATCCGTCTAGCTATCCATAACACGGTTAGCTTCTCACGTTATAAATTATACTCAATAAATTAAAATACTTTGTATTGTTCCTCATTACCTAAATATGCAAATAAAATATATACAAACAACTTTTACTTTTGGGACAACATCGAAATAGGAAAAACTAACACTCACCTCTTTTCGCGAAGTTACCTAATATATTTAAATTTATTGTCGAAAATTTATTGGATATCTTACTGTGCATGTATTTTTTTTAATTAAGTGTGACATGTTTTGTAACTATTTTATTTTGTATTGACATTTTTATCTTAATATCTGTGACGTATTATTTCGTAATGTTTTAACTTTTGTGATGTGATTTATAAGTATGAAAAATAAAGTAATGTACTTATAATTAAATATAATGTTTAGGTGTTCATACCGCCTAGGTAGATGCTAGACCTGCGGAAAGGAGACAAAACAGCGTTTCTATCACTGTATTATGTATGCATTCAGTGTAAAGCATTGTTACTGTTCCGTGCGTGTAATGTAGGCTAGTGAGATTAGATAAACAGATGAAGGTAAATAGGTACACGTTATATCTTTGTGACAGAGATGACTGTCACAAAGATATAACGTGTTACGGTATTTTTAAGTGCTTAAGGTATTTATAGTGGTTAAGGTATGTTTACACTTCTATTACGGTAGGTCAAAAGAATAAATGTGAAAGGCTCGCGGCAGAGATTATGTTTGGTTTGCTGACTATTAATAGGTTCACGATTATCTTTAGTTAGTCCTAGTCTGGGCCTAGTCCTTCAGTGATTCAGTTAATCCTAGCCTTGGATCTATGTATAGTATATCATGTTGCCAGCCACCAACCCGCCTACGTGGTAAAAGTTCAGATTTGCGGGCCGAGAAAAGAGTGGGTTTCCAGGTTTCCTCACCAGCGTACATCAGCGTCGAATCTTGCCATTTAGACCACTTTATAGAGAACACTTTATTGCACGCTCAGAAAAAGAGAATAACAATATTAAATTATATATTAAACGGGTCTTATCGCGATTATTTATAAGGTTACATTATTTGTAGTTATAAATAATGTATGAGCAACGCGAGTCTTTAGGAAATACAATTTAAATTATATTCTTCTTCTTCTTCGGGCTATATCATGTAGTCCACTGCTGGACATAGCCCTCCTCTAATGAGCGCCATAGCGCCCTGTCTTCAGCTGTCTGTCTTTAAATTATATTACGATTTTTTTACTTTAAACAATTGCCAATCCGCGGTGTGCGCTGCTGGTAATTTAGCCCGTAGGTAGTACTCTCTCTTTCTGAGAGCTGGTTTATATATCTAAATAACAGCGAGACGTTTATAGGCTACATAAAAACAACGTTTTTGCTTCGTTACTGTTTATCCAAAATGAATTTATTTGCTGTCAAAATTTTTCTGTAATTTTTTTTACAGATCTATATCATAAAATAGTATGGTATGAAGTATCATAAAAATACTACTATTTTTAATAATTTTAATTGTGCTAAACTCTTGTATGTCCCCAACAGTGGGGACATCTTCTTCAGGCTATATTAGTCCACTGCTGGACATAGCCCTCCCCTAATGAGCGCCATAGCGCAAGGTTGTACCATCATTGGGGGGTATTCCCCATAAGTGAGGACTTACAAGAGTTGATATCGACGAATTATGCTAAATAATTTTCCGTTGTAATAATACGTACAACTGAAAGACATTTCGAAACGCAAGAGTCCACGGGCTTACTCGGGTTCCCTGACCCCACAGGCGTGCTCGGAGCAGGACGCCCGCGTGGCGGAGCTCCGGTCGCTGGCGGCCCGCGTGGCGGACGAGACCGGCTCCCGCGCGCTGCAGGCGGACGCCGACGCGCTGGCCCGCCGGCTGCAGCTGGTGTCGGGCGCCGTGCAGGCGCTGGCTGACCTGGGCGAGGCCCGACAAGCGGCGCGCGCCAAGGCCAGCCTCGCCAAGGAGCAGTTCGCGGACATGCGACAGGTGAGACCTCTTTTTCAGTGCAGTAACTTTCGTTCAAAAGCTACGCAGTTTTAAAAAACCTATTTCACACACACACACATACCCTCACACACACACACACACACACACACACACACACCCTCACACACACACACACACACACGCTACTAACCTTAGTAATATTCTACTAAAACTAAAGACAACCTCTTTTTTTACATTCAATTAAATATTTTAACATATAACTGAGGATGAGCACTGCTTACCCTAAACTACAGGGTCTTATCCCTCTTTTAGGAAGCAGAGGCTCCTCATCTTAGCATATTCACACATATTACTTTTATATTAAATTAAAGTGTTCCTTGATGCTAAGTGTAATGTATCATCTATGAATAAAAATACTTATTACTTATTATTACTTATTTAGAGGCTAAAAATTCCACCCATGCCGGGATTCGAACCCGCAATCTCTGGCTATCCGTGCCAGCGCTCTTTCCAACTGAGCTAATGGGTGACTCACTGGCATCAGTGAAATTTCGAACCTCTTTACAACATTCTCTGTATTACTTACAGAGTTTATTTTACGCAGTTTATTTTTATGCCGTGTTCTGTGGTGTAAGCAATAAGTAAATAAACACGGATTTGACATCCGTGTAAATAAATAATAGGGCTAACGAGATCTGTGTAATATGTCCATCAATAATTATTATTATTGTTGTAATAATAAGTACCTAATTTTATTCATAACGATGATACACTTAGCATAAAGTTTTGCTTTAAATTTATACAAAAATTATAGGTATATGTGAATACGATAAAATTGCCTCTGCTTCCTACAAGAGGGATGAGACCCTGTACCTTAGAGTAAGCTTGCTCATCCACTGACTGTATGACTTTTGTGTCATGTGTGGATAACAAGGAGCCGTTAGAGATGGGTTGAAGGTCTGTACCTAGGAGTCGGTAGAGGTGGATTGGTGACGATGATGAACATGTGTTCTGGTAAACAATAAACCATATTATTTTAATTATAATTTAGCCTCATTAAGATCAGTAAGTCACTTTGATATCCCACTTCTGGGCGAAGGCCTTCCCTCCTCTGTTCCATCTCTTCATGTCCCCGTTACCATCTCACCGAGAAGCATAGATAGTACCTACCCATGTGAAAAAAGAAAACATGAAAAGAGTTCTTAAAAGGAGACTGAGAAAATAATAATTTCTTTTTTGTATCCAATTTCTTTGACTGTTAACTGTTTATGAGTACCCCAAAGCTATTAGTTTATTCGCGTGACTGTTGTGAAAGCAGTTACTTCATGACGACGTTTATTACAACAGTAATCTAATAAAGCCGTGAAACGTATCTTGTCGCAACAATAATTAGATATAGCTAGATGCCCGATTATTGGCCGCTTCATAAACAGGTCATAACTATTTCATTACCCCTGGGAACTATTGATGTCATGTCCCAGTTGAACTACATCACAAGCGTGCGTGACTCAGACGCAGCCCCGGTACATCACGCTTGAATAGCCCACAACTACAAATAGAAATGCCGTACATCACATAGACAATACATGCCAGCACGCTACTAAACTTTGATTACGAACGACTTTCAACAAAACTTTGATCTCTTATTAAAGATTTGGCAAACGTGAATATAATGGCAAATAATGTATTTTTTTATGTTGCCTATAAAAGTGTCACTGCAGAGCACATGCCTTCTCTCGGAGGGAGAGTACGGACTTAAGTAGCATGCGTACCTACCACGAAATTACCATTTCAAACGAGGTGTTTGAATACCTCAGACACTCGGGTTTCCTTACGATGTTTTCCTTCACGGTTAGCGTGTTAGTGGTATTAAAAGATAAGATAAAGATGAAAGATAATTTATACAAGAAACATTTTACAATGACCTTATTTCTAAGGCAGTGGTACCCTGCTCCCTAAAAAAGCCACTATAACTTCACAAATGTACATAATTTAGAAAACACTGTCATTGGTTCATGAATAGAATGTGAATCGAATGTTAAATATGTTAGAGTTTATGAACTCTTTAGTAATTCAAAAAACAACTGTCTTCGTGTGACACTTGTCACTTCTGTTCTGTGGTGTCGAAATACATTTTCGGTCGTTAATATTTTTCCGTTTTATTTCCAATTAATCCAGGGGTCTTAACAACCCACAGCCAACCAACTGTGCTACCATCTGCTCCAATAGGTTATGGGCCCAGGATAATTCTATAGAATCCAGAATAGTCTATCAGGTTATCAGTCCAGGATAGTCCAATAGAACCTTGGTTAGTCCAGTGGATTACGCAGTAAGGCTGAGATGGACAACATCAGCACGAAACTTCTCGTCGGTCAACTTGAAGGCAAGTCGAACTGGTGTACGTGGAAATACAAAATACAGATTGCACTTCGAAGCGTACCAAACGCACTAGAAATCGTCGAGGGCAAATTGACGACACCCGCGTCTCAAGAAGATGCAGCAGCAGGATCAGGAGATCAGCGTGCATCCTACACGAAAGCTGACTGCATTGCGCTACTCCTGTTGACAAGCAACATGAATGACGCGACATTACAGAAAGTCATGCGATTTAACACTGCACGTAAAGTCTGGTTAGAACTACATAGACAATTCGATGGGACAAGTGAAGATAAAAGCTACAACCTGTGCATGAGCTTCTTCGGATTCAAACGGAACTCCGAAGATGACGTCGCAACGCATATGAGTAAATTGAAAAACATATGGCCTGAACTTGTTCAAGATCTGAAAAAAGATAAGAAGGAGTTACCCGAACTACTACTTATATGCAAGATACTTGACACACTCGGAGAAGAATACAGTCCTTTCAAGAGTAGCTGGCTCTTGGTACCCAAATCCGAAAGGACAGTCGAGAGTTTAACCAACCATCTGTGTGCATTCGAAAGGAACTTGTCAAGTAATCCCGTACCTATTCAAGAAGCCCTAGCTACTAGTTCAAATGCTCAGACACAGATGCACGACGCGAAGAAGGACAAGAAGATAAGGTGTAATTACTGCTCAAAGATCGGTCATCGTGTCAAGAACTGCCAAAAGTGGGTTCAAGATGGCAAACCACCGAAGAGCAGAAATCCACCAAAGACTTGCACCTCTCACTCTCAAGCAGTAAACATGACAGTGATGTATACACAGACAGAAGTCTGTACAATTGAGCTAGACATGGATAGCTGGTATGTAGATAATGGTGCAACCAGCCACATCACTAATAGAGGTGACCTGTTCACGACTTTTCAACCGTTCGATAATGCGCACACGGTCACAACAGCCAATGGCAATGTTATGCAAGCCAAAGGAATGGGATCGATTGTCATCGAAGCAAGCATTAACGGAAAAGTTGAACTCATCACTTTAGAAGATGTATGGCACGTTCCCGGCATCAAGAAAAATCTGTTTTCGGTCCTAGCAGCTCACGACAAGAATCCGAACAGTAAGTTCACGTCGACAACTGAAGAGTGCAGTATTTCGGTCGATGGAGAGATAAAGGTTCTTGGCAAACGTAACCAGCATGGCGGTCTCTACAAACTAAGAGTAAAAAATATCGTACCACAGATAGCGGTAACATATTCGATAACTCAGTTATACCAGAGAGACTCGCCCACCAGAACAAGAGGCATGTAAGAGCCTATGTGAAGCGAGAATTGGGAAAGGACTTACCCATAGACGATACGCTATGTGAAAGTTGTATATTTGGAAAAACACACAGACACAAGTTCGGTACGAGAACTAGAGCCTCACAACCCGGAGAGCTCATTCATAGCGATGTGTGCGGACCGTTTCCCAGTTCAGTCACTAATTTGCGGTATTTCGTACTCTTTCGAGACGATTACTCTGGATACCGTCTGATATACTACATGAGAGCCAAGTCTGAAGTAAAACAGAAATTGCAAGAGATGATCGCTGAAGTACAAAATACAGGCCACACAATTAAAACGGTTCTGTGCGACAATGGCGGTGAATTTGACAACCTCGATGTCAAGGAGATTCTTGCTAACAAAGGAATCAAACAGAGACTGACGATGCCATATACGCCGGAACAAAATGGTTGCTGTGAACGCGACAATCGTACATTGGTCGAAGCAGGGAGGACCATAATGTACAGTGGAGAAGGATTACCTCAAGTGCTTTGGGCAGAGATAATTAATGCGGTTGCATACGTCCTTAATAGGACAGGTCCGTCCAGAGTGGAAGATAAAGCACCGTTTGAATTATGGCACGGGAAAAAGCCAAATGTATCCCATCTAAGGATAATTGGAAGCACATGCTACGCCCATGTCCCCAAGCAAAAGAGGAAGAAGCTCTCCAAGAAAGCCTACAAAGGCAGACTCGTTGGATACGATAACGATGACGGTTATCGCATCTGGGCAGCGGTAGAGAATAATAAGTACAGTCTCATCCGGTCACGTGATGTGACATTTGATGAAAAACCGCTCTACAGAATAGAGAACGAAGCCGCTGAACCCGAGAAATTTATTCACACGGACACTAAAGAAAACGAAATCGAAATAAGAGTGTCTCAAGACAGTCGTCAGCAAGTTGTCACTGATTTCGGACAACCAGAACCACGTGACGAAATAAGGGCAAACGAAGAAACGAGCATCTCGAGATCGTTTAAATTTGGGGAGGAAGGTATGGTCGAAGAAAGGGATGAAGAACACAATGCTGAAGAAGAAGCAGAGGAGTTCTTCGACGTCGAACAACCGCCTGTTGACTCGAATACCCAGCAGCCTAGGAGATACGACCTAAGGCCACGTCCAACGTCTCGACCCAGCAAATTCAACGACTACGTTTGTGCCATGGAGACTTACCCGTCGAACTTTTCCGACGCAATGACTAGAGATGATTGCGGAGAGTGGAAAATGGCAATGGATAGTGAAATGAAGTCACTTAAAGATCTCAACGTATGGACGCCCTGTATTTTGCCGAAAGGCAGGAAAGCTCTGCCTTGCAAATGGGTTCTAAGAGTTACGATGAATCCAGATGGATCCATTGACAAGTATAAAGCTCGACTTGTCGTAAAAGGCTACAAGCAGAGGAAAGGACAAGACTATGACCAGACGTTTAGTCCTGTGGCTCGTCTTGCTACTATAAGAGCTCTATTAAGTGTAAGCGCACAAGAGAATTTACACCTTGTACAATTCGATGTATGTACAGCGTTCCTCAACGGAAACTTGAAGGAGGAAATCTATGTACAACAGCCGGATGGCTACACTGACAGATCAACGAATGTTTGGAAGCTAAACCGAAGCTTATACGGCTTGAAACAAGCGCCAAGATGTTGGAACTCTTGTTTTCAATAAATACTTTTAGATATGGGCTTCAATCAGTCCGAAGCTGACTGTTGCTTGTATACGAAAAAAGTCAATAACAAAAAGCTACTTATTACGTTATATGTCGATGATGGATTAGTAGCAGCTACCAATGAGGACGTAGCTAATACGTTTCTGTACGACCTAAAGAAAAGACTGAGTATTACCACGAAACCTGCGTCTCACTATCTAGGTCTACAGATAAATAAAAAAGAGGATGGCTGTATCCTTATTAATCAAGAGGCGTATGCGAAGAAAATTCTGGAGCGTTTCAGGATGGCTGACTGCAACCCCGTTACTACACCTATAGAAAAGGAGCCCACAGACTCAGAGAAATGTCAAGAGAGGAGAGAAGTTAGTAACTTTCCATATCGTGAAGCTGTCGGAGCCCTTGCATATTTAATGGTCGGAACTCGTCCGGACATAGCATACGCTGTAGGAGTCGTGTCTCGAAAACTGGAATCGCCTACCTACGAAGATTGGCTTCGCGTAAAACGTATCTTTCGCTACATTAAGGGAACATACTCACTTGGTATAAAGTATAAAGCCCAGCATTTACCCGGTGTACTAGAAGGATTCAGTGACGCAGATCACGGTGGAGATCGAGAAACCGGACGATCTACTACTGGTGTGGTGTGTCGTTATTCTGGAGGAATAATTTCGTGGCTAAGCCAAAGACAAGCGTCAGTTGCTATTTCGACGACAGAAGCTGAGCTTGTTGCAGCCAGTGAAGCTGCTAGAGAGCTAGTCTGGCTGACACGGATTTTAAAAGACCTCACCGAGCTTACGCATATCCCAACGTTAAGTGTGGATAATGAAGCTGCAGTGAAACTCGCCCACAACCCTGAATTTCATAAAAGAACGAAGCACATTCGTATAAGACATTTTTATGTGAGGGAGTTGGTAACAGAAGGAGTGATTGAAGTTCAAAGAATTGGAACATCTGACCAAGTGGCAGACATGCTCACTAAAGCACTGCCACGCCCGACCTTCTGGTCCCTATGTCTTTCCTTGGGATTGACGAAGACTGGATGATGAAGATTTAAGACAGTTTTGAATTAGGGAAGGTGTTAGAGTTTATGAACTCTTTAGTAATTCAAAAAGCAACTGTCTTCGTGTGACACTTGTCACTTCTGTTCTGTGGTGTCGAAATACATTTTCGGTCGTTGATATTTTTCCGTTTTATTTCCAATTAATCCAGGGGTATAAACAACCCACAGCCAACCAACTGTGCTACCATCTGCTCCAATAAAATAATGGTGTGTAAAAAATGGGTTCAACGGGTAGAGTGCTCAACTTTGCCTCGAATTGATTTTAGCATCGTTTCTCGCTTTCGACCATAAAAAGATAATTTATAAAGACTGTATCGCAGCACTCCCAACTAAATAAAACTAATTATCTCTTGGTGCAGGACCTGGCCCCAGTGCAAGAGGACGGCGAAATCGTCGAGGATAAGCTGATAGCGCTGCGCGCGAACCTCATCGCGCTCGGCAAGAGCGAGGGCGACATCGCGCCGGCCCGGGCCGAGCTGCCGGACATAGACCGAGACGTCTCCGACGAACACTCCATAGTCAGGATCCTCGAGCTCTGGCAGGCCATGTTCCGTGACACCTTCCTGCACTACCACAGACTCTCCACAGCTCTCATAAGATCCGGCGACGCTGCCACGGCGCTGAAACTCTGGCACGAGTACCTCCTCGACCTACAATCGTTCCTCTCCAGCTCAGTGCCGGGAGACTACGAAAACCTCACAGAGCATCGAAGGCTCTGCCGCGTACATAGGAATCTACTTGCTTCTCAAAGGTCGGTCTTGATGTTGGAGAGCGAGAATAAGGAGACCAGGAATAGAGACTTGGCTGTTAGGTTTGACACGTTGACGAATCTCCACAATGAAACGTTGGCGAGGATTGTGGAGAGGCACGACGAAGTCTGCTCTCGCATTTCCGCGTGGGACGACTACAGAGAAATCCACACAGAGCTCCTTAGGTGGCTCAAGGAGTTGGAAAGAGAAAAGGAGAAGCTACAACTCAGGTACGTCCACATTAAGAGGATAAACCACATTTTAGCTAAGATACAGAATCTCACCGATAAAATACCAGAAGGACGCAAGCAGTCTGAGAAACTGCTTGCAACTCTCAAGAAAGTTCTCGAATTCACCGAAGATGCGTACGGAACCTCTGTGAGGATGGAGTACGCCGGCTCAGTCAAACGCGTCGATAACCTGCAGGCTAGTCTAGATACGTGGAGAGACTTCTTAACTCGAATACTCGGTCTCATAGGCGAATACGATACCTTAACCGGTGATTTACAAAAACTCTACTCAAAGACTCAAGACGAAATCCTTTCTTACTCAGACGAGGATCGCATGTCGCGACCCGAACTGAAAAAGGCAATAGACAAGTACTCAATACTGAGAACTCACATAGACAAAACCGATACTCAAATAGAGGCGCTCAGTGTGATCCAGGAACAACTGAAGGAATGCCTGAGCCCCCAAGACGTCAGGATAGTCAACCAAAAGATCTGGCAATTGCGACAGCAAAGAGCTGACCTGGAACATCAGCTTTCCATCATCATCCACAGACTAGAGGAAAGATTAGAAGTCTACTCTATGTTCGACTCAAGAATCACACGGTTCTCCGAATGGCTGACAACGTTAGAAACACGTCTAGAAAGTTCCACGCAGAGCAGTGAGATAGGTGCGCTGGATCCTCAAGATCTGATCAGGAGAATCAACTCTGAAGTCAACGCCGAAACAGCATTGAAAGAGCGAGAATTTGAGTGGCTTTCCGAAACAGGAAGCGTTCTAGTCGAACTGTCCAAGAAGGACGAAAAATCCTACAGCAAAAACACAAACAAAAACCTCAAAGACGTTCAAGAACGGTGGTACAGACTCCAAGAGACCGGACGGCTAAGGATAGTCAAGATCACCGAGTTACTGGAAACAATAACACAGTTGGAAGAGCGTTTAACCGAAATCAGACTCAAACTCCATACGGTAGAATCTCAATTGACCACACCTGTTGTCCTAGAACGGCTGACGACCGAGGCCGTCGACGAGAAGTTACAGGAGCGCGACGAAATCCAAAAGGGAATCAACACAGAGAGCGGAGAAGTCGGCGAGGCGTTGAACCTGTGCGAGATGGTCTTCAACGACCCGGACGTGCTCAAAGGCAACTTCGACCTGCGCAACCTCAGGACCGGCGTCGACATAGTCGAGAAGAAGTGGAAAAACATCTGCGAGACGTCCGAGCGACGCAGCAACACCCTCAAAGACATCCGCAAGTCGGCCGAGCTCGCCGACTCCCTGCTGCCCGAGGTGGAGAAGAAACTGGACTCGATCGAGAAGCGCGTCGAGAAAATCGAGACGCGGAAGCGACGCGACGAGACGGAAGACGACTCCGTGTCCGAAGCCGCGACGAAGGATTTGGACGCGCTGGAGAGCGACGTGAACGCCTTGGAAGGCGCGTACAGCCGCGTGGCGTCGGCGAGGGGCTTGGAGCTGCGGGGTGCGGGCGGGGAGGCGGCGGGGCGGCTGCGGGCGGGGGTGCGGCGCTGGCAGCGGCTGCGCGGGCGCGCGGCGGGCGCGGGCGCGGGCGCGCGCCGCCAGTTCGTGGCCGCGCACGGCGCCGCCGTGCTGGCGCTGGCCGAGGCCGACGTGCGGCTCACCCGGGCGCTGCACCTCGCGCCCGCGCCGCACGACAAGGAGGCCACCATCAACGAGCTGGAGGTGAGATTGTTTTCTTTTGTCAAGTTGTGAATCAAATCCCCTGCTCAGTTTGGTTGCTATCTAGCTTTTAAAGTATAGATAGATAGAATATTCTTTATTGCATGTACACCAAGGATTACATAAGAGACTTATAAAATAACAGTACAGTACAAGTGGCGGCCTTATTACTAGTATTACATAATTATTAGTTACCCTTTGTGTCTGTAGCCTCGAAAGAGGCGCCAAGAAGCCTGTAAATTAAAGAAGCGTAGATGTTTTCACGTAATTCCAGATTAAGAAGGCGGTTCTCTAACAAACGTGGTATAATTTTAATTTACACACTACTTGCCCTTCTTTATTCTTAACACGTTTTAACCTCAAATATTGTACTTTAAAGGTCTGTTTCACAATGTGCAGATAAAGTTTCGGTTACGCTATCCGCAGCCATAGCTGTCGCTTGTTCTAAATTTGAAGACATAAACGAACACACGCAATATAGGAACGTTTTTTTAAATTTAGAACAGACTGCAGCCCTGCTTTCGGATAGCTTATCTGGAACTTTATTTAAACATTGTGAAACAGGGGCTAAACATATTAAAAGTTTCAATGCCATTTGTCTGAGAATCACCATGCGCAGCGTCCTCTTAAACTAGCGCTCATGAATTTCGTATGCTTTTGAAACCACTTGGGATCACTCGCCCAAATCACTCTTCGCGTATGCCCGGATCCATAACCACTTTGAAGCCACCATCTCCTCCGCCACCGGGAGCTGGTTCGTTTTTGGCCACATCTCGTATTAGAGATTGTTTAGAGCCAAGGTCCCTTGAGTTTCCTCCGCAAGCAGTCCCCCTGGAGCCCTCCTGACCCTAGCTTCTTCGCAGGGCGTGGAGCAAGACCTGTCGGAGTGCTCTGCGCTGGTGTCGCAAGCAGACCGGCTGCAGGCCGCGGCCGGCGCGCCCGAGCTGTCCGACCTGGCGGCCGAGTACCGCGCGCTGCTGCAGGATGTGCGGAGCAGGCTGTGCGCCGCTAGAGCCGACGTGCTCGGGGATGTCGACTCTGCTGTGCAGGTAATTAAGGCTATATTTGATCAACGTGTCGCTTTTTATTGATTTCTATACGACGGCCGGAGGAGGTAGGTTTATGGGCACTCTCAACGTAGGCTAGTTAGTTAATAAAATGAACCGAGATCGTAACTTTAAGAAATTAATATACCTTTTAACTTAAGAAAGATACTGTTGGTTTTACCTAAGAGAATGAAAATATCTGATTTTATGTATGTGTGACGGTTGGTATTCAGCCGCAAATACTCCATACCAGCTACATACAGCATGTGAAAGTGTCAGAAAGTGCATGAAAGAAGTCTCCCCGAAAGACTTGAACTGAGGAGCCCTTACGTTTGGCGGACCCTGAGCAACAATCAACGAGTCACGCTGATTGGCAAATCCTTTCACCACGATGGCTTACCATCGACACGTAAGAAGGAGATTGTCAAAGAAAAGGGCGGAATGCTTTGATTTTCCATAGTGTTCGGAAATGGTATAGGTACTAAGTAAAAAATGGTCAGTATGGAGTTCCCGTTGCCTTTTTCTCGACTAGATTACGAACCGAATACAGCGGCTTACATTTCACATTGGCATTTGGCAAACAGAATGTAAATTCTTTCTTCTTTTTCTTCAGGCTATATTATGTAGTCCACTGCTAGACATAGCCCTTTAATTTTAATTTGATGTGCATCTTCATATAGCATAACTAAACGAATAGATCGTTCAGTTACCAATTGCGAATGCTACTTAATATTATTCCTACCTAACCCCGACAATTACCCACCAGGTCGACACCCTCAAATGGGAGACCGACGCTTCCCTCCAAGTGGACACGCTCACCTCAAAGGAGACCTACCGAAGCGAGTTACAAGTTGCCGTCAACGAAACTTCCGATTACTTGGAGCAACTCAGGGCAGCCCTACTGAAACAACCAGGTGAAAATGCCACAGGGGATGAACTAGCCGCCGCAGCGAAAGACATCGCTAAAGCTGGCGCTAAACCCGCCCAATCTTTGGAATTGGCTAAGCATCTCTCGGAGTTACTCCTGACGGAGTGCGACGCTACTGAAGAAGAGGCGCTACTGAAAGAGGTGGAGTCCCTAGTGTTGAGATACGAAGACTTGCTCGCGCAAGCTAAGAAGAGGGAGTTGCAGATTAACAATTTGAGGTTAGTGCTGTTTGTTTTGGAGTTGTTGGGTTACAGGCCGTTTTAGGCCGCTGCGGGTGTCGTTCAAAACGTGAAGGGTTGGCGAATTGTCCTGTAAAATTATTATTGATAGTACTATCGATATCAACCCATGTATGCCCCCACTGCTGGGGCACGGGTCTCTTTCTGCAACGCAGGAAGGTTGGGCCATACTCCACCACGGGATCTGAGTCCGGGTTGGTGGAGGCCAAGTCCGGGATAGTACTATACATAATTTTACAAACGAATTTGACAACCACGTACGAAAGCGGAATGTCTGGTGTCTTTGTTTTGATAATATAATAATACCTAGTTCTGGAATATGGTATATCTTCATCTCCTTGAAATGGACTCTATTTCAAGGAGATGAAGATATAAGAGATAAGACTTATGACACGAAACTCTTAAGAAAAAGATGCTTGAAATATTGTAGACTTTTAGTCCGGATTTACTTACGGGTGTTGTTATATCGGAAAAGTCCGACCAGGTTTCGCTCCGATTCGCAGAGCTTAATCATGGTGAGCATGCTTGAAATAGAATCGGAATCCAAATGAAAATATCAAAGTAATTCTGCTCTTTAAATAGTTAAAGAAGAACTTGCCTGTTATAAAAATATCAAAACAGAGACACACTCATTATCAACTAATACAAAACTTCGATTGAAAGCAGGTTTTTGTGGTGTTTCTTCGTGATTTTCTGTACAATAGCACTAATAAAAAAATGAAATTGATACAACTTTCATGTGGTGATGGCGGCTTTTGTATAAACACTTTTATTCAAAGTACAGTCAGTCACTTGCAAAAGTATACATACCTACGGTTCGGTTTACGTTTGCATTTGGCCTGTTGTACATTCAGGCTGAGTAAAGAACATTACGTAATTTTGATCTCATGAATAAGCTTTAAATAATGCTAAGCTGTTTTAAATTACGATACATACTAGACAAATTGAACAAGATTCAAAATACATGGAGACAGCAAAATTGTACTAAAGCATTTTTCTGGGCAAAGCACGTGTATTGCACATTCTTTACTTTTCTCACTCTAAGTGCAATCGATACTATTATGCGAGGTGTCTTACAATATGATGTCTGTCTGTTTGTCTCAAAATCTGTCTTCAGTATTGTGGAAATTCAACAGATTTTTTTACCTCGGTTTTTACAGATAAGAGGTATACAAACATTTACTGTGTTTTGAGTTTGAGATAATGAACAAAGCCAGGAGGGAAAAGGCAGTTCTGTTAACTTGTTAACAGGACTGCCTTTTCCCTCCTGGCTTTGTTCGTATTATTAAGGCTTGTACGTACCTATGTATCGTACAGGATGTCTTTGTTATCTTCTGTTTATTGAAAATCTCAGTTCTGTCAACAAAAAAAAAAATTGGGCGTTTAAATTTATACTATTATAATTTTAGCAAATATTATTAGTAGGTTCTAAAAATAACTACTTATCACCATTATTAATATTTATGATGTTCACTTTTACAAAAAAAGTGGTATCTAAAGGAAGTAAATGTGTTCACAGAACAATATGCTACAAGAAATTACTCGTTGGCGTAGAATCACGAAAATTTCTAAGAATCTAGGATTTTCGTTGAGATTCCGCACCTTTCTTGTTTTTCCCATGTCTCCCGCAATACTGAAGGCAGGTGTAGCTTCTAACCCGGCATGCTCTAAACACGGCTGTTTTCTGCTCCCGTAGGTTGCCACACTCTGCCTCCTACGCGCTAACGTGCGAACAGTAAGTACCACTGAGCTTTGTAACTCGAGGGATCGTTTCACCGACCTGATGTCATAAGAGTGGTACTCCTATTTTTTTAAGCTTAGTATAAATGGCCCACTGCAGAGCACAGGCCTTCTCTCAGAGAGAGAGTATGGGCTTAATTACCACGCGTGCCCACCGCGGATTGGCAATTTCAAGTGCCGAGGAATTTGAACACCTTAGAAACTCAGGTTTCCTCACTATATTTTTCTTCAACGTTAGCAAGTGGTATTGCTACTATAGCTTCACATATGTACATTAGTAGTTTATTAGTATATTATTTATTTATTAATATATACATTATATTAGTTTATTAGTATATACATTAGTAGAAAACAAAGCCAAAATAAGCTCCTATATTACGCGTACCAAATCCTGAGTGATTCCAATCGTCTAACAGTCAAGTTAGTATGAAATTTGACAGACGATTGTAATCGCTTAGGGCGGTTAAGCGATAATAAGGGCCTCAGACCAGTTTTACCTGGTTTCAGTTTTTTATGTCTTTACGTTTCGTTTAACCTTATTAGATGACCAATCTATTTGTCAATGAGTATTGGTTTTAATGATGAATAGGTCAGTGAAACGCACCCTTCATTATTAAATTTTATGGAATGACGTTTGGGTTGAAATGAGAACTTGTTCGTAGTTAGAGTAGAGATAGTTGCACAGCACATTGAACTAATACTGCATGTTGTTTTTATGTTTGACACCACTTTTATCTTATTTGTTTTGTAATTTATTATGCACTTTATGTCACGTATTTAGTTGGTGTATCTTCTTTTGTAAATATTTTTACACTTGCTTTAATTTAGTACAGACGGTTAGCAAGGTTATTTTATTTGTACATACAAGTGTTTTAGTCTTTTTACTCTCACTTACGTAATATTTCCATTCATAGATATCTAGAAATCTAGTCATACCTACAAATAGATTGATCTTGAAACGTAGTTTGAAATGAAACTGAAAGGCATCAAACTTTTTCTCAAAGTTAAAAATGAATTGACGCTTTGGGCAGATTTTCGCGGTTAAATTTAACAGTTTTCATGATCATTCATCCCCGATTTCTAAATTGAAAACTTCGTAAGTTAAGTGCCCTGCTATCTCTTCAAACTTCTCAAAGAAGAGCGAGACAGAACGTTAATAGTGAAATTCTCAATTCAGAAACCGGCGAATAATCTTACAACCTTGCGATATACATATTCATGACACTGTTAATTAAAGAACAGGAACTACAGCCCCTCCCTCATATGATGCCTTGTTGTGTGAGCGAGAGGCACATAGTTATTCAGTGCCTTGATTATGTAACTTCCCACGTATTTCCACCCATGTCTGTGTGTAAAAACGAAATATGTACAGGACTGTCGTTAAATTATGTGGCCCGATATAATTGTCACGTATCAGATATCCATTGAAATGTGTGATAAATATTACGTCAAATCTACACGGCGGTAAACATTCCGCTGTCGCACCCAGATGGATACGTGGAAAATTACATAATCGAGACGCAGTTCCTTCTTCAATTAACCGGTTTCGGACTGCTGGTTCCATTGGAAAGTTCCATTGATGGGCCCAACAGGATTTTCTAGTCCTTTTGTCTCCACTACTTAGGATGAGTGGGTCCAACAGGATTTTTACGGTACTCATGTCTCCATGTGGGTCCAATAGGATTTTGACGGTTCTCATGTCTCCATTGTTCGAAATAGGTGGAGCTATTAGGATTTATTCAGTACTGTTGTCTCCACTGTTAAGATACTGGCCATGTAAGTGTAATTGACATTGATTGACATTTGATCTAATAAATAGATAACTATTTGATAATCTATTTGTAAGTAATTCACTATTCACACTTCTATTTGTATTTACTAAAATGGACCAAGATCTCCGTTTTTTGGAAAGAAAGGGTGGTAAAGTTTTGATTTACAATGGTTACCAGTTTTATAAACACACGGTTTATAAAAATACCAGAACCCGTTGGATTTGCAGTCTTAAAAAGAAGGACAAATGCCCTGGTGCGATTACAGTTCATGTGAGTCTAAAACTAATTTGATTTAACCATGTTGATATTTCGAATTTCGATTGTCTCTCGAGAGGAACACCAGGATTGTAATAGTAGTTGGCGCTTAAAACCTTTCCTGAACCAATATTTCAAGACCAACATTACGGTTATTAACCAATGTATAAGTTGTTTGGCTTATAAAATGTATGTAATATCTATATTTTTATTTATTTTAGGGTGCAAATATAGAAAAGATTACCGAGCACGCTGTAGAATGTTTGCCCGATGAGGCTAGAAATATGGTAGCCTTTGCTCTTGATGATGTGAAAGCAAGAGCAGCAATTACAACAGAACCAATCCCTGTTATTTTCAAGGAAGTCATGGCACCACTATATGATATGGGACTCGACAAAGTAACAAAAATTTCATATGAGAGTTCAAAAACATCAATATATGCTAAAAGAAAACAAGAATTCGAAGTTAAAAAATTGGTCTACAATAATATCCAGGAAGCGGAAATCCCGGCAAAATTTAAATCATTTTTAAAAGCAGATTACTACTGTGACGGACGGAGAGTTATGATTTTTTATACAGAATATTTTAAGCAGTTATTGGAAAATATTGACGAATATTATGGGGATGGTACTTTTCGAAGCACACCTGTTCCATTCTCTCAATTATACACCTTACACGGTAACTTTAAAAGTACGTCAGGAACAACAAATATAGTACCGCTGATATATTGCCTTATGAGCGATAAAACTGAACAGTCTTACATCGTACTTTTTGAATTATTAAAAACACAATGCCCAGCGTGGAATCCAAGAGTTTTCCATTGCGATTTTGAAACAGCAGTAACAAATGCATTAAAAAATGTGTTTCCAACTATCAAAATAGTACGGTGCTATTATCATTACATCAATTCCCTGTGGCGAAAAGCAAA
Source organism: Yponomeuta sedellus (assembly GCA_934045075.1). Classification (NCBI taxonomy): domain Eukaryota; kingdom Metazoa; phylum Arthropoda; class Insecta; order Lepidoptera; family Yponomeutidae; genus Yponomeuta; species Yponomeuta sedellus. Next base: position 24,475,200 of record OW203724.1, read on the forward strand.
ATATCTAGGTTTGAAAGCAAAAATGTATCGTCGCATAGTAGGTTTGTGTACAGCACTCCCATTATTACCTGTGGATTGTATGTATGAGGGATGGAATTATATTCAATCAGAATGCAATGAGATGCGAAAGTTAAAACCATTTATGGATTATATGAATACATATTGGTTTAAAAATGAACAATTTATGAAAGAATGGTGTGTATATAATCAACTTCATCGTACAAATAACTTTGCGGAAGGCTGGCATGCTCGAATTAACCGTGCGATAAATAAAAATTATGTGACGATTGCTAAGTTGCTTTCCGTTCTGGAAAAGGATGTGTCTATTAATAAAATGCAAATTGGTAATGCTACAAGTAACCATTCACAACGTAACAGGAGCATTCTACAAAAAGACAGAGATGCATTTATTTTAAATGCTCAGATGAAATTGATTCACAAAGAAATAACAGTCGGACATTTCTTAGAGCAAGTGCGATAAACATTCATTCTTATATGCATTTTAATACCTAATTACTATTTTGTTTTTAAGTAAATGTTTTGACAATGGAACCACGAAACCGGATTTGAACCAAATAAAATTTCGATTATTGACTCCACCATCTAAATGGAACCATGCGAATTTGTAAATCCTGTTGGACCCATCAATGGAGCCATGAAAACTTGAGAAACCTATTGGACCCATCAATGGAACTTTCCAATGGAACCAGCAGTCCGAAACCAATTAACCGTGCTATTAAACAAGAAGTCGCCCCAACCCGCTGTAACAAAGGCCACCACCCAACAGCGAGTCGGGCCGGCTGAGCTGCCCGCTGTGTTCGGAGCGCAACTGGAAGCAGCTCGACAACGACCTGTGGCGACTGGAGCAGTGGCTGCAGTTCGCTGAGGCCACCGAGCAGGCCACGACCGACCCGCCCGAGCAGTACGACGCGCTCGAGGACGCTATACAGGTGGGGAAAACAATGGTACATCGGTTCGTACAGGCAGCGACATCTGGCTGAAGTAATTTGCATCACTTGCAGCCCCGAGTACCTACTTTGCAGTTAGGTTTTACATCGGAATGATATCGCTGTACCCACATGATTATAGGTACTATTTTTATTTTATTTAGTCTTAAAGAAAGAAAAACTTCTGCCTGTCAAACCTTAGCAATGACATCGCCATTGCCAATCTAAAAAATCAAATTCTCATTTCAGTTAAACCACAGATTGTACTCCCTCGAGTACACTCTAAACATTGACCGGTAATACTAACTCAAGGAAATGCTTCCACTTCTCCTCGACTCCATCTCTCACATTGAGTATCGAGTCGAGGAGACTTTGAGGACCGTCTTGAGATGCGGGCGTTAACGGTGCTCGTGGCCGGCAGGACCACCGCGAGTTCCTGCTGGACCTGGACTCGCACAAGTCGCTGGTGGTGTCGCTGAACGTGGTGGGCGCGCACGTGGCCGCGCACGCGGGCTCGGCGCGCGCCGCCGCCGGCCTGCGCGCGCGCCTGCTCGCCGCCAACGCGCGCTGGGACGCGGCCTGCGCGCGCGCCGCCGCCAGGCAGAGGCGGCTGCAGCGCGCGCTCGTGCACAACCGCCAGTTCCACGACATCGGTGAGTCATGCGCACACTGACGTCACTTCCTCTTACGCGTTCAGCGAGGAGTCAGTCAATTCCATCGGTCCGGTTAGACTGACGGCGGGCTGATTGTCTATTCCGTGGACTGATGGACCAGAGCGCTTAGTGCGAGTTTGACAGATCCCATCGAATAACTTTACTACCGCGTTAATCGAGCATCGAGTAGTGAGTATGAGTAAGTTAACCGTTCGAACTGGCAAAACGCTGTCACAGTACAACTAGCACTCGCGTTTATTCGTGTTTTGGCTGGTAAACGTGTTCACTTCTCAACGTTAACCATTACAACTCGCACTCAGCAATTTTAATTTCCATACTTGTCGCTAGGTGGCGCTTCCTCGATGCCATAGAAATATGAGTTTACGTTAACGCGATCGAGTAGTTAAAAAACTCGCACTAAGCACTCAGACTGAGGGATTTTCGAATATTTTGATGCTTCATCAGTCTGGCATCAATCCGGGCTTGAACATGGTAACGGACTGAACTGACGCCAGACTGATCGTGTAAACTCCGTCTTACACAATCCGCTGCTTAACTCTCTTTTCAAGTAAGTCTTATGGTAAATATATCTTTCATTATTTGTTTTTTATCACTGATATTTATGGGTGCACTTTTGCGATGTGTAGTTTTCAAACTACAATAAGCAAACTGTTTGGGCTTCTACGGCTCTTCTGTAGTTTGTGATTGGTGTAGAGTGAGGTTCAGCGACCTCCATCCTCCTAGGTTGCCTTTCCAGCCGATCTCTTCCATTAGAACAGTATTTTTAATATTTTAGTATAATTTTTGAGGACCTACAAGCAACAAAAAAATATATTTTAAAACTTTGCTTTGCATCAGCCAAAAAAGCGGTCAGCCATTTTTGTCTATGGTTTGAAGACCTGAAGACTTGTAAACAGAGTTTGACATTCAACATCTGTGAGTGAACTGTGAGCACAGTGAAATAACAACAACACAACCATGATTTCGTCGAGTTTACAAACAAAATATAGCAATTATCATTATTGCATTGTTCGAGAATGCAAAAACATGTCAATAAAGACCCCCGGGGAAGTTATGGATTCGTGTACCCAGTGGATTAAACATACGAAAAAATTATCTCAAACTTGCCAAAAGAGACCCCGATACTTTATCGACTGAAACTCCGGTTTATTTATATGAAGATCACTTTGATGTAAGTCCTATAATAATCAATGTCCACTTTATCTGGCTGACAGATGTTTGTTTACAAACCAAGGATGCTTTCAAGATGGCGGATAGCGTTTTCACCGTTCCGAATTAAAAATAGAAAAAAAATTTTTACTTAGCTAAGTCTTTTCATTATATTTCAGTTTCTTATGTTAAATGCTACAGGAAATATTGATATATCGAGTCAAATTGTACGTAATGAGATGATTTATACAGTCTGTTAGCTTTTATAGAATAGATCTCAGGCTCTAGAGTAGGCTTCGGTTTTCGCCGAAAGCACACGAGTGTAATACTGCTTTCTGCCCTGTATAAAACTTATCTTCACTATTTTGAAGAGTTATAAAAAGTTAAAAAAAAGAAGTTTATTCTATAAAAGGTACATGCAACTTCCACTGCTGGACATATCCCTCCCCTAATGAGCGCCATAGCGCAAGGTTATGCCATCATTGGGGGGTAATGCCCAGCCCATAATTAAAGGAATTAAAGCCAGTTCAGTGCATGAGTTCTGTTTTAAAATAATTATGTAATCTCTGTTGATTAAGGACTTTGAAAAGATAGTCGCCTTTTAACACACCAGCGGGAAGAATTTGGTTGGTGCTATTCTTAGGCCGACACCACACAGCAGAGCAAAGCAAAGTGGGGAAGTAATGGTGCTCCCACATTGCCGTTAGAAAATGTTTAGTAACGTTAGTAAACATTTGTTAACAAACATTTAATCACAAATGTTAAAAAATGTTCAGTAACGTTAAGTTAACAAAGTATAACAAAATTAAACATGTGTTACCTTTTGTTTGTAAACCTTTTATAAAGGCTTGAAATAAAAAGTTAAAATGAAAGCTGTTACAATGAGCAAATCCTCTTCCATTTGCGTGTAGACGCCCTCAACGCGTGTTAAAACACAATGACTTTTAAATGCATCTATGACATCATATATTCCTGAAATTGTATAATAATCTTGTAAATAATATAGCTTTTCTAAATTTTAATTATAATATTTGTATACCAATATTATGGTGCTACACGCTTGTCCATAAAAATGTATCTTATAAAATTTACATGTACCGTGTTTGCTGACAAATAAAGACTTCAAACGCTAACCAAACTGCGAGCCAACATCAGATTTAAATGTTATAATGTGTTAGTAAACATTTTCTATTAGTCTAGGAGTTCTAACGGCAATGTGGGAGCGCCGTAACGAGCGTGGCGTCATTCCCCACAGTGGTGGAGCTGGTGTCGCGACTGGGCGCGGCCGAGCGCGGCGTGCGCGCGCGCGAGCCGCTGCGACTGACGCGCGCCGCCGCTGAGCTGCAGCGCGACTTCCGGCGCTTCAGCGAGCTGCGCGACGAGCTGGAGGCGACGGAGCCGCGCGTGCTGGCGCTGCACGAGGCGGCGCAGCTGCTCAACACCGGGGAGGCCCCCGCCAGCGCTTTAGACATCTGCAGGAGGTGCGTGGAGCTTTGTGTGTCTATTATTTACTGGCTGGTGCCCGCGAGTTAGGCGCTGCACGAGGCGGCGCAACGGCTCAACACCGGGGAGGCCCCCGCCAGCGCTTTAGACATCTGCAGAAGGTGCGTGGAGCTTTGTGTGTCTATTATTTACTGGCTGGTGCCCGCGACTTCGTCTGCGTAATAGCTCGCAGATGGTAGATTTTTACGGGTTGTTAGGTGGGCGTCATGTTCGGCTCTAGTCATATTAGTCGTGTTTTGGTTTTGTCATATTTTATTAATTTATTCCCCTTTAGCCATATTCTGTTTTAGTCATCTTTTGTTTTAGTCAAGTTCTTGTTATAGTCCTTGGCACGGGTTAGTGCATTAAAAAGAATATAATCATGATTATAGTCGTTTGAGATGTTGGTGTTCCTAATAAATAAAATGGAATGGAATGGAATACGCTCTGGTAATATTCTACTCTAGAATATTCTGCTTTAGTCATGTTCTGGTTTGGTCATACGTAAGGTATTATTAAATAATACAAAAAGCGTGTCTCTTGCAAAAAGAACAGTAGCATTTTGATGTCTTAAATTAAAATTTGGTTTTACAATTTTGTTTAAATCAGAGAGGATTTGAAACATTATAAGAACATGACCAACGCAGAACATGACTAGGGTAGAACATGACCAAAGCGAAACGTGCCCATTGAGGAAATTGACTAAAGCAGATTATGACTAAAGCCGAATATGACAGCCACCTAACAACCCCGTTTATTTCTACTTACACTTATATCTCTATAAATTGTAGCCTATGTGTTATTCTGATGCGAAAGCTATGTTACTGTAAAGTTTCAACACAATCCATTCGTAGTTTTTACGTGAAAGAGTAACAAACATCCATCCATCCATACTTACAAACTTTCGCGTTTATAATATTAGTAGGATTTATTTGGTACGTTATCAACCCTTGGTACATTATTTGGTACATTAGTAAAATATGTAATACATTACACATAGATGTATATCACATAGCACTAATATTATAATAGCGAAAGTTTGTGAGTGTGTATGCTTGTTACTTCTTCTCGTTGAAATGGATGGAGAGATTATAATAAAATTGGTATGGAGTTAGGTGACACCCTCGATTAACACATAGGCTGCGTTTTACTGCGGGAAAATATATTATTCCCATGGGAAAATCGATAAACCGCGGGGCACAGCTAGTTCAATTATAAATGTACAGAGCCCTTGTATAAATTAGGAATAATTACTAAAAAACTAGAAACATGCAAGACAAATAAATGTATTTTTAATTATTTTAAGAACGCAGAATTTATGCAGAATTACTCTAGTTCAGATACTTTTCACTCAAAATGGTTGCTCCTTCAGTGAATACGTTTCGAGATGAGTTGAATGTTACTGAGTCTGGTTGGTTTTACGCGCAAGATTTGGTGAGGTTTCGAGTGATGGTTTGGGCATCTGTATGACGTATGTTTTAGCGTGAAATGTGTGACTAAATGATTTGTGGCGTCATTGGATAGGTAATAAAATTACGGACATTGTTTTCTTTCTTCTAACATTCTAAACTTTAGTAAAAAGTAATATTACAAGTTACCTTTCTTTATCAAAAGGAGTGTAACAAAAATATCTCGGTTTGCTATACTTAGCACATATGGCCAATTTCCGAATTGAGAATTTCGATAAGTAAATAGTCTCTACGAATTTCTCAGAAATGAGCGTGACAGAACGTTAATTCAGAAACCTGCCCTTATCATGGCATATCAAGCTCATCAAAAGTATACTCATTAAAAGTGGGAGGGATATCAGATGGAGAAGCAGGCAGTCAAATCGAAATCGTTTTATTGCAAGAACGTTAAACAAAATGTTCAAGTCGTTTTGGAGACAGAGTTGCGAAAATTATACAAAAAGGACATTGACGGTTTCATTTATAAAAAGAAGATTCCTCTATGTCACTTCTTAGAGACAGTTTACTTAATCTGTGATTACGTTGTTTCGCTGTAAAACCTCCACCACAGACTATTTGAATCACTGTTTTCAGTGTTTATTTACATCCGTGGTTCTAAGGAATTTTCTTTTTGTAAATAAACCCGTTTACCGTTAATTAAGACCTCTGTGGTGCGGCGGTAGCGCATCTGCCTACCATGCAAGAGGTCCCGGGTTCGAACCCCGGCTGGGGACAAAAAAACCCCAGGTCTTGGGTGTTTACATGTTTGCGATGTCGTTGTTTCTTTTCCCAAGACACAGCGTATCCTAGTGTGGGGCCAGAAGCAGTGTATGTGCCTGTATGTAAATGTTATGTTATAGCCACTCTTAGTTATATATAAAACGGCAATCGCGATTATTTATTAGGTAAAAGTGACTACCCACAATAATTGACTGTACTCGCCACATCAGTCTAACCGAGACCACGGCAACGCTGCCGAAACGTCGGGAAATACGGTGATTACGTTTTACCCAATAGATAATCAGGATTAGACTCGTTTAATATATAACTATGTGTGAGTATCGCGAATCATTGAGAAATATTATAGACACTCTTTCCGCGGAACATGTTTGGTAACATCCGGCCCCCCGCAGACTGGGCGAGCTGCGGCTGCGGCTGCAGTCGCTTCGCAAGCTGTCGGCCGTGTACGCGCTGAAGCTCGGCGCCGCGCTGGCGCGCCGGCCGCCCGCCGCCGCCGGGCCCGCCTCCGCGCTCGCCGCCGTCGCCGCCGCCGCCGCGCCGCCGATGGTGAGCGCCCGCCCTTATGTTCAACACTAACAAAGATCTTTTGTTTTACGGCAGTCCATTTGGAAATATAAATTCAACACTCGAGGGGTCTATGAGGGTTACTAGCGCCACCAACGGGAAACAAATCTTATTTTCTTTTTTTATTTTTATTTCACGACCCACTGCAAGGTACAGCCTTTTTATTATTATTTATCAGCTGGTTGTACCATCATTGGGGGGGAGGGGGTAATGCCCATAATCGCCACGCTGGGGATTATAGCGCTCATTAGGGCTATGTCCAGCAGTGGACTACATACTGAAAAGGAAAGGATTAGCTTATCCAGCAGTATTTTCACATTTCATTTAAAAAGTACTTATTGTAATGTACAATTCAGTGTGAAACACCTTTACAGGCTTTCTCTTAGAGAGAGTTCTTCTTTTTTCATCTTCTTTGCCACATCCGTTTTGAAAAGTGTCTGACTATTCTCTCCATCTCTTTTCACGTTAATACCTAGTGACTAGGAATCCATGGCCGAGAACCTAAAGCAGAACATAGGGCTAGATACCAATAAAACAAACATGCCTGTTTTTGGCAGAGCTGCTATCTTGTCTCAGGACTGATGCTAAGTTCCCGATAGTGGATCCTAAAAATCACTATAATAACGTGTTTGAGAGAAGTCAGATCTCTTGCTAAAATAAAAAGGTTATGATTATTTCTATCGGTAGCGCTTGTAACCTAACGGAGCCCCTTCGACCATTGGTAACTCATATCCAAGATGTTACACATTTTACAAGAAAAAAACCGTTACACACAGTGCCTTAAACAAAGACATGAGTTATCGAATGACTATTGTGAATTTAAAATTTCTCAATTACACTATTGGCAAAATTCCGTTTGATATAGAATTATTATAAAGTAATAGTAAATAAGGAGCCGAAATTATTATTGTAAAGTACCTACCTATGTAGAAAATTGTTGGTAACACAGCTTTATATTTGCCACAGAGCACCTAAACACAGAGCAGTGTTTTACACTTGCAAGCTTAATTTTATAGAAAATCGAATCCTTTATTAACTAGAAAATTTAAATAATATCACAAGAATTCAATAACATTACGTATTGTAAAACATTACATATTGGAAAAAGCAATTTTGATATAGTCCCAGTCCCATTTTGCCAACTTAGTAAGGACATGAACTTTACACTTCACCGAATGTTCAGTGTGTGTTCATACTAAGGTGGCAAAGAGGTGATAGTCCCTAACATGTGTGTTTACCTAGTAATATAGCACTTGTTGGAAAGCACTTTGATTATTTGTATGTTAGGACGAATCAAATAAAAAGGTTTTGTTCAAAAGAGAAAGAAAGAGAAAAATTAATTGCATCAATAGTTACACACACGAAACGTCTAACAAATACGAAACAAACTTAACGGAGAACATCAAAAGGAAATTTTAGTTTTGTTGCGATGTGTTTCCGTTGCCGCAAAAGGCAGCTGACTCAGCATATTGCTGAGGGTGTGAGCCCACAGCGTTCGTTTTCAGTCAGTACCTATGAGAATATCTCACGAGTGTCCCAGTGCGCGGCTCGGTATGTCGCAATTTTAATAATGGCGATAATAGGTATGTGTATAATAATTTATCCATTAAAAACAAATACCATATGCTTACCAAATATACATAAACAATAAAATAAAAAACGAACAAAATTAAATTAAGACTATAATAATAGCACAGAAATTACGGCTTAGTTACCGTTACAAGTTAGACTAGGTGCCCATTTGAAAATCTAGATCATTTTGGAGAAAAAATGGTCAAAAAAACTCAAAAATTCATTTCGTCAAATACTTATACGTATATATGTTTGTTTTCCCAATCCATAAATCAAGTGCAGCCAATTGTTACAAATGGTAGATGCGATAGTACAATTTGGGGATAGACTGGAGCCTACACTAGATCAGTGATCTGTGTTTTAGACAGGCCTCCCAGCACACATTTGATAAATATTGCGTCTTACAATTTTACAATAATGTAAATTTAGCAAACGGGACGCATTAATAAAATTAGTTTAATTCCTTTACATTTATTTATTTAGATAAAATAGTCCTTAGTTTTATTCGGAATTTATTGTTAACTATATGAAAAGTTTGAAAAAGGTCAATTTACTTAGTTCTTCGTATTGACCCCTTTTCGTCAATTATAAAGATCTTCTGGACTTTCAAAAGTTGTCCGGCTGTCACTTTTCAAATAGTCACCAAGACAATGTGTCTTAAACGATCCACTAGTCAAAACATAGTAAAACTAAAGATAGAAAAAGAGCTTTCCACAATGTGCCATTCAGTAAAATCAAACCAGCTACGTGAACCCACACCCCAGGGCTTATAACCTTTCACCCTAACACCACCGTACCGTAGCCGCTTAGCACGTATATTTGACGTTTGGTTCCTCCCGTAGCTTCTGGACGAAGACGACCAGCTAACATCCATGGACCTGCCGCCGCTCAGCGAGGAAAAGTAAGTAGCTTTCAGACGCTTCACTCGGTCCAACTCTGCTCAAAGTTTCTCTTCTCCTTTTTTTTAGGAGGCTATTAGATTGGAAAGAAAATAATACCCTCCTTAGACCGTGTGTGCGAAAATTTTGCACGAAGTTTATTGACAATACAAAAAACTATTTAGAGGCTAAAAATTCCACCCATGCCGGTATGCGAACCCGCGACCTCTGGCTATCCGTGCCAGATTTTTGAATGGTCCTTAGCACGGGTTAGTGTATTAAAAATAATATAGTTAATTGACAATAGTTATTTTCACGGTCAGGACTCATGTCTCACACAGTATATACGTTAAGACCGTGCATACTGGAGCACATATGTTGTAGATTTATAGCCTGCGGTAGTTGACTCAAAATTATTTCCGGGTGAAGTTTTATTAATACCAAGAGGATAATGTTATATGCCACGATAGTAATAAATAAACTTTCAGTGGATGTTGTTTGGGGCATGGTGAATTAGTTAAGCCATTAAGTTTATAGTTGAATAAGCAGTACAGTACTACACATCATAAAAGTCCCTTCGGGAATCTACGTTCGCGCAGACTAGGAAGAAGTGTAACGAAAGTACCCGAAGCTATAAGTACATTCAACATGATCTTTAACCGATACGGTTAAGGTGCAGAATTGATTGCCGCAGTAGTGCTAACTATTTCGCTCACGCTAATATGTATTGCCAAACTAATAGTCACCTGCATCGATGACGTTGAATCAACCAATAGAACAAAGGCGCGCGGCCTGCCATAAAATGAAACTATCTGATTGGTCGATCAATTTGCAGCACATCCAAAATTTGGTCATCTGCGCGCAGGTACATCCGCGAGACTTATTTATTGTGTAGCACTGTACATAATTATATAATCAGTCAACTGACAAATAAGATAACGGACTCAAAAACTAATCGATAGTATAGGGAATGTTTTGAGAACGATAATAAACCAGAAGGTAAATGTTAAGTTCTCGTTTAAAACACAAATAGTAAGTATTTTTCAAAAACCTATTTAGAGGCTAAAAGATAGTATTTTTGTAATGACTCGCGATTTTCGTTCATAGTTATATACATTATTACGTTTTACCTAATATCGCGATTAGATTCGTTTAATATATCACTAAAAGCAAATCAGAGATGAGTTTTCTTTGAGCAAAGTTTCGTACCCATACAAGCAAGAATTTGCATAGTTATTGACGGTTTGTTTTAGTAGCAGTTGATCTATGTCAGTAGTTAGTTTCCAATTTTTACCCTTCTGAAATGCCTTTTCAAATGTACCTATTTGTATCTTCTATTTTCCTTGTTACTGCTAAAAGTTACAAAGATCTTACTTACCGTATTTTCTCATAATTCAAAATTTTCAAGCATGCCTTTTCTGTCTATACTTCTCTCCTATCGTTTTTCTGATCAGTCTCCAAAAGTCTTGATCCCCAAATTCGTCCTTAGGGTATGCATAGGGTACCCTAAGGACTAATTTGTGGATATACAATAAAATGAAAACCCACCGAACTGGCCTTCTAAAGTAATTGCGTGCCTTATGTCCAGCATTGTGATGGTGGGGTCATACCCACCCTCTGCTGAGGCACGGGTCTCTTCATCGCAGGAAGGTCAGGCCATAATCCACCACGGGGGCCAAGTACGGGTTGTTGGAGGACCACAGTGGCGGAAGTTATTAGCAGAAGTTATCTAATCGCCCGTAAGGTCTCTGATAACTGCCATTACATGACAGCTGGTACCAACGGCATCGCGTGCCTTGCGAAGCACGGAAGCGCTCGGAAAACATGCCACTAGCGGGGATGGCTACCCCCATCCAGACCGCGCCTGCTGTTGCTTAACCCCCGTGATCGATTCCAATCAGTCGGTTCTACTAGGCCCGAGCGCTTCTGATCGATGAAGCTAAACTTATCCCCTCGTTCCCCCTACAGCGTGGAGGTCGCTGATGAGGACGAGGAGCAAGAGATCTCGAGGCTGCAGCGCGGCCTGCGATTCGTGTCTCGCGTGGCGCGCGCCTCGCTGCCCTTCCAGGCGCTACTGCTGCTGCTTCTGGGAGCAGCGGCGCTGGCCCCCCACGCGCACTCCGACTGCCGCACCCCCGGGCTGGCCCTCGAGCCGGTCCTGCGCTACCCGGACGGACCCCCGCCGCTCTGATCGCGGGAGAAACACTAAACGATCCGACGAACAAAATGGCCGACTAAAGCAAAATGGCCGCCGCCGAGCTCCGAGTTCGACGCTTCCCCCTCTGGAGCGGCGAACGGATCGTCACACGCGCTGTGGTTTTTTAAGTGAAATTTTCGGCGAAATAAGGCTGCTTGCTGCAGCGTCGGTTACGATTTAGCGAGCTTCTAACGGTCATCTTGCTTTGCTCGGTCGTGAAAATGCGCGCTCCCCACTGCTCTTTGTAAAAAAACGCAGTGTCCGAGCGACGCGGCAAACATTCCACGGTGCTAAGCCAAAATGTATTGAGTCACCACGCGGCCGCCTGTAATTTATAACCTTTGGAGTTTTTGTATATTTGCTACGTTGACTAAATTATTTATTGAAAAAATACATTGGAAAAAGACAGCCTTCTCGGCGGCCGACGTGGCAAAAAACGAAATATTCACGCGCCAAATCTAGACGTATATTTAAAAATTGTTATTTATTTATATTTAAAAACAGGCGCAGCACAATATAGGCTTTCGAATAATGCAAACTCACGCATAGTTACTTGTGTACTTATTTTTTGGTGTAGATAGGTATAATGACTGTGTACAATAAAAGTCTAATAAAAAGCCTTTGCATTGATATGACGCGAATGTATTATTTATTTACAGTCCACACCTACACTAGCTATTTATTACATTACCATTTACAGCTGTGTAAACTTGCACCTGGAACAATTATAAGTGAAGTGAAGAAGTTGGCAATCTTGACTACAGCCCCTCTATACAAGCCTACACGGTTTAGTTTTGCGGCACCAAGTTTAATGCACGCAAAAAATACCTATTTTATGAGCCGCAATCGAAATCGTTTTCGGCAATAATAATGAGGCGGTGGTTCCTATATAAACGTAGTTTGGTTTTTACGAACGACATGTCGGGTCGCAATCGTAGAATACCTACATATGAGCGAAGGGACAGGGTTGCACCTACTGACGTCACGGGTTGAATATAGTAGGCCACTAATTTTAATATCAAGGAATCTCCTTTTTTTTTGTAATACCAGCAATTTTTAGGCTCAGTCAGTAACCCTAAATTAATTAAGACGCAAATGCATAAATAAATAAAGTATTATTGCGAAGGTGATCTGTCAGGATCGTGGCAAGTGGCAGTCCCTGGTCTCTGCCTACCCCTCTGGGATACAGGCGTGAGGTTATGTATGTATGTATGTATGTATGTATGTATGTATGTATGTATGTATGTATGTATGTATGTATGTATGTATGTATGTATGTATGTATGTATGTATGTATGTATGTATGTATGTATTGTATGTATGTATGTGTGTATGAATAAAGTATTAATACTTTCAAACCTATATTTACATCTTTGATGTTGATTAAAATACTTTCTTTTTAATACTCTCGAAACATATTGATAAAGTTTAATTGCGGCATCGATATCCACCCTACAATATAATACAAGGGTGGATCCTTGTGTGTTATAGGAAGAGACCTGTGCCCCAGCAGCCCCACTGCTAGGGCACGGGTCGCAAGACCACCACGGCCCGGGGGCAAGTCCGGGTTCGTCATTGCAGCATGTAGGTTGTAGATTCATCATCAATCCATTATGTCCCCACCGAGGGGCACGGGTCTCTTCCCTTAGGAAGATATAGGCCGTGCTCCACCAGGGGCCAAATCCGGATTGGTGGAGGTTTGCAAGACTAGTGGCTGGTCTTACTGTCAGAAGTTTTCAAGTCGCCCCTAAGGCCTCTGACTTGGCTTAACGACTGCCATCTATCGACGGCAACCGGCACCAACTGCTTAACGTGCCTTGCGAAACACGGAACCGCTCGGAAAAATGTCACTAGCGTTACTCATAGACAGCATCGATAAAATATTACTAAAGTATAGATGGTTACCCACGTACATTGAATCCGTACCTTATTTTAAATCACAAAATTTAACTTAAACCTAGATGGCGCTACTGCGAAGTGATTGTTATACGTTTCCATAAAAATTCCGTCATAAAAATGTGTCGCTGCAGTCGCTAGAGTTCCATTTAGGTTTCCGATGATTAATTTGCAAACTACACAGATGGCGCTTATTTCATGTTTTATTGACCTTAGGTCAAGTGATCGACATAAAATAATAGAATAGGTGCAGTCGATACACTACACTACAGACACCGTCGAATACCCCACGGCAGCTCTTATCGCGCGCGGCATAAGTGCGTGTACCGAACAAAAAGAGGTAGCGCGTCGCGTTGTTCACCGTACTACCTAAAATACAATATCTCATTTCTATACGTACGTGTCGATACTAAATTATAATATTCTGCTGATGAAAAAAACCTATTTAGAGGCAAAAAATTCCACCCATGCCGGGATTCGAACCTCCAACCTCTAGCTATCCGTGCCAGTGCTCTTTCCAACTGAGCTAATGGGTTAGCACGGGTTAGTGCATTTAAAATAATGAAATACTGCTGATGAGTTTTTTATTATTATTTATAAGTTTACGACTGACGATGACGAGTGACGGTGCGTTTCGAATCACTCACGCCAACAGCGCTGTGAGCGCGATAAATTGTGTCTACTAAATACAAACAAATACAGCTATTTTTGCAGATTTACGTCATTTGACAAATAAACAATGTCTTATAACTACAAAACAATAATTTAATACTTACTCTTACCAAGAATAACCTGTAATTTTTAAGCATTCGCATAAATATATGCATGAAATAAAACAAAGAATAACATTAATCGAAATCGCGCCATCTAGTGAATTTGTGTGGTACTACTATCATTACCACTTCCGTAGTTACAGACCTTTCTGTGTCCGTAGTTGTTGTGTGAATTTTTGATGGTTCGAATTTTTTCACGATATGGATAAATTAATACCAGCAGCGACATCTAGTAAGTCAGGAAAAAATTAACATTTCAGGTACACTTTGATGTATGGACAATAACCATCTATACTTTAGTAATATTTTATCGATGATAGACAGTCACCGATCCGTGCTCTGAGTGCTTAGTGCGAGTTTGACAGATCCAATCGAATAACTTTACTACCGCGTTAATCGAGCATTGAGTAAGTTAACCGTTCGAAACTCGCTCTCGCGTTTATTCGTGTTTTGGCTGGTAAACGTGTTCACTTCTCAACGTAAACCATTACAACTCGCACTCAGCAATTTTAATTTCCATACTTGTCGCTAGGGGGCGCTTCCTCGATGCCATAGAAATATGAGTTTACGTTAACGCGATCGAGTAGTTAAAAAACTCGCACTAAGCCCTCTGAACGCCATGTTAACCTTCGTGATCGTTTAAGATCACACAGACAGCCGGGGCTACGAACGATTCGTTAGTAAATTACTACCAAACTATGTCTTTTATGGGAATAGCCGCTTGAGGAACCCGTCACCTTAAGAATAGCTGTCAGTCCGACTGTAGTCAGGAAAGACAGGCGTAGTGCGCGCGGCGGCGACCCGCCGCCTCAGCGCTTCGTCTCTGGAACATGCATGAACAATTTTAAAAACCTATTTAGGGGCTAAAAATTCCACCCATGCCGGGACTCGAAAACGCGACATCTGGCTAACCGTGCCAGCGCTCTCCCAACTGAGCTAATGGGCGACTATCCGCCCATTAGCTGCCTGTACGTAGTGCAGAGTATATTGTAATAAATAGGTTCGAAATTTCACTGATGTCGGTGGTCGCCCATCAGTTCAGTTGGGAGAGCGCTGGCACGGTTAGCCAGAGGTCGCGTTTTTGAGTCCCGGCATGGGTAGAATTTTTAGCCTCCAAAAAGATTTTTAAAAGTGTGAGTAACATTTTGTTTGTAAACATTTTACAACAAAGTTTTTTCTTTTCAGTAGGTAAGTAACAGAAAAAATATTTCGGACATCACCACAAGGTTCGGCACTCAGGATTACGGCAGCAGTGGTGAACTTACTCCCGTAACTAATGTAGAAATACGAGTACACCCATACTTCCGCCTTGGAAGTCCGGGCTACGATCTGTGTATGCTGAGGTAGAAGATTTCATTTCATTTGTCCTATAAAAAAATAGTTTTGTGCATACCCTTGATCCATGAAAGACTTTCAAAAGAAGATTTTCTGTTCTGTATTGGAAACCAGCTTCGAAAACGGAATGATTTTTCTTTATTCGAAACCAGGTTTCCTAAAAAGAAAAATAATTCTCTTTTCGAAACTGGTTTCGAACCTTTGGTTTCGAAAGTGGCCGAAGCCAAAAATTATTACATCAAAAATTAAGAATATATTCAAATTAGTTTCTTATTAGTCTATATTTTAGATTTATAAAATAAAAAATAGGATGTGACAATGCCCATTTGCGGTCTTAATGTTTACCGGGCCGCGTTTCATAAAAAAGACTAACTCTAATTAGGTACAAACAAAGGGGTTAAACTTTTTACTGAAAATAACAACAAAAAGCCAACGATACGTGCTGTTCCCAGGCGGTCACCCATCCAAGTACTGAACACGCCCGATGTTGCTTAACTTCGGTGATCGGACGAGAACCGGTGTATTCAACATGGTATGAACGTTGGCGATGGCTGGAGCGAATTTTGTGTTTTGTAGTTAATTATCAAACCTACTTATAAAATTGTGCAGCAAGGTTTATTTTTATGAATAACTCGCACATTTGTACCCAAGATATCAATCAGGCATTAGCGGCGAGTATTGATAGGTGGGATTCGCGTTCTTTATCTCTATTAGGTCGCGTTTCCTAAAAAAACTAACTCTAGGACTCTAGGTCTACACTTTCCGAAAACAGCAGCAAAAAGCCAACGATACGTGCTGTTCCCAGGCGGTCACCCATCCAAGTACTCAACATGCCCGATGTTGCTTAACTTCAGTGATCGGACGAGTACCGGTGTATTCGACATGGTATGAACGTTGGCGACAGTTGTAGGAAAATTAGCCAAACTAGATAATTTGTCGTACTAGATATTCACGTGATTACCATCCATTTTAAAAAACACAACACTTCTGGCTGAATCCCAGACTTCATCTTTTCACACAATAATTACCTACTCCCAATGTACGCCCATAACATTTTTAAATAAAAAAAATCTACGATAAACCCTCATAATTTGCGTTCGATGATTCCAATTGCAGCAGAGTTTCAGTGGACATTGTTAACTCAGTTGACTCTCCGATTGCTCATCATTCGTCCTTCACCATCACCATGCTATTGAAACGGAAAAATTGAGGAAAACGCGAAAGTAACTTTTAGGAATCTTTAATTCACCTTAGAAAAAAAAGAAAAAAAAAACACGTAAAAAAGCTTGATTGGCCGGTCGGAATAGGCTATTTTATTTTGAAGTCTACATGCACAAGTGCGCATTGAAGGATAACAGACCGTCACAGAAACGTTTTCTCAGAAAATAACAGTCCTTACCTACTTATATTTTCGGAATGGAGAATCATTAAACCATACATAAATTAATTTGTGAATGAAACCCTTTTTTATTTAATTCTATTCTAACACTCTCAAAACACTCAAAACTGCTTGCTCAAAACACTAAAAACAGCTTACTCAAATAGTCCCTGGTGGAGATTTACAAGGAATAGAGACCATGGAGTAAATAAATCCCCTCTAAACGCAATTGTGTTTTTATAAATAAGGCTGTTAATATTTACATTCTTGACGGGCTTATGTCACATGATGAGAGCGACGATTCGGTAAGTCTGTAAGAGGGACCTTATTATCACCGTTTGACAGAGACAGCTCTAAATAGATCGAGTGAGCCGAGCAATTATAGCCTCCCGATATCTATCTGGGGAGGATTTGACGAGTACACGAAGTAAGCGTTGTAACCAAGGTGTTACAATCATGTCGTTACGAGAGGCTTGACGGCATGGCGGCTCCTCAAGGAGCAATTCTCATACAAACGTAGTTTGGTCTTTATTTACGAGACGCCTGCCGGATCGAAATTTCGTTTAGAGGAGGTTTGATCACGAATTAAAGTTATCAAGAAAAAAATTGTTTATTTTACCTACAAGTTGTATCTTGGCTTCTTACCTACAAGTCGTATCTTAGCTTCTTACCTACAAGTTGTATCTTGGCTTCTTTTCCTACAAGTCGTATCTTAGCTTCTTACCTACAAGTTGTATCTTGGCTTCTTACCTACAAGTCGTATCTTAGCTTCTTACCTACAAGTTGTATCTTGGCTTCTTACCTACAAGTCGTATCTTAGCTTCTTACCTACAAGTTGTATCTTGGCTTCTTACCTACAAGTAGTAGATATCTTGGCTTCTTGCCTACAAGTCGTATCTTAGCTTCTTACCTACAATTTGTATCTTGGCTTCTTACCTACAAGTTGTATCTTGGCTTCTTACCTACAAGTGGTATCATGGCTTCTTGCCTACAAGTCGTATCTTAGCTTCTTACCTACAAGTTGTATCTTGGCTTCTTACCTACAAGTCGTATCTTAGCTTCTTACCTACAAGTTGTATCTTGGCTTCTTACCTACAAGTCGTATCTTAGCTTCTTACCTACAAGTTGTATCTTGGCTTCTTACCTACAAGTAGTAGATATCTTGGCTTCTTGCCTACAAGTCGTATCTTAGCTTCTTACCTACAATTTGTATCTTGGCTTCTTACCTACAAGTTGTATCTTGGCTTCTTACCTACAAGTGGTATCATGGCTTCTTGCCTACAAGTCGTATCTTAGCTTCTTACTTACAAGTTGTTTCTTGGCTTCTTACCTACAAGTTGTATCTTAATGGCTTCTTAACTACAAGTTGAGCCTTGACTTCTTACCTGTAAGTTGTATCTTGGCTTCTTACTTACAATTTGCAGCTCAGTGGCTTACCTGCAAGTTACATCTTTCTTAGCGGCTTACCTACAAGTCGTAGGCGCGGCGGCTTACCTGTGCGCGGCGCGGGCGGCCGAGCAGACAGCCGCGGCCGACGCCGGCCGCGTCGCCGCTGAGCGCCGCGTCGCGCGCACTCGTGCGCAGCAGCTGAGCGAGCGTCACGATGAACACCTGGCGTGGAGGGAACGACTTAGCTCACTAGAGGGCGCTGACGCCTGAAACTGCATCGCGCAAAAGATATTGTTTTCTGTTCCAATATATACTATATAAAGTTTTATTCCAATATTTGTTTGTTATAGTGATAACAGATTATTTATCAAAACCTATTTAGAGGTTAAAAATTCCACCCATGCCCCGGGATTCGAAGTTCGAACCCGCGACCTCTGGCTATCCGTGCCAGCGCTCTATCCAACTGAGCTAATGGGCGACTCACCTCAATATGCATCAGTGAAATTTCGAACCTCTTTACACTATTCTCTGTATTACGTTAGGTTGGGTTAGTGCATTAAAAATAAAAATAGTATAATCATCTGGGTACAGCGATATCATTCCGATGTAAAAACCTAACTGCAAAGTAGGTAGTCGAGGCTGTAAGTGATGCAATCTACTTCAGCCAGATGTCGCTGCCTGTACGTAATACAAAGAATAGTGTAAAGAGGTTCGAAATTTCACTGATGCCGGTGAGTCGCCCATTAGCTCAGTTGTATAGAGCGCTGGCACGGATAGCCAGAGGTCACGGGTTGAATCCCGGCATACGTGGAGTTTTTAGCCTCTAAATAGGTTTTTAAAATTGTCCTTAGCACGGGTTAGTGCATTAAAAATAAAAATAGTATAAGGTTGTTTATAGTTTAGGAAGGAACTGGCATTTGGTACCTTCCGTGCAGCCAGCCACGCGACTATTATGGATGAGATGTTGCTTGCTATGTGAGTTGTTCGGAGTTATTATGCTGTTTGTTGCATAAGCATTCTTTTGAATTGCTATTTTAAGTAAGACCGGTTGACACTTGACCATAGATAAGTATATTTACTGGGGCACTTGACGCCAATCACGCCTGGTGGTAAACGAAGACACGCGGTTTAAGATAAACAACTTCCACATAACACAATCCCCTGCCGTTGTCCCAAACTAGACGCTTTGTACTATGGTTTGCCTGGTTACCAACTTACCACGACGTCATAAACAGGAAAATACACCCAGACTACGGCCACTTGTACAAACATACGGTTACGTGTATTGTTAAAAGTTCACTTATCTAGAGAGGGGCGTATTTATGGTTACACACTGTATTTTACACACTA
This sequence comes from Yponomeuta sedellus, assembly GCA_934045075.1. Classification (NCBI taxonomy): domain Eukaryota; kingdom Metazoa; phylum Arthropoda; class Insecta; order Lepidoptera; family Yponomeutidae; genus Yponomeuta; species Yponomeuta sedellus. Next base: position 24,494,973 of record OW203724.1, read on the forward strand.
GGGTGGAAAATAAAGCATGTCATGACCTGGTAGGATCGATAAGGGTGAAATGATACTACGAGTACAATACACTTTAAGGCGTTAGGCGGTGCTTACCTACTAATAGAAAAAAATCGTACCCACTTTTATAACGTGTCTTTAGAAAAAGTGAAAATCATTCATCTTAGTAAATAAACTAGCTCTTTAATAAGATAAGAGCTAGTCTATTTATTAAGTTTATTTATTACTAGCTCTTTAATAAGAGCTAGTTTATAAAGATTCCCTCTGACAAGAACCTAGGTCCAAGAATTTAGGATTTTAGTGCAATTTTATCGGAAAACGTTTAGCCCTTTACAACCGAAGAAAATATCTTACTCAGACTTCTTTGAAATTCACATGACTTTTTCATGGGTGTCTAATGTATCATGTTAAAATTAAACAAAAAAATCCTGAAGTGTCTGGTTTCCTGAAAACTTACCCTCACGAGCTTGGGGCTTAGGAAATAGCTCGAGATGTGAGTTTTGTCTAGTTTGGAAATATTTTTTGATATAAACAGTCTTTAAACTCATCAGTAGTTAAGTAAGATGTAATAAAGAGTTTTTAAACATTTGGTATAATGTCTTTGACAAAACAATCAACAGTCTTAAGTAATATATTTCTTCCGTACTTAAGTTACGAACTGTACTGATCTGCTTCTAGTGGATCCCCTGTGTCTGGATGTTGTTGGGATAGGTGGTGGTGCCTAGTGACAGGCACCACCTGCCGCCTACGCGCCTGCCGTGGATTGGCGTGATCCAGCGAATGAGAATCCTCACCTGCAGTATGGCGACCAGCAGGTTGAAGTATTTGAGCGCCAGCAGAGCCTTGGCGAGCGGCTTGCGGATGGCCTCCACACAGCCGCGGGCGTGCAGCGACGCTGACACCAGCGGCGAGCTCTGCAGCCACACCGACCGCCATTCCGCCTGCTCCATCAGACAAAGCAGAAAATATTCAATCAGCGTCATCATTCGTGATTGTCATTTAGTGAAAACTATTTAAGTACCTGTTTCATTCTGTATGCATATTACGTATTCTATATAACTATTACTCTATAATTACATATAAGTATTCTATTCAGTATGGTATTCCCCATGCTTGCACCACACCGCAATCTGTCTGTAACGCTCGCGGAGCACCTCACCTGGCACTGACTGAAAATCAGCGCTTAAGGCTGGGCCATCAGCATAGTCAGTTGCCGTTTATAGCGGCACCCCGTAACCTTTAGTTTTTTTTAATGTTATTTAGTAATGTGTTTTAAGTTTGCTTTGTTATTCTGGCGTGTGTACTGTGGCTATAATAAATGTTTTATCATCTTCTTCTTCTTCATTCCGTGCTTCGTTCACGTTAAGCCGTTGGTGCCGGCTGACATGTAATGCCAGCCGTTAAGCCATGTCAGAGGCCTTACGGGCGGCTTGATAACTTTTGACAGTAAGGCCCGCCACTGTCTTACAATCCTCCACCAACCCGGACTTGGCCCCCGTGGTGGAGTATGGCCTAACCTTCCTGCGATGCAGGAAGAGACCCGTGCCCCAGCAGTGGGGATCGTCATCATCATCATAATCAGCCGGCGTCAGTCCAATGCTGCACTAAACCTCTCCCAAGACACGCCACTGAGCTCGATATTCAAGAGTAACAAAATTTACATATCCGACCGAAAATGAGGCATAGGTACCTACTACATGGTACTAATCAACAAACATTTATCATGGTGAAGACTTTAAAATAAAAAAAAATGACAGCTGTTCCATAAATTTTAATGTCGCAGGTGGAGGTTTATGTGAAATACAGCAACAAAAAGCCAACGATACGTGCTGTTCCCAGGCGGTCACCCATCCAAGTACTGAACACGCCCGATGTTGCTTAACTTCGGTGATCGGACGAGAACCGGTGTATTCAACATGGTATGAACGTTGGCGACAGCAGAAGCGAATTTTGTCTTTTGTAGCCAAACATACATACCAAAAAGGAAATAGATTACAAAACAGTATGGCAAATTTTATTTTTAGGGACTTATCTCTCGCCATGCATTGTACCCACGATAACTATCAGCATAGACCAATTCTTGGTCTATGCTATCAGATATTAGCGGGTCTAGTATTCACGGGTGGGATTTGCGGTCTTAATGTTTACCGGGCCGCGTTTAATAAAAAAAACTAACAGTAGGTACAAACGAAGGGTCTAAACTTTTACCGAATACAGCAGCAAAAAGCCAACGATACGTGCTGTTCCCAGGCGGTCACCCATCCAAGTACTGAACACGCCCAATGTTGCTTAACTTCGGTGATCGGACGAGAACCGGTGTATTCAACATGGTATGAACGTTGGCGATGGCTGGAGCGAATTTTGTCTACTTAATTCATTAGCCACTCGAATCGAAACAGAAATAATTTAGTCATTGAATTTAAAGTAAGGAACATAAATCCGAAAATATATAAAATGGTTACTTTTGTTACCGTAACACAAACCGGCTAATCGGATTCCGAAAAGATCGGTCACATGCCGAAGCAAGTAAGCACTCTCTATTTTTCTGCAGGAAATGTTATCGCGCGCGCTCTCTCTCTCTCTCTCTCTCTGAGAGAGAGACATAAACTTGTTGCAAGGGATAATAGTAATAAGCTGCCGGTAACACGCGCAGTGTGCATTTTATTTTATTTTTTCAATAACAACATGTATCTACTGCATAATATATAATTATCTTAAAAACCGGCTATTAATAGGTAAGGTAAATAATAAAATATCATATTTAAAACCACTTAGTACGTAACCAAAGTCAATAAATAAAATTAATTGAAAAATCTTGTCTTACGTACGTCCTCCTCAGCATAGGTGGTTACGACGACTTTTGTATAGAATTGATAGAAAAATTGGTTTAATTTGGGTTCTAAAGTACAATAGGTGCTTGCGCCATTGAATTTTTAGTACCTAAATGCTTGTTTGCGCTAACGCGTACGCGGAAGATTAATTTATTGCGTTGCAACGTAGCCGATAGGCGGTTCAAGTGTCTATAAAACGCCTAAGACAAAAGTCGTAGCAAAGGCACACTTGAAGCGTATCATATTTGGCAGGCGTCAATAATAATAAACTGTCAAATTATATTTAAAACTATCACCAACCAACTACTATAGATACTCAAGTTGAGCCGAGAGTTAATAATAATAAATTATCAAAATCTACACGACGTAATTATTCATATAGCAAAGGGGAAGATTAAAACTACCCGGAACCAGCGTGCATGCACGCACGCCGGTTCCGGGTAGTTTTTATATTACGAACGACTTACGAATGTTGATGAAGCGAAGGTGATCTGTCAGGATCGCGGCAAGTGGCAGTCCCTGGTCTCTGCCTGCACCTCTGGGATAGGGGCGTGAGGCAAGTCTGTCACCTCCTTCACAGCACGAAAGGGAGGGAAAATATCTCTCTCTTTCTCTTTTTGCAAAAGGGAGACACGCACCTGCTGCAAGGGATCGTGGTAGCAAGCCGCCAGTACGCGCGGCGTACAGCAGGAGTAGGGCGTGACTGGGGGCAGGATCTTGCCGTCAGCGCCTGCCAGTCTGGAAAACAAGAATAATATTGAAATCAAAAAATGTTTATTTATATCACAGAACATAGACGAAAAGTTAGAGACAAATATGTGATAAAAAGGATAGGGCTTAGTGCTGTGAGTGCATGCATCATCACAGCGCTGATTTTCAGCCCGTCCTTGTTCTCACTGAATTAATTAAAAAGAGAACACCGCAATTGTAATCAAACAAAAATCTGTTAAGCATTATTTAGCAACATTCAACGAAAGGCACAAGATGAATATACGAATGGGGAATATACGGATATGGCGGAAGTGTACAACATGAAAATTATTACACTGATGGTTTGGTAGATTTTATAAATTAAAAATCTTAAGACACCACTCAAATCTGCTAGGCGTGACGACAGTATAAAATAATCAAAGATTTTCCGATATTAGGGGAAGTACATATTCATCATCACTGCCGGACATAACCCTGCAGTAATGAGCGCCGTAGACGGAGTTTAACGTCTAAACTCCGTCTAAATTTCCGTTTCATCTAAATGACTATTATCGCCCGTAAGACGGAGTTTCCACGTTCAGTCTGGCGTCAGTTCAGTCCGTGACCTTGATCACGCTCGGATTGATGCCAGACTGATGTGGAGCGTCAAAATATTCGAATATCCGTCAGTCTGGTCATCAGTCCTCTGAATAGACAATCAGTCTGCCGTGAGTCTAACCAGGCTGATGGAATTGATTAACGCCAGACTAAACGGGTAAATTCCGTCATAGCGCCGTCTTCAGCTTGCCCCATTCCGCATCTGCCTGCAGTTCTTCGCAGATCGTCATCTCACTGGTCGGAGGGCGCTCAGCACTACGTTTGCGGAGGCGCGGTCTCAACGAAAGTACACATTGAAAGGAGTTAAAACACTGATTTATTTCACCAATCTTAAGCTAAGCGTGACGTCACGCGGTGTGATGGGTGTTTCAGTCGAAATGGCTGAAAGCAGTAATCTAAAATAATCTTTTATTTTATTGAAACATTGATAATCTCTTTTTTCTTTCAGTTTTTATTCTTTTTAATGCACTAACCCGTGCTAAGGACAATTTTAAAAACCTATTTAGTGGCTAAAAATTCCACCCATGTCGGGACTCGAACCCGCGACCTCTGGCACGGTTAGCCGGAGGTCGCGGGTTCATCGCGGGTTGTGATTACGACGTTTGTTTACCTAGGCGTGACGTCAGATTCGACGACATACCACTGCGAGCTGTTTTCCCACATAAATAAACTAATTTTAGAAAAACTTTCGTTTTTACTTTTACTGAAATAACTATAGGTTTATTTTGTAAATATATATTTGTGTGCTCACATTATGAAAGATGATTTAGAAATCTTTCGACATGCCAATGCCCTGTGCCTATTCTATGAAACGTATTATTACGTCTGTTACTGTACCGTGCGGATTAACTGCGATATTCTCAGTACGATAAGAGTTCGCTATCAAGCCGTGTATGTCCCCACTGCTGGGGCACGGGTCGATAAGAGTTAGTGTGTATTTCATAATAAGCATGAATAAGGCGTGTTACATTCAGAAAACAAAACATATGGCATGGTGCATTCAGAACATAAAATTCCCTTCAACTGTCGCCAACGTTCATACCATGTTGAATACACCGGTTCTCGTCCGATCACCGAAGTTAAGCAACATCGGGCGTGTTCAGTACTTGGATGGGTGACCGCCTGGGAACAGCACGTATCGTTGGGTTTTTTGCTGTTGTTTTCGGTAATAATGAAACGCGGCCCGGTAAACATGAATACTAGAACCGCTTATGTCTGATCGTTATCGTGGGTACAAATTCATGGCGAGAGATGAGTCCCTAAAAATAAACTTTGCCATGTGTACAATTTTGTAATCTATTTTCTTTTTGGTATGTATGTTTGGCTATAGAAGACAAAATTCGCTTGTGTTATCGCCAACGTTCATACCATGTTGAAAACACCGGTTCTCGTCCGATCACCGAAGTTAAGCAACATTGGGCGTGTTCAGTACTTGGATGGGTGACCGCCTGGGAACAGCACGTATCGTTGGCTTTTTGCTGCTGTATTCGGTAAAAGTTTAGACCCTTCGTTTGTACCTACAGTTAGTTTTTTTTATTAAACGCGGCCCGGTAAACATTAAGACCGCAAATCCCACCCGTGAATACTAGACCCGCAAATATCTGATAGCATAGACCAAGAATTGGTCTATGCTGATAGTTATCGTGGATACAATGCATGGCGAGAGATAAGTCCCTAAAAATAAAATTTGCCATACTGTTTTGTAATCTATTTCCTTTTTGGTATGTATGTTTGGCTACCGAAGACAAAATTCTCTCCAGTTATCGCCAACGTTCATACCATGTTGAATACACCGGTTCTCGTCCGATCACCGAAGTTAAGCAACATCGGGCGTGTTCAGTACTTGGATGGGTGACCGCCTGGGAACAGCACGTGTCGTTGGCTTTTTGCTGTTGTACTTTTATCACAGAGAAAAAAATTAACTTGGTCTAGAAATATTTATTAACATTACACCTGGGCCACTCACGAGTTCTTATATTTTCCGCTGACAGCGCTCCGCTTACACGCGCGACCTTAATAATTTCCAAACTCTGTACATAGATAGATAGATAAATATAGAGAACACTTTATTGTACATAAAAATGGAAATTACACAGATATTTCTTAACCGAAGAGTACAGATGGCGGCCTTATCACTAAAAGTGATCTCTTCCAGACAACCTTTGTATGAACTGGACTAATACAAATTTTAATTAGTGCATTATAGAGCGTCATACATATCGGCTTTGGAGGTAGGTACTCAACTGACAACCCTTGCATGACACTTTAACACTACGTGAACAGTACATACCGCTCCGTTCAACACCTGTGATAGGATTTCATGAGTCAATATACAGTATAAAAAATAATCGCTGAATGTGTTGGTAAGCGCAAATTTCGAGAGCAGATGAACAGATTTTGCTAATTCTTTTTTTGAAGTACGAGGATGGTTCTTACGGAGTGACAAATAATAAAAAAACCGGCCAAGTGCGAGTCAGACTCGCGCATCGAGGGTTCCGTACAAACCTGTATTATAGACCTGAGTATTTGGTATGAATTTCAATTTAATACCTCTACGCGTTTATGAGGAAATGGGTAGTAAGTTTAAAATTATTAAAAAAATATATATTATGAGATGTAACTAAAAATTTATGGTTTTCGTAATTTTTCCTTTATCTATGCTATAAGACGTTGCTTCGTACCAAATTTCAAGATTCTGAGTTCACGGGAAGCACCCTGTAGGTTTTGATTCCCTTGCAAGTGTCGAAAATTTGCGGCATAAACGGCTGTATCTTTTGATTGCGTTGGCTTAGAAGTTTGATTTTTTCACAGCTTCAAGGGACAGTAGACCTGAGTAATTGATATAAATTTCAGCTTCATACCTCCACGCGTTCCTGAGAAAAAGGGTCTTGACAGACGGACGGACGGACAGACGGACAACAAAGTGATCCTATAAGGGTTCCGTTTTTTCCTTTTGAGGTACGGAACCCTAAAAATAAAGAATCGACTGTTAGGCGGTACGAAGTTCGCTGGGTCAGCTAGTAAATAATATAAACTTGCATTGTCTTTCTTTCCTCCTCCCGTAGATTGTTATTACAACGTATTTATGTATGTTTATCAAAATTATATACCTACTTAACTTGTTATTGTATAAGTAGTAGTGTATGTATAATTTAATACTTGCATGTAGTGTTCCTCGGCATTGTCCGTACTTTTACTTTGTAAAATTAATTTTTAATATAGAGCAACCTCTGGAAGCATTATAATGTTATATGAAAGATTTTAGCCTTCAGAACAGGAAAGTTTTGTGTACTTTTCCTATGAAATAAACAGTTAAGGTAAATATTTGCACCGACTACCCGTCTCTTATATTATATCCTTCAGCAATTTTTCGTCATAAGGTTGTCTGGAATAAATTGCATTTAGCAACAAGGTCGCCAATTGTGCTCTGCATCTTCACACGTTTTATAATAATTACGTGCTCTGGTGTACAACAAAGAATATTTACACATGTGCAGTCTGTTAGCTTTTAGAATATACCTCGGCTACTATCGGATAGAATAGGATATAATTCGTGTAATAGAAATATCAGAACTAATATGACACATAACGTTTCAAAATAGAAGAAAAGTTTTATACAGAGCAGGAAGTAGTGTTACACTCACGTGCTTTCGGCGAAAACCGAAACCTACTCTAGAGCCCGAAAGAAAGCTCTTCTGAAAGCTAACAGAGTGTAACCGCCTGTCTTTTGACTTCAGAATCTTTTATCCGAACGTTACATCCGGCGCTATTCTAAAGATCCCTTTCTCACTATGTCACTACCTGTTGACTCACTTCATAACTAGATCCGAGTCCTCATTGAGGAAGTCCATGCTGATCCAGGGTATCTCGTGCCAGTCGCTGGGCTTCTCAACCCCGCAGCAGTTCAACTCCACCTGCATCAGAGCTCAGGTAGTCAGCGAAGAAGATCAGTATTACGTCGTAGGCAACAAAGGATGGGAGTTGCAGATGAAATTAAAAAGTCGGCCAAGTGCGTGTCTAGCCACGCGCAATGTAGGGTTCCGTAGGAGGGGTTTGTAGCTGCTTTATAGAATTAACAACTTAATGAAAGTAATGTTCAATAAGGCATTTTCAGCACAAATCCCAAAAGCACGTCATAGACGCCGCTCATAGGCGTGCACATACAAAAATAGGGACACGTGTGTATTTGCTTAGTAGGTACCGAATAATTTTGACAATCCGCTATTTGACTCTCTTTGCAAGTAGGTAAGTCTTAAATGGTAAATATCTCTTCCATTAGACCAAAAAATATTTCAGTATATTTTTTGAGGACCTAAAAGCAACCAAAAAATATATTTTAAAACTTTGCTTTGCTAAACAGCCAAAAAGTGAAAGTGAAATGTTTTTATTGCCAACAAAAAAATAAATAAACAAGGTACAATAACTGAGAAAATGTCTAAATGAAAAATGAAAAACGCGTTCAGCCATTTTTGTCTATGGTTTGAAGACCTGAAATATTATTATAAACAAAGTTGTATATTCAACAACTGTGAGTGATTTGTGAGCATAGTGAAATAACAACGACGAAACCATGATGTCATCGAGTTTACATGCAAAATATAGCAATTATCACTATTGCATTGTTCGAGAATGCTAAAACATGTCCATAAAGAACCCCGGGAAGTTGTGGATTCGTGTACCCAGTGAAATAAACACACGAAAAAATTGGCTCAAACTTGCCAAAAGAGACCCCGATACTTTATCGACGTAAACTCGGGTGTATTTACCTGAAGATCACTTTGATGTAAGTCCTATAATAATCAATGTCCACTGGTTCTGGCTGACAGATGTTTGTTTACAACCGAAAGATGCTTTCAACATGGCGTATAGCGTTTTCACCGTTCCGAATTAAAAGCGGTAAATATTTTTTTATTTGCAAATTTTGCAGCCATCCCACATAGGTACTTACTTAGCAAAGTCAATATATTTCAGTTTCTTAAGTTAAATACTACAGGAAATATTTATTTAACGGGTCAAATTTACGATACGAGATGATAGATGGAGTCTGTCAGCGCCATCTATGAATAGCCTTGTGAATCGGTGCTGAAAACAGCTCCTTGAATTTTTACGATTAAAAATAATCTATAAATTAATTTATTTATTTAATACTTAGGAAAAGCATCCGGAAACATGGTCCCGGATGGCACCTGAAAAAGTGCCGAAACGTCGGAAAATTGTAAAAATGTAATAAACGAGCATAAGTCCGTATAAAAACAGTTTTAATTATGTCTACTGCTCGTGTTAACCTTAGAAAATACTAAACTTAATATTGTATTTTCTAAGGTTAACACGAGCACTAGACATAATTAAAACTGTTTTTATACGGATTTTACTCGTTTATTACAGGCCTGTCACCTCAGTCATCCGAGACCACGGCACCTGAAAAAGTGCCGAAACATCGGAAAATTGTAAAAAAATGTAATACTTAAACGAGTAAAATCCGTATAAAAACAGTTTTAATTATATTACAAAGCAGGTATTATAAAAACAGGCAGTCATTAAAAGTTTCCACGGATATCTGTTACGTTGTATAATAGATATAACCAATCGCGCTGAGACCCGTTTTCATTACCTACAAACAACCAATTATGTAGGTACTATTTTGTAGCTTAGACCAAAATCCTAACATCTTAGTTGGCCTAGATCACAGGAAAGGCAAGGATGGAAAAGGAAGATGGTTACCCACTACTGGCGCTGGTCAAGCCTACTCCATCTTAAAAACAATATCCCAGGCATCGCAGCGTATGAGTGGTTCCTTCACCCATCTAGCGTGAGTGAAGGTGCGACTGGACGCTGTATAAATCATCTCATTACGTAGAACTAGAAAATACTTGTTTTCAAATACAGTAAGGCACAATAATCACTTAATAGAACATTATTGAGATGATGCAAAGGGCAGAGTATTTTTACACCATAATAACACGTAACATTAACATAACATTTTTAAAAACCTATTTAGAGGCTAAAAATTTCACCCATGCCAGGATTCGAACCCGCAACCTCTGGCTATCCGTGCCAGTCGCCCATTGGCTCAACTGGTAGAGCGCTGGCACGGATAGCCAGAGGTTGCGGGTTCGAATCCCGGCATGGGTGAAATTTTTAGCCTCTAAATAGGTTTTTAAATTTGTTCCTTAGCACGGGTTAGTGCATTAAAATAAAAATAGTATAATCATGTAGGTACAGTGATATCGTTCCGATGTTAAACCTAACTGCAAAGTAGGTAGTCGGGGCTGTAAGTAATGCAATTTGCTTAAGTCAGATGTCGCTGCCTGTACGTAATACAGAGAATAGTGTAAAGAGGTTCGAAATTTCACTGATGCCGTGAGTCGCCCATTGGCTCAACTGGTAGAGCGCTGGCACGGATAGCCAGAGGTTGCGGGTTCGAATCCCGGCATGGGTGAAATTTTTAGCCTCTAAATAGGTTTTTAAATTTGTTCCTTAGCACGGGTTAGTGCATTAAAATAAAAATAGTATAATTAACATAACATTTACATACAGGCACATACATTGCTTCTGACCCCACACTAGGATACCCTGTGTCGTGGGTACCAGAAACAACGACATCAAACATCCAAGAACTGAGGTTTTTTTTGTTCCCATCTGGGATTCGAACCCGGGAACTCTTGCACGGTACGCAGATGTGCTACCGCTACGCTACAGAGGTCGTCAATAATGGCTTAAGCAAGCTCGCACCTGGCACTGACCTGCATGGTGTCCAGCAGTCGCTTCCAGGTGGGCTCCGTCAGGTACTGGGTGATGCCGATGCTCAGAGAGTAGCTCAGTTCCTTCACTAGAATCTGGAAGAAGGTTGGGGCAAGTTATCAAAATGATTAATAATGTTTGGCTAACAAATGTTTTGGCACCTAACGTTATTGATGACTATCAATCATTCTTACTAAGAACCTCTGTAGCGCATCTGCCTACTATGCGAGAGGTCCCGGCTTCGAACCCCAGCTTAGGACAAAAAACCCCCGGACCTAGATACAAATACAAATAGTTTTTTTCCTAAAAATAGTTTCCAATTAACAATTCCAATTATTATTACATGCTTGTGATGTCGCCGTCTTGTTCCCACGACACAGGGTATCCAAGTGTAGGGCCAGAGGCAATGTATGTGCCTGTTTGTAAATCCCCATTGATGTCGCTGCCTTCACTAAAGTCCGTTTTTTAATTCGATCCAAAAAAAAACTGTAATTTTGACATGTGCAGGGGTCGTAAATCATAAATATGTCAACAAGATTTGAAATGTCGACACGAAAAGAAGAAGATACGTTCGTTTGCATTCACGTAACCAAGAGAAACGGAATGAATCACAGAGTATATAAACACTGAATGAATGACGTCTTGATGTATCAACCTAAGGTTGTCAACACAGAAATGTTGTCATTACGTAAAAAACAAATACTTCCATTTTACTTCCAAGAAAATATTGTGTGTGCTACGTTGATGTTTTTTTTAAATACTTCTCTTTAGTGCCTTTAATGCCTCTAATGCCTTTGATGTCATAAGGTTTTTGTTTACACAAGTCTTTTATTTTTGGTTTTAAAAAAATCTACCCGGGCCAACTAATATATTTTGTTGTGGTATCACTGCCTCTTTTCTTCTTTGCATCGAACTAAAACACGGACTATAGACTCTGTAAAACATTACTTAGGTTTAGGAAATCATGGTTGTATTTTTTTTTCCTGGTTGTGTAATAAGGTGTTTTTTATCTCTATCTATCTATCTATCTATCTGTAATAGTCCATTACTGCAGAGGCCGAGAAGTAAGGGATTGCTGGACGAGTTTGGGATAGACGGCCGAGTCGTAGACGAGGCCGTCTAGAACGAGTCCTGCAATCCCTGTGCCGGCCGAGGATTGTATAATGCTTTTCTCAAACAATGCGAGGAAATATTAATATTAAAATAATTACTAGGTAATTAAGAAATAATAGTTAGTTTGCCGCCTTTTTTATTTTTTAAATACACTAACATATTTGAGCACCATGTTTAACCGCACAAAAACCAATACCATAGATTGTTTTTTTTTTTAATCTTGCAAGTATGCTTACAGAACTTAGTAGGTGGTTGGCTGTATGTAATTTTTCCTTGGTCAGTTTAATTTTAGTAAGTAAATTTAAAAAGTTAGAGCAGCGGACGGTAATGGATTTTATACTTACTTTACTGGCTTAATCCAGTAAAGTGAGGCGGGAGCCATAAAAGATAAACTTTGTGGTTTTATTTCATGGTAATAACACAAACATTTCCGAGCATGTTTGAGAAAAAATCATCTAGCGCAACAGATAGCTCACCTTCAAAGTCCCATTGCACGCCTCGTAGACCAGTAAGCCGTTCAGAGCCACGAGGGAGCCGCACACTGAAAATATAGGAAAAATATTACGAGTGCACTTAAAATCTCTCCGCACCAGATAGGTTTTCGCCGAATGTAAGCAAGGCATCAAACATAATTAAGAATCTACTTTTTAAAATTCCTATTTTCTATTTCTTACTTAATGAATTTCTTTATCGCATAAAACTTTTTGCACAAAGGCGAGCGTCATGCTACCTAGTTCGTGTTCCTAATAAAGATAATGAAATAAATTAAAATTCAAACCGTTTAAAGGTTTCCCTACTTTAGTATGACTAATGTTTTGGCATTTAAAGATATGGATGATATGGATGGCAATCATGAAACCTTATTAAATAAGTAGCAACAGATGCATCAGGTTTTAAAATTATGTGAGATTACACTTCGGACCGAATGCAGTACATTGACATTCTTTTCGAAGCGTTCGTGGCCTAGGTGAACTGAGTGATTAGAATCAATCACTTGAGTTAAGCAACAACAAGCGCGGTCAGATGCAGGATGAGTGAGTGTCTCAAGGTCTCATGACTACCGCTAGTGGCATTTTTCCGAGCGCTTGCGTCCTTCGCAAAGCGCGTTAAGCAGTTGGTGCCGGATGTCATGTAATGACAGTCGTTAAGCCATGTCAGAGGCATTATGGGCGACTTGATAACTTCTGACAGTAAGGCCCGCCACTGTCTTACAATCCTCCGCAAACCCGGACTTGGCCCCCGTGGTAGAGTATGGTCTAACCTTCCTGCGATGCGACTAACCAGGACTTTTAAGCCTGATAACAGGCTCATCGCAATTGCATCAACGATGGCATTGCTAAATAGAAAGCGCAGGCGTTTTCCTATTTTCTTAGATTACCTACCTTATCTTATTTTTATTATAAAAGCTCTCTCTCTCGGCACGTAAGGCACCAATTTCGTTCCTGTATATTTTCACTATTTAAAGTAAAGAAAAAGGATTTGCAAGCTATACCCGGATTTATCATTGGCACCAGAGTGTCCGCGAAGACGCGTCTCCGTGGTGGAGTACGGCCTAACTTTCCCGCGATGCAGGAAGAGACCCGTGCCCCAACAGTGGGGACATAGAAGGGTTGTTATCGATTGACATTCTTTTAGTAGGTACCTATCCAAGCGGAGCAGAGCGAGGAGGCGCGGGTCCAGTGCGGGAACTTGAGCAGCCACGTGACCAGCCGCAGCCCCGCCGTGTACTGCAGCTTCATGGCATACGCGTGGCAGATTATCAGGCCGTAGAGAAGGAAGACCGTCACCTGAGAAGGTGCAAGGGTTATTATTATAAAGCCTGGCATCTCTTTATGTAGCTTGTATTGTATACGTATTCCGGCAGGACTTTCTCAAAAAGAGAGAGCATGGTTCATCTTTTCCTCAGTGGTATGGTCTTAATTACATGTCACACAAGCCCACCGTGGATTGGCAATTTCAAGCGCTGAGGTAGTTGAACACCGCGGACCAACAGGTTTCCTCACGAGGTTTTCCTTCACGTCAATGAGTGGTATTGCTACTTTATCATTTACAGACTTACCTCTATTCTTAGCGAAACCGCTGCGTGTTTATAAGTTTTACCCATAAAATGAACCAGCTATTTAATAATAAATTAGAAGCTGTATATTCGCTGACTGGACCCACCTTATGAATATCCTTCAGCAGTGTCATCACCCGAATTGACGCGTTATAGCAGAATATCACGATGCACAGCGAAATCACAAGCTGAAACAGAAGTAGCGCATAATTATAGCTGCGGTTATAGTAAGACCCGCGAATGTCCTCCACCAACCCGGACTTGGCCCCCGTGGTGGAGTATGGCCTAACCTACCTACGATGGAGGAAGAGACCCATACCCCAGCAATGGGTTAATATCGATAGCTGCGGTTACAAATATAACCGACTGTAAGATAACGAAAGATATAGGAAAAGAAGTAGCCAGTTTCAAGGCAAATAAAATATTCGTAGATTCTCATACGCAACCTGGATTCGACTAAGCATGTGTAATAGCTCTGCCCGTTAAAGCTAGCCTATGAACTATTCAAATATACACAAAAAAAATCATCGATATCAACCCTTGTATGTAACCCAAGATGTCCACTGCTGCGGCATAGTGAACCTTCCTGCATCGCAGGCGTTAGGCCATACCCACCACGGGGGCCAAGTCCGGATTGGTGGAGAATTGTAAGACAGTGGCGGGCCTTACTGTCAGAAGTTACCAAGCCGCCCGTAAGGGCTCTGACATGGCTTAACGACAGCTATTACGTCACAGGCGGCTGTCACCAACGGCTTAACGTGCCTTGCGAAGCTGGAAGCGCTCGGAAAAATGCTACTAGCGGTAGTCAAGGGACGGTCACAGATTCTGCACTAGACCGCGCCTGTTGTTGCTTAACTCAAGTGATTGATTCCATATTCTATGGCGTAACGCCATAGAATAGCGTCGTATTTCCGCCCGGCTTCACTTTCTGTACCTGAGTGATGAGTAGAGCCCTCAGCACGACCGCGAGCCGCTCCCGGCCCTCCCTGCTGAATGAGAACTCTGCCCACGCCATGCGCGCGCGCAGTCATGGCGCCGCATGCTAGCTGCCAGCGCCAACCTCAAACCGGTCCAGAAGCCTAAATATGCACACGGAATTCTAATGTTTAAATTGTAAAATTCTAAATTGAGGTAGCAATTAGAAAGGAACACAGAATTGGTGAACGCAATGTAGGGGTTAAACCCAGTTGCAACCCGTAGGTTGCAACCCCTACATAAAACGCAGGTCTTACATTCGGGAGTCGTGGGTTCAAATGCCGCCATTTAGGTACAAATAGCTTTGCGTTCTAAGTTAGACGTACATTTATGACATCGGAAGAGTATCGGAACTGCTCTTACGATCTCACAAATGTACGTAAACTGCGGAAAACTTCGTGAGAAAACCCTGGTATCTGATCCATTTGAACCACAGTGCTTGCTACGTAGTTAAAATTTTATTTTATTAAATGGTAGTAGATACAGTGGGGTGGGTATACAAATAAAGTATACATTACAGCTGGTGCCCGCGACTTCGTCTGCGCAGGATTACCGGGATATCAACAAAGATCTGAATTGAGACAAGAGATACAGTCTCAATTCCGATCTTTGTCTATCTGTACGCCAAGTTTCATGTAAGTCCGTTCAGCCGTTATTGCGTTGTTAAGTAAGAACCAACCAAGCAAACATCATGAAAAACTTTTACGTTTGTAATATTAGTAGGATAGTTGAACAATATTTGTTCCCTAGCGAATAAATAGTTCCGTTGGGATGAAAAAGACATTACAGACACTCCTAACCTCAGCTCCTAACCCTCACGCCCATGGGATAGTGGGATGGGATACCTGACGAGATGATGGGTTTATGAAGATACTAGCTTCGAACCTGATTTTGATTTAGCGAAAAAAATTGTAAACAGATTACCAATATATGTTTTTGGCACTTTCTTCTAATTTTTTTTTGCCATCTAAGGTGTTTCTCGTGTTTTCCAAAGAGTATATAACCACTTGGTGTTTTCTACTACGGGCTATTAGTCTGTGACTGTGAACATTTTTTTAGGACCCACAGACCCGTAACTTAGGACCACGGATGTAAAAGAAAGAATGTAAAATCTTTCTTTTACATCCGTGGGTATAACTTACATTTTATTTACCTATTCCACCATGGACCTCAGGTACCTAGTAGTGCCCCAAACAAATTGACCTTCATGGTAGCTAGCATCTAGGTAGGTAGGCGACCTTTACGGTAACCATAGAGGTCAGTGTTCAACCACAAAATAAAAATACACAAAAATGTTACCATGGAGATTGTCTGAGTCGTTGCTAAGTGCAGCTAAGTCAATACAATGCCTAATAAATTGAAAATTTCTTAACAGAGAATTTATTCGTACCTTGAACGTAAATAAAATTGTGAACTAGTTCTTAGGATATTTACCAGATGAAAATATATTGCAAACTATAACATAACAGGCAAAACACAGTAATAAAAACACAAATTGACGCGTGAAAAAGGGTTAACTGACGCTGAAAGCTACCATCTTTTATAATAGTCTTTTCTCACCAAAAGTATACAAACGTGTCAAAGAAATATCTTTTAGTGTTAGATTAATTTCTCTCTCGTTCTTACTGTAAATTAAAACGTAAATGCCCTTGACTGGTGGTTGAAAATGTCTAGGACAATCGCGCCAGAAGAGGCGGAGGCTGAAGCCAAGGGGGAAGCCGAAGAGGGGGCGGAGGTGGAAGCTGAAGGAATAGAAGATGCTCTGGAGCAAGTGAAACGAAAGAAAGTTCCGTGGAGCGACGACTTGAGTCATGACTCTGAAGAGGAGAGGGGTAAGAGTTAGAAATAGTTCTTATTAAAACGGGTCCGGTGCGTCGTATCGAATGACACTGAGGCGAAGCGTGGTACCTACGCTGGGGCGAAAAATGTTTAAAGCGAAATCCACGAGGTCGCAAAAAACTTTCATAGGATGGTACGCTAGGGCGAAAAATTACTGAAGCGATATCTACGAGATTGGATGATTGAATTGAATGATGCAGCGATAAATTGTAGCGAAAAATATTTTTAAGTAAGTAGGAATGTAGGTATATGTTAAAGAGTGGAAAGATAAAGTAGGAGACAAAATACAGAAAGTGAAAGCATCATTATGATGACTTATATCATATTGTTGACTAATATCATATTAGTCAACAATATGATATAAAAGATAATGCCTACCAGCTTTTGGTATTTTTTGGAAAGTTTCTCGCGACAATGTTTGTTTCTCCTGTGTCATTCGACCTCGGGGATTTCGCTTCAATAATCTTTCGCCCCAGCGTACCACGCTGAAAGTTTTTCGCCGCGTTTTTCGCGACCAGCGTCATTCGAGACTACGTACCGGACTCCTTGAAACAGATACTCTGAAGAGGAGAGCTTTATTGCACTAATTACATGAGTAAATGTACAAGGGGGTACGGGCTTAATGAAAGATGCATAGTTCTTGAATCACTTAACGTATGGGTACTAACAATTAGCTGATCTACTATTTGCAATGTCAGTTGTTTTTTCTTTACATGGCCAATTACTTAACAGTACCCGGGTAAATAAATACTCTAAGCAAGTTGTGTCCCACCATAATTAAACAACCACGTTAATTCCGCAGAAAGACTCAGACAAGCAGAGCTCGAGAGGCTTGCAGCAGAGACGCCTCTGAAGCCGACATACGATGAAGAAACCTTGAATAAACTGGTTGGCTATGTCATGAACATGACCGTTCTGTACGATCTACGCGACGAAGACTGGAATCCCAATGTAAAACAAATCATAGCAGAATGGCTGATGGAACCACGAGATTTGGTTTTGACCATCTTCTTTAAAGCCGACAAACTATGCGCCGAAAATGACTTTCCCGTCTACCCAGTCTATGATTTAACATACTTTCTGAGAACTCCCGATTTAATCTTTAACGTCGACACCTTCCATGATGATATAGTTTTCGGCAACTTTGTGGATTCGGTGGAAGTGAATATGATTAGTATTTTGGAAATGGTTTACGCTCCGTTTTTTTTCGCTATTACTACATGGCCTGATAGTAAGTACCTACATAGAGTTATTTAAATTAATCAACATGGATTCAAAATAATATGATTAATGTTTTAATTTGATTCTGTTATACCTACTTATTCATAAAGATTCCAGGTATGTTCCAAGTTAGGATTCATGTCTCTTGGACAGCTCGATTACATAATCTTCATTCGATCTTCCAACTTTCAGGTGTTAAAAGCGAATTCTGCAACCAGCTCCACACATTCATGGCCAAATTAACTGACATGTACTACAAAATGCTTGGCTTAACTGTCCTTTACATACCTCGAGAGGGTCAGCAGATATCTTTCGAGAAAGCAAGTGCTGACCGCGAGCTTGTGAAGCGACTGGAGGGCGTAGTCGTTTATTGGACGCACCAGATGAAGTCTTGCCTCGAAGATCAGGCGTCAGTAGCATCGCAAAAAGAGCTTCTCTGTCCCAGTGATGAATATGACTTCTGGATTTATAGGCGTTAGTAACCTTTTTAGTTAATCATAGTATATTTCTTCCTTCTGTATTATATTGAGAGTACCAATATTGCATATTTTCAGATGAGAATCTAAGCGGTCTGCTTTACCAAATAAAAAACCCGGCCGTTCGACACATCACCAAGATCCTGGTGACAACACACTCGACCTTCATCCACCAATTCCAATACTTATGTGACGAAATACTTCAAAAGATCAATGAAGCCAAATCGAACATAGAATTCTTGCAAGTTATAAAAAAACCGTGTGCGGTTCTCGAGTGTGTAGTGGATCCCGATGAGATAGCAAATCATTTGCCACATATCATGAATTTATTTCGATTCATATGGAGGGAATCCCCGTACTACAATTCAGAAACACGGATAACGAACCTTTTCAAGTCTTTGAGCAATCAGATAATTATACTTTGCAGAAATTACATCAATTTAGATGACCTTTTTGATGGCCGAACAAAGAAAGCTTTAGGAGAGTTCGGGACTTGTATCGATTGCTGCAAAAAATATAGGGAAATCTACGACATTATGGCTGAAGCGCATAATGACAAAGACCCTGGAAGTTGGGATCTAGACACTGGCTCTATTTTCAACTACATAGACTCGTTCGTTCAGAGATGTTTCGATATGTTGGAGGTCTGCAATTGCATGATTATCTTTGGAAGGTAGGCCAGTTTTTAATCAATTTAAGAATAAGTCTATAATATTTGAAATGTCGAGCTTCACTTGCAAGATACTGACTCATAAGTATTACAACTGGTCTACATTATTTCTAGTTTCAATAAGAATCAAAATCCCGCATCAGCGCTTTTAAAGGGAGCATTTTCTTATTGTATAATTTTGGTCTTGCTAAAATTGCTTGTCATGACTTCAGGATGGACGAAATGGAAAAGGTGGAGAGACCTAAATTTGCTGGGGCCCGAGGTGATGTGTTCGAGCTGAAATGCGACCAAATTGAGCACATGTTCTATGATGCTTTGAACACCGTTCGCGAAGTTTCCGACTCTATCTTGGACGTGCAGGCGCCTTCGTGGTATGATGATATACTGCAATTCCGGACCGTCATTAAAGATATTGAGGTATGATTGGGTATACCTTCCATTTTGTCGGGTTTTCGATTCTAGCGGGGCTAATTCTAGAGTGGTGACCACGGATTGGCAAACTCAGTCAGCGTAGGACTCCCACCGGCTCGCTGGGCCGACAATCCGAGGCAGACAGCAGACTCTATGAGGGTGGCCAAGCAAAGAAAGAAGTGCCAACGCATGCGCGTTGGGCGACGCCTATATCCAGTAGTGGACAAATACGGGCTGATTAATTGAGGCAAGTGGGAAAAATTTCACAAGCAGTCTTCTCTCGATAAAAAGAGCCAAGGTTTTTCGTCCAAATATTTCAAATGTTTTTCACAGATTATAATAGAAAACTTAGTGGAGTCTGTCTTCGAAGGAGTCAACCATGTGGAGGACGCGGTGGTGGCACTATACTCCCTGCACAACTACTCTAAAAGGAAGAACTTGCGACGTATATTTAAGCGAAAGACTGCAGAGGTAGCGTAGTTTCTCTTGTTAATAAGAATCATAAAACATTTATATTTTTTTAACGCGTGCCTTTAACGACAATATCTTCTGGGTATATACATATTTACATATAGTTTAAATATACTAACATCTTAAACTTAAGAAACGTTTGCTCCGAAATTACGGATAGTAATACCTATAAACAGGTTACCTACCTTTCAAGTTGTCGCTTTAAAAAAATCTCCTGTTCAATGTGTAGTTCTAAACTGAACCCAGATTGATAGTAGGTAGTGTCAATTGATAGTACTTATCAATCAATCAACAATATCACTGTGGTATCAATGTATGGGATAAAATTAAAAACGCATTTTAAGGCCACTTCTAAAGCGAAACTGTTTATAATTTTGAAGCGTCGGAAATAATTTCATAACAGTATTTTCTCATTATACTGATTCTGTTTTCTGGGATTTTATTGCAAAAGTAACAGTTTTTTCACAGTAAAAAGTAGCATAATATTAATGTTAGAGCCATTTTTAAAAAGGAATATCCCTAATGATTTACAACAGTTTTTTTTATTGTTTATTCTAATTTCATAAAAGTTATGACGGCTCACCCACAAGAGTTATTGCTGCGGGATAACGAAGATAGTATTCTTCAAAGTCAAAGTTAAGCTCACCTTTCGCTGGCCCTGTTCAGGTTTGGGCAATGTTCAGCGATGAAGTTCAAGAAACCAAAAAGGACATGGTAGCCTCTCGCAATCAACATCCTGCCGACTTACCAGCCTTCGCAGGCCGAGGTGCTGTCATGAAGATGAGGAAGAACAGGCTGACGTATTTGAAGAAGGTTCGTGATTTCATTTATTTTATATCCAACCCTGCCCGTATATATGATAGTATAATGACCATTATTAAAATTAAATAAAAAAATGGTTATGTTATTTGCTTATAGTACTTGACCCAACAACCCTGTTTTGATCAAGGATGCTTTGGGTAAACCGTTCTTGCCCTGCATCGATATCAACCCTTTTGTATGTCCTACCGCTAGGGTATGACTTTACCTTCCTGCATGCAGGAAGGTTAAGCCATACTTCACCACGCGGGCCAAGTCCGAGTATGTGGAGGTTTGTAAGACAGTGGCGGGCCTCACTGTCAGGTGCTATTGAGCCGCCGATATGGCCTCTGGTATGGCTTAATGACTGCCAGTACATGACAGCCGCCACCAACGGCTTAACGTGCCTTGCGAAGCACGGAAGCGTCCGGAAAAATGCCACTAGCGGTAGTCACGGGACGGTCAGCCATCTTGCACCTGACTGCGCCTGTTATTGCTTAACTCAAGGGATAGATTTCTATCACTTCGGTTCGACTAGGCCACGTACGCTTCATATATGCTAGAACCTGCATATATGATATGAATTCATAAAGTTCTGCGTAGACGAGGGACTATCCCCCGGGTACTTTTTTTGTCCATCGATATACTTCGATCTTTTATAAATTGTATCGAATAACACACACGAAGGACTAAAAGTACCCAGTACAAAAAGTTCCTCAACTTACCGACGACATCAAGAGACCAGACAGGACAAAAATTCGATGATTTCTTTTAAAACGCCTTTTCCTTTTTTTCAACTTCATGTAAATTACAACACAACGTAATCTCAGAATATTTGCTTCCATAGCGTACGCTTCACTCAATTTCCGGGGAACAAATGACCGCACACCGCATAGTTGAAACGTCACTAAGTAAAAATTTGAATCGTCATGTTTATTGTATGTTTTCTGGATCTAGGTGATGACGGACGCGGCATGGATGATGCAGTGCAGTAACTCCGAAGACGTCATCATGCATGTTAATCGACTCATGGGTGCCATCGATGTTGCCATACGGGAAATTTGGATATCGTGGACAGTAAGAATTTGAAAACTTCTTCGATCTTCGATGCACACTTAATGCTGAGCAGTATCGTAATAAAAGTGGATATTAATATGTATTTTTTTGTTATTTCCAGCACAGTGTAGACGAGAAATGCTCGCTAGGTTTGAATAAGACTCTAATGAGAAAAAGCATGGAAAATCCTGGTCTTATGGAATGCAATATCGACGTGTATGTATTCTATCGTATATAACGTTACACATAATACCTACATACATTACAGAATGTGTCAATCAAATTGCTTGTTTCAGGGATATTTTAGACATTTGCAAGGAATCTTTCCACTGGGAAAACCTAGGTCTGGATATACCTATGCATGCATACCAGGTAAATTATAGGTCAAACAGAGTCTACAGACAGTTTTTGACAAGCGTTTAAAAACAAGTCTTGATTTTCAGGTGTACATGAAAGCAAAATCTATAACATTCGTGTTTGAAAGCGTTTTAGCTGTCGTGAAAGGCTACAACAAGATTCTAGACTCACTCTCTGATGAGGAGCGATTGCTGTTTAAACCGCTCATCAATGTAAGTCATTTTAGTCTATAGGTACTACTAAATTATTTTAAGTCAAAGGGCTCGTTTCTGAATTGAGAATTTCGCTATAGTTAACTAGTTTTGTCTCTGAGCATTTCTCAGAAAAGAGCGTGACAGAACGTCACTTTAGTATTCCTCCTGTCCCGGCGAACTTCGTACTTCGACTATTCGGTTCTTGTTACCATGGCAATGCAAAATTTAAATAACTTAGATTTGGGCTTAAAAAACTGTTACAGTGAGATGAAAATATTATCTCATTAGAATTCATTATTGGAATATGATGTATCGGATCTTTGTCTATCAGTACGCCAAGTTTCATGTAAATCCGTTTAGACATTATTGCGTGATTAAGAAACATCCAAACATCTGCACAAATTTTCACATTTATATTATTAGTAGGATTTAAACTATTTTGTAAATAATTCCAGTTATTATTTATTGCAAAAATCATTATTGAATTAACTTATTTTCAATGACAGACAGAATAGATCAAAAATAAAAAAATAAACATAACTTCCTAAATATTAATATCACATTCACATTAATTAAACAATCACGAGAGGCACTGGTCCAAGTGACTGTTCATATCATCCTGCTCAATCATTGTAAGGCAAACAGGACAGGGTGATTTGGTTCCAGTAGCATTTAAAGTCAAACTTTCATCAAACATATCATCATCATCGTCGTCTTGTATAACTATTGTTGACGTATCAGAGTGACTCGTTGACGCGCCTTCTGCAGGTATTGTAGTATTATTGTTGAAGAATGCTAGGCATTCGTCCAGATGTTCATCCATTGATTTGTGAATTATCAGTTCGCAGCAAGGGCACACTTGTGTATTGATTTCTATCGCTGGTTCTATACTGTTGATTGTGCTTACAAATGCTGTTAGATCACTAACTTTGATTGCAGAATCAACAAATTCTGGTGGTTTGGATATAGGTTTGCCTTTTAGATCAGTTATTTCTTTTATTGTGGGTGTTTCTTTTTTTATTGGTGCAGGGTAAGAAAGATCTACTATTGATTGGCTATTGATTGGCTTACTTGTATTAGGTTCTGGTTTAATTTCTCCATACCTAGTGAGTTTATCTATTTCTTCTTTATTTAGGCATTCATCTATGTGCCTATTTATTTCATCACTTTTGACTTTAATTTGACAAATTGGGCAATCTACAAAATTAGAGTCAGATATTTCCATCACACTAGGCTTTCTATCAGGTACTTTTGGCTGGACGAAATTGTCCTTGAACTCAGCCTTATTCTTTTCACTTGTTGCTTTCATGTTAAAATCATCTCCATAAATGTCTTTTAAAATAGCATTACCTTTTTTAAAGAAATCGTCAATTTTCTTTAATTTCACAGGTGGACCTTCATTTATTACTGAATTTCTTTTATTACTGGTCCTTTTTGGCACAATATTTTTGGTACTACCATCAATGTTCCCATACAATTTATTCGCCCATACCTCCTTAACTTTTCGTGTGACATCTTCAAGCGCTTTTGTGTTAGTTGTGGCATTAGCATTTGCTATAATACTATGTTTTTTCAGCCACACTTCTCTGACCGTGTCAGCTATGTTATCAGTTGACTGACTTCTAATTTTACTGCCACTGACGGTATATCCTTTGCCAGCAAATACCTGAACTGTAGGTTTCACTGGACTGTCTACAGAACCTTTCTGTGAGTCTACAGCGGTGTTCCCAACTGCGGTCTTTGTAAAGCCTTTAGTAAATAAGGTGTTATTGTTTTTTGGACAATCATTGTTGTTGATGAACTTAGTGATGTCACCCATTGGTTTCTGAACAGTTGCCTTCTTACCTTTCTCTGATTTCTCAGGTCCTCGGATCTTAATAAAGTTACCTCCACATTTTTTCAAATGGTCATCCCACCAGAAGTCTGTTGGGCCAGGCTTACGGTTCGTGGACCGACGAACAGTTCCAAAGAAGGGTTTTCTGTGCTGGCATGGGCCGTCGCATCTCCACCAGTGTATTTGATATAATTTCACCTAAAAAGGACAAATGGGTGCTTTATGTCTATCTGTCTTTGGAGTTGCATCTAAAATTTCCATTTTGATTATATTGAGACAAGAACTAGTTTAAGCTTTCAAGCCTGCTTGGAAGTTTAATTTGTAATAGCAGGGCTTCTTGCCAGTTCATTTACCAAGCTATCTTTTATTCTCAACTCAATGCCAGTTGCTCTCTACTGAGAAAGAAACCAACAATGACGAAAACATTCTCACCTCATCATGAAAGCTGTGATAAATAGTGATCCTGACACCAGCAGCTTGGTTGATCCTGTGCATGTGCGCTTTGAAGTTTGGCCCATGCCCGTCCCGATCTCGGTCATTGCCAGTGACAAAAAGGAAGGCATGGATCATCTCGTGAAGGAGGGTCTCTACCAGGTCCTTTCTTGGACGCAGTTTAAGAAGTGGCTCGCTGAGTGCTATGTCGCAAAGGCCTCCTCTGCCTTCGTAACTAGAAGTTTAAGTGATTTTATTTTTAGTAGGAAAAGGCCTCATGTTTACACTAACAGGTTGTAATGAAACATACAAAACTCACACCGTGTCCCAAAGGTGTAGGCGGAAAATAAAATTAAAACTTTTAGTTTCCTGGTGAGATCTGACAAAGATGCGTAGCGTTAACTATTTGCATACGAACAAAATTGTAAAGACGTGAAAGCTTATAGGAGGCTTTCAAGGCACGGTTGACTGCGGCTATGGTTTGCATCCTTTTTTTGGGTTAAAGGCACAATACTTACGAGCAAACCCCAGCACAGGAATACATCCTTTTGCTCCATCGCACGACAGCCCTGCTAGCGAGTTTAGTGGAGAAAAACATCTTGTCAAAGTTTATGAACAGTAAGTAAATATTCGGTGTCGGATCGATAAGTTCCAGCTCCGGATCCGCGAGATTCATCGTGGACGTCATGCCAGACGCTAATCATAGGGAATTGTGCAAAACTTCTCTCTTCCTAATAAAAGCTGCTATAGGTCTTTTTTTCGCTCCGATTTGTTTAGTTTTTCGACAATTTTTGACAGTGTCTGACGTATGTCAAGTAACAGAGTAACACAGATAAAAAATATTATGTTGCCAGAAAAATCTGGCAATTTACAATCTTACTGGTATTTTTTTAGGCTTGCGAGAAAAAAGTGCAGCCCGGAATCACAAAGCTTACGTGGACTTCAACAATGTCTGACGCTTATATTGCGGATTGTGTTACGCAGATTGGAGAAGTAAGCACTTTTTTTTAATGTGTAACAAAATTTACATTTTCTACTAACAAAATTTATGAATGCCTCGTTGAATTACTGGTATCAGTTATTACTGTGATTGTGTGCCAGAGGTCGTGGTTTTGATTTTCGCTGATTACATTTACCATTTATACATTTGTACAAATGACCTCATTGTGGGTGTTTTTCCACGTTTGTGATGTTCATGTCTGATTACCATAGCACAGTTTGGGGCCAGGGCTATCACTTGCCCTGGCCCCAAACTGTGCTATGGTGTTGTGTGGAAATTATAATTATTTTTATTGAACCGTTATAATTTAAAAACCTATTTAGAGGCTAAAAATTTCACCCATGCCGGGATTCGAACCCGCAACCTCTGGCTATCCGTACCAGCGCTCTACCAATTGAGCCAATGTTATAATTTAACGTTATAATTTATTTCAGCTTCAAGATTTCTTGACAACATACAAAAACTGCAACGTTAATTTGGCAAAAAACATGGAAAAAATTTGCGACACCCCACTTATTGAATTTGATATTTACAATGTTTTCGATATCAAAGATTTGCGTGTACTAATACGCAAAATGGAAGCTGATGCCGCTGCAAAAATATTACAGATATACAAAGAAATAATAACTTATATCGTTATTGTTTACGAAGGTTTCGAAGCACAAATAACTCAGGTTCATTCATACCTACTTTATTATGAAATACAAATTATTTTCACCAATTTTTGTAACAATCCGTTATACATACAATAAAGAATATTCTCATGTTAGTTTAATACTTTTTAATTATAGATGGCTGAGCATTGGATAAAGTATGTACGCAGATACGATCGCATGCTAGAGGATGCTTTGCGTCTTTCAATAAAAGCAACTATGCAAAACATGTACAAATGTGTTCATGGCGATGGTAGTCTAATTAAATATAAAGAGTTTTATCCTTTTCTATAAGTGGTATATATTTATAAGCTACACAATTATTTTTAAAGGTACTATGGCGCCACCACCTTTGATAACAATGAATCTATACTTAACTGGTAAAAACATAACTTTTCTTCCTGACGAGTCAGAATTAAGAGATACATTTACGACGATACTTGAAGAGATCATCCATCTTGTCAGTACCATTCCACGGCTTTACGAAAAATTTGCTTTGCCCGCCGGAGGCATGAGAAAGTTCTATGACGTAATAACCATAGATCCAGATAGCAATAAGTTGCAGTCTCTTATCGATACTGGTAAGATGAAATACCTAAATTAAGTACAAAAATTACTATTATGGATATTGTTTGTAACTATATTATAACTATAAATATTTCCCTAACGATTGGTTTCAGAAATTGATTACAATATAAACCTGGTGCATGATCATATAATGATGTGGGATCCTTATCGGCATATTTGGAAAGTAGAAAGAGATGAGTTTTTGGAAAAATACAAAGAAGATAAACACCCAGCTAAGGATTTCGATGAATTGATAATAAGCTACAGTGATTTGGCTAATAACGTACAGATACAAGAAACTGTTAATCAGGTAACGTAGGACAAGCAAACAATGTATTACAATACAATGAAGAATTTTAATATAATAACGTAAGATATTTCTTTTAGATTCATTTTGTCACACTGAATTCAAGTGAACTAAAGAAATCAATTATAGCTCATTGCCTCGTATGGCAAACAAAACTAGCCGAATTGCTACGCAAGATCACGGAGGAAGACATTGATAAAGTATATGCTTATGTGGAGAAGAGTAGTGAAGATGCAATGAAGGTGGGACTTTACTTATGTTTGATATCCTATCGCTGATTTTATTATCGTGTTGGCGTAACAAACGAATTATTACTCGTCTTTTAAAAACTGTTCAAGATGCCGAACACGCTTAAAGAGATGGCTACTTCAATAGCTTGTTACGAAAGTCTGGTAGCGGAGGTACCTGTGATTGAGGCCACGTTTCCTCCTATATCCGATCAAATGAAAACACTTGGTGCGTAATACCCAGCAATATAAGCATACCTATCATAGTGGTTTAATAACAAAATAATTGTTTACCAATTTTTTTTCAGAAAAGTTTGAAGTAGAAGTTAGTGCAGACATGACCACTCGCCATGATGAAATTCCAATGATTTGGGCTGAGTATCTTACTCTTCTTGAAGAAGCTAAGAAGCAATTGGAGTCAAATAAAGAAAAATTTAAGACAGAGTTATTAGAACAAGCTGAGGTAATCGATTTAAATGGACTTGTTCGAATACTTTGACTTTACGATCAAACTATTTGTAACCATTTTTATCTTATTATCAAATAGCAATTCAAAGAAACAGCGAAATCGTTTTGTGACGATTTCTATAAGTCTGCACCAATCAGTGCTGAAATTAGCGGAAAAGATGCAATGAGTCAATTGAAAGCATTCAGAGACCATCTTAACCTTTTGAGAGAACAAGAACAAGCAATCAGAGATGGACTCGCAGTTTTTAATTTGACGTAATGATTTATTTTACAGTAGTTTTAGACATGATTATATTCTTTTTATTGCACTGACCCGTCCTAAGGGTGGAGTTTTTAGCCTCTAAATAGGTTTTTAAAGTTTTAGACATACTTATTTGATATTTTTTCAACAAAATTAGGTGATTTTCAAATTTGATTTTGAAGGACGCCGGTGAATCTGGACCTCCAGAAAATGGAGAAGGAGCTAGAAAAACTAGAGGAAGTCTGGGGCTTGGTACATCAATGGGAGGAATCATGGGAGAAATATAAGACGCAATCTTTCTGGGAGATGGAGACTGATGAAATGGAAGATAATGTCATGTTCTTATTTAGGTACCTACTTGTAAAATTACGAAACTTTATTAGGTTCCGGCGTATTTACTTAAAATAACAATGAATAATATTCATTATGTTGAGACCATTTCAGAAACTTTAATCGACTATCACGCCAATTACGAGAGAAAGGATGGGACATTATTGATGCAACAAGAATAAAAGTTGATGCGTTCAGGAGAACTCTTCCACTGATAAATGATTTGAAAAACCCATGCATGAGACCTCGTCATTGGGATAGAATCAAAACTTTAATGAATGTGTAAGTTTTAAATAATTTGATAATATTACTTCCATGCACTTATTATAAATTTACTTAGATATTTCAGTCTAGGTGTATTCCATTTTTTGTGGTGTCATTGTCTAGTAACAAAATATAGCGTATCTTATTTAGGGACAAGAAAAAATATTGTTGTATGGACATTTTATTTGATGATAAATCAGTTGAATTAAACTAGTCTTTTATTTTACTACATACTTGAATATTTAATTAATTATTAACCATCAGTGAATTTGATCAAGATTCTGAAGATTTCAAGTTAGACCTCATTATGAAGTTGAATTTCCAAGCTTATGCCGATGAAATAGCAGAAATATCTAATGCTGCCACGATGGAACTAAATATTGAAACTGGCTTGAAGACTATTAGAGAAATTTGGAAGAATACTACTTATGAAATGCAGCATCATAAGGGTGACATGTACAAGATAAAAAACGTGGACGATGTCACTCAGGTTATTTTTTTCAAGTTATAATGAGATGTTTTCAACACAAATTCGCAAAGCACTTCATAGATGGCGGTTATAGGCGTGCAAATACAAGAACAGGGACACATCTGTAAAAATTTTGCTCAGCATGGATTAATTTTGACAGCCGTATTCCGATTCTTCTGTGACCACGCCTCTCAGCGCAACTTGTGCTGAAAACGGCTCATAGCTACAAATGTCTAATACAGGAATTCCGTTTCATAACTTGCTATACCCAGTACCTTCATAATAAGTCGTTTTTCTTTAGTTTTTGGAGGATCATCAGGTTCAATTATCTTCAATGAAATCTACAAAATATGTGGAGCCATTCATAAAAGAGGTGGATTACTGGGAGAAATCTCTAGGATATGTGGCAGAATGTATTGAGGTGGGGCTTATTTCTGTAAATTTGTTATTCTTTGTAAATGGCTTATAAGTTCGCAAAAATCTAAACTGATTACCTTTTTCAATAGATTGCTTTACAAGTGCAACGCCGCTATCTTTATTTGGAGAATATATTTAGTGGTGAAGACATACGGAAACAGTTACCGGCAGAAGTGAAAATATTTGATGATCTTTCAAACGATTGGACTGATATCACTCTGAAGTATATAATATTATACTATAATTTCGTTTTTATAAACTTATTCAGATCCAATAGTAATCAACATGTTTTTTACAGTATGCACAATGGTGTTAATGCTATAGAAGCTTGTCTGTACAAACCAGCACCTTACTTATTTAACAAACTTAATACTATGGTCGATAATTTGGATGGCATTTTAAGACAGCTTGAAAAATATCTTGAAACGAAAAGGCAATTGTTCCCGAGATTTTATTTCATTTCCAACGACGACATGTTAGAGATTTTAGGAAACTCCAAGAAACCACAACTAATTCAAGTGCATCTAAAAAAGTTGTTTGATAATGTGAACAAAATCAGGATTGAGAAGGTTAGTTTGAAAAATCATTTAACAAGCATAAACTATGTATATAAAATAATATTATTAATTGAAGTAATTAGTGGAATTTGTTTATTGTTCAAAAGCATAATGTGGGTTTGTACATCACATAAACTATTTATCTATTAAATTATAATTGCATGCTCATAATTTTCTTAGTTGTTAACAGTAGGTACATCATTAATATAACTAAACAAGCCTTGATCAGTAATAGAAAGAAATGTACAATGGTGTTTGCTGGCCCTTATACTAAGCTAAAGCCTGTATGATAAGAGCCAGTAATCTCTGTTTGTAGAGCAAGATAGACTAGTACCGAATGTTGTGGCTGCTTAAAGAAAATAAGTTTAATTAAATGTAACAGAAAGTAGCATGTGTAATATAGAGATATTACCATACCTATAATTATAACATTATAACAACAACTACATTTACAGTTTTTAATTTACAGTATTCATCTCATATTCAGTAATTGCATTTAACAAAAACAAGTTAACCCCTCTATCCCAGCCCTACGAAACTTGTTCTTGGGATCGGAAATTGAAAACCACTGGGAGAGAGGAGTCACGCACGCCGTCATACTTTGTGATTTGGCGAAAAATAATGTTAATGTTAAGGGATGTATCATCAAAGGGTATTATTTCAGCTTTTATTTAGTAATTTCCAACAGCTCTTCAGTTTCACAATATGATAATTTAGACAGAAATTGGGCGGATCATATAAGCAGTATGGGCCCAGACAAGTGGGTAAAAATTGTTCCTTTCACTGACTGGGTTCCACGTGACGGATATTTTAAACGTGACCCACCTATAGAATGAACCATGCTGGAAATCCAACTCCTTTTTGGTTTACTTTCTCGCGATTGCGACTACAAAATTAGCTTTATACAATAAGAATATACATATTAGGTACGTTACGGACAATTTGAATAATTAAAACTCATAGTATTTTCTAAGGTTAACGCGAGCTGTAGACATAATTAAAACTCCGGTCATCCGGGACCACGGCACCTGAAAAAGTGCCGAAACGTTGGAAAATTGTAAAAATGTAATAAACGAGCATAAATCCGTATAAAAACAGTTTTAATAATTAAAACTCACTTGATAGATGCGATGTAATGCGCCTGTTAGAAAATAGGACGGATTTTCTTAGTAAGCTAATATTATGTACTTACTGCAGTTGTGGCAACATTTTTTCACTGTAATTAATCTGTGTTTTGTTTGACTGCTTTTTGCACGCTTTTTGTTTTGATTTTTGTAGTACATACATACAAATACAACGTAACGTAATCATATTATTGGCGCACTTTTTACGTAAATGTGGTGTTCTTTGTTTTATCTCGATCTGCTTTGTAAAAAGGTGGTAAAGTAAACAAAGCAGTGCTTTGTTTACTTTACCACCTTTTGGTTGGTGGGTAAAGTTGGTTTTTACTATGTTCTGATTTTGAATAAGTGTTGTGTTCGTGTTCGATCTAAAAACACGAGTGGTTATATACTCTTTGCACGGAACTGTGAATGTGAAAAAATGGCAAATCCAACACCGAAAACAGAGTGTTATTTCCTGCCGATGAGTAAAGTTGTAAGTTTCTTTTATCAAATACGCAGGTTAGTTTCGTTTCGTGCTAAACTTTTTTATTTTTAGGAAAAAGTAGCCGAGTTAGCTGAAGATCCTGGTTCGAGCTTCAAGCTTTCATACTGTAAGAGGAACCTGTTCATGCTGCAGTCATGGAAATCGGTGCCTGGTTCTTCGAGGACCAGAGAATGGTAAGACAATTTTCTTCCTGTCAACCCAACAACCCTTTTTTTAATGGTAATTCCAATTAAATCGTACCACTTCTATAGATGAGTTAATCCCCGCTTATTACACTTTCGTGCCAGAACAGTTAATCCGATCTGGATTAAGAAAATGAAATTCTAGAATTGCACATAAGCCACTTTTATATTGGAAAAATATGCAACAAAATTTTCATGCAAATGAAGTCTCGGGTGGAAAATAATTTATTTATCTCAACTAAACTGTACAAATTCATCACCTTCACAATTCACATCTTTGCTATAGCAATATTGAAGACATTGTCATTTCAAGAGTGGTGGTAGCGAAGTGTTAGAAACCCCGGCCTCTTAATTGGGAGGCCATGGGTTCAAATCCTGTCATGTACCATTGGGTTTATTTTCTAAGTTATCTACACTTGTGAATTATAATAGCAATACCATGCGCTAACTGTGAAGGAAAACCTTGTGAGGAAACCCTAGTGTCTCAAGTGTTAACATATTATATCTCAGAGCTTGCTAAGTACAATGGCCCGACTATGAGGCCAATTCCGGAAATCTCAGGTCTATTGTTATTTCAGTTCTATAGAGTTCAGATACCACAAGGCCCTGAAGCGGGCCATAATGACTCACGATTGGGACAAACTACTGTTCCTGCTCCTGAAGTGGCCTAATTCTGAGCACAACTCTATCAGCAAACGCATGCTGCAGAGATATGACACTTATTTGAGGGTGAGTTAGATTTTAAATTGCAGATCTCTCCACATTTCAAATGCAGATTTTCTCGACAAAAAACATTAGAAATTAGTAAATTTAATTACAAATTCAGTCAATTTCATAACTTTATTTAATACAATATAACTTCTAACAGACATGTCTTTAGGTTTTTAGCTTGTAGAAGCTAAAAATCTAAACCTAAAGACTTGTTAGAAGAAAATAATGTATAAACAAAAGTCTTAGCAAAACCAAATGGTGTTATTTATTTTTAATACTACTATTTACATTTAAGATAAACTTGGCCGTATATGTCATTGTATTGTATCTTTGTAAGTATTCTGGCATTAAGTAATTATTTTCTGTATAAAATCTGCCATTAAAGACTGCCATTTATCCAATAGTAAATTTTCCAAGGAATGTAATATTGTTATAGATAGAAGGGGCTAGTCAATCTAATGAGAAATATGGTAATTTATAAATATAAATCATATTTAAAATACACCATTCCAAAATACCAATCCGGACTTGGCCCCTGTGGTGGAGTATGGCCTATACCTTCCTTAGGGAAGAGACCCGATGATGACGTTTTACGGATGATGATTCCTTAGAACACTCATCTAGTCCAGTTTGTATGCATCCAGTTAGCCTGCGGTAAAGCCAAACTATTGAAAACACACTTGAGGAGTGTTTTAGGGAAGTCCCTTTTATAATAAAATTAATGTGAACCTTTATTTCTAGGCCTACATGATCCTGATGCTGAACCACCCAGCGGCTAAGTCCCAGTCACTGCTTATGGAGCATTTTCACATGGTCCTCGGCTGCAGACATGATGAGGACAAGAAGGCGCTGATGAAGATCCTGGTCAGCCTCCCAGAGAAGCTCCGAGTCAGGGATTCCAGAGTTCGGGAACTTGCCGAGCCACCTATAAGAGGTGGGAGTGAACAGAGGTCCTTTAATGGATTTGAAAGACAGAACAGGACAGAACATCTCAGAGACTCAAGGCTCCAGGAGAATATAGAGCCATTTAGTGATGGCAATGAAGATGTAATGCCTGGTAGAATGCAGATGGAAGGTGTGGAAATAGTGCAGAATGAACTCTTAAAGTCTTTGTTAGTAATGGATGATGAAGAATGAAGTTGTTTTCAACCTTGTTCAACCTCGTAAGAAGTAAGCGGATCATAAAATTTTTTGTTGTTTTAAGTGAGAATTGTTTTAGTAACTAGAGTTTAAAACCGGAACTAATTTAATTGTTATAATAATTTTATTGAGTTGTCATACAAAGCTCTTGTGAGAGTTGTACATTAAATAAACTTTAATATAATCCTCCTGTTTGATTGTAACACCTGTTATTTTTAGGCTTGTTCTGTGATCTACTTAACTAAGAAACAAATAATTGAAGGTGAGAATATTCTCTATGGTACACAAGGATAAAACAAAAATGAAATATTTACAAAGATACAGTGTAATTAGCATCCAACTTTTATTAATCTTGTATTGACAATACGATTTTCGGTTCTTCACATTTTACATTAGCCTGGCTGCTTTTTACGTAATGTTTTATGTTCTTATGTGTTGATTCACATATACTGATAAGGTTCAGTACGTGTAGAATCACACATCAGTCTGATTAAATCAACACAGACCAGCAGCTTCAGCATTGCACTGTTGGTGTCCTGTGAAGGAAACTGCCTGGCTTATGGAAGTGCTAAAAATCCAGCCACTATTAATCATTTAGTACCTACTTGATTTGTGAAAATGGCCTCACCTGGTTGCCACATTTCCACATTTGTGATGTCCTGCCCATAATTATGTCCTGGTCCCAAACTAGGATGAGTATCCTAGTTTGGACCAGGATATTTGTGATTGTGTTGTGCGAAAGTTAGTTAATTTGAGCTCGCGCAATAAATGCGTCTGTTAATGATTTAGTTATCTCGTAATGTTTTACGAGATAACTAAATCATTGAAAAAACTAATTAATGTAAAAAGTTTCTTATTTGCAAAATAAAAGCTTCGTAAGTTCTGCCATTGCATTTTAACCCTCAATAAGGCATGGGTAGTATGATTTTTTTTATTGGTTTTGGACTCTATTTCAAGGTGATAAAGTTCAATTTAACGTGGGAACTATTTTCCCCTTGGCCACTTAAGGGTTAAGTAGTATAGATCTACACATTATTAACCGAGATTGCTTGAATTACTGATTTTTTGTCGAAAGAGTCAGACATAAGTTCAAGTTAGTTTTTTTTTTTCAAAAACAAAGATACCCACTCCCGAAAATGTCGCTATCAACCCTTTATGTCCCCACTGCTGGGACACGGGTCTCTTCCTGCATCGCAGCAAGGTAAGGGAATACGAAAATGTATACTTTTATATATTTTTTAGCTTTAATACTAAGTTCCAAAAAATAAACCAGTTTTCTTTCTTTTGTTTTTACTTTCTTTGTTACAAAAAGGTTGTCACTCGAATAAAACTTTTATGCCACACCTGGCAATAGGTAAAGTTCTGGCCAAGTGTAGACATAAAAAGATGTACACAACACGGGAGGTAACAAAGAAAGCACTCGATCGCATATTTACGTCCCTCGCTTGCAGCTCGGGCCGCAAACTTCTGCGATCTCGGCCTTTCTTTGTATTACCACCCTAGTTGTGTAATGTACTATTATGGCGGCTGTACAGTACACTTAAAACGTAGTGGTTATATACTCTTTGAGTACACTCGCCTGAGAGCCAGCGAATTTATCTTACCTAGGTACATTGCGGGATTATGGCCATTAGCCCCCAATGATGGCACAACCTTGCGCTCATTAGGGCAGGGCTATGTCCAGCAGTAGACTAATATAGCCTGAAGAAGAAGGTACATTGCGAGTTTCACAGGACGATCCCATAGTGCCTATTGTGTGAAAGCCGCGACGAATTATTAACTCCCGGGCTCTAGGGCGAGCTTGTACAGCTCGCCGTGAGGCAAGTTTCCCAATCCGCATTCATTTGGCGCTTTCAGAACGCAGTCGGCCTGCCGGTGGCCAAGGCTATGATGTCCGAGGACGGAGAATGCGTCGAGTGGAAGTACAACTTGGTGCTGGACGGGCCTGCGGAAGTCTGGCTCTTGGGCCTGGAGCATACAATGAGGGTCGTTCTGAGAGATGTATGTGGGTTTGCGTTAGTAGATAGTTTCGGGTGTACCTACCTACTGTCTTGTGTAGAGTTTGCGTAATTGTATTTATGAGCTTGTAGAATCAAGCGCGACAAGGCGGTGTTACAACGTCGCGCTTTCTAGCTCATACTCGCTTCTTCTTGGTCGGTATGATTCCTAGATAGAATGGTATCAACCCTTTGTATGTCCGCACTGCTCTGGTACGGGGTCTCTTCCTGCATCGCAAGAAGGTCAGACCATACTCCTGGCGCCGGCTGAAGTTGGTGAAGACGTTTTGTTGCGGGTTGACATTGCGTGCCACACGGAGTTTCCGTAGAGAAGGAATTTCCATACAGATGT
This sequence comes from Yponomeuta sedellus, assembly GCA_934045075.1. NCBI lineage: Eukaryota > Metazoa > Arthropoda > Insecta > Lepidoptera > Yponomeutidae > Yponomeuta > Yponomeuta sedellus. The sequence continues at coordinate 24,531,246 of OW203724.1, forward strand.
TGTTTGGTTTTTATTTACAAACGACATGCCCGATCGCAATGAAACTTTGCCAATGCGTTTAGGTGGTTTAGAGAAAACACGTCAAGGTTTTGAAACAGCCGTATGGTATTTCAGCATATGATCCTGACACGAGCGGCGCTCCGGAAGGCTAAGTATCAGCGCGAGGCGTGGATCAACGACTGGCCTGGGCAACTCGGCATTACATGTAGCAAGGTATACAACATCGCGTCTGCATCGGTAAATAAGTATACTACAAACGAAATAAGAAAAAAATAACATAAAACAATCGAGAAGGGAACTGCGAGGTGTAGGTCCAGTGCTCAGATGACCAAATTTTGGACGTGCGGCAAGTTGATCGACCAATCAGATAGTTTCAATTTATGGCAGGCCGCGCGCCTTTGTTGCTTTTGGTTGATTCTACGTCATCGATGCAGGGTGACTATTAGTTTGGCAATATAAGCGTGAGCGAAATAGGTAGCGCTACTGCGGCAATCAATTCTGCACCTTAACCGTATCGGTTAAAGATCATGTTGAATGTACTTATAGCTTCGGGTACTTTCGTTACACTTCTTCCTAGTCTGCGCGAACGTAGGTTTCCCGACTTTTATGATGTGTAGTACTGCACCTACCTACGTAGAATCGAAGGCGAAGTCTGGTACATACAATAATGTACGAGTATATGTCATCCAGCCGCGGAGATACCGGATCGGTAGAACGCGAGCTTCTCATTAGGGGGGTCGGGGCTTCGACCTGACACATGTGCCAATGGGTTTGTTGTCCATACGCACATTTATGATTTTGCAGTACCTAGTTATACCACTTGCTAACGGTAAAGCAAAACCTCTTAAGGAAACGTGAGTGTTTTACATGTTTCATAGCTTGAATTTGCCCATCCGCGGTGGACACGCGATTTAAGCCGGCACTCTCTCTTTGAGAGAAGACCTAGTGCGCCCTGCAGCCTATAGAGGTCCCACTGTATAATTTCATATGGATAAATTTTATATGTGTGCATACATACGTACATATATACCTAACTATAATCTCGGGGAGGGTGGGCAGTGGTCACGCTTTGCCACGGTCTTGATTTCTCTATCGCTTCATCAATGGCAAAGGTACCCCATTTTCCAAACACTATTGATCTCAAACACCATAGAGTTCTTACCTAATAAGAACTCTAATAATGAGGGTAATATAGTTTCTCGTTCCAGCAATAGCAACATACAAGCGAGTCTTACCCAGGTTTTCTGAGTGTTGTGCGGTCAGCTTTTCTGCGACGCAACATCGCAGCCTCATCTTTAGATATTATGATGGCATCATTATCAAACAACAATACCTACGATCCCTTTCGTATTGACCCATGCCCCAGCACGGGTTGTGCATCGCAGGAAGGGCCATACTCCACCACGGGGGCCAAGTCCCCAAGTCCGGGTTGGTGGAGGTGTAAGACAGTGGCGGACATTACTGTCTAAAGTAATTTAGCCGCCCATAATGACATGGCTTAACGACTGCCGTACATGGCAGTATAATAATGACACGGCGGTACATGACAGCCGGCACCTTGCGAAGCTTGGAAGCTCTCGGAAAAAATGCCACGAGCGGTGGTCACGGGATGGTCACCCATCCAGCACCTGACCGCGCCTGTTATTGCTTAACCTTAGTGACTGATTCCAATCACTCGGTTCCACTAGGCCAGGAGCGCTTCATCAATATTACCAGTAATTAGTCGCTGCAAGCACGCCAGTTTTATACGCTTTTCTAACGTATAACAGATCCAATGGACAACCGAATGCAACCGCGCTCTGTGCCGCTGTGAAATAATGCAGGAAAAGAAGCCCCTGAAGAAACTGCGCAAGAAACAGAACCTTATACTGCTGACGCTACAGATGATGTCGCGGAAAGAGATTGCGAAGATCCTGCGCTGCAAAGTGAACGCTCTCTGCGTCATAGAGATACATTCGCGGGACACCGTGGATCGGATGTACAAATTGGGTGGGTGTGCCGTCTCTTTGTTCCTTTTTCTGCTTCTGACCTTCCAGCACGTGTTTTTGAACTAAAACTATCATAACACTGCACATTATTCAGTTAAATCCGGATTATTTACTTTAATTAAATTTCTCGATTAAATTAGGTAGGTACTTAATTTTATTTCGGAATCGTCCCCATACACTTACACAATGAGTACCTATATTGGGTAATTTTAAAAACCTATTTAGAGGCTCTGTGCCCCTAAATTGGTTTAATCGGTGCCCTGGCACGGTTAGCCAGAGGTCGCGGGTTCGAGTCTCGGCATGGGTGGAATTTTTAGCCACTAATAGGTTTTTAAAATTGTCCTTAGCACGGGTTAGTGCATTAAATAAAAGAATATAATATTGGGTAATATTTTTAATTGTTTTATAATTTAAATATCGAACTTTTTTGACCCACGGTAGCTCAGTGCGTAGAACAGTGGACTCGGGAGCGAGACACCCAGGTTCGATTCCCAGCGCGGGCATGTACCAATGACTTTGTTTAGGAGTTAATACGGACTAACTACAATACCTTGAGACGAAACCGAAATCTATAGCATCTGCATGAAAGTTAACATCAAATTAATAACTTAATTAGAGGCTTTTTAAAATTGCACTGTATCTCCAGGCTGCATGAGCGTGCAGGCGTTCGAGTGGTTCTCGCAGCTGAAGTTCCAGTGGGACCGCGAGAAGGAGGACTGCTTCATCCGGCAGACTAACACGCTGTCCGTTTACACTTACGAGTACATCGGCAACTCGGGCCGCCTCGTCATCACACCGCTCACCGACAGGTGAGATACACGGATTATTATGGCGGCTGAGAGCTAGCGAATTTATCTTTTAAAAACTTAAGCTACAACAAAAATGTCAATGCAAAAAATGTCACGTACAATTATTAGGTACATTTTGTCAGCAAAAATTCGTTTCCGTCATGAAATGAAATGAAAAGGTTTTATTCAAAATAGCGCAGAAACTGCGGCTTTCATGAACGTTACAATTTAAACTACGTGTTAATTTCAAAATCTAGATCATTTTGGAGAAAAAATGGACAAAAGCACTCCAAACTTCTCGGACGAAGTCTTTTCAAAGTCCTTAATTAACAGAGTTTGCATAATTATTTTAAAACATAGAACTCTTGCATTACACTGGCTTTAATTCCAGACATCATTGGCATAATGGCATGTAAATAATCCTTTGTAGTAGCCCGTTTGACATAAAGTGTATTTAGGACATTTTTTTTGAACCGCGTTCCAGGCAAGCTTAATATCTCTTCAGGGATTTTATTATAGAAACGTATACACTGCCCCACGAAGGATGTACTAATCTTTGCCAGCCTAAATAGTGGGAACGAGAGTTAATATTTATTTCTAGTATTTATTGTATGGAATCATGCGTTACTTTGCGGAAATCCATAATAGCATTAAAAAGAGAAAATTACTTTGCTAAATTCCGCCAAAAATCCCACAAGCACCATGCGGTTAGTTAATGCACCGCCCTCCCTCCCATTTTTTCAAGCAGAAGCAAGACACGAACACACCAATAGGTACTTGTGTGAGAAAACAACGCGACGCGTTTCGCCTCTAACACGAGGCATCCTCAGGCCCCAAGTGCAAGTGACCGTTTACGGAGTGTTTTTGCGTTTGTTTAAAAGTTGCTTTCACTGAATAAATTTTCTTTTTTTACCCTTTCTAAGCCAACCCTCAATGAATCCGTCAGGTGTTACATCACGCTGACGACGGCTCTGAACCTGTTCCGCGGCGGCAGCCCGCAGGGCCCGGCCGGCACCGGCAAGACTGAGACCACCAAGGACCTGGGCCGCGCGCTGGCGCGCTGGGTCGTCGTCACCAACTGCTCCGACGGCCTCGACTACAAGGCCATGGCCAAGTGCTTCGCTGGTCAGTTGAACTTTTCTCGGGTTTAAGTTTTTTTTAAGTAGGGTAATTTTTTTACCCGGCAAACGTAGTGTAGGACGCCCTCCGACCAGGTGACGATCTGTGAAAAACTGTCGGCAGATGCTGGATGCGGCAAGCTGAAGACAGGGCGCTATGGCGCTCATTAGGGCAGGGCTATGTCCAGCAGTGGACTACATAATATAGCCTGAAGAAGAAGAAGGGCAGGTTACACTTGACCCCAGTCACGCCTGATGGTAAACGAAGACGGCGTCTGCGGTGTTACACTACAAGGTCATGGCCAAGTGCTTCGCTGGTCAGTTGAACTTTTCTCGGAATTTAAAAACCTATTTAGAGGCTAAAAATTTCACCCATGCCGGGATTCGAACCCGCAACCTCTGGCTATCCGTACCAGCGCTCTACCAATTGAGCCAATGGGCGACTCACGGCATCAGTGAAATTTCGAACCTCTTTACACTTTTCTCGAAAGTTTTTTTTTAAGTAGGACAGGTTACACTTGATCCCATATGGTAAGCGAAAACGGGATCTACGGTGTTACGTGCTTACCTGTTAAATGCCGGTTAACTCTACTTTTAAAACATCTAGGTTACAGGTCTCCGGAAAGACAGACGATGGCGGCGTGTTCCGCAACTTTGCCGTTATTTGCGAATTTGCGGAATTCTTTATTAAATGATGATAAAAAGTGTTTTTGAATATAACGTGTAACGTGAGTTTGATGAGAATAGGCAGTCCGAAAGATTTTAATTCCTGTTCCATGGGGACACCTTTGTTCTTTACAAAAAAACCTATACGAGTCGGTAGTAAACTAAAGTTTAACGAAGGTTATTTTTATACCTATGGGAAAACAGCTCGCAGTGTCACGCCCGGGTAAACAAACAACGTAAGATAATCACTAGTAGTTAGACGTCATCAAAGCCATTCAAAGCACAGGTGAAGTGTTACCTAAGCGTGACGTCACGCGGTGTGATGGGTGTTTCTGTCAAAATTACTAAAAGCCGTATTAAAATTATTGGTAATATCTTTTTTTATTTAACTAAATGAGGGTTTTAAATGCTTTTAATGTACATTCCCCTAGTATCGTAGAATCTTTAATTATCTGATACTGTCGTCACACCCATTCGGTTTTGATTAAAGAGTTCCTTCAGTAGTTAATTGAATAACTTGAATCAAATTGAATGTTATTTAAATAAAATAAAACTGAACTGATCTAAATTAATGAATAAAATCGAAATAAACTAAATCTAGCTAAAGCGAATTGAATTTGACTAAATTGTATTAAAATTATTGTAATAGGTTTGATTTCATTCGATGGAATTGAAAAAGATTATGAAGATCACGGTTATGATAACCACGCTCATATATTAACGATACGTTCACTAACAAAACTGACAACAGACACGTTCCGTTCACATCCTCCAGGCTGTAGCTGAAAATCAGCGATCTGTTCTACCGAGCAGATAATGACGCTGAGATACGGCCATTTTGTACTGCTGCATCACACACACGCCATACAATGGTTTTCATGCCTTTTTTTTTGTTGTCTTAAGTCATGTATGCATAACTTTTACGTATTATTTTAAGCTTTTGTTTTTTTATTTGTTTGTTTGAAAAGTGTGTGTGTTTCAAAAAGTGCAAATAAATAATTATCTTATCTAATTATCTTAATCACACCAATGAGCTGTTGGTGCCGGCTGTCATGTAATAACAGTTGAAAAGCCATGTCAGAGGCCTTATGGCTTGATAAATTCTGAAAGTAAGGCCCACCATTGCTTTACAATCCTCCACCAACCCGGACTTGGCCCCCTTGGTGGGGACATACAAGAGTTGATATAGGAATCACCCCTGTCTCCCAGGCATAGCCCAGAGCGGGTGCTGGGGCTGCTTCGACGAGTTCAACCGCATCAACATCGAGGTGCTGTCGGTGGTGGCGCAGCAGATCCTCTCGGTGCTGCAGGCGCTGTCGCTCTTCCAGAAGCGGTTCGTCTTCGAGGGCGCCGAGATGCGGCTCGACCCCAACTGCGGCATCTTCATCACCATGAACCCTGGGTGAGGACCGTCCAAAGATAAGACTCTGGGATTTACATAAGACCGCCATTCACGAATGCTGAGTTGGGATCAAGTTCTAAAATAATTGAGATTTGAGTTTAGTTCTCGAAATTCATGGTTTGCACAAGTTGGCTGGAGCCCAAATCCGGCATTCGATCTGAGCTAACACTGATCAATTCTGAGAGAAAACTTGGTCTAAATTCCAACAGTCTCAAGGATCTGCCTAGGTAGTACGACCACGCCAGTCGCGCGTTCACAATGTCAAAAGTCGCGACTTTGCAGTACCTACATTAATTGTCAAATTCTGACATTTCACCGCCACAAAACGCGTGACTCATGCCATTGTACTACCCGGGCTGGTTCTAAAGAAATGTAAAGATTGAAATGAAATGAAATTTATTTGTTGTCACACACACATTTTACTTTTCATTTTAAAAGTTTGTTTCACTGTATAGTTGACTGCGAATCCTAATAATCATGAACTCTGGGTAAGGACACCGTCCAAAAATGGATATGTACCTATTTTAGTGCATGTAGGTAGGTGGGTAGATGCAAATCACTGTCGTACACACCGCCAGGCTGGGAGTGTCAGATAATCATTGGTCATTAACAACTTCCCTGTCCAAGGTATAATTCAATTCCAATTCCCCACGTCCACAGTTAGATAGTTGTAGGTATGTCCGAATATGTAATGAAAATGAGTAATATGTGACTCATGTAGGTATAGTCTGTTAGCTTTTAGAATATATCTCAAGCTTTAGAGTAGGCTTCGGTTTTCGCCAATTTTCGCCGGTTTTCGTACTGATGATCGAGTTCTGATTTCGAAATTAAGCGTCATATTAGTTCCGATATTTCTATTACACGAATATATCCGATTCTATCCGATAGTAGCCGAGGTATATTCTAAAAGCTAACAGACTATCATTCACTCCCATACACTCCTCTGAGTCATATACGACTCTTGGACAGGGAAGTTGTTAAGCCGGACGGTCGTGTCAGGATTCCAAGAGAGCGCGTGACTGAGCCAGTAATATGCTACCTAGTAAGTATTACAATAAAAGTTTTTATCTACTCTGATACTATAATACAACGATTTTAAAACTGAAAACAAAACTCTTGTGACATATACGTAGCTACGGTCTTGAAGGAGAGTGATGTGGCGAGCACATGTGAACTCTGCGCGCGCACTACAAACTCCAACATTCCTGCATCGCGCAATCAACGTGTTTCAATGACATACCATAAATACAATGTCTAACTAACAATACTTGGACCGGCCGTCCCCAGGCATACGATCTGCCTGGCGGGAACTTTCCCTATATAGTGGAGGAGCACGATCACCCGCTCTTCCCTATAAACATTACGCATAGGCCAAAAAAAAAGTTTTATTACGATACAGGTCTTGTATGGACACCTGTATCATAATATAACTTTTTAATTATAACGATACACCAATACAACCTCCAGCTGAACTAAGAAGGTTGAAACTCTACTTTTAAAAAAGGTTTCAATCACAGATATCTGTGGTTTCAATGAACAAGTCCGCGGCGACCAACACGCATGCGCAATCGATGTTTGCGCCTTAGCGTTATTACTATCTACGTTTGCGATTTAAAAAATGAACGAAATTCGACAGGTACGCGGGCCGGACGGAGTTGCCGGACAACCTGAAGTCGATGTTCCGGCCGATCGCCATGTGCGTGCCGGACTCGCTCATCATCGCCGAGAACACGCTGTTCTCGGACGGGTTCACCGCATACAAGCTCAACGCTAAGAAGGTGCGACTTTAGACCCACTTGCCTTTCTTGTTATGTTCAGATATGATTTGAGGCTTGACCAGGAACACTCCGTTTTTAATCAAATAAAATGAAAAACTTTCTATTCAGTGCAGGGCCGAAACGTTACAAATTAGAAAGAAAGACTAACCCCCAGTTTCTCGTACACTAACAATCTGTTAATCTACTGTTAACAGCTGTCAAAGGTTCTTTTTGTATGCACTTTGGCCAAGTGACAGTTGTTAACAGTAGATTAACAGCTTGTTAGTGTACCGGAAACCGGGGCTTAGTAACAGTGTTCCCACACTAGGCACAGACTGTATCGTTTGCGATGACGGTTGTTTATAATTTTTTATCTTCGACTTCTTTTGGTGCCATTCCTATCGATATCAACCCTTGCATGTCCCCACTGCTGGGGCCCGGGTCTCTTCCTGCATCGAAGGAAGGTTAGGAAATCCTCCACCACGGGGCCAAGTCCGGGTTGGCGGAGGATTGTATGACAGTGGCGGGCCTTACTGTCAGAAGTTTCCGTAAGGCCTCTAACATGGCCTAACGACTGACATTACATGACAGCCGGGACCAACCGCTTAACGTGCCTTGCGAAGCACGAAAGTTGAATGTATGACAACAATCTTCACCCTGAAGGAGTAACATTTAAAAAACGGTCCTTCAAGGTGGAACATGTGCATGTTCCAATGCAATGTATGCCTGTAGGTAAATGTTATGTTATGTGTATAACATAACATTTACCTACAGGCATACATTTCTTCTGGCCCCACACTAGGATACCCTGTGTCGTGGAAAACAGATACAACTACATCACAAACATCCAGGACCTGAAGTGTTTTTTTGTCCCCAGCCGGGGTTGGAACCCGGAACCTCTGCATGGTAGGCAGATGGGCTACTGCGCCACAGAGGCCGTCTGTACCTCAATTTGCGTGTCTTCTTCTTATATGTTACAACTGCGTTTGCGTGGTATAAGGTACCTCTGTACCTTATACCACGCAAATGGAGTTACGGGGAAATGTTGACACGAAAAGAAGAAGATACGTTCGTTTGCATTCGCGTAACCAAGAGAAACGGAATGAATGACGTCTTCTTGATGTGTCAACTTAAATTTGTCAACACAGAAGTGTTGTCATTACGTAAAAAACGAATACTTACTTCTATTTTACTTTCAAGAAAATATTGTGTGTGCTACGTTGATGTTTTTTTAAATACTTCTCTTTAGTGGAGTACCTTTTAAAATATAAATGCCTTTGATGTCATAAGGTTTTTGTTTACACAAGTCTATTATTTTTGGTTTTAAAAAATCTACCCGGGCCAACTATATATTTTGTTATGGTATCACTGCTGCCTCTTTTCTTTTTTGCATCGAATTAAAAAACGGACTTTAGCAAAGTTACTTTGTGTTACTTGTGAACTCCCCCAGGTGTTCACTCTGTACCAGCTGGCGACGCAGCAGCTGTCCAAGCAGGAGCACTACGACTTCGGGCTGCGCTCCATGGTGGCGCTGCTGCGGTACGCCGGCTCCAAGCGCCGCGCACATCCGCTGCTGCCAGAGCAGCAGGTCAGCCTTGCCTCACCACCCGACTGCTGAGCGTTTACTACTAAGTAGACCTGGGCAAAGTGTGTCCTTAGAGGCAGTTGTTATATCTCATATCTTTGCTCACCGAGATACACTATATCTCTATCATATCTCGCTCACCACTTGTGTCCTAGCTCATACGACGTCCAATCAACTAAGTGCGTGTGGAAACAAGATACACAAGTAGTGAGTCAGTCTAGTCATAGACCAAAAATATCTTCTTGGTCTATGGTCTAGTCTACCTATTCCCTACTTTATCCAGATCACACGTTTCTTTTGGTGAACTTTCTCTCATCGCTCGTTATGGTTACGACGAGAAATGCGCCCGAATGTAACCGATGTCATACGATGTTGATCTCGCTCTCGCGCATTGTGTGTGAGCTGGATAAAGTAGCAGGAGATGACTACCGTACTGAGTTGAGAGTATGTGTGTGGGAGCCAGATATAGTTGACATCTCTGGGATATGAATGGGACACACTTGACGGCGAGGGACTTGTGTGTCCACTCATATCTGGCTCTTGAGTTACCCGAGGCTACTACTAAGCAGGCGGGACGTACACGATTAGATAGATTGATAGAGAACACTTTATTGCACAACCAGAAAAATATTACAACCATGATTCTTAAATCTAAGTAATGTTATACAATTGGCGGTCTTATAGCTAAGAGCGATCCCTTCCAGACAACCTTTGGATGGAGTGGATTGCATGAAGAATATAGTCGGTACATGGTGCATGTACATAAATAGTTAAATCACGTTTATGATTACGTTGTATAAGAGAAAATAAACATAAGAAAAGTTGTAACGTAGAAGAAGATTAAACATTTACAGCCTTATTCCAAAACGCGGTCTAAATTTAGTACTGGGATTGTTACCAGGTTTAAACCATAGACCAAGTAAAATGTTATTACAAAACGAAGTTTATCGCTACGTCAAGGACTATCTATGGTACTAAAGTTAAACTTCTGATACCCCTAGTTTATCCATGGACTAACCACCAAGTTGACGTTTGAATTTGATTGCAATAAATAATTGATATTATGGACGCCACTGATATGATGGATTTCGATGATTTGGACGATTAGGCCATGATTTGGACTTCGTCATCGTGTGAATCCCTTCAAATTAAGTGACGAAGATTTTCGATACAAATATAGGTTCACGTTTTTCTTCAAATTTTCAATTTTATTATTATAATAATCAACAACGAAACCGCCCAAAGTTTAAAAATTTATAATACCTATTCCCAGTATGAAACTATCAGAAAATTTTTGACGTATCGGATTGGCGCGCGCGCTCGAATATTTCACTCCATTTCACACGAGAGTAGCCATTTGATTATAAAAACGCTTCAATAATAATATAATAATGAATAGTGCTCATTTTAGTTAGATTGGAACCTAAACAAAGAACAATTTTTGATGTATAGGTATTTTAAACGCAATAATGAATATTTTTGCGTTTAAAATGTGAAGATTATATCCATTTAGTGAAACGGAACGCAGCATTGAATGAACGAATCAGTGAATATTATTTGAACCATGGCTGATCTCTGGTTTAACTGATCCTCGAATAGTCTTCTATTTGTAATAACGACACACATTTGATCTGGGTCTAACTTTGATACCGTAACAATCCTAGATCTTTTAGTCTTGGTTTAAACCAGGACTTATTCAGGTTTTTATAATAAGGCGGTTAGTGTCATCATCATCATACACCCATTATGTCCCCACTACTGATATGATCCTGTGAAGTGATGTACGATACCCACCCTTGTATATCCCCACCGGGGCACGGGACTCTTCCTGCATCGCAGGAAGGTTAGGGCATATAATATACTCCACCACGGATCTAGTCGGGTCTGGTGGAGGATTGTATTGTAAGACAGTGGCGGGCCTTACTGTCAGAAGTTATCAGGCCGCCGACTGCCATCTAGCGACAGCAGTCGTTATCAACATTTAGTTTTTTTCCTATACATAAGTAGAAGACCTATTTAGAGGCTAAAAATTTCACCCATGCCGGGATTCGAACCCGCAACCTCTGGCTATCCGTGCCAGCGCTCTACCAATTGTGAAATTTCGAACCTCTTTACACTATTCTCTGTATTACGTACAGGCAGCGACATCTGAGGTTCGAAATATCACTGATGCCGTGAGTCGCCCATTGGCTCAATTGGTAGAGCGCTGGCACGGATAGCCAGAGGTTGCGGGTTCGAATCCCGGCATGGGTGAAATTTTTAGCCTCTAAATAGGTTTTTTTTAAATTTGTTCCTTAGCACGGGTTAGTGCATTAAAAATAAAAATAGTATTATAAGTAGAAGGTTTATTTTGTTTTTAATTTGTGTTCCTTAGTTTGAGTTTGACTAAATACGCCAACTCTTGCCGTATTTAAAGTCAATGATGTACATGCCGCCGCCATCTAGTAAAATTTGCCGTCGAATTAACTGCCTAGGACGTTCATTGCCGGCATCCCATTAAAGGACTGAAGCTCGTTCAGCCGTGTGATTGATTAAACAAAACGTTAAATAACCTGGCTGAAAGTGGCTAGCTAAGTAGTCAGTACTAGACTGCGCGTCTGCTTTGGTAGGGTGACCGAAATACAGTACTCGCCGCTTCAGTTTATCCATGACTTCTCCCACTTAATTTACTTCTGCAACTGCTCCGGCGCTGCGGGTTGTGCACCCCCTTTGCCCTTGCGTAACAAAGTGAAGGCACCGAAGCTCACCTCCGCAGCTTCAGCTTTTGGCGACCAGCGAGCGATAAACTTCCCAGCCTTTAAATTACACGGCTGATTTAATAAGTCGGCAGCGACATATACATTCATTTGGGTGCACAGCAGACTGTTATGTAAAATAATAATTTCGGACCCTATTAATTTGTAGCCCTTTCAATGTATCTGAATAAATAAAAAATAGTATTTTCTAAGGTTAACACGAGCAGTAGACATAATTAAAACTGTTTTAATACGGATTTATGCTCGTTTATTACATTTTTTACATGAGGTCACTGAGGTCACCTCAGTCCCGGATGACTGAGGTCACCTCAGTCATCCGGGACCACGGCTCCTGAAAAAGTTCCGAAACGTTGGAAAATTGTAAAAAAATTAATAAACGAGCATAAATCCGTATAAAACAGTTTTAATTAAATAAAAGATCTTTTCATCTACCTTGTGCACTTCCGCAGGTGGTGATCCTGGCCATGCGTGACATGAATGTGGCGCGGCTGACGGCCAAGGACGTGCCGCTCTTCGACGGAATCATGCAGGACATCTTCCCCGAGGTGATAGATGAAGTGCAATTAATTTATTTAGGAACATATCCATCCATAGGAGGAACTGAATAAACTTGAGCGTCTTCAAAACTTCTGCATCCGGTTCATATTTGGCCTGCGCAAATCTGATCACGTTTCCGAATTTCGTACAGAGCTCAAGTGGCTCCCAATCCGCCTCCGCCGGAATACGCACATACTCTCTCTTCTCTATTGCATACTGTTGAATCCAGCAACTCTTTCCTACATGAGAGAGCGCTTTGAGTTCCTTCAGTCTTCTCGTATCCTTACTTTTCGCTCCTCCCAAAAACTTCTCCTTAAATCCTTTCCCATCACACCACCTTCTACAGCTGCTCTTTCATCGCGCAAACAGTCCTTCTCGGGAATAGTCCGTTAGTGGAAGTACGGAGAGCCAAGTCCCTACCCATTTTTAAAAAACTCTGGTTACACTATTTTTATTTTTAATGCACTAACCCGTGCTAAGGAACAAATTTAAAAAACCTATTTAGAGGCTAAAAATTTCACCCATGCCGGGATTCGAACCCGCAACCTCTGGCTATCCGTACCAGCGCTCTACCAATTGAGCCAATGGGCGACTCACGGCATCAGTGAAATTTCGAACCTCTTTACAATATTCTCTGTATTACGTACAGGCAGCGACATCTGACTTAAGCAAATTGCATTACTTACAGCCCCGACTACCTACTTTGCAGTTAGGTTTAACATCGGTTTAAAATAGGTTTTTTAAAAACTCTGGTTATAGAATACTATTTCGCTAGTGTTATGTGTAACTTTTGCTGTTATTTTGAGTACTGTTCTGCTATTGGTATTTTATTTATGCCCTGTCCATATATTGTTATACCTATAAATGTATGTATTTATATAAAATATATTTTTATATGACTTATAATAATATACGTAAATAGAAAGTGATATAAATATATATATATCTATAGTATCGTCGTCAGGCTATACTAGTCCACTGCTGGACATATCCCTCCCCTAATGAGCGCCATAGCGACCTGTCTTCAGCTTGCCGCATCCAGCATCTGCCTGCAGTTTTTCGCAGATCGTCATCCCGCCTGGTCGGAGGGCGTCCTACACTGCGTTTGCCGAGTCGCGGTCTCCACTCAAGGACACGTTCACTCCAACGGTTGTCGGTTCTTCGCGAGATATGGCCAGCCCACTGCCACTTCAGCTTGCTGAGTCTCTGAGCTTAGAGTCGTATACGAATGATTTGCTAATGAAGCGAGCATTGGCCTCCAGGTGTCAGTGCCGACGCTGGACTACGAAGTGCTGGCGTCGGCGGCGGCGGCCGAGATGCGGCTGGCTGGCCTGCAGCCCACGCGGCCCGCGCTCAACAAGCTCATACAGACCTACGAGACCAAGGTACTGTAACTTCTTTATAAGGCTGAAATGCAGGCGACGCAGTAGAGTACGGCACAGTTCAGCACAGGGCAGGGCAGTTGAGGCAGACGTAGGCCCCCTCCGCATGCTGCTTCACAACTATTCGCTTCATTCCTTGGCAATTTTCACCCGTAATGAACTGAAAAGGTTTTATTCAAAGTAGCGCAGAAACTGCGGCTTAGTGAACGTTACGATTCAAACTAGGTGTCAATTTCAAAATCTAGATCATTGTGGAGAAAACGTGGACAAAAAACTCCAATAATTGTTTTAAAACAAAAAATCATGCATTGTACTGACTTTAATTCCAGACATCATTGTCATCTAAATAATCCTATACCTAAGTTATAGTATCCCTTTTGGCACAAAGTGTACTTATCACATTTTTGAACCGCGTTTCAGGCAAGCTTAATTAATATCTTGAGGGAATTTATTATAGAAGCGGATACAATGTCCTATGAAGGATGTATTAACCTTGCCAGCCTTTATAGTGGGAAAAAAAGCTTATGTTTATTTCTAGTGTTTACATTGTGTTCTTCCCGCGGGTGTCGTAAAAGGCGACTAAGGGACCGGGGGGTGGGCAGCAGCTCCCCCTGCAGTACAGTTCCACCGAACTGCGATCCCCAACCCGCATGCCCAGCGTGGGGATTATGGGCATTACCCCCTATGATAGCACAACGTGGCGCTCTGTAGGGGAGGGCTATGTCCAGCAGCGGACTAGTATAGTCTGACGACGACGCACATAATGTTTTCATAGATATACAAACTGACAACTGTCGCACTTCTTTATAATAGCTGGCGCAGCCGTCGTTTCAATAATTTTAAAGGAAATCGTTACGTTTTGCTTAGGTGTCAAGGTGAGGCTAGGCGATGCACGAAAAACTAAAGTAATATTTTATTGGTGAATTTAGCGGTTTTAATCTTAAGCCGTTTTATAATATAAAATATTATAGTGCCACAGAGTTATCCGATCCTGTGGAGGTCAGATAACTTTGTGATGGAGGTGTAATTTAGTATGATAACGTGAAATTTACTACGAGAAAAGTGACGCCTTCACCGGGTCGAATGTCGCACTCTAGCTAATGACGGAACTTTCCGTCCACAGAACTCGCGCCACTCCAGTATCCTGCTCGGCGATACCAACACGGCTAAGTCCGTCTCCTGGAGGATGCTGGCCAACACTCTGTCTCGCTTGCACCGGGAGCGGGTAAGTGAGGGATCAGTAAGCCTGACATGGGAAGATAATCGTACCTCCGGGGTGGTACCATATTATTATGTTGGTCAAGATCAGAGTCCTATTGTAACAAGGTCCTATTATGCGCAGCGAATCTTGTCGATATTCTGACGTTTGTGATAGCAATGGAATTTGACAGATTATTATTCGTTCAAGGTAGTTATGGTGTGCACATTATAGGAGCTGTTGATGAGATGAAATCAAATCGAATCAATTTTATTTCAACCTAAAGAATTTACATTCTGTTTCATCATCATCAACCCTTATGTCCCCACCGAGGGGCACGGGTCTCTCCCCTAAGGATGGTTCTGTTAGCTGAATGTCGATTTATAGGTAGTGTATAATGTGCACCGCTGCCTTCGGGATGTACGTGGAGAAAACGGCAGCGAGAATAAAATTCCGCTCTGATCATCTTTTCTCAAGTCATCTTAAATTTAATACAGATGCATGAGAAAGGTATGGAACTTTTCTATTTCGTGCGTGTTTTCATGATATTTTTGAAATAAATAAGACTTAGAGTCATTGACGGCCTCGGTGGCGCAGCGGTTTGGCACGCTGACTGTAAAACCGAAGGTCTCGGGTTCGAACCCCGGCCGGTCAAACTAGGAAACGAACTTTTCTAGTTTGTCTCGGGTCTTGGATGTTATCTATGTATTTATTGTATTAAATCTATCGTCTAGTTAGCACCCATAACACAAGTCATTTAGTTGTACTTAGTATAGGGCTAACTAGATCTGTGTAATATGTCCGTGAATATTTATTATTTATTTATTATTATTTATTTATTGTCCATTTCCAGGTGGCTGAGTTCGAGAACGTTCAGGTGTACCCGCTGAACCCGAAGGCGCTGACGCTGGGCGAGCTGTACGGACAGTACAACCTGGCCACCGGCGAGTGGACGGACGGAGTGCTGTCCTCCATCATGAGAACCACTTGCCAAGGTCAAATAGAATAGAACCGAATATAATTTAATGGAATGTAATGCAAGGGACTGGGACGGAACGGAATGGAATGGGACGAAATGGAACGGAAGGGAACGGAAGGGAACGGAACGGAATGGAATGGGACGGAATGTAACGGAAGAGAACGTAACGGAACGGAATGGAATTGAGTTACACTTGTCGCGTAATACAGTTTTGGCTGTTCGTTTTAATGGAGAACTTGAATAAAACAATGTTTTAATATAATCGGAGAGGCTTTGCTAAAAGATAAATGAACGTGGTAATTATTTTTATCGGTGAAGAAAAACATCGTGAGGAAACCTGAGTATCTGAGGTGTTAAATTATCTCAGCGTTTGAAATTGTCGTTCCGCGGTGTACACGCGTGGTAATTAAGATCCTCTCCAAACAGAAGGCCTGTGCCCTGCAGTTTCGGACGCTTAGAGGCAAAAAAATATATGTAAACTGATCCATTTTTTCTTCGAAATGATCTAGATTTTGAAATGGACACCTGGTTTAACTTGTAACGTTCATTAACTCGCAGTTTCAGTGATACTTTGATTAAAACAAATTTTGTTTGAATATGTTTGTGCGACAAATAAACATAACTTTTAGACGAGTCGCCGGAGCTGAAGTGGATCATATTCGACGGCCCGGTGGACGCCATCTGGATTGAGAACCTCAACTCGGTGATGGACGACAACAAGCTGCTCACGCTCGTCAACAGCGAGCGCATCTCCATGCCCGCGCAGGTCAGATACATAACATAACGTAACGTAACATAACGTAACTTAACATAACGTAACGTAACATAACGTAACGTAACGTACCATAACGTAACGTAGCATAACGTACGTAACATAACGTAACGTAACTTAACATAACGTAACGTAAGGTAACGTAACGTAACGTAACATAACATTTACATACACGGCACGTACATGCTTCTGGCCCCACACTACGTTATCCTGTGTCGTGGGAACCAGAAACAACGACATCATAAACATGTAAACATCCAAGACCTGGGGTTTGTTTTTGTGCCCAGCCGGGGATCGAACCCGGGGCCTCTTGCATGGTAGCATGGTTGCCAAAAACGGCCGTTTTAGCGGAAATCGATTAAAGTTCTAATCTATTGATCATAGGTTCCAGACTAAATATATAAAGACGTTTTATAAAACAAGTTATGATTTTTTTTCCATTGGTGGCGCTAGTTAGCGTCCTGAAACGCTTTAGGGTGATGTTTTCTATAAGAAACTATTAACGGGCAGTAATAAGTTTTAAATCCTCTTTATAAGTGCGCAATTATATTTTTAAATTTAAATTTTTAATTACACTCTTTACTTTAATTGCATAGGTCTTAGCGTTAATGAATAAAGAAGAAGAAAAAAAAAACATTTTCATCCCACCATCTCGGAAAGAGTATTTTTAATCTTCAATATCTGAGTGGAAAAGCCGTTTTTATTCTCTAAAGGATAAAGTAAATTGAATTTAGAACATCGTGTGCACTAAGTTTGTGAATTAAAAAAATATTACACTCAATTTAAATAACTGTAGCAACGTTACTTTAAAATTTTCTTAATTATACCTTATTAAGTATTACAGAATAATCTTTAAATTATAACAAAATAATGTTATAATTTAAAGATTATTCTGTAATACTTACCTGTCATAATGTAGTAATTAATACCTACTTAAACTGAAATAAAAGTGTACCTATCTTGTGATTGTAAACGTTGCAAAGATTTTTCACCTCGTGCTCT
Source organism: Yponomeuta sedellus (assembly GCA_934045075.1). Lineage (NCBI taxonomy): Eukaryota > Metazoa > Arthropoda > Insecta > Lepidoptera > Yponomeutidae > Yponomeuta > Yponomeuta sedellus. Next base: position 24,549,176 of record OW203724.1, read on the forward strand.
TTTGATTCCCTCGCTAACGCTCAGGATTCTAATTTTGAATCACTCGCTGCGCTCGTGATTCAATTTTAGAATCCTTCGCTTGCTCGGTCATCAAAATTGAACACGCGGTTAAAAAGCAACTTTGCACTCTTTTATAACAATTAACTATTATTTAACGCCACATAGACGCACCGATACAATGATGAAATCTCTCTACCTCGGTAAATTATGGGTTAAGGATTTGTATTGAAATAAATTTCGAAAGACTGTCATTACATGACAGCCGGAACCAACGGATTAACGTGCCTTGTCGGTGCTGACTATCATGTAATGACAGTAGTTAAGTCATGTCAGAGGCCTTATGGGCGGCTTGATAACTTCTGACTGTAAGGCCCGCCACTGTCTTACAATCCGCCACCATCCGGACTTGGCCCCCGTGGTGGAGTATGGCCTAACCTTCCTACGATGCAGGAAGAGACCCGTGCCCCAGCAATGGGGACATACATGGGTTGATATCGATCGATCGAAATTTGAACAGGTCTCCATCCTGATCGAGACTCTGGACCTGGCCGTGGCGTCTCCTGCCACTGTCTCCAGAAACGGGATGGTGTACAACGACTATAAGGACTGGGGCTGGTGGCCCTTCGTCAACTCCTGGCTCGAGACGCAGGACGACCTCGAGTACCGCGAGTCCGTGAGTGCCTTTGCATCTACGTACAGTCTGTTAGTTTTTAGAATATAGGTACCTCGGCTACTATCGGATAGAATTGGATATATTCGTGTAATAGAAATATCGGAACTAATATGACACTTCATTTCGAAATCGGAACTAGGAATATGACACTTACCTAATTTGTTTTATAAGAATAAGAATATTCTTATTGTACACTGGAAAAACAACAAATACAAAACAATTGCAAATATACATAGTACAATTGGCGGCCTTACTGGTTTATAGGTACAGAGCAGGAAGTAGTATTACACTCGTGTGCTTTCGGCGAAAACCGAAGCCTACTCTAGAGCCCGAGGTATATTCTAAAAGGTAACAGACTAATGAGATGACTTGTGCAGCATGACACTTTTACTCAGGAGAGTAATATTATATATTACTAGCTGGTGCCCGCGACTTCGTCTGCGCAGGATTAGTATTTCGAGTAGCTTTATGTTATTAGCGTGGCCGTGGCGTAAAAAAGGTTTTGGCAGCGCACACCAGAATAGCTCGCAGATGTTAGATTGTTTCCTGCTTACTTGACACTAGTCGCCATATTTTGGACAATTCACACAATAACTCATAAATTGATTGTGTTATTTTGATATATAAGCTAAATTATTGTAAAGTTTCATTCAAATCCATTCAGTAGTTTTTAAATGAAAGGGTAACAAACATCCATACTTACAAACTTTCCCGTTTTATGGTAGGATGTATAAAAAGTATAAAATAAAATCGTAAGGAGGAGCGAATTTCGCGAGTACCCTTTCGTCTCCAGCTCCAGCAGTATTTCCTATCGATCCTGATGCCCGTGCTGGATTTGAAGCGCTCGCTCGGCAGAGCTGGTAGGAGCTAATGGGCGTATCTCAGTTCACTAAACAATTCATTCATTCAAAGCGATTGAAATGAATGGCTCGTGTGATGTTTCTCATTTTCTCCCTAGCTCGACGTCGGTGATGGGTCCGTGATGATCCGGAGCCATCACGGTTACGGATGTACGAAAAGTTATTGATTTGAGGTTTTAACCCGGATTCCCCGATGTTTGTGGTAGCAATTCTTATGGAGGAGTTGACTTCGCCTGCATACCGTCTCGTACCCAGCTGGTCGATCGTGACTCGATTCATTAATTAAAAGTGATTGAAACGTGAATGGTGTGACTTGTTTTATCTTCTGCCCAGCTGCGGCAGTGCTTCTCGTCGATCCTGACGCCCGTGCTGGAGCTGAAGCGCTCGCTGGCGGAGCGTGCAGGAGTTAAAGGGCGTCCATCGGTTCAATAAACAATATTTGGGGCAATGCATTCATTAAAAGTGATTGAAACGTGAATGGTGTGACTTGTTTTATCTTCTGCCCAGCTGCGGCAGTGCTTCTCGTCGATCCTGACGCCCGTGCTGGAGCTGAAGCGCTCGCTGGCGGAGCGTGCAGGAGTTAAAGGGCGTCCATCGGTTCAATAAACAATATTTGGGGCAATGCATTCATTAAAAGTGATTGAAACGTGAATGGTGTGACTTGTTTTATCTTCTGCCCAGCTGCGGCAGTGCTTCTCGTCGATCCTGACGCCCGTGCTGGAGCTAAAGCGCTCGCTGACGGAGCGGGCAGACGCTGACAGGCGTATCTCAGTAGTTCACTAAACAATTCATTCGAAACGATTGAATCGAATGAAACATGAGTCGTGTGATTTCGCTCTTTATCTTCTCGACAGTTCAGCCCTCCTATTATGTAGCACTCCACTCTATCGAGTGAAGCATTTAGACGACTCCTAAGTGTCAAAAAATGTATGCATCTGACAGCCGGAGTAGCTTAAAAAAAGTAAAAATCAACGTCACGCAACTCAGTGGATGCTTACGTAATAATGCCCCTGACATTAAGTACTTCGTGAACATCCTCACGTCCGTGACAGGGCTAAATAATTCATTCTTTACGGTATTTCATTCATTCAATCGAATTGAAATTAAAAAAATCGTATTCATATTCATTAGGTAACAACATCAAGTATAAAAACCTATTTAGAGGCTAAAAAAACACTACGATTTATTTTAGATGTCGCTGCCTGTACGTAATACAGAGAATGTTGTAAAGAAATTTCATTGATGCCGGTGAGTCGCCCATTAGCTCAGTTGGTAAGAGCGCTGGCACGGATAGCCAGAGCTCGCGGGTACGAATCCCGGCACGGGTGGAATTTTTAGCCTCTAAATAGGTCTTTAACAGAAGTTTAGCTCAGATTACATTATACCTGACATAATTACAATTTCATAAAGAGTCCGTATGAAGGAGCGAACCCCACCTGCACCGTCTCGCCCCCAGCTGCGGCAGTGCTTCTCGTCGATCCTGACGCCCGTGCTGGAGCTGAAGCGCTCGCTGGCGGAGCGTGCAGGAGTTAAAGGGCGTGCATCGGTTCAATAAACAATATTTGGGGCAATGCATTCATTAAAAGTGATTGAAACGTGAATGGTGTGACTTGTTTTATCTTCTGCCCAGCTGCGGCAGTGCTTCTCGTCGATCCTGACGCCCGTGCTGGAGCTGAAGCGCTCGCTGGCGGAGCGTGCAGGAGTTAAAGGGCGTCCATCGGTTCAATAAACAATATTTGGGGCAATGCATTCATTAAAAGTGATTGAAACGTGAATGGTGTGACTTGTTTTATCTTCTGCCCAGCTGCGGCAGTGCTTCTCGTCGATCCTGACGCCCGTGCTGGAGCTGAAGCGCTCGCTGGCGGAGCGTGCAGGAGTTAAAGGGCGTCCATCGGTTCAATAAACAATATTTGGGGCAATGCATTCATTAAAAGTGATTGAAACGTGAATGGTGTGACTTGTTTTATCTTCTGCCCAGCTGCGGCAGTGCTTCTCGTCGATCCTGACGCCCGTGCTGGAGCTGAAGCGCTCGCTGGCGGAGCGTGCAGGAGTTAAAGGGCGTCCATCGGTTCAATAAACAATATTTGGGGCAATGCATTCATTAAAAGTGATTGAAACGTGAATGGTGTGACTTGTTTTATCTTCTGCCCAGCTGCGGCAGTGCTTCTCGTCGATCCTGACGCCCGTGCTGAAGCTGAAGCGCTCGCTCGCGGAGCGTGCAGGAGTTAAAGGGCGTCCATCGGTTCAATAAACAATATTTGGGGCAATGCATTCATTAAAAGTGATTGAAACGTGAATGGTGTGACTTGTTTTATCTTCTGCCCAGCTGCGGCAGTGCTTCTCGTCGATCCTGACGCCCGTGCTGGAGCTGAAGCGCTCGCTGGCGGAGCGTGCAGGAGTTAAAGGGCGTCCATCGGTTCAATAAACAATATTTGGGGCAATGCATTCATTAAAAGTGATTGAAACGTGAATGGTGTGACTTGTTTTATCTTCTGCCCAGCTGCGGCAGTGCTTCTCGTCGATCCTGACGCCCGTGCTGGAGCTGAAGCGCTCGCTGGCGGAGCGTGCAGGAGTTAAAGGGCGTCCATCGGTTCAATAAACAATATTTGGGGCAATGCATTCATTAAAAGTGATTGAAACGTGAATGGTGTGACTTGTTTTATCTTCTGCCCAGCTGCGGCAGTGCTTCTCGTCGATCCTGACACCGGTGCTAGAGCTGAAGCGCTCGCTGGCGGAGGGCGCGGCGGTGCGCGGCCAGCAGCTCAGCGGCGTGCGCGCGCTGTGCCGCCTGCTGGCCCCGCTGCCCGCGCCCGCGCCGCCCGCCGAGGGGGAGGAGGGGACCGAGGGGCTGGCCAGGATGCGGTTCCTCTTTGCGTGAGTCACTCCACCTTGAGACGTAGAAGTCTCGCTTGGGACGCTAGTGGACAGCTAGCATATTTTAATAGGGAGGAGGGGACCGAGGGGCTGCCTAGGATGCGGTTCCTCTTCGCGTGAGTACCTATCAACCCACTTTGTGACGTAGGACTCTCTCACTTTGGACGCTAGAGGACGGCTGGGCCGTTCCCGCTGTTTTCACAACACGCGGGCTAAGTTTAGGTTCTTCTCTAGTGGTCCGCTGGTATGCGCCCGTTTCTGAATAGAGGAGGGGTCCGTAAGAATGGCCAGGATGCGGTTTCTCTTCGCGTGAGTACCTATCAACCCACTTTGTGACGTAGAACTCTCGCTTTGGACGCTAGAGGACAGCTGGTTTCCGCACGCTGAGAGCCGCTGGCCTGCGCCCGTTGCTGAAGGGAGGAGGGAACCGAGGGGATGGCTAGGATGCGGTTCCTCTTCGCGTGAGTATCAACCCACTTTGTGACGTAGAACTCTCGCTTTGGACGTTAGTAGCCGGCTGGTCCCCGCCCGCTGTTGAGAAGGAGAGGCGGGCTAGGTTTAGGTTCCTCTCTAGTGGTCCGCTGGCCTGCGCCCGTTACTGAGGGGCGGAGGGGACTGAGGGGCGGGGACGATTGAGGGGCTGCCTAGGATGCTGTTCCTGTTTACGTGAGTAGCACCTTACTTACACATTGACGTACCCCACACTAAATAAACACAGCTACCCAGTCTGAGTGCTTAGTGCGAGTTTGACAGATCCAATCGAATGACTTTACTACCGCGTTAATCGAGCATCGAGTAGTGAATATGAGTAAGTTATCCGTTCGAACTGACAAAACGCTGTCACAGTACAACTCGCACTCGCGTTTATTCGTGTTTTGGCTGTTACATGTTTACTTCTCAACGTAAACCATTACAACTCGCACTCAGCAATTTTAATTTCCATACTTGTCGCTAGGTGGCGCTTCCTCGATGCCATGGAAATATGAGTTTACGTTAACGCGAACGAGTAGTTAAAAAACTCGCACTAAGCACTCAGAATACTAAGCTTACTGAAACAACCTATTTCACACTGAAAAAAAAAACACCAAAAATTTGACACGCAATGGACGCGTGACTGTCAGGGTCCTTATGTTATTAGTTTTTCTTAGGAAATGCGACTCAGTAGAGATAAAGAACGCAGATCGCGCCCCACACTACTAAAACCGTTACTATCTGATTGATAGTTAGTTATTACGCTTTATTGCACACGAAAAACACAAAAAACACAATGCAAGATAATAAAAAGTAAAAAAAAAACATGTAAAAAGGCGAGCTTATCTCTGTAAGAGATTTCTTCCAGCAAACCTTGGGGAGTCGGAGTGGAGATCTGAGACGGGTCTATGCACGTGCACAACATAAGTTTAATACACTTACACAGATAACAAAAACCTTAATACCTTGCCTACGAATGTAAAAAATAAACGTTGCTGTACAATTTCGTAAGTATGTATTATCATAATCATGTCCCTACCGAGGGGCACGGGATCTCTTCCCTGAAGAAGGTATAGACAAAATTCGCTGTAGCTCTAGCCAACGTTCATACCATGTTGAATACACCGGTTCTCGTCCGTTCACCGAAGTTAAGCAACATCGGGCGTGTTCAGTACTTGGATGGGTGACCGCCTGGGAACAGCACGTATCGTTGGCATTTTGTTTTTGCCGGTTTTAGTAAAAAAATAATTAATAAAACATGTTTCTTTGTTAGGTACATTTTATTGGAATAAAAGCATTCCGTAAAATAAATGAGTTTTAAGTCAATTCAATTCTAAAACTTAAATAACATACTGTGATGTATTTTATTACAACCGCGAAAGTAATTTTTGAACTCCTCAACTTATATTTAATTATATTTATGTAACACTGAATCGTGATGCTTTGATAATATGTTGTCCATTAGCAGTATCGATTAAATCTAAATTGTGACACAATTCTCAGAGTAGGTACTAATTACTGTTATTTATAAATTATAAAACATATGCGCTTTAAGTATTGTATACCACTAATATAATAAAACATTTGTAATGATTTATTCTTGCTTTGCAAAAAAGTATTCTCTGTCTATCTATAAATTATCTCATGGAAATTGATTTGCGGCGCAAATTTATCAAAGTTAAGTAAACGTCAGCAAGATACAATAGTGACCAGTAGAGTGCCGTTACTGGTAGGTATAATCGCCGTAAACAATGACAAATAAACTTTTTTCTGCGCACTGCGAGAGAGTTATCAGTCGAGTTGCTTGCTTTGTTTGACGGGGTTCGAAAAATTCACTTAGGTACGAAAAATTCGCTCCAATTATCGCCAACGTTCATACCATGTTGAATACACCGGTTCTCGTCCGATCACCGAAGTTAAGCAACATCGGGCGTGTTCAGTACTTGGATGGGTGACCGCCTGGGAACACCACGTATCGTTGGTTTTTTGCTGCTGCCGTTCGTGAGATTGATTTGGACCGGGTTCTCATTATAACTCTTATTATGAGTGTTACTCTTGCATCGATATCTATCTTACCGCTTTTCCAAGTGCTTAATTACAGTGTGATTTCTGAATGTAAGTAAAATTGAAACTAATAGGAAGATAGTGCTCAAGAACTATCTGTATCTATTTCTGAAAAGATCAAAAGAAAGAAATGGCTTCAAGGAGTTTTTTGGTGGTTTTGCTTCTTGTATTCAGTGTAATTCAAATCAAATGAAAGGTTTTATTCAGAGTAGCACAGCGTAGTTTCTGTGCTACTTTGAATAAAACCTAATGAACGTTCCAAGTTACACTGTGCTCTACTGTGACCATTTCAAAATGAAACTTAAAATCCTAAATTAAAAGCGTTTAAATAATTATTATTAATAATTGTACTGATTTTAATTTTCGACATCACTGGCATCATTGTCTTGTTCCCAAAGCAGTGTAGCTAAAAAGATTAAAATAATCTAAGTTAAACTATGAAGTGGTTTTCCTGTGCTATCCTGAACACTGCCCGCTACCCATGACTCCACCACCACATACTTAAAAAAATACACAGCCAAATTGAGAACCCCTTTTTTTAATTCTGTCAAAAAGGCAATCAAGCATTCAAAAAGTACCTATTCAAAAAGTTTTTATTCGAAGTAGTACAGACTTAATGAACATTATAAGTTAAATGGGTCTAATCGCGATTATTTATTAGGTAAAAAGTAATTAAATTACCTTAGGTATTTCCCGACAATTCGACAGAGTTTCAGTAGCCGTGGTCACCGGTAGACAGAAGTGGCCACTACAATCAGTCTGTTTTACCTAACAAATAATTAGCGATTAGACCCGTGTCATATACATATAACTACTTATGTATGAGCATCGTGAGTCAGAAATAGAGGCATTTTTTCTCCAAAATGATCGAGATTTAGAAATGCGCACCTAGTTTGACTTGTAACGTTCGTTAAACCGCAGTTTCTGCGCTACTTTGAATAAAACCTTTTCATTATATTCTTTTTGTAGCACTAACCCGTGCTGAGGACATTTAAAAACCTATTTACAGGCTAAAAATTTCGCCCATGCCGGCACTCGAACCCGCGACCTCTGGCTAACCGTACCAGACATGGGCATGGGCAACCGGCATGGGCGGAATTTTTAGCCTCTAAATAGATCACATAACATAAAATTTACATACAAGCACATGCATTGCTTATGGCCCCGCACTAGGATACCATGTGTCGTGGGAACCAGAAACAACGACATCACAAACATGTAAACATCCAAGACCTGGGGTTTTTGTTTGTTCCCAGCCGGGATTAGTGGCGTAGCGGCAGACGGGCTACCGCTGCGCCACAGAGGTTTTTAAAACCCTTTCATTTCATTCCATTTCAGAATGTTGATCCTAAATCCTAAGATGCCTAAATCTACTCCAGCATGCTATGGTCGGTGTGCGCGACTCTCGACGACGACTCCCGCAAGAAGATGGACAACTGGATCCGGGAGCACGAGGGCATCTTCCCGCTCAAGGACACCGTGTTCGATTACTACGTGGACGAGCGCCTGCGCCAGTTCCGGCCCTGGGAGGACAAGTTGCCCGACAATTGGCGTTATAATCCCGAGTAAGTATCAATCAGCCCGTTCGTCATCACATCAGGCATTGGTCGCACACTGCAGGACTTAGGCGAATGCTACACGCAAGACATATATCGTGATCCGTCAATATAAACTGTTGGATCACGATATTTATTGACGTGTAGGGTAGTGTATTGAGGGATCACAATAATTATCGCTGGATTTCCGGAAATCCTTGTGATCTGATCCAAGATCCTGGATCTTGATATTTATCTTGCGTGTAGTGTTGCGCGTCAATATTTATCGCGTCAGTACGCAGCGAGACGGCAGCAATGGACGACGTCTATGACACCGCTTCTGCTTCTGAATCATTCACAGGCGACAAGATTGTCTTAAAAGAGCTTAAACTGAACCTAGAATCCCTTCCATAAGTTCCAACAATCCCGTCCATTTCATTGTTAAGGCAAGTTTCGTCCAATAAATTCAAATGTTTAAACATTGCTCTCTTTTGTAGCCAATTTTTCATTCAACGCTTTCTTTTTACGCGTTTTTTTATTGATTGGGATATAATATAATTACCTATCGCCACACACGCTCTTATTTTGCTCTGTCTAGGGTCCATCACGTCTGTTTCATATAAAAACGCTTCAATACTGACGCGATCCGTATCTTTGGTGTAGGGTGTTCTGTGATCCGGGTCAAGATACTTGATTAAATATCGTGATAATTATCACAATATATATATTGACGTGTAGCGTTCGCCATAGGCCTGCCTCATGGTTTTCCAAGTCACCCGGTCTAGTGCCGTAAGCTCGCCTTTGTACATGTTAGTTCTTATGTAATGAACTGTCTCTCTGAGAGAAGGCCTTCGCGCTGCAGCGGTAGGTATGTTTATAAGCTACGTGAATAAAGAATGTCCTGTTAAATAGTTCTCGGGCAATAAAGTATTATTATTATTGAAGAGAATATATTATCTTTGTTATTATTAATTAATGCACATGAAGAGCTGCGACATGGATCCAAGCAACTGGGAGGAATGCGCTGCTGAGAGACCAGCGTGGAGACACCTAGTGCAAACAAGTGTCTTCACTTTTGAAGAGAAGAGACGAACTGATCTCGACGCTAAGCGGGATCACTTAAAAGCCCGACCCCCATGCGACAATACATTATAATTATGTTAACGGAATTTTAAAATGTGGCACATGCGGACGTACGTTTACTGCTTACGTCAGCCACACTCGGGCACACCAACGAAGCCTGATAGTCCCACTACAGTCGCCGTAGCCGGATCAGCACGGACGACATCATCATCATTAATTATACTTGACTAGAATAGCTCGTAGTCCCGGCTGCCTGAGTGATCTTAAACGATCACAAAGGTTGAGCAACATAGGATGCTTTCAGTGCATGGATGAGTGACCGTCTGTGACTAACGCTAGTGCCATTTTTTCCGTGCGTTTCTATGTGCAAGGCATGTTAAGCCGTAGGCACCGGTTGTCATGTAACGGCAGTCGTTAAGCCACGTCAGAGGCCTTGTGGGCGGCTCGATTACTTCAGACGGTGAGGCTCGACACTGTCTTATAATCCTCCACCAACCTGGACTTGGCTCTCTAACTTCACTTCCTTAAGGGCTGAATTTAGAAAAAACGGTGAAACACGTATTCAATCAATTGTGTTGAAGAGTATTTATTTTAAGTTTCAAGAAAATTAGACAACATTTTTTATACCTACCATACAAATTTTGGCAACCCTTTTCGACCCCTTAGGGATTGCATTTCAAAAATCCGGTCTTATTCTTTGCCTACATTATATATAGACTAGATATATAAACAGCTTCCTAGGTGCAACGGCTGGGGCTGGGCGTTGATGAGTGAGTCAGTCAGTCAGTCAGGACTTTGAATTTTATATGTATAGAGATGCAGGAAGAGACCGGTGTCCCAGCAGTGGGGTTGATATCGCCCTCTCTGCTCCTTAGCGCCGGATTCCACAACATCCTGGTGCCGACGGTGGAGATGGTCCGCGTGCAGGTGATAGCGCTGGGCATGCTGCGGGCGGGGCACGGCGTGCTGGTGGGCGGCGCCTCGGGCACCGGGAAGACCTTCCTCGTGCAGGGCGCGCTCGCCAACCTCGACCCTGAGAGGTGAGTCGCCGCCGCCGGCCGAATCACTGTGGCCTCTCAGCGTATTTATTTATTCAGTTTGGGGAATTAGGCGGAGCCAAACGGCGTTTGGAGGAATTAATTTCCAGAAAGCTGAATATAATTTTAATACCTTCATTTTGTCCTAAATGCGTGTAATCTGAGTTCGCACGGTCCCAGGCGGTGAGCTCAACTTTTGATAGCAATAAAGCCGCGAAATTTTCGCAATTTTTTTCAGTTTTGTGCTTGTAGCTCGGAAACGGTACGTTGGACTCAAAATATCGTTTTTGCAATGTTGAAGAGGGTTAAATTTTGCGTCGAACGCTCATCTAAAACTTCAAATTAGGTTTAGTGGTATAGCCGAAATCAAAAGTTGTGAAAAACTCGGCTGGGTATGCGCAGACTGAGTATGCGGAGAGTATAATAGCTAATGTAATAATAATAATAATAACTTTCACTAAACACAATTACTTGACCTGGGCCCAAACTAGGATACCCTGTACTATAGTATATAACCAGGCAAAGCAATGCAAGTTTATTATATACCTACATTAACTTGATAAGAGTTTAAAAAAGTTTTTTTGTCATGCTCGAAAATAAATACTAATAATACTTAGTAACTAAAACCTATGCCGTCTACTCAGCCCTATGGCCTAGGTTTTGGGTTCGGGTGTAAAGAATTTTGCTGAATAAAAAATGGTACAAATACAAAATACGAATCATTTATTTCAGCTTACGGAAAATAACATAAGATTAGGATTGAGCCCTGCACTAGCAAATCCTGTATCGCAGGCGCTCGACTACGTTTAGTTTACATAATAGTTTCAGAGAGTCTCTATTGCTACTGAAAAAAAAGGAAACATGTGTGAAAAATGGGAAATTTAATAACAATAAAATTCTGTTACTAAGCATGCAAATTAGTAATTAACATGAGAATCTTTAAGTAACAAAACAAAAACTTAGCTATAGGAGTTGTGTGTGTGTGTGTGTGTGTGTGTGTGTGTGTGTGAGGGTGTGTGTGTGTGTGTGTGTGTGTGAGGGTGTGTGTGTGTGTGTGAGGGTGGGTGTGTGTGTGTGTGTGCGTGTGTCAAGGTGAGAGTGGGCCGCGTCTATGTGTGTGCGTATTCGTTGTTGGTTGTGAGAGTATTGTGTGACACTTTGGGTCTCTATGTGCGTGTAACCAACAGAGATTCAGTAATGTTGCCAAGGGGTTTGCACCATTACAACCCGGTTTAGCGCTCGTGGCCTAGTCGAACCGAGTGATTGGAATCAATCACTTGTGTTCGGGTTAGTTGCTACGGTCAAGCCCGAAGGGGGGGAGATTGAATGCAAGAGAGGGTTTGGTGAGTGGTAATGCACTAAAATATAATTATATACAATTTATCAGCGTTAAAGTTACTAGGTCGCGCGTGTTAGCGCTTCTGCAGAAAACTTTAAGAATGTGTGAGTGGCGTACACAATTTGAGTTAAGCAGCAACAGGCGCGGTCAGGTGCAGGATGGTTGACCGACCCATGACTACCGCTAGAGGCATTTTTTCCAAGCGCTTCCGTGCTTCGCAAGGCTCGATAAGCCGTTGGTGCCAGCTGTCATGTGATGGCAGTCATTAAGCCATGTCAGAGGCCGTATGGGCGGCTTGATAACTTCTGACTGTTTGACCAGCCACTAGTCTTGCAAGCCTCCACCAACCCGGACTTGGCCCCCGTGGTGGAGTATGGCCTATACCTTCTTCAGAGAAGACACCCGAGCCCCTCGGTGGGGACATAATGGGGTGATGATGAACCCGTTTACCCTCGTGTGTACGTCACAGGTACAGCACGCAAGTGATCAACATGTCCGCGCAGACGACGGCGGCCAACGTGCAAGACATCATCGAGGCTCGGCTGGAGAAACGCACCAAGGGCAACTACGTACCGGCCGGCGGTGAGTTTGTGCTGGGGCTAAAGGCTGCGCAGACGAGGGACTACCCCCCGGGTACTTTTTTGTCCGGCGATATAGATCTCTTATAAGTTGTATCGAATAACGCGCACGTAGGACTCAAAGTACCCCGTACAAAAAATCCCTCAAGCTACCGAGGGCATCAAGAGACTAGACAGGACAAAAGTTCGGTGTTTTCTTTTAAAACGCCTTTTCTTTTTCAACTTCATGTAAATTACAACACAATGTAATCTCTGAATATTTGCTTCCATAGCGTACGCTTCACTCAATTTCCGGGGAACAAAATGACCGCACACCGTAGGCGTTGAGTCTGCGACACGTACTCGGAGGACATTTTTTAACGTTTTTAACGGTCTGCGCAGGCCTTAAAGCTGCTTTCGTTAACATAACATGACATTTACATACAGGCACATACCTACAATGCTTCTGGCCCCACACTAGGGTAGGTACCCTGTGTCGTGGGAACCAGAAACAGCGACATCACAAACATGTAAACATCCAACGCCTGGGTTTTTGGTCCCCAGCCGGGTTCCGAACCCGGGACCTCTCGCATGGTAGGCAGATGGACTACCGCTGCGCCACAGAGGTCGTCAAAAAATCACGACTTGTTTTATTATACTCTTTTTTCAAAAATTTAGCATCATAAATCTTAACAAGTGTGATAATTATTTTTAGAACCTACAGACTAGAACCTACAACCTAGGATCTAAAAACTATTGCGGCAAAGAACGGGTTAATTTTCCGCATTCGCGTCGTTGTTTATTCTTCTTCTTCTTCAGGCTACATTAGTCCACTGCTGGACATAGCCCTCCCCTAATGAGCGCCATAACGCAAGGTTGTGCCATCATTGGGGGGTAATGCCCATAATCCGCACGCTGGGCATGCGGGTTGGGGATCGCAGTTCGGTGGAATTGTACTGCAGGGGGCGCTGCTGTCCACCCCCCGGTTTGTGTCCCTTAGTCGCCTTTTACGACACCCGCGGGAAGAATTTGGGTTGGTGTTATTCTCTAGGCCGACACCACACAGCAATGCACGTTTATTAAATTTTGTTATTGTTAGATCAGAATAAAGTCAAAATAAGCATTTTAATAGACGAGTTAAAGGAAATTATGTTAAAAAGGCAAATATTCGCTGGACGAGTGTTGAGTATTGTGTTCAAGGCTCGTTTTGTCATATATTTAAGATAGGTTTAGAAACTTTGTTGTACCTATACAAGAAAATAAACAAGTTTTCCTCTGGTTAGAAACTTGTAGTGGATCGACCTCAGATCTTTGTGTTCTGAGGGATCGACTATACTCATAGTATAATTCTAGGCCTTTATAGTCTGATTTTTAATTCCGTAGAATTCTGACAGTTATAATTTTTTGACATATCAGAGATTACAAACCTTTGGGGCCAGGCACATTTTTCAATTTCAATACGAGTCTGAATATCTGAGTCTATACATTTTGTTTGTTAGTGAATGTTTCCATTTTATAAAGTGCGGTGCTCCACATTAAAAGTGAATTTACGACGAGTGATAGTTACGTCTCTTTTCGTCACAACCAGCAAATCAAAGTGACAGACGCGACGTGACAGCTAACATTTTATTCTTATAAAAAGGTTTACTAAACCTTAAATTAGGTGGCGGTGTTGTCAGCTCTAGAATAAAATAAAGTAATTAAAGTTAATTCGATGTATTGTTCATGATATTGAAATATTTGTTATTTTTGTATTAAGTCACTTAAGCAAGTAAATAGGTAGATTTAACCTTATGTAGGTAAAACATAAAAAATACGCAGCATTTAATTTTTTATTATTCTGAAATGGGTCAAATTTGTCTCTTTTTCGGTGGAGAACTCTTTTAGTAGCAACACTTACAAAATGTCAGAATTCTACGGAATGAAAAATCAGACTGTATAGTCGGTCCACTTTAAAATACGTTCCGGCTCGAATGTTACAGTACTACACATCATAAAAGTCCCTTCGGGAATCTACGTTCGCGCTGAACAGGAAGAAGTGTAACGAAAGTACCCGAAGCTATAACTACATTCAACATGATCTTTAACGGTGCAGAATTGATTGCCGCAGCAGCGCTACCTATTTCGCTCACGCTAATATTGCCAAACCAATAGACACCTGCATCGATGACGGTGAATCAACCATCATCGGTCGATCATCTTGCCAAAATTTGGTCATCTGCGCAGGTACATCCGCGAGACTTATTTCTTGTGTAGCACTGTACCTCCTTTCAGGTAAACGGATGATAGCCTTCATGGATGACATCAACATGCCAGTACGAGACGAGTACGGCTCGCAGCCTCCCCTAGAACTAATACGGCTTTGGAGCGACTACGGCTACTGGTTCGATCGCGCGAAGCAGTGGCGTAAGAACGTCAAGGTACCACTGATAACATAAGAATATTCTTTATTGTACACTGGAAAAAACAACAAATAACATAACAAAAAAAAACTATAATCATGGTTACCTATTTCCATCTAACATATTGCGGTGCATGCTTAATGTACCTATTGTGTTACTATAATTGTTTCCTTGCAGAAATGTAGCAGTCGGTTGCTATAGGTGAAAACCTGTAAATGGCTCACTAACTAGTTTATAAGTTTAAAAACCTATTTAGAGGCTAAAAATTTCACCCATGCCGGGATTCGAACCCGCAACTCTAAATAGGTTTTTAAATTTGTCCTTAGCACGGGTTAGTGCATTAAAAATAAAAATAGTATAGTTTATAAGTTTTTTTTTATTTATATGTTGTTTATCAGCTGTTTGTTTTCCATAGATAACAAATAAATAAATAAAATAAATATTTACATACGTTGCCTCTGGCCCCACACTAGGACACCCTGTGTCGTGGGAAACAACGACATTACAAACATGTAAACATCCAGGACCTGAGGTTCTTTTGTTCCCAGCCAGGGATCGAACCCGGGATTTCTAGCATGGTAGGCAGATGCGCTACCGCTGCGCCACAGAGGTCGTAATAAATATACAAAATAATTACAAATGTACATACATAGTACAATAATTGACGGCCTTATTGTTAAAGACAATTTCTTCCTGACAGTAGTTATATATTAGTAGTTGACAAATCGGTCAACGAACATTCAGTAACTAAAGGTTTAAAATTTACCTATTACTTTAATCTTCGCTCGCACTTAATCTTCAAAGCGCTCGTGTCCTAGCCAAACCAAGTGATTGGAATCAATCACTTGAGTTAAGCGACGACAGGCGCGGTCAGGGGCAGGATGGGTGGCCATCCCGTGACTACCGCTAGTGGCAATTTTTACGAGCGCTTCCGTGCTTCGCAATGCACGCTAAGCCATTGGTGCCGGCTGTCATGTAGTGGCAGTCGTTATTCCATGTCAGAGGCTTTATGAGCGGCTTATAACTTCTGATAGTGAGGCCCGCTACTGTCTTGGCCCCCGTGGTGGAGTATGGCCTAACCTTATTGTGATGCAGGAAGAGACCCGTGCCCTAGCAGTGGGGACATACAAAGGGTTGATATCGAAGTTTCATTTAAGTATTTTTGTATTAAGGTGGTTCGGGGTGCTTACTAGAGCGCTACCAATGGAATAAAAATCATAGCTCGTATTATACATATACCTAATGCGTTTTTTATCTAAAAGTGAGCATGAGAAATCTTAACAACTGTAAAAACTATTTTTAGTACCTACAGTATAGAACCTAGGATCAATAAAACGGCCGTTTTTGGCGGAAATCGAGTTCCCAGGCGGTCACCCATCCAAGTACTGAACACGCCCAATGTTACTTAACTTCGGTGATCGGACGAGAACCGGTGTATTCAACATGGTATAAACGTTGGTAGTAGGTGGAGCAAATTTTGTTTACTAAAGTGAGCCAATCAGATCACCCAGCTCAATTGACATTATGTCACATTTCATTCAATTTTGGTCTACATGTAAACAAAGTATAATAATTATAAATATTCATGGACATATTACACAGATCTCGTTAGCCCTATACTAAGTACAACTAAATTACTTGTGTTATTATAGGTGATAACTCGACGACAGATTTAATACAATAAATACGTCATAAATAACATCCAAGACCCGAGACAAACTAGAAAAGTTCGTTTGCTGGTTTGACCCGGCCGGGGATCGAACCTGAGACCTTCGGTTATACAGTCAGCAAACCACTGCGCCACCGAGGTCGTCTATAATCACTAAAAACAATAACATCCATTAAGATTTTGCTCGTCCTAGGTCACTCATTATTGTCATTAAGGCGCTTACAAGGATAACAGTATAGTAAGGGGCGCTAACTACCGCCACCAATGTAATATAAATCATAACTTGTTTTATAATAAGTTTTTTCAAAAAGTACACATAAAAAATTTTAATATCTGAGATAACCATTTTTGGAACATATAGCCTAGAATGTAGTATGAATATCCCAGGACTAATCGATTTCCGCCAAAAACGGCCGTTTTTATTGATCCTAGGTTCTAGACTGTAGGTACTAAATATAGTTCTTACAGTTGTTAATATTTCTCATGCTCACTTTTAGATAAAAACGCATTACGAGGGCTGCTACTTATGTATGCGGAATAGAAAAAATAAACAAATGTATATGGCTAAATATGCTTTTATTGTTTTTCAAAGTATTCTCCACTATGATCAATGCACTTTTGCATTCGATGAAACTTATTTTTGTGTTCTGAGGATGAAACCAATTTGTAAAACACTTTTTCCACTCTGATTGAGGTATCTCCAAAACGTGCTGTTTGAACGCATCTACGGCATCTTCACGGGTCGAAAATCGTTGACCACGTAATTTATTCTTTACATTTGGGAATAAATAGAAATCATTGGCAGCCAAATCAGTTTGCTGCTGTCGTTTTTAGTGATAATTAATGTTAATCAAATCCATCTTTGGAAGGGAACAAATAAGTAATGTCATTGTATTGTATTGCAATATGAACAACCGCTAAAGTCCGTTTTCAACTCCATAACTGTTATTTATTGCAAAAAACCTATTTAGAGGCTAAAAATTCCACCCACGCCGGGTCTCGAACCCGCGACCTCCGGCTATCTGTGCCAGCGCTCTTTCAACTGAGCCTATGGGCGACTCACCGGCATCCGTGAAATTTCGTACCTCTTTACAATATTCTCTGTATTACGTACAGTTATTTATTGACATAGTTTATCCTATGGTTTCCACACTAAGGGCGAGATAAATAGTCGTTGCTTAGCCCAAGTCCGTACTCATGCTTCCCTAAGCGTTAGGTACTTCAGGCTAACTTAGCTTATTATCAATGCGTTACTAAAATATACGTTTGCTTAGCTAAGCATAGTCTTAGGCCAATGCTAAGAATTAGTCCGGGTTTCGCGACTTAGAGAGTGCCAAAGTACTGTCAATGATGGACAAATCGATTCTTAAGCAAGTGCTTTCGCTAAGACTCGTTCTTAGAAGCGACTATTTATCTCACCCTTAGAGCCTGTTTCACAATATTCAAATAAAGTTCCAGATAAGCTATCCGCAACCAGGGCTGCCGTTTTTCCTATGTGTTCGTTTATGGTTTCAAATTTAGAACAAACGGCAGCCCTGGTTGCGGATAGCTTATCCGGAACTTTATTTGCCGATTGTGAAACAAACCCTGCCTCATAGTTGGGCCATTGTACGTAGCAGGGCTGTGAGATCACTCCGGCCATCCAATCTCTTTCCATAAGGCCAGCCGTGCACCAATGTTTCCGCTGTCCTCCCTCCGCTGGCCTCCCGAAGGATCCCATCTTTCCCATCGTCGATGTCCGTTGCACATCCACATATTTACTGACAACTAACAGTCTTGATTTCTGTCTTTTGTATAGTACTTAGTAGTCAATCTCGTACAGCAGCAGTTTCACCAGGAATCATAATAATACCACTCTACGCAGATAAAAAAAACATCAATAATGCAACCGTTAGTATCGTAGTAGTATTTAAGGCAATTAATACGTGGCGTGATATGCGACCACACGTTTTATTAGATTTTTTTTTATTTCAAAGAAGTACTTTACATTTTCTTACACCTATAAACCTAAAAACCTATTTGGAGGCAAAAAATTTCACCCATGCCGGGATTCGAACCCGCAACCTCTGGCTATCCGTGCCAGCGCTCTACCAATTGAGTCAATGGGCGACTCTCATTCTCAATCTCCGATGTTAAACCTAACTGCAAAGTAGGTAGTCGGGGCTGTAAGTAATGCAATTTGCTTAAGTCAGATGTCGCTGCCTGTACGTAATACAGAGAATAGTGTAAAGAGGTTAGAAATTTCACTGATGCCGAGAGTCGCCCATTGACTCAATTGGTAGAGCGCTGGCACGGATAGCCAGAGGTTGCGGGTTCGAATCCCGGCATGGGTGAAATTTTTAGCCTCTAAATAGGTTTTTAAAATTGGTACATTTGGTTAGCAGTAAATCAAATTCGTTGCTGATAAGAAAGATAAGATAAAAACTTATATTTAACCCACTTACTGATAATTTTTTTTTTTCATTACCTAAAAGTATGATTAGTAAATGTCGCTTAACATTTCATAATCACTTTGTATCTAGTATGTATGATCCTCTATTTATTCATAGAACTTTATTAATAAATGAAGGTGTAGGAGTATAAACGTAAAATAAACCACACGGTATATAAACGCCATTACCAGTGGCGTAAAAAAGGCCAATTAAATTGTTTCTTATGCGCTACATAATAGAGGTCATGGGTTGAGTATGTTCACTCGGTACGAAAAATTCGCTTATGCTATCGCCAACGTTCATACCATGTTGAACACACCGGTTCTCGTCCGATCACCGAAGTTAAGTAACATTGGGCGTGTTCAGTACTTGGATGGGTGACCGCCTGGGAACAGCACGTATCGTTGGCTTTCTGCCGTTTTATTCAAAATATTAATGTTTTAGAAGGTGCGGTTCACAGTATCATTTTGTACAGTTGTTATGCTCGCACTTTACTCTTACCATTTAACATTGTAAAGCTCGAGCTGCCTTCTGTACCTATAATGTCGGTACAATGTGTTTTAATAAATGCAAAAACTAAAACCCCTTAAAATTACCACTATGTCTGGAATTAAAACCAGTGCAGGTAGGTAGTGAGTAATGAGTGTAAGTTTTAGCATGTTTTAGAATAGTTCTGTAAAGATCTTAAGGCGCTATGTGGTGCTAACGAGCGCCACCAATGGAGTCGCTCCTTCAACAGGATACAAACAGCTCCCTGACCAAACTTCGCTTTCTTCAGATGGGACACAAAGCTCCCTGACCCATGCCTTGTCATCTTTAGGCAGGACACAAACAGCTCCCTGATTACGCCTCGCCTTCTTCAGACAGGACCCAAAAAGGTCCCTGACCGTGGCTTAGCCCTTTTTGCACTTAAAGCTACCTGACCCAAGCCTCGCCCTCTTCAGCAGGACGCATTAAGCTCTGCCTCGCCCGCAGAACATGGTAGCCT
The DNA here is from genome assembly GCA_934045075.1 of Yponomeuta sedellus. Classification (NCBI taxonomy): domain Eukaryota; kingdom Metazoa; phylum Arthropoda; class Insecta; order Lepidoptera; family Yponomeutidae; genus Yponomeuta; species Yponomeuta sedellus. Next base: position 24,569,160 of record OW203724.1, read on the forward strand.
CCCCTCTTCAGCAGGACGCACTAAACTCTCCGTCTCGCCCGCAGAACATGGTAGCCTCCCCTCTTCAGCAGGACGCATTAAGCTCTGCCTCGCCCGCAGAACATGGTAGCCTCCCCTCTTCAGCAGGACGCATTAAGCTCTGCCTTGCCCGCAGAACATGGTAGCCTCCCCTCTTCAGCAGGCCGCACTAAGCTCTCTGCCTCGCCTGCAGAACATGGTAGCCTCCCCTCTTCAGCAGGCCGCACTAAGCTCTCTGTTCGCCCGCAGAACATGGTAGCCTCCCATCTTTAGCAGGCCGCACTAAGCTTTCTGCTCGCCCGCAGAACATGGTAGCCTCCCCTGTTCAGCAGGACGCATTAAGCTCTGCCTCGCCCGCAGAACATGGTAGCCTCCCCTCTACAGCAGGACACACTAAGCTCTGCCTTGCCCGCAGAACATGGTAGCCTCCCTTCTTCAGCAGGCCGCACTAAGCTCTCTGCCTCGCCCGCAGAACATGGTAGCCTCCCCTTTTCAGCAGGCCGCACTAAGCTCTCTGCCTCGCCCGCAGGACATGGTAGCCTCCCCTCTTCGGCAGGCCGCACTAAGCTCTCTGCCTCGCCTGCAGAACATGGTAGCCTCCCCTCCTCGGCAGGCCGCACTAAGCTCTCTGCTCGCCCGCAGAACATGGTAGCCTCCCCTCTTCGGCAGGCCGCACTAAGCTCTCTGCTCGCCCGCAGAACATGGTAGCCTCCCCTCTTCAGCAGGCCGCACTAAGCTCTCTGCCTCGCCTGCAGAACATGGTAGCCTCCCCTCTTCAGCAGGCCGCACTAAGCTCTCTGCTCGCCCGCAGAACATGGTAGCCTCCCCTCTTTAGCAGGCCGCACTAAGCTCTCTGCTCGCCCGCAGAACATGGTAGCCTCCCCTGTTCAGCAGGACGCATTAAGCTCTGCCTCGCCCGCAGAACATGGTAGCCTCCCCTCTACAGCAGGACACACTAAGCTCTGCCTTGCCCGCAGAACATGGTAGCCTCCCCTCTTCAGCAGGCCGCACTAAGCTCTCTGCTCGCCCGCAGAACATGGTAGCCTCCCCTCTTTAGCAGGCCGCACTAAGCTCTCTGCTCGCCCGCAGAACATGGTAGCCTCCCCTCTTCAGCAGGACGCATTAAGCTCTGCCTCGCCCGCAGAACATGGTAGCCTCCCCTCTTCAGCACGACGCATTAAGCTCTGCCTTGCCCGCAGAACATGGTAGCCTCCCCTCTTCAGCAGGCCGCACTAAGCTCTCTGCCTCGCCTGCAGAACATGGTAGCCTCCCTTCTTCAGCAGGCCGCACTAAGCTCTCTGCCTCGCCCGCAGAACATGGTAGCCTCCCCTCTTTAGCAGGCCGCACTAAGCTCTCTGCTCGCCCGCAGAACATGGTAGCCTCCCCTCTTCAGCAGGACGCATTAAGCTCTGCCTCGCCCGCAGAACATGGTAGCCTCCCCTCTTCAGCACGACGCATTAAGCTCTGCCTTGCCCGCAGAACATGGTAGCCTCCCCTCTTCAGCAGGCCGCACTAAGCTCTCTGCCTCGCCTGCAGAACATGGTAGCCTCCCCTCTTCAGCAGGCCGCACTAAGCTCTCTGCTCGCCCGCAGAACATGGTAGCCTCTCCTCTTTAGCAGGCCGCACTAAGCTCTCTGCTCGCCCGCAGTACATGGTAGCCTCCCCTGTTCAGCAGGACGCATTAAGCTCTCTGCTCGCCCGCAGAACATGGTAGCCTCCCCTCTTTAGCAGGCCGCACTAAGCTCTCTGCCTCGCCCGCAGAACATGGTAGCCTCCCCTTTTCAGTAGGCCGCACTAAGCTCTCTGCCTCGCCCGCAGGACATGGTAGCCTCCGCTCTTCGGCAGGCCGCACTAAGCTCTCTGCCTCGCCTGCAGAACATGGTAGCCTCCCCTCCTCGGCAGGCCGCACTTAGCTCTCTGCTCGCCCGCAGAACATGGTAGCCTCCCCTCTTCGGCAGGCCGCACTAAGCTCTCTGCCTCGCCCGCAGGACATGGTAGCCTCCCCTCTTCGGCAGGCCGCACTAAGCTCTCTGCCTCGCCTGCAGAACATGGTAGCCTCCCCTCCTCGGCAGGCCGCACTAAGCTCTCTGCTCGCCCGCAGAACATGGTAGCCTCCCCTCTTCGGCAGGCCGCACTAAGCTCTCTGCTCGCCCGCAGAACATGGTAGCCTCCCCTCTTCAGCAGGCCGCACTAAGCTCTCTGCCTCGCCTGCAGAACATGGTAGCCTCCCCTCTTCAGCAGGCCGCACTAAGCTCTCTGCTCGCCCGCAGAACATGGTAGCCTCCCCTCTTTAGCAGGCCGCAGTAAGCTCTCTGCTCGCCCGCAGAACATGGTAGCCTCCCCTGTTCAGCAGGACGCATTAAGCTCTGCCTCGCCCGCAGAACATGGTAGCCTCCCCTTTACAGCAGGACACACTAAGCTCTGCCTTGCCCGCAGAACATGGTAGCCTCCCTTCTTCAGCAGGCCGCACTAAGCTCTCTGCCTCGCCCGCAGAACATGGTAGCCTCCCCTTTTCAGCAGGCCGCACTAAGCTCTCTGCCTCGCCCGCAGGACATGGTAGCCTCCCCTCTTCGGCAGGCCGCACTAAGCTCTCTGCCTCGCCTGCAGAACATGGTAGCCTCCCCTCCTCGGCAGGCCGCACTAAGCTCTCTGCTCGCCCGCAGAACATGGTAGCCTCCCCTCTTCGGCAGGCCGCACTAAGCTCTCTGCCTCGCCCGCAGGACATGGTGGCCTCCCCTCTTCGGCAGGCCGCATTAAGCTCTCTGCCTCGCCTGCAGAACATGGTAGCCTCCCCTCCTCGGCAGGCCGCACTAAGCTCTCTGCTCGCCCGCAGAACATGGTAGCCTCCCCTCTTCGGCAGGCCGCACTAAGCTCTCTGCTCGCCCGCAGAACATGGTAGCCTCCCCTCTTCGGCAGGCCGCACTAAGCTCTCTGCCTCGCCCGCAGAACATGGTAGCCTCCCCTCTTCGGCAGGCCGCACTAAGCTCTCTGCTCGCCCGCAGAACATGGTAGCCTCCCCTCTTCGGCAGGCCGCACTAAGCTCTCTGCCTCGCCCGCAGAACATGGTAGCCTCCCCTCTTCGGCAGGCCACACTAAGCTCTCTGCTCGCCCGCAGAACATGGTAGCCTCCCCTCTTCAGCAGGCCGCACTAAGCTCTCTACTCGCCCGCAGAACATGGTAGCCTGCCCTCTTCGGCAGGCCGCACTAAGCTCTCTGCCTCGCCCGCAGAACATGGTAGCCTCCCCTCTTCAGCAGGCCGCACTAAGCTCTCTGCTCGCCCGCAGAACATGGTAGCCTCCCCTCTTTAGCAGGCCGCACTAAGCTCTCTGCTCGCCCGCAGAACATGGTAGCCTCCCCTCTTCAGCAGGACGCATTAAGCTCTGCCTCGCCCGCAGAACATGGTAGCCTCCCCTCTTCAGCAGGACGCATTAAGCTCTGCCTTGCCCGCAGAACATGGTAGCCTCCCCTCTTCAGCAGGACGTACTAAGCTCTCTGCCTCGCCTGCAGAACATGGTAGCCTCCCCTCTTCAGCAGGCCGCACTAAGCTCTCTGCTCGCCCGCAGAACATGGTAGCCTCCCCTCTTTAGCAGGCCGCACTAAGCTCTCTGCTCGCCCGCAGAACATGGTAGCCTCCCCTGTTCAGCAGGACGCATTAAGCTCTGCCTCGCCCGCAGAACATGGTAGCCTCCCCTCTACAGCAGGACACACTAAGCTCTGCCTTGCCCGCAGAACATGGTAGCCTCCCTTCTTCAGCAGGCCGCACTAAGCTCTCTGCCTCGCCCGCAGAACATGGTAGCCTCCCCTTTTCAGCAGGCCGCACTAAGCTCTCTGCCTCGCCCGCAGGACATGGTAGCCTCCCCTCTTCGGCAGGCCGCACTAAGCTGTCTGCCTCGCCTGCAGAACATGGTAGCCTCCCCTCCTCGGCAGGCCGCACTTAGCTCTCTGCTCGCCCGCAGAACATGGTAGCCTCCCCTCTTCGGCAGGCCGCACTAAGCTCTCTGCCTCGCCCGCAGGACATGGTAGCCTCCCCTCTTCGGCAGGCCGCACTAAGCTCTCTGCCTCGCCTGCAGAACATGGTAGCCTCCCCTCCTCGGCAGGCCGCACTAAGCTCTCTGCTCGCCCGCAGAACATGGTAGCCTCCCCTCTTCAGCAGGCCGCACTAAGCTCTCTGCCTCGCCTGCAGAACATGGTAGCCTCCCCTCTTCAGCAGGCCGCACTAAGCTCTCTGCTCGCCCGCAGAACATGGTAGCCTCCCCTCTTCGGCAGGCCGCACTAAGCTCTCTGCTCGCCCGCAGAACATGGTGGTGTGCGGCGCGGCCGGGCCGCCCGGCGGCGCGCGCTCCCCGCTGCCGGCGCGGCTGCTGTCTCGCTTCCACGCGCTGTACCTGCCGCCCCCCACGCAGCACCAGCTCGTCACCATCTTCGGCACCATGCTCGCCCAGCACCTGCAGGCCTTCGACGAGGAGACCAAGGCTTGCGGTGAGCGCTCTACGCTATTGTCGACGCCTAGCTCTGCTCCTTCAGTGCACAGTGGTCTGCTGTTACTCGTATACGTTATATGGGTCTTATCGCGATTATTTGTTAGGTAAAACGTAATATCGTTGATTCTCGCCGTTACGTTAAAACGTAGCGCCCGGGAATTAAGGTGATTACGTTAAAATAACGCGATCAGACCCATTTAATAAGTATATAATTAAACACGAACATCGCGTGGTATGTCGTATGTGGAAGGCCATATTTTGCGCAAATAAACATTCAGCAAATTAGTAACAGATGGTAAAATAGTACAATTTACAATTTGTGGCTACACTGGATCAGTAATCTGTAAGAAAAAATTAAAACTTGTTTAAAACTCTAAACTACTTAATAATAAAAGTGTGTGTGTGTATTTGAATCCAATCAGGTTTCGCTTTTATTCACAGAGTTTGATCACGGTTCGATTATATGTTGAGTGACGTCAAGTAAAACAAATCTGTATTTGTGTTGTTGCAGGCAAAATTGTCCTTCTGGCGACCATAGACATGTTCAACAACATAGTAGCCAAGCTGCTCCCCACGCCGAGCAAGATGCACTATCTGTTCAACCTGCGAGATATCTCCAAGATCTTCCAGGTATATATCAAAGCAAGTATAACGTTGAAAACGAAGGGAGTGTGAAAGTAAAACATATCTCAGCGCTTGAAGCTGCCAATCCGCGGTGGGCACGCGTGATAATTAAGCCCTCACTCCCTCTCTGAGAGAAGGCCTGGGCCCTGCAGTAAAGCGTTTATAGGCTATATAAAAAATACTATGCAACCTAAAATATAGGGCACACACTTCTACCGTACTTGACACCTGTCGTACGATTTCAAAAATTATTTGGAATAGGCGTGACGACAGTATCAAATAATCAAAGATTTAACGATATTATGGGAAAGTGACTCATAAAAGGATTTAGTTTTATAAAAAAATGAGATTACCAATATTTTTAAAAATAATAGATTATAATACTGCTTTCAGCCATTTTGACTGAAACATCAATCACACCGCATGACGTCACGCTTGGGTAACTTTGGTAAACTTTTTTTTGAACTAAAACTTTCGTAAGCACAACACATTGTAGACTTTTAGTCCGGATCTACTTACGGGTGTTGTTAGGTATATCGGAAGAGTCCGACCAGGTTTGGTAAACTTCACCCGTGCTTTGACGTTTGATGTTTCTTTACCTGGACGTAACGTCAGATTCCACGCTATGACACTGCGAGTTGTTTTCCCACAGATTTAAAGTAATTAAAAAAAAATGGAAAGTGTAACCTTCGTTAAGCTTTTAAAAACCTATTTAAGTTCGTTCGTTAAGCTACTTTATTCCTGAAATATAGTGTTTTTGGTAAATAATACACGTGTCCCATTATGGATGGTGATTTAAAAATCTTTCGTCATGCTTATGAAGGTCGATCTTTTCCCAGGGTCTCCTGCGCAGCAACAAGGACTACCAAAACACCAAAGTGCGGTTCCTGCGTCTCTGGATACACGAGTGCTTCAGAGTGTTCTCCGACCGTCTCACCGATGACAAGTAAGTCGCCTACTTGAAAAGTAAATAAAAATATTGGATGTGATGTCGTTGTTTCTGGTTCCCACCACACAGGGTATCCTAGTGTGGGGCCAGAAGCAATGTATGTGAGCCTTTATGTAAGTGTTATATTATGTTACAACAGAAGGACGCGTCGGCTATATTGTCAGTGTTTATTCTTCTTCGTCTTCTTCTTCAGGCTATATTATGTAGTCCACTGCTGGACATAGCCCTCCCCTAATGAGCGCCATAGCCACCATTATTTTATTTTATTTGAGAAAACAAGCAGTTATAAATACAATGACATTAGCATCAGTTATACACTTATCATTAGTATAACGGTTAATTAAATGTACAACCAGCAGCGTTTTCTACAGTTAGCAACGCTTTAACAACTTCATTAAGCTAATTGATCGGTCGGTCTTACGTTCGTCCGTTCGTTCGCTCGTTCGTCCATCCGTTCGTCTGTCTATCCGATTTTCTTAAGGAATTGTGTTTTTATGGTCCATACCTTAAAAGGAACACCGGAGTCCTTCTTCTTAGCGTGTCGATGCCAGTCCGAAAGGATTTTCCAATCATCGTAACGGACTCGCTGATCGTTGCCCAGGGTGCGCCAGACGTGAGTACGTCGTTCGGGGAGGCTCTTTTGATGCACCCCGGAGTCCTTATAGGATCACTTTGTTGTTCGTCCATCCGTCCGTGTGTTTGTTTGTCCGATCGTTCATTCCTTCGTTCGTTCATCCGTCCGTCCGTCCGTCCCGCATTTCTTTCGTTCGTTCGTCCGTCCCGCCGTTCTTTCGTTCGTTCGTCCGTCCCGACGTTCTTTCGTTCGTTCGTCCGTTCTTTCGCTCGTTCGTTCGTTCGTCCGTCCCGCCGTTCTTTCGTTCGTTCGTCCGTTCTTTCGCTCGTTCGTTCGTTCGTCCGTCCCGCCGTTCTTTCGTTCGTTCGTTCGTTTGTTTGTTTGTTTATTTGTTTGTTTGTTTGTTTGTTTGTTTGTTTGTTTGTTTGTTTGTTTATTTGTTTGTTTGTTTGTTCAGTTGCTTGCTTGTATGTTACAGGGACCGCAACTGGTTCCTGGAGCACATGTCTGACGAGCTGGGCAAGTGGTTCGAGCTGACGTTCCACGCGGTGTGTCCGTCCAAGCATCCGCCGCTCTTCGGACACTTCCTCAACCCCTTTGAGGTCTACGATGACCTCAACGACCCGGAGGCGCTCAGAAAGTGAGATATATTTACGGAATTGATTCTAGCTAGGCTCTAGATATAATGCCACGACGTCATCAAGCTATACTCTCTGTCTAAGAGAAGGCCTGTGCCCTACAGTAAGACGTATATAGACTTAGTGTTATTCAGATTAAAATATATTGTAGTGTAGACAATAACAAGGAAAAATAAAAACCTATTTAGAGGCTAAAAGAGGCCAGGATAGCCAGAGGTTGCGGGTTCGAATCCCGGCATGGGTGAAATTTTTAGCCTCTTAATAGGTTTTTAAATTTGTCCTTAGCACGGGTTAGTGCATTAAAAATAAAAACAGTGTTTCAGGTCACCCTAACTATTGACTGATACTATCTACATAATATAAACAAACTTTTGCTTCCAGAGTTGAGTACAGTTTATTTCTGTTAACATTCTTATATATGTCTATGTATTAACCTTTTATACCGTAATTTACGATACTATAAGCGACATCTATTATTACTACTTTAAAGTATTCGTTCTACTACTAAACAAATAGTATAAGGAAAAATAACGTAAGTAATATATGAAACCAAACATGCAATAGATAGGTACAATACGTACGTAAATACAATTTTTCTAGGCCTGTCCCCAAAACTGAGATAACATGTACCATAGGGGTTAGATCCAGGTTATCCTGGTTCGGTTCAGCCGCTGCATTCGGACATACAATACCTACGAAGAAAATACATTTTACCTAGTGCAAATTTTGTAAAATATTACGAAGCACTCGTGGCCTACTGAAACTAGAAATTGGAATCAATCACTTGGTTAAGCAACAACAGGCGCGGTCAGGTACTATGCGTGACCGTCCCGTGACTACCGCTAGTGGCATTTTTTCCCGAGCGCCTCCGTGCTTCGCAAGGCACGTTAAGCCGACTATCATGTCTTGGCCGGCTCGATAACTTCTGACAGTTTGGCCCGCCACTGCCTTATAATCCTCCACCAACCCGGACTTAGTCCCCGTGGCGGAGTGTGGACTAACCTTCTTGCGATGCAGGAAGAGACCGGTGCCCCAGTGAGGACATACAAAGGGTCGAATGAATGTTCGATCCTCCTTCCAGGTACATCGTGAACCAAATGGAGGAGTACAACAGCTGCCCGGGCGTGGTGAAGATGGATCTGGTGCTGTTCAAAGACGCAATTGAGCACATCTGCCGCATCGTGCGCGTCATCTCGCAGCCGCGCGGGCACATGCTGTGTGTGGGGATAGGTGAACTCTCTGTCTCTATAATATCTACAAAACAACGGAATTACTATTGCAACATTTAACCTTATACTAAAGGAGATAAAAACTATATAGAAATATTTTTATTTAAAAACCTATTTAGAGGCTAAAAATTTCACCCATGCCGGATTCGAACCCGCAACCTCTGGCTATCCGTGCCAGCGCTCTACCAATTGAGCCAATGGGCGACTCACCGGCATCAGTGAAATTTCGAACCTCTACTATTCTCTGTATTACGTATAGGCAGCGACATCTGGCTTAAGCAAATTGCATCACTTACAGCCCCGACTACCTACTTTGCAGTTAGGTTTTATATCGGAACTATATCACTGTACCCACATGATTATACTATTTTTATTTTTAATGCACTAACCCGTGCTAAGGACAAGCCTCTAAATAGCCTTTAAATAGGTTTTTAAATTTGTCCTTAGCACGGGTTAGTGCATTAAAAATAAAAATAGTATAATATTTTTATTTTTAATTTAAACCTGGTTCTAACCTAAGGTACCTAAAAAACCTATAATTTCAAACCAAATCGACATAACACACACGCGCGCGCACTTACATACACACACACAAACACCACACTTACATACACATCCACACACACAATAAATGTATTATAGAACTTTACGTTACTAAAAATCAAAATGTATAGTTGTGGAAGGGCGGGATCTCCTGGCACAGGTGTTGTACACTTAAAAGGAGATCTCAACCTTGTAAATTCTGTTTGAAAAATGTTTTGTTTAAGAAATTAAATTCTTTTATTTATTTTTTATTTATCTGTCTGATTATATTCTTTTTAATGCACTAACCCGTGCTAAGGGCAATTTTAAAAATCTATTTAGAGGCTAAAAATTCCACCCTTGCCGGGACTCGAACCCGCGACCTGCTAACCGTGCCATTATCATCATCTGCCTGTATCTCTCATCGATATCAACCCTTATATGTCCCCACTGCTGGGGCACGGGTCTCTTCCTGCATCGCAGGAAGGTTAAGTCATACTCCACCACGGGGGCCAAGTCCCGGTTGGTGGAGGATTGTAAGACAGTGGCGGGCCTTACTGTCAGAAGTTATCAAGCCGCCCATAAGGCCTCTGACATGGCTTAACGACTGCCTGTACAAATGACAGCCGGCACCGAAAGCTTAACGTGCCTTGCGAAGCACGGAAGCGCTCGGAAAAATGCCACTAGCGGTAGCCACGGGACGGTCACCCATCCTGCACCTGACCGCGCCTGTTGCTTAACTCAGGTGATTGACTCCAATCACTCGGTTCGACAAGGCCACGAGTGCTTCGCGAGCCTCTCTCTCATACAAATCTTTATTTGTCAATCTCTTGAGCCGGATGTCTGTATTGTGAAACTCAACCTTATGGGACTGTAACAATTCATCGAAGCGTTCAACTATCGTAATTATCTACGCTGACATATACGAAGAGTTCTTCTTTAGAGAAAGGAATGTTGGGTTGGATTTGACGTAATATGGAGACGATGAAGGAAGAACGATTGAAAAAAAATTATATCGAATGTGGGTGGGAGGGCCTTGAGGGGTGACCCGAACGGCCATACGTCGACCTAATATGTATTAGAAAAAGGCAAGCTAAAAATACACGAAATCAGCGTGCGGATATTCAACGAATAAATATTGCTGAAGCGAAAGGTGTCTCTCAGGATCGTGGCAAGTGGCAATTCGTTGTATTGGTCTCTTCCCACCCCTCTGGGATACAGGCGTGAATTTAAGTAATTTAATGTACTTACACTCGAATGAAAGAGTCCGGATCGAGATTATTGGCTAACTCTTCCCCTTTTTTTTACATTACGTTAACATACAGGCACATACATATGCTTCTGGCCCCACACTAGGATACCCTGTGTCGTGGTTACCAGAAACAGCGACATCACAAACATGTAAAACATCCAAGACATGGGGTTTTTTTTGTTCCCAGCCGGGATTCGAACCCGGGACCATAGCATGGTGGGTAGATGCGCTACCGCTGCGCCACAGAGGTCGTCGCCTTTAGGGAGTGATTTTATGTATATATAGGTATTACGTATTGTTTGTAGGCGGTTCAGGTCGGCAGAGCTTGACGCGCGTTGCGGCTTACATCTGCGAGAACAACTCCTACCAGATCGTCGTCACCAAGACCTACACCGTCAAGGAGTTCCGGGAAGACCTCAAGGTACGTGCTCACCTTCACGGTTTAGTATGGACAACCCCTTAGCCTTAGCCTTAAATCTATATTAGCTAAAAATTGGATTCTGTATATTAGCTGGATAGAAATCGATGAATAGACGGAATATTCATAATGTACACGGAACACTTATACATGACCTTTGTAAATGTAAAAGATAAATAATTGTTATCTTGTTGTCTGTGTTTTTGTGCAACCATTGTTATACGTATTATTATGAATGATAAGGTTATATTATTGCATTTAAGTTTTTTTCGTATCTGTCGTGATTTCTCGTGTCGTCACGTGCATGCCCTGTCAGAAAACCAGTGGTCTCAGGTTCATAACCCGTGTCAATATGCTGAGACAGCGGCCTTTTTACAACCATAACACACATTGGCATCAACCTATGTAATATTATAATAGTTATAAACGGTTTGTGTCTGCATGTTAGTCTAGTATATAATTACAGAAGTGTATATAAATCATCCATTCTATGTTACCATTCATACTGTATGGTCTATTTGGTGTTATGGTTTATGAATAAACATTTCTTACTCTTACTCAAAATACCACGATTTTGAACTACCGGCATCGGCATTTAGTCTTGAAATTAGTGAACTACACGGCAGTATTGACACAATCGTACAGTGATTTTTGTACCCTATAAAGAGCTCCCTCCGAAGGACAAGGGGGAGGGAAGTGATGAATGCTCACGCATTACAGCACGGACCTGGCCGTGCTGCCAATGTGGGACTCGCAAGAAGTGCGCCTACCCACTAAACACCACCTTGGGGCTGGTTTTGGTCCTAAGGACCCCTAAACCCACATCGCATCGCTACATTATAGCCTACATCATCGCTGCGATATATAATACCGTCGGCGCCACCTAGTGTGGAAATTCGCGAAGGCCACAGTCGTACCGCGATATAGAATGCCGGCAGTGCCACCTAGTGGTGAAGTTAGCGGTTTTTTGTCTTTATCGATTCGTCACAAGAGTTATAGTATGGCTCGTGCCATTGCGGATTAATTATTTAGAAACATCGTGATGAAACCTGAGTAACAAGGTCAGCGCATACCCAGGGTCGGACTGAGGTTAAAATGCCCTGGTGGAATTTTGGCATTAGGGGCCCTCCGCACGCATACCATCGGGGCCTTAATTCTGTTGCTGCATTACACTACAATAACAGATAAATAGACGCGTCCCGTCATCACTTGACGTGTTTGTTTATACCATTGGCGTCTAGAAGGTTTGGTGCCTGTGCGGGCTTGGACTTATAGCAGCAATGAAGTGAAATCACCACGTTCGTGAAATTGTCATTGTACTACGATGCATATACTAGAGCCGGGTCAATTAACAAGTAATTTATAGAAGGGTTTCTTGTGGCTCGCTTGAGAAGCAACATCCTATTTAAATTTTGTTCAATGTTCTGATACGGCAATAAAATCGTTTCGGGGGCCCGCTCAGGCTGGGGCCGGGCTATCAAATGCCACCCTGGCTCTGCGGCCAGTCCGACGCTGCGCATACCTCAGATTTGTAAACCTTCAATGTCGGTTGCAGTTCCTCTACATGAACACCGGAGTGGACGCCAAGAAGACCACCTTCATATTCTGCGACACTCAGATCGTGGAGGAGACCTTCACGGAGATCGTCAACAACCTGCTGAGTAGCGGTGAGGTCACCAACCTCTTCAAGCCGGACGAGTTTGAGGATGTAAGTTGGCAAAAGTGGTCGCAGTGACACCTCCGCACTGCACGTATTTTTATTTTGTAGCCTACATAAAAGTGATGTCCCACTGCAGGACAAAGTCTGTAACCGAAAACCGAAAATCTTGGCCTAAAAGGGGTTTCTAAAGGGGGCTTTAGAAACCCCTTTTAGGCCAAGATTTTCGGTGATTTGCCACCTCCGAGATCCTCCCGCCATCGTCTTCTCGGCCGCCCCCGTTTTCGAATGACCGCCGCGCGCTACCCACTGAGTGGCAAGTCTCGCCCACCTATTCTCGCCAAAACAAAGCTCGCCCATGCGAATCGAAAGCGTAGACGCAAAATATACGAAGGCTTAGACATTTGTCGCATAAAAATAAGATAGTCTTCTTCTTCTTCAGGCTATATTTAGTCCACTGGTGGACATAGCCTTCCCCTAATGAGCGTCATAGCGCAAGGTTGTGCCATCATTGGGGGGTAATGCCCATATAGCCCAAGAGAGTCATTAGACATTTATTTTCTCATTCGAATTCAATCTAGCATGGTGTTCAGAATACAGATTTTGGCTGTCGGTCGACTTTTTACGTAGAATTCCAAGTCATAAGCCTAAAAGTCATGTACGACTTATTTGTTACTGAAGTGAGAATTAACTCCCAGTTCCACTTTAGTTTGGCGGTCTGAACACCCGTTATGCGCATTGTGGTTTTTCGGACAGGATCTATCCTCCGGACGCCCAATATACTGCGATCCATCGCTCTTTGGCAAACCTGGTGCTTAACTTCTGTTCAGTCAGTGAGCTATAGGTAAGGATAACCGGATACATTATATCGACGATAAACTGAAGGCATCCTATCAAACCAAACTTGCTAGGTGGGTTGACTTATTTCGTAGTTTTTTTTGTTCTAGCTTATGCAAACCTAGTAGGTAGTTTAAGATTTATCAATTTAGGTCGAATAAGGAATAATAATCTGTCACATTAGTTACACGTACATTATACGAGGGCTGCTACTTATGTATGCGGAATAAAAAAAAATAAACAAATGTATATGGCTAAATATGCTTTTATTGTTTGTCATAGTATTCTCCACTATGATCGATGCACTTTTGCATTCCTTGAAACCAATTTGTAAAACACTTTTTTCACTCTGATTGAGGTATCTCCAAAAAGTGCTGTTTGAACGCATCTACGGCATCTTCAGTGGTCGAAAATCGTTCACCACGTAATTTATTATTTACATTTGGGAATAAATTGAAATCATTGGGAGCCAAATCAAGGCTGTACGGTGGATGACTGTTGACAGATGACTGAATATAAATAAAATAAAATTAAATAGCCTTTATTTATACTCTCTTAGATAACACTATAGCAGGAACTTGATTTGGTTAGTAGGTATGTTAATTTCTTAGAGCTACAATATTAAAAACCTATTTAGAGGTAAAAAATTTCACCCATGCCGGGATTCGAACCCGCAACCTCGGGCTATCCGTACCAGCGCTCTACAAATTGAGCCAATGGGCGACTCACGGCATCAGTGAAACTTCGAACCTCATTACAATATTCTCTGTATTACGTACAGGCAGCGACATCTGACTTAAGCAAATTGCATCACTTACAGCCCCGACTACCTACTTTGCAGTTAGGTTTTAACATCGGAACGATATCACTGTACCCACATGATAACACTATTTTAATTTTTTAATGCACTAACCCGTGCTAAGGAACAAATTTAAAAACCTATTTAGAGGTTAGAGGGCTGTAAGTGAATTCAATTTGCTTAAGTCAGATGTCGCTGCCTGTACGTAATACAGAGAATATTGTAAAGAGGTTCGAAATTTCACTGATGCCGTGAGTCGCCCATTGGCTCAATTGGTAGAGCGCTGGTACGGATAGCCAGAGATTGCGGGTTCGAATCCCGGCATGGGTGAAATTTTTAGCCTCTAAATAGGTTTTTAAATCTCTAAATAGGTTTTTAAATTTGTTCCTTAGCACGGGTTAGTGCATTAAAAAATAAAAATAGTGTAATGCTACAATATTAGTTAACAACTCGTTAATAATTTTAAACTTATCAACTTGAGAGTGCCCATAAACGGGTGTAGGCCTCCTCCATCTAAGTCCAGGTGACTCTATCACGGGCAGTGCGCGTCCAGCATCTACCCGCTACCCTAACAATGTCGTGACTCCAGCGTAGTCGCGGTCGTACTCGACCTCTGTCGCCGTTTCTAGGGTACCAGTGCGTGACTCTTTCGCTCCATCTATCGTCTTTAGAGCGGACTACGTGACCTGCCCGACTGAATATTTGTGTACGTGAAAAGTTACATGATGAAGGCGCTGCGCGTTTCCCCAGATAAAGGCGGCGCTAGAGAAGCCGATGAAGGCCCACGGCGTGATCCAGAGCACCGAGGGCGTGTATCTGTTTCTAGTGGACCGCGTGCGCGCACACATGCACATCGTGCTCTGCTTCAGCCCCATCGGCGAGGAGTTCCGGTGAGAGACCATCGATGCATGCAAACACAGTTGATAAAATCATCTTCCACCCTTTATGCCCCCACCGAGAGGCACGGGTCTGATTTTGCACCTTCCACAGGGAAGGTTGTACCTGAGTTTTTTAACTACTCGACCGCGTTAACGTAAACTCATTTCTATGGCATCGAGGAAGCGCCACCTAGCGACAAGTATGGAAATTAAAATTGCTGAGTGCGAGTTGTACCTAATGGTTAACGTTGAGAAGTGAACACGTTTACCAGCCAAAACACGAATAAACGCGAGTGCGAGTTGTACTGTGACAGCGTTTTGCCAGTTCGAAAGGTTAACTTACTCATACTCACTACTCAATGCTCGATTAACGCGAGTTATTCGATTGGATCTGTCAAACTCGCACTAAGCACTCTGTCAACCGGTTCTAACTGTGAAGTGCGTAACTTATCCGTGACATACGACGACACAGGATGCGGCTAGTGTGCGAGACGTCATCGAATAAATTGTAATCCGTACCAAGTTTTTTCCTTAAATATATTTTTAAAGATAGCTTTCTTTCTTTAAATACCTATATAAAATTAAATATATTTTAATTATACATGAAAGGAACCTCTATTGAGATAAAACATAATCTTTCCTGGTCGTATTAGACAGACACGCAGGCGTCGTTAGTGCATTGTAAAGAAGACAAATTTCAAAATTTTTAGCCTTTATGTTAGAATATACCTCGGCTACTATCGGATATATTGGTGTAAGTAATAGAAATATCGGAACTAATATGACACTTAACATAATTTTACAAAATAGTGAAGAAAAGTTTTATACAGAGCAGGAAGTAGTATTACACTCGTGTGCTTTCGTGTGTGAAAGTCGAAGCCTACTCTAGAGCCCGAGGTATATTCTAAAAGCTAACAGACTATACCATGTTGAATACACCAGTTCTCGTCCGATCAGCGAGGTTAAGAAAAATCGGGCGTCTTCAGTACTTGGATGGGTGACCGCCTGGGAGCAGTACGTATCGTTGGCTTTTTGTTGCCGTTTTCACAATACAACTTCAGTGCGCTCGTTGGTTTTTTATTTATTAAAAATCCTTATGATGATTGATATATTATTATATTAGACTAATTTTGCATTTAAAATATCGAATGCAACAGGCAATTCGTACGAATTCGTTTACGAGCCATGATTTGGAAAAATAAGGTACTAAATTAAAAAAAAAAATACGATAATATTTTTTTTCGTTCCCAATATTACTTCTACTAAAACACAGTGGTTCGTAAACCAAAGGTCGGTAGTCACGAATGTTTACAATTACTGTTAAATCACTGATAATTCTGTCTATCGTAGTGAAAAGAACATTCCTAAAAAATATTGCTAACGATTCCATAATCACGTTCCATAGTATGATGTTACCGTAAGCAGTGGCGTAAAAACTGTTTCTTGTGCTCTACATAATAGAGGTCGTAGGTTGAGTTGGTTCAGTAGGTATGAAAAATTCGCTCCGGTTATCGCCAACGTTCATACCATGTTGAATACACCGGTTCTCGTCCGATCACCGAAGTTAAGCAACATCGGGCGTGTTCAGTACTTGGATGGGTGACCGCCTGGGAACAGCACGTATCGTTGGCTTTTTTTGCTGATATTATTTCCTTCTACTTTTTAACCAGATTATGTCCATACTATTTTTATTTACCTTTACTATCAATCTTTTCTTTTTTCAGAAACCGCATCCGCCAATACCCTGCCCTAATAAACGCGACGACGACAAATTGGTTCCTAGAATGGCCGCGAGAGGCGCTGCTAGAGGTAAAATACTTTATTGCGGACACTAAAACATTCCTCAAACGCAATTTAAGTACCTATTTAGAGGCTAAAAATTCCACCCATGCCGGGATTCGAACCCGCGACCTCTGGCACGGATAGCCAGAGGTCGCGGGTTTGAATCCCGGTATGGGTGGAATTTTTAGCCTCTAAATAGGTTTTTAAAATTGTCCTTAGTACGGGTTAGTGCGTTAAAAATAAAAATAGTATAGCAATTTAAGTAATCTATCGAAAAGGTAAAGACCTTCAATTGATGAGTGTTTCAGGAAGCCTCGAGTTTTTACCAATTAGGCTGTTACGTCAGAGTGTTTGTTAAGAACCTCCTCTTAAACGGCTTTACCATTTTAATGTTTTTTTGTGTTTATTTAATTAATACCTATATAATATGTAATATAACGAGGCGAGTCAGCTAGTGTTATTTGAAAAAGACCTACATATGCAAAAAATAAGGTTGCTTCGTAGTCAGGAACAAGCAACAGACAAATAAAAGTAGGTATATTTATTTTACAATTTATCTTCGTACGTGTTATGCTGTTAATTGACTGACTATTAAAGGGGCTCAAGGTAGTAACGGGGTAGTATAGTAACTATACATCTAGTAACAGTAGATGCGGCAAGCTGAAGACAGGGCGCTATGGCGCTCATTAGGGGAGGGCTATGTACATGCAGGAACTCGAGCTGTGTGGTGTCGGCCTAGAGAATAGCACCGACCCAATTCTTCCCGCGGGTGTCGTAAAAGGCGACTAATCGACACAAACCGGGGGGTGGGCAGCAGCGACCCCTGCAGTACAATTCCACCGAACTGCGATCCCCAACCCGCATGCCCAGCGTGGGGATTATGGGCATTACCCCCTATGATAGCACAACGTGGCGCTCTTAAGGGGAGGGCTATGTCCAGCAGTGGACTAGTACAGCCTGACGACGATGACGATGTACATGCAGTAGTGGACTACATAATATAGCCCGAAGAAGAAGAAGAAGGTAGTAACACCGGCACCACCGGAGAAAAAAAAACTTTTTCTCTCTCAATCGCCGTGTTATCTGGGCTGGTGACCGTCGGGAAAGAGATAGTGGTGGCTAGTGTCGTATCACCAGAAAGTGTGGTAATATAAACTCTTCTCCTCAAGGTTTCCCTACAGTAGTTCGACCTAATCCGTTGCGTCTTGCTTCCCAGGTGGCCTACAAATTCTTGGATGGCGTGGAATTGCTAGCCTCTATTACTGGACCTAGGGTAAGTACGAAAATAATTCCCCTAAAATGAGGTCTCTTCCTGCGTCGCGGGAAGGTTAGGTTAGGTTCCTTCCCTCCACCACGGGGGCCAAGTCCGGTTTGGTGGAGGATTTTAAGACGGTGTGGCGGGCCTTGCAGCAGAAGTTATCAAGCAGACCATAAGACCTCTGACATGGCTTAACGACTGCCATTACTGACGGCTTAGTGTGCTTTGCGAAGCACGGAAACCCTCGGAAAAAATGCCACTAGCGGTAGGCACAGGACGGTCACCCATCCCCTGACCGTTATAGCATAGAAATCTAATAGCATTAAAGCATGGCGGGAAATCGTGGTGACATTAACTGGTTGCGCTAAAAATCCAAAGTTTATCTTGATGTGTAGCATGTTACTCGCATCAGAATATTCATATCGTAAATGTTATGTTTTAAACTAGCAAATTACGTTTCAATGAGCCATTTTCAGCACAAATTCATGGAGCACTTCATAGATGGTACTTACAGGCTTGCACATACAAGAACCTGGGACACGCCTGTCAAATTTTGCTCTAGTTGTAGTCGTACTCAAGTTGTACATATTTTGTGTTTAGATACCACTGTGTGAGAAGGAAGTAAATAAATTCGTTACCAACCCTTCTATGTCCCCACTGCTGGGGCACGGGTCTCTTCCTGTATCGCAGGAAGGTTAGGCCATACTCCACCACGGGGGCCAAGTCCGGGTTGGTGGAGGATTGTAAGACAGGGGCGGGCCTTACTGTCAGAAGTTATCAAGTCGCCCATAAGGTCTCTGACATGGCTTAACGACTGCCAGTTTATGACAGCCGGCACCAACGGCTTAACGTGTCTTGCGAAGCACGGAAGCGCTTGGAAAATGCCACTAGCGGTAGTCATGGGACGCTCACCCAACCTGTACCTGACCGCGCCTGTTTTTGCTTAACCAGTGATTTGATTCCAATCAATCGTTTCGTCTAGGCCACGAGCGCTTCTTTTTGTTTTTCTAAATTTTGCTCAGCGCAGATTAATTTTGACAGCCGTATTCAGTTCTTCTATGACCACACCTGAAAGCGCCATCTATGATGGCGCCATCTATGAGAGTACCCACGTCATGGCGCGCGTCGTTTAGTGTGCTCCGAGTTTAATTAATTTAATCGATGTTAAACGTGTTACTGAGTGATATAAACTGGTTTAAAATAAACTGTGACTGTTATTGTAGCTGTGGTGTTGGATTAAAGTGATTCGGATTATAAATAAAAGCGAAATTTCAAATATTGCAGTCGGCTAGTTCGTTATTCGGTGACGCACATCTGTCTCGCTCATGCGCGCGAGGTCGCGTATGTACTCATCTCGCTCGCTCGCTGGCTAGCGCGCGGATGAACCAAATCAAAACAAAATGAACTGCGCCGGTTGCAAGAAAGTTATTGAGCGCTTAGATCTTTTGAAATGCAGTGGGTGTCACGATAATTTTCACTATGGATGTTTGAATGTTGCGTCGGCTGCTTTTAGAGAAAAGTCTGCACTGCTGAAGCGCACCGTGAAATGTGAATCATGTTTAAATGTTACCCGTCGAGTGCGAGTTGCAGACGATACACCGATTCGTAGCGCGGTGCAAGCTGAAGCAGTTGGTGGACCAGCTCGAAGTAACATTAAAGTATTGAGTAGGGATATGAACACGTCACTAGAGAGCCTGGTAGATATTATACCACAGGAACTGCCTAGAAGAACCGATACAATGGATATGTCGGTGTTTATGGATGTGATTAACGAGGCTGTTGCCGCCCAGTTAAGTAGTTTAGAAGCAAAACTGATCAAAGAAATTAAGGCTGCGGTTCTGACAAGGGCTGACCGTGAGAACACGTTTTTAAAAGCTGAACTAACAGAAGCAAAGGAAAAGTGCTTACTCTTAGAAACCGAAATATTAGGTCTGAAAACTCAGTTGCAGTCTCATGTTACTGGTACCAAAGGCCTAAAGAAAGCGGTCAAGAAGCCAGGTCCTGGAACGGTTCATAACTTCGAGAACGCGGCAGATGCGAAGGGACCAACCACATCGACGATTGACTCGCAAACCGCCGCCGTCGCCGGTCAGCTGTCCCAACCCGTAGCACAATCTACGGCTAGCTATGCGTCGGTGACCTCCAAATCGGCGGTGGCCAGTAAAACGGCGGGCACAAGAGAGATTGAGTCACGAGCATCACAGGAGCACAATGACTGGATTGTGGTGAAGTCTAGGAAGATAAAAGAGAGCATCCCTATTAATAAAGGAGGCAATACCTCAAGTCTGATGATAAAAGCGGTTGAGCGTAAAAAACACCTTCACCTATGGAGACTCCTTCCAGAAACAACGACAGATAATTTAACAGAATACATACGAACTGTGCTCGGACAAGAAAATTACATAAAAGTAGATAAAATCAACCACCGGACAGAGAGAGGATATGCTTCATTCAGAGTGTGCATAAATGAGTCTGATTATGAAAAACTATGTGACCCGGATATTTGGCCGAGTAACACCGAGTTTTGTGAGTGGATTTGGTTTCGTCCCACAACTCAAAAAAACACATAATAACCACGGGAAACCAGGATCGAGAAAAAATATTACAATACTCTACCAAAATGTCAGAGGCCTTCGTACTAAAACATCAAAGTTCTTATCTTTACTGGAATCTTCACAGACAGATTTATTCGCGATAACAGAGACAGGATGCAATGAATCGATCAATGACGCTGAGATTGTTTTACCCTGTTATTCTATATTGCGATGCGATCGAGCAGACGGCCGCAAGCAAGGCGGCGTACTTTTAGTGGCCACACCGAGGTTCGAACTGCGGCGAGTACCTATACCCGGTGACATAAACATTGACACATGCAGCTTTGAATTAGTTTGTGCTACAATCCATATTGGGAATCGTTTTTTGTTTACGTGCTGTGTAGTTTATATCCCACCGAAATGCGATGAGTCTGAGTATATGATAATATTTAATATATTAGAGACAATATCTATAAAATATAGAAACAATGTTTTAGTTTTGGGCGATTTTAACCTATTTTCAGGCAGTAATAATGTAACAAATTATTATGAGTACTTTGTGGCCTATTGTGAACTCGTCCAGTGTAATGAGATACCAAACTGCAACGGCAGACAACTCGATTTAGTGTTGAGCGGTCGTGACGACGGCGCCGTGACGGTGCGCCGGGGCGACGCGGGCGGGGCGCTGCAGCCCGAGGACGCCTATCACCCGCCGCTCGTCGTCGCCGCGTCGGCTGCCGGCGGCGGCACCGCCCCGACGGAGTCTAACGCACACCAGCCGCAAGTACCACTACCAATAAATCAGTTGAGGCAATGGGATTTCAGCAAGGCTAACTTTAACCAGCTGTACCATCTTTTTACTATCATAGACTGGAGCGATTTGTACAGTCTGGACGATCCCGAACTAGTTATAAAATGCTTCTATGACAAACTTAATGGAATGTTCAATCACTGTGTACCATACAAAAAGGAAAAAGTGACACGTTCTAGATATACTTACCCTGTCTGGTATACGCCAGAAATTATTAAAGACATTAGCCTAAAAGCAGAGCTACAGAAAAAGTACAAAATCAGCAAGTCCCTTGAGGATTACGAGACATTTGCTAAATGTCGGGCCAGAGTGAAGGTTGAGACAGAACTTGCTCACGATCAGTACAGGGATCGTGTACAGAGACATCTAGCTACTGACCCAAAAGCATTCTGGGGCTACATACGATCCAAAAAACGTAACACAAGACAATTTAGATTAGAAAAGAACGGCAGAAAATTGTCAAATGCAGAATGTTCTACGGAATTGGCAGGTTTTTTCAATCCGTTTACGCCTCGGAGCCGGCGCAACTGAATGTAGCAGTGGCGAGCGGCGCCGGTGACGGCGGCGGCGCGCGGGTCCATCTCGCGCGGCTGGAACAGGCCGAGGTGCTCCGCGCGCTCGCCCGCCTGCCGGCCAAACGATCGGTGGGACCGGACGGTATACCACCGTTTGTGTTTCGAGATTGCCGCACAGTACTGGTGGAACCATTGTTGCATATATTTAATGTCTGCATTGGCGCCGAGACATTTCCTGATTGCTGGAAGCTTACCCGAGTAGTACCGGTGCCGAAGGGCCGAGGTGGACCCAATCCCAGCGACTACAGACCTGTAGCGGTGCTATGTACTCCGGCCAAGGTTTTCGAGTCGGCGGTACAGAACTCCATGTATGAGCAGGTAAGTGCTCGGTTGTCTAACGCGCAGCACGGTTTCCGTCCCGGGCGTGGGACAACCGGGAACTTATTGAATCTAATGACACAACTGGTGCCGACAGTCGACGCTGGCCGGCAGGTAGACGTCGCCTACTTCGATTTCAGAAGGGCATTTGACACGGTAGACAACGATATCCTGCTCGAGAAGCTGGCTAGCGCAGGCTGTACGCCGCATACGCTTAACTTCTTCGCCAGCTACTTGCGGGACAGGCGTCAGTACGTCGACTGCGGGGGACACCTGTCGGAGTCCTACTACACGGTCAGGATGACTCCTGACTTGACTGACGTCAAGGCAGCAACTTGGGACCCCTCCAATTTATCTTGATGATAAATGACTTGCCGGAGGTGGTATGCGACTCAACATGCCTACTATTTGCTGACGACCTGAAATTGGTGCGCGAGATATGGGACAGCTCCGATCACAATAAACTGCAGCAGGATATTAACAGTTATTAAATGGAGCAAAGATAACAAACTGTATTTTAATGTTCCCAAATGTTCAGTGCTGTCATTCAGTCGAGCGCGCACTCCGAGTCATCATCCGTACCACATGGAGGGAGAGCTGCCCCTTTACAACCGACTTGATACGATAGTGAGACTTGGTTTTCAAAAATTCTGGCGCGTAAACAAATCAATTTTTCGATTCACAACCGGCCTCGATCTATCGTGAGACTATCTTTTTCTTTGAAAAAATACGCGCTGGCTTCATACGAACGTGTTTGAAACTGTCAGACCCCCGTAACCACGGTGAAGGATGGCTGCGTTTTTTGGCGCGCAAACTCGCCCTCGTAAGTATTTATTTATTCATTAAATCAATGCAATTTCTATAGTTTTTTTGTATGATTTACTTTAATAAGTATTGTTTTATACCTATATGTATATAATTAGAACCTAGCATGCTTACTTATGCGTATATTGTGACTCACAATCAAGGACGCACGATCGTGTAGGTTAGGTTATACGTACTAAATAGATATTCATATTTATTTGTATATAAAAATGATTTTTCTGTACGTATAATCGTCTAATAAGGGTGTTTTCTTTATTTATAGGAAATTCCCTCAAATATGACCA
This sequence comes from Yponomeuta sedellus, assembly GCA_934045075.1. NCBI lineage: Eukaryota > Metazoa > Arthropoda > Insecta > Lepidoptera > Yponomeutidae > Yponomeuta > Yponomeuta sedellus. Next base: position 24,592,423 of record OW203724.1, read on the forward strand.
AATTGCCCAAATATCAGATAGTAATGACTCGAAAATTGAGGAATTTGTTCATGATGATGAAGATATTATTGCGAAAGTCACCTAGAAGAGAGTGGATCTGATTCTGGCGATGAATCCTCCGAAGTGGATGAGGCACCACCACCTATCCGAACAACATCCAGACACAGGGGATCCACTAGAAGCAGATCAGTACAGTTTGTAGCCTAAGTACGGAAGAAATATATTACTTTTCTAGTAACACTATTAATTGTTTTGTCAAAGACATTATACCAAATGTTTAAAAACTCTTTATTATATCTTTAATAAATTACTGATGATTATAAAGACTGTTTAATTATTTAAATCTTCATTAAATTAAAGAAATATCTCCAAACTAGACAAAACTCACATCTCGAGCTAACTCCTAAGCCCCACGCTCGTGAGGGTAAGTTTTCAGGAAACCAGACACTTCAGGATTTTTTTGTTTAATTTTAACATGATACTTAGACACCCATGAAAAAGTCATGTGAATTTCAAAAAAGTCTGAGTAACTTATTTTCTTCGGTTGTAAAGGGTAACGGAGGTCAGGGATCTGGGCGTACGTTTCACATCTGATTTGAGATTCAGGGAACATATTGTAGACGTGTGTAAAAAGGCTTTCCGTAATCTCGGATTCGTACTAAGACAGTCAAGCAGCTTTACTAATACCCAAGCTTTGCGTGCTTTGTTCGAAGCGCACGTAAAAAGTCATCTGGAGTTTAATTCAGCTGTCTGGGCACCGACGGAAAACAAATACAAAATTATGTTGGAACGTATACAGAATAAATTCACCCGGTTTCTGTATCTGAAACTGTACGGAGTATATCCAGGATTTCCCTTGTTGTATCCCACATTGTTTGTTCTCGGCATGGTGGGATATAATAAACTGGAAAAGAGGAGGGATGTGGCCCTTGTCACCTATTTATTTAAAGTGGTGCGCGGCATGTTGCACAACCCTACAGTTCTGCAGGAGTTGCGACTATCTGTGCCCGACGAGTGCGTGTCGCGGCGGCGGCGTGTGGCGCTGCTGGCAGTGCCGCGCGCGCGCACCAACTTGCTGCGGGATGCGCCGCTCACGCGCGCGCTTCGTACTCTTAACGGAGTGGCTGATTCAGTGGACGTATTTTCCTGCACGCTGAGCGAGTTCACAAGGGCCGCAATGTTTTTCTGTGATAGATAACACTATGTAGCATATTTTATATAATAAGCATTGAAAAAAGCGACTAGTGTTACTGATTGTTATTTTTATTTGTAGTGTATTTATTCAAAATAGGTGGTTAAATATTGTAAGGTTATCTTCACTAACGAATTGGGCTCCCTGTAATGTTAGTTGTAAGAGGAAAATGAAATAAAATAAAATAAAAAAAAATGAATTGTTTTGTGATTTTGTGCTGAAAAATTTGGTTTAATGAGAGAGTTTCAGACCCACCTTTTCACAAAATCCCAAAGATGGCGCTGTCCATAGACGTATTCTTGGCTACATGGGGCTGTGTTGCTTGCCTAAAAACAGCTTACTACATAAAAAAAAATGTGTCATGTCGCGGTCGTGTCATGTCATTAGTTCATTCATTCTATACTCTATTTCTCTGGAATATTTCGTATTTGTTCTTTGCGTGTTGGCTTTTTAAAAGTAGCTTTCGAATGTAACCTGGCATCGACTTCTTGAACACCGATATCTACTTACTACATTGAGGGCTTGGCTACGACTGGACTCCGATATCGGAGACAGATATTTTACTTTTATTATCCGCCCTTCTAACTTAATAGCTTTCATCTAACACACAAAAACCACCCGTTTCGCGATAAGTTGGTAAAAACTTCGTAACGCGTTTATATCAGAGTCCAGTTGCACGGAAATCGCCGTATTTTGTGTTTGATATTTTCTTTTTATTTCAACAGTGACAATAACAAGCAACCAACCACTTACGAACACATCAGTTTGTCACAGATTAAAGTTTGATGCCTCCCAATGATGGCACAACCTTGCGCTCATTAGGGGAGGGCTACGTCCAGCAGTGGACTAATAATAATAATGAAGCCTAAAGAAGAAGATGTAAAACCCCACACAGTTTTTTTATGTCGATAGACAGCGCCATCTTTGGGATTTTGTGGGAAGGTGGCTTTGAAACTCTGATTGTTGTGTGAAAACGGCTCATTACGCGCCATTATCGACAACTTTGTTTACAATGTTGCCAATATAGGAAACTCTATTAATTGGATCACTCCTTACTATGACGAGCACCGCGTAAATTAAATTTAATTAAATTAATAGTATAAAAAGAATACGCCGTCATATTGCGGAAAATCACAGGAACTAATTTATTTTACTGGTATTTTATTTTAGTATTTACTTAGTTTAGGCTAGACTGTAATGGCAATAAACTTATTTTTATTCTTCTTTATTCGTCACACAGAAACACTGCTCCGTTATTCTTCTTTTATTCCTCTGTTTTATTCCTCTAAGCATAGACAAATACCTTCTTTGTCTATGCTCTAAGTAACAACACCGACTTTATGAATATAGTGCGTTCACATTAACTTGACGCGTGAGAGAATTGGTAACAAGGACATAACATGTGAATTAGCTTTTGGACCTAATCAGAAGATGGTTAAACAAGCCCTCAATACTTTTATTTTCCCCAAGTAATTGGAATGATTTCTTATTTAACATGGTAACAGTAAACATCTCAGTGTTACCAATTCTCTCACGCGTCAAGTTAATGTGAACGCACAATACTGTGTTTATTTTAAAACTGTCGAAAAAAAACTTATCAGAAAAGACAGAAAAAAATTGATAAGGCAAACATTGTCAGTAGTAGTCTTACGTGAAAAAGGTGAAAAAACAAGTGGAAATCCAAAAGAAAAATCTGGAATGGGTGACGTAAATTAAAATTTTGAGTTTTATTAAAATGATTGGACAGAATTAAGGAAATATCAAAAATGGTGTAAAAAGGTTTGCACTGTTAGAATACAACGTTCACACTACAGCGTAGTAAATAATATACCAGTCTGATATGAATCTTACCAGTATGATGGGAATATTACCAGTCTAATGAGGTCGTGTCGTTACAATTTTTTTTTTTTTTTTAATTTATTTGGGTTATTGACAGATAAGTTACACGCTTTCATTTCCTTATCATTAACTTATTACATTGCAAGAAATGTGTACTATCTACAAATAATAACCACAACATGCATACTTTTTAAAAACACAAACTTAACCTAGTGTTAGTCTTATGCAGTACCGTTAGTGTTGGTACTCTAGATAAGTAACAAACAGAAAAGGAGAAAAACCTTCTTAAGACAAAAGTAATATCCTTATAAAGTTATTTTTTACGATTGTAGAAAAGAACCGAGACTTAGTTTGAATTGTTATTTTACTGGATCTAAACAGATTTCCTTAATCGTTTGCGTTGTAGTCGAGAATATGTCCAATTCGTCCCTGCGTCGGTTATAGGCTGTCATAATGCGATTAAGAGGCGCGTGGGTGCCCAAGTTTGTGCGATGTTTAGGAAGCGCAAAGGGAAAGCGGTTACCAATTCTGCTGTTGATACGCGGAACCCTGAAGTTGACCTTTTCTAAGATCTCAGGGCATTCGATGCTACCACTCATCAGCTTGTGCAGAAAAAGCATGTCTGCACGCTCACGCCTAGTACTCAGCGGTTCCATGCGGTAATGGCATAATCGCTCCGAGTACGATTTCAGTTTACGAGCCAACCCATCAGCAAATGAAAGGTGGTAGAGGAATCGCTTCTGTACCCTTTCAATTCTTTCTATATGAACCTTGTAAACAGGGTTCCACGCCGTGCTGCAATATTCCAAGATGCTGCGTACATAGGAACTGTATAGCAGTTTGATCACGCTTGAATTACGGAATAATTTAGCTTTACGTACTACGAAACCCAACGATCTACATGCTCTTTTTGTGATCTTGTCAATGTGTACGACAAATTTTGCGCATTTGTCCATTTCCACACCGAGATCTCGAATAGATTCGACGTTTTCGAGGCTTCTGTTATTTATGGTGTAGTTTTTGGTGATGGGCTTACGTTTACGGGTGAAAACCATTTGGTGACACTTGGATATATTTAGGGACATATAGTTCTTGTTACACCACTCGAAAATCCTGTCGATATCAGACTGCAATAAAAGGGTATCCTTAATGCTTCCTATTTCTTTGTACAACTTCAGATCGTCCGCGTAGAAAAGCGCCTTTGAGTGTTGTACACGTTCTAGGGCATCGTTAATAAAAATAACGAACAGGAGCGGGCCCAAATGTGAGCCTTGGGCGACGCCAGAAGATATTGACAGTTTGTTTGATCTAAACGTCTAATTTATCGTCCATTTTAATTATATGTGAGGAAGAGCACAATACTTGACATGTAAGGTATGGTAAGATGTATTTTGAAGCGCTTTTAATTTTTATTCCCAGTTCTCATGGCATTCCTCTTGTACCGTAGCACCACTGAGATCTCATATATGACAACTTTGTTTTTTGTCAAATACGTCTCCAGCAGTGCCTTGTAGTCTGCGTTTTTCAATATTATAGGCATATTCTTCGGTGGCAGTTCAATATTAAAAAAGTGATGTGTTCTCTGAAACAAAAAAACAGTTTTCGTTAAGTTATTGATGGCAACCTTTGGTTTTTCAAGCTTCCCGGAGCTGTGCCGTGCGCACCCAGCGAATCCCCTCAACTGTAACCAAGTCTTCAGACCATTTGGTGGGAGCCTGCCCACGCTGAGTTGTCTGGACCGCGGTAGCCAGGACAGAACTTATTCGAGTACCTTCGTTCGCGTCGCATTCATTTAGTTAGTGTGTATACCACACGTTTGGTGTTGACTATCAAAATACTTTACCGCAGGTAGAGGGCACATCTCAACTGGTACATCTGAGTTCTTACGCATCCAGTCAGCAAACCATTGCCATTTCAATATAGAGCACACTCCAACATGGAATGAGTGTGAATCGACTTCATCGTTTAAGTTTGAAAAAGTTATCTTCATCTGAAAAAATATTTAGATGAGTACAGTTCAATTGACAACATTTAATTTTTTTAGCATACGTATTTTATTGTCTTAAAGGAAACTAGATACAAAATAAAACGACTCATATTTTTTTATTTTCTGAAACACGCACGTTATCTTATATTTTTTAAATTTTAAAGTTTGAAATATTTTTACCGGAAGTGACGAAACAACGAGGCTCACAATATGTTTTCTTTTGCCAACTATCCTAAAAAACATAGTTACAAACAAATGTCATTTTAGTATTGCCAGGGCCATGTTAAAAATCGGTTTCTGTATTTTTTTAACATCTGCAAATATTTTAAAAACATATTTATTAGCACAGGTTAGTGCATTAAAAATAAAAATAGTATAATCTGCAAATATGTTTTTCTTTTATACAATTAAAAAAGCTTAGTTCAATTCATCATCCATTATGTATGTAGTTGTTCCTTTTTTTAAATGCACTTTGTGTTGGCAAAGCCTTTATCTGCGTTCGGAGTGTTTTTGCTGCCAGTTTTGTAGCTACTTTTTCAAGGTTATTTATAATGGTAAGTGTAAAGTATGGTAACCCTGATACTTATGTTGTGTTGTGTGGCTTGCCTTGCGTAACGTAAACAAACTTTGCGTAGTGTTAAATTTATTTCTCTCTACTCAATTTTGTTCAATCTGTTCACGAAGCAATACTGCAGTTTCATTGGTTTCCAAGTTGTCACATCATCGCCCATCATTTCGTATCGAAAAATTACTAAATACACACAAAGTAATTTTTTAGGTTAGATCTTGAAATTGACTTTTTTTTTATCGTAGCACAGGCATGTTCACTGAGAGCCATGGTGTGACGTCATCAGCGTATTTTTGTGTTTTTACCATTTTCTCGGAAATGCAAACACAGAAAAAACTGAAATAAATTTTTACGTGCTTTACAAAGCCAAATCTCGAAATGGTTTTCGAATTAGAGCTCCATCCAATTTTGAAATGTTGTCAATTATAAAGACTCGCGATGATTAAATATATTTATCCTACCCGCGATTGGCTATTAGAAAAATATAGCCTATTTTTTTATGGACACCTCCAGAAAAATGGTAAGGTGAAAACTTTATATCAGGCAAGTTGTTCAGAATACTGATAAACTTCACGGCAACATACTTCTGCTCAGTTTCATGGCAGTGAGGCAAAATTTGCTATACCTCGTGTATAATAATGATTTTGGTTGTTTTGGTATAAAATAAGCAAAGCAGATAGACTGAGACCAACGGAAAGTGACCCTATAACGGGTCCGTAAAAAATCTTCAGTTTCTCAGCTTTCCTTACGATTTTTTACATATTTCAGTATTCTGAATGTACATAACAAAGAAAACAAATTGGCACTCGCTGGGATTCGAACTGGACACACGTGAATAACATAACATAACATTTACATACAGGCACATACATTGCTTCTGGCTCCACACTAGGATACCCTGTGTCGTGGGAACCAGAAACAACGACATCACAAACATGTAAACATCCAAGACCTGGACTTTTTGTTTTTTTGTTTCCAGCCGGGATTCGAACCCGGGACCTCTTGCATGGTAGGCAGACGCGCTACCGCTACGCCACAGAGGTCGTCGAATACAAGTTTATAATACCGCTGCTGCAACGCTTACTGTGCTTAGATCATCATCAACCCATTATGTCCCCACCAAGGGGCACGGGTCTCTTCCCTGAGGAAGGTATAGGCCATACTCCACAACGGGGCCAAGTGCAGATTGATTGAGGACTTTGCTTACAGTGACATTATTTCCCCAAGGGTGAAGAACAGTGCAGTTGCTGTTAGTCAAATACGGTGTGTTGCGATGTTTTCGGCTTGTGAAGATATCGCATGCTCCAATGTACCTCGGATTGAAATAGTTCAGACGAGCCATTTCTTGGTAATAAGACTGAAATCAAAATAGTATTTTTGCAGTTTAAACTACGACTGTGACATAATATCATGTCATATTAGTAGTTTTTTTCTCATTCGTCTCATATTTTAAATGGGTATGATTTAAGCTATCATCAATTTATTTAGTTTTGAATATTTTAAATAATAAGATTTGTCCGTAAAATAATAGATCTGTCATCAAAGTGTAGTCGCCAAACAATATAAAAACAATTTCATAATAAATCACATTATAATCATCGGGATATATTATCTTCTATAATATAAAAATGAATCGCTGAATGTGTTGGTAAGCGCAAATCTCGTGATCCGCTGAACCGATTTCGCTAATTCTCATTTTAGAATATTCCTTGAAGTACGAAGATGGTTCTCATGAAGAAAAATAAAAAAATCGACTGTTAGGCGGTACGAAGTTCGCTGGGTCAGCTAGTTAAGTATAAAATAAATAGGTTTGTACTTGTTTTAAATGGTTTGTCCTGATAACTGTATAATCAAATTAAGGAAAAACGGTCATTAACAAAATGAAATATGTAACATAAAAAATCATAAAGATCCAGAAAAAGAATGTTTTTGTACCTATGAATTTAACTACTCGTTTACATTGGGTACTTGTATACTGGTTGTACCTATTGTTGTTTCTAGGTATATCTACATCTGCGGTAGTTTTATTTACACTCTGTAAATATTTATTAATTTTTAATTTTTATTCAGATATAAGTATGTAGTATGAATGTATTACAAGGGGAGATCAGAAAGTAGTGAGAACGACCTACTCCCTGGTAAGAAAAAAAAATACTGGCAGGCATAGCTCAGATAAATATCTTCCATAATATAAAAATGAATCGCTGAATGTGTTGGTAAGCGCAAATCTCGAGAGCAGCTGAACCGATTTCGCTAATTCTTTTTTTAGAATATTCCTTGAAGTACGGGGATGGTTCTTACGGAGAGAAAAATAAAAAAAATGCAGATTCGACTGTTAAGCGGTACGAAGTTCGCTGGGTCATCTTGTTTGTAATATTAATAAAAAAAAATCTTCGAATCTCTTTTGTTTTTTTTAAAGGAGTCATTTGTTTGCTTTGAGTCGTTTTTAAATACTTCTGTTTAAAAAAAATTACGACGCAAGAGATTCATTGCCATTTGGGGGCAACATTAGGAGAGTCTGCTCCGCCGTTACCGTATTCTATTGTCGCAAGGTGGGCTTCTCAATTTCGAGTAGTGAGAACAAGCACGGAAGACGAACATCATTGCGGCCGACCATCGATGTCCGTCACCCAAGAAAATGTTTCGAAAGTCTAGAAAATTGTATTGAGCAATAGAAGACTTACCATCCGATACTTAATTAAAGAAACGGGCATTTCATATGGAAGTATTCAATCCATATTGAAACAATCTTTGAATATGAGAAAAGTCTCCGCAAGATGGGTGCCGAGAATGTTAACCGACAGTCAGGAACAAAATCGACTTGACATTACGAAGATATTGTTAGACAAGTTTCAAGAAGATTCTGAAAACTGTTTGACGCGTTTCGTAGCAATGGACGAAACATGGTTCCATCATTTTGATCCAGGGACGAAACAGCAAGGAATCTTTGCATGGAAACGGCCATCATCACCGACCCCAAGAAGTATTGTGCCGTGGCATCGACTGGCCTCAATATTTTGGGACTCAGAAACGATATTGTTGATTGATTACCTGGAGCATGGAACCACTATTACAGGCTAATATTATGCACATTTAATTCCCAAGTTCAGGAATGCCATCAAAGAATTTTCATAGCGCGCCTATTGCCCGCCCCTTTGAATATTTTTTCATAAAATTTATGAACTGAATTAAATGAATTAAATTGTTAACGAATACTATTGTTTGGAAAATAAATTAATACTGTTACTGATGAGAAAATAACAAATAAAAACAAATCTCAATCTTATACAATTTTTATTTTAATGCACTAACCCGTGCTAAGGAACAAATTTAAAAACCTATTTAGAGGCTAAAAATTTCACCCATGCCGGGATTCGAACCCGCAACGGCACGGATAGCCAGAGGTTGCGGGTTCGAATCCCGGCATGGGTGAAATTTTTAGCCTCTAAATAGGTTTTTAAATCTCAATCTGCGGACGATAATCGATTTATTTGATGACAGTATAGACATTATATATAGATAATCCATCTCATTTTCTACGTACATATTGACATTAATTTGGTAATTTGTACCTGGCGACACTTTTTATTTTTCTGAGAATGAAAATATTTCGTGGCGACAGATCTATTAATTAGATGATACAAGTTGATGACAAATATAAACTTTGATGACACAAAATATAGTTCCCATTTTGAATCATCACTGGTGCTGAACAATAAATTACAAGAATTACTATATTACAAAACATACACTAGAACCCGACCAATCAAAGGCATAATTAGTCGGTGTCAGTCCACTGCTGTGTGGTGTCGGCCTAGAGAATAGCACCAACCCAATTCTTCCCGCGGGTGTAAAAGGCGACTAAGGGACACAAACCGGGGGGTGGGCAGCAGCGCCCCCTGAAGTACAATTCTACCTAACTGCGATCCCTAACCCGCATGCCCAGCGTGGGGATTATGGGCATTACCCCCTATGATAGCACAACGTTGCGCTCTTTAGGGGAGGGCTATGTCCAGCAGTGGACTAGTAGGTATAGCCTGACGATGACGATGAGTCCACTGCTTGACACAGACCTCTCCCAAGACACGCCACAGAGCGCGATCTTCGGCTCTTCTCTTCCAGTCACTGCCCACCGCTTCGCAAATGTCGTCTCTCCAAAGTCACGAGCATGCTTATTGTGAGAATTACAAAAAATGAACTTACCGATGACGCTAACTTGTGGAAAAACAAAAAAAGAATCAACTTTACTAGAAAATTCATTCTGATTCTACTTTCGTTCAACTCACACGGAGCATGTGTTGTCAGTTACATGAATGAAAGCAATTTAAATAAATTGACAAAATAACATTGTAATAATAGGAATCAAACTTTTTATGATACGTGGATTAGAGCAATTTGCTGCAATCAACATAATTAGTATCATCATTTTTAATATAACTGCTATACCAAATATTGGAAGTAAACAATCGAATTTGAGAATTGGCCATGTGTCCCAAGTATTGTAACAGAAAATAGTCTATCTTTTTTAAAAACCTATTTAGAGGCTAAAAATTACACCGGTGCCGGGATTCGAACCCGCGACCTCTGGCTATCCGTGCCAGCGCTCCTTCCAACTGAGCCAATGGGCGACTCACCGGCATCAGTGAAATTTCGAACCTGTTTACAAGATTCTCTGTATTACGTACATAGAAAAAAAAATATAAATGAAATAGTCTATCACAAAAAAAGGTCTCATACTCTGTTTATTTTTCTTATTTTTCTACGTAGTTTCCGAGTTTTTTCCAACGCTTCAATCTCTTTAAAAAAAAAAAGTTTTGTCTTGGTCCTGCAAAAAGCTCTCCACCACATCCATCACTTCGTACCTGTTTCCCCTTAAGTATTCTTTCAATTTGGGAAAAATCGCTAGGCGCCAGATCTGGTGAATAAGGGAGGTGGTCAACCAATTCGAAGCCAGATTGCTGAATGGCAGAAATCGCAACTGCCGACCAGTGCGCTGGTGCTTGTCTTGACGAAACAGCACGCTCCTTCACAGTTTCCCTCTCCTTTTCTCTTTGATGGAATTCATCAAGTTGGGAATTAAAGCTGCATATTATTGTATTGGCCTGTTATAGTGGTTCCATGCTCCAGGTAACCAATCAACAATATCTCGTCTGAGTCCCAAAATATTGAGGCCTTAAACTTCTTCGGGGTCGGTGATGTTGGCCGTTTCCATTACGAAGATTGTCTCTGGATCAAAATGATGACGAAAATTAAACGAGACAAAAACAATTCAGAATCTTCTAAATTCTTGTCCAACAATATCTTCGTAATGTCAAGTCCATTTTGTTTCTGACTGTCGTTTAACATTCTCGGCATCCATCTTGCGGAGACTTTCCTCGTATTCGAAGATTTTTTCTTTATTAATATTACAAGTACCTTCGACTGTTATCTGGCGATACATCCTATCTCTAATTTGTCAACTTTACAGTGATGACAAAAACATTTTTGTATTCCATAGGCAAATACGATACGAGAAGTTGAATGAAGTTAATTTACGTGTGAATTTTTAAACATGTCAATTCTAACAATAAGGCTCGGTAAAGCTCGGCTTTATGACGCAATGAAGACAAAAAGTTTAGTGTTTTGTTTGTCCATAAAAATGAGATTGGAGGTATTGCCAGATCACAGTCGCTATGTATCTGAGCTGTGCCTGCCAGTATTTTTTTTCCTACCAAGGAGTATGTCGTTCTCACTACTTTTTGATCCCCCTTCGTATTATATATACAACAACGACACCGAAAACCCCCGCGATGCTATAAGCATCTATTATTGCGTGCCTAACAGGAGCCCGAACAATAGGTGTTTGCGCTCACATCATGTGCATTAGTTGGTATTTGGGCTGGGCATCAACCAAATATCTTAATACTAGCATTATTTTTAGATTTTACCAAAGTAAATGCTCATCAGAAATAAATGTAGATTCAATAAAGCTATTTATTACGTACTCATATTATTATGATGTTATATAATTGGAAATAACAATTGTTGTGTATCAATTAGAGCAGCCATGCATTCGAAAGCAGTAGCCAAATACAAGTATAAGATCAGGCCGTCAGACTAGAACAAGGAGCGCTTTTTAGGTTTAACCCTTCTAGCGCCACGCGCGCTCGGAAAAAAGAAAGTTCAAAGGTACCGCATAGTGCAGGGTCATTTCGCACCGCCATTTTTTTGCATCTTTTTTGTGAACACAGTTCCGCATTTCTCAAATTAGAGAAAGTACTACGTAATTATTCAATAAGTGTTATATATCACTACAATCTGCATAAAATTCCCTATCCGGTTATTATACTTGTAATGCTAATAAAATTATCAATAAACTTACATGATATTCAAATGACGAGATGAATTTCACTATCCACGCCATTTTGACACTACTTTGAACTTTGTCTCACTATTTTCACTAATTACTCATTCACTAGCACTGAACTAACACTTATAATATGATCTGCATATTATCTATTACTGTTTACACAATTTTCATACTCTAATTCACCAAAATAAAGCTATAAATGAATAATTACCAGGAAGAGGTAAAATGACACTGACCGCCCATACAAGCGGCACAATCCGGGCTAAAAGTTCGAGGCTTTTTTCACTTTCTTTTCCATCAAATACAACGAAACTATTATTTGAATCATAATCTACACACTTTTCCCAGTAATTTGATATATAACACATGAACAAATACGCAGCGTTGCCTTCTCTAAATAACTTATAAAACTTTAGCGAGCGGAGCAACTCACGACGAAAACGCAAAATGGCGTCTGACCTAGCAAGCTCATGTGGTTTCGATGATAATTCAATTTTTTTCCACGTCACGTCATTTGATTGGTTGGCGAAAGTAATCCTTACTAACCATTGGCCAATAAAACAACAGATATTGTCCATAGAGAATGCACAGAGCATAGATAAAAAGAGTCCAATCTGAGCGTTGCATAGTGTACATACGTCTGTACACTAAGCGCTTGGGGGATGCGCGCGGCCGGGCTGATTAGTGTACAGACGTATGTACACTAAACGCGAGAAGGGTTAAGAAATCACTGCAATACGGTATGTAGAGATGCACAACGACCATATCCAAAGAGTATACCATATCCATGAATCTGTTGAAAACGGCGATCCAGCCAAAGTACGGAATTTTTTTAATCTCTAGGATTTGGAAAGCCACGCAGGACTCAACTTTTAACGACCTCGATGTCAATGCTCTTAATCAGCATTCACTTCTGTCCCTAACTTCAATGAAACAATTAAATTAATACACTAAGTAATCTTTCTTGTTTTCCAACTCCTGACTTTGCGCCTTTTTATCTTAGTCAATTTACTGTTTGTGGTGTTGAGAAGAGCTCCATTATCTCCAGAGCTGTGGGTACAGGCGGTATGAGTCGTAAAATGATAATGCCGATAATTATCACACCTGTCATCACAAAAATCACCAAAAAACCATTCTGTCTAAGTTGGTGTCTTTCCTGTTGCCTAGAAGGAAGCACAGGTCAGTCCATTGCCCAAGAAACCAAATCCATCCTCATTCTCCGAATATCGTCCCATTTCGATCCTACCATTCCTCTCAAAAGTCCTGGAACGTCTAATCTATCGCCAACTCAGTATGTTCCTGAATAAAAACAGTCTCCTAAATCCCCTCCAATCTGGCTTCCGTCCAGGTCACAGTACGGTCACGGCACTCATTAAAATCACGTATGATATACGTCATGTAACTATCCTCACGTTGTTGGACTTCAGCAATGCGTTCAATACGGAGGACTTTGACATCCTGCTAGGGACGCTGTTGTCTCTCAACATATCTCCAAACGTGATCGACTGGTTTCTAGTTACTTGCAAGGACGCCGGCAACGTATACGTATTGACTGCGCAGGGACTGCGTTATGGTATTAGATTTTTTTTTGTAAATTCAATGATTATTTAAGTCATAAACTTATTTTGTACACTATACTATTTTTATTTTTAATGCACTAACCTGTGCCAAGGACAATTTTAAAAACCTATTTAGAGGCTAAAAATTCCTCCTATCTAGGATAGAGCGCTGGCACGGATAGCCAGAGGTCGCGGGTTCGAATCCCGGCATGGGAGGATTTTTTTTAACTGTCCTTGGCACGGGTTAGTGCATTAAAAATAAAAATAGTAGAATCATGTGGGTACAGCGATATCATTCCGATGTAAAAACCTAACTGCAAAGTAGGTAGTCGGGGCTGTAAGTGATGCAATTTACTTCAGCCAGATGTCGCTGTCTGCTAATACAGAGAATAGTGTAATAAAGAGGTTTGTCGTCCATTAGCTCAGTTGGATAGAGCGCTGGCACGGATAGCCAGAGGTCGCGGGTTCGAATCCCGGCATGGGTGGAATTTTTAGCCTCTAAATGGGTTTTTATTTTGTACACTTTTTTTTTAAATATCATCTTCATAACGCACTCCTTCGGCCAAAATTGTTTTTGGAAGTGATAATAGACATCTAATACAATAAATCCATACAAATCGCAATATGTTACAAGGGTTGGGGCGGTGCTCATAATAAAATGTCCATTCTCCTTTAATTAAATTCATTTCAAGATTTATTCGGAACACCTCGCTGCAAATAAACAAAAACCTGAAACGCGTTAGTTTTATAAACTGTTCAAAATAAATTGGTTATGATTGGAATTAGTATGATTGAAGTGTGTGTGTATGTTAAGTATTTGTTGCTTGGCGACCGGTGAAAATCAGCAGCATAGTCCTCAACAATCATGGCAAAATTCTGGCGGCCATTTTGGTGCCCTTTTATATTTGTTTAGTAAGCATGCTATGTAAACCTCAATTTATACGCTTAACCTTGATTGTCAAACAAAAATCAGAACGCACGGTAATACCGGTTAACACTGATGATAATTGTATAGGTGTCATAAACTCATAACGTACTGAAATAATTTAAAAACCTATTTAGAGGCTAAAAATTTCACCCATGCCTCTAAATTTAGCCTCTAAATAGGTTTTTAAATTTGTTCCTTAGCACGGGTTAGTGCATTAAAAATACAAATAGTGTAATCATGTGGTACAGTGATATCGTTCCGATGTTAAAACCTAACTGCAAAGTAGGTAGTCGGGGCTGTAAGTAATGCAATTTACTTAAGTCAGATGTCGCTGCCTGTACGTAATACAGAGAATATTGTAAAGGGGTTCCAAATTTCACTGATGCCGTGAGTCGCCCATTGGCTCAATTGGTAGAGCGCTGGTACGGATAGCCAGAGGTTGCGGGTTCGAATCCCGGCATGGGTGAAATTTTTAGCCTCTAAATAGGTTTTTAAATTTGTTCCTTAGCACGGGTTAGTGCATTAAAAATAAAAATAGTGTACTGAAATAAAACAACAAATTTGTATATCAGTGTTTTTTAATATGAATGTGCATTGCCGTGTCGCTAGATATTGTGTACCGTTCCGGTTCGCAGCAGCCATGAACCGGAACGGTACACACCGTACACATGACATACCTAATGTTCAATTTGTTCGATTAGGTACCTTTGTGCTAAATGTTAGGTAAGAGCCAAAATGCGCAACAGAAATATTAGGTATACGATTGTGTGAAAGAACGATTGTTATATGCATTGCTAGCCATGTATAAAATATGTCAGAACAAGCGAGTAGGTACCTATCAAAATTTTGTAATTGTTAAAAAGTGTGTATGTACGAACGATCGAGTGTCAGAATGTATAAAATCCTAAAGACGGGATTTTTTCTACAAAGATGCTACCCATGTCGTGTACACTCGAATGTAATTGTTTTTCGGCGAGTATAAATAAAAATACGAGGGTCCGAACAGCAGTCAGGCAGGCAGCAATGGCACGGCACGGCCCAACGGTCCAGATCTGCCTGCGGCTATGAAGTCCATCACGTGCTGGTCTACATGTTTCATTGCACCTCACCTCATCCTCCTTATTACTGATGGGCCGGTCCTCGGTAAATAACTCTGTTGCCATTGTAAGAATCAGCTATTCAATCAACTAAATTCAAATGAATAGTCACTAAAATATTGTATCACTTGCGTGTTTATTTAGTAAAATACAGAGCACAATCTTACACGAGCATAGAAATATACATCCACAAACGTTTCGTCCAAAGTAATTGTATCACTTATACCTATATTTTATCTCAGAAACACCTTGTTACATGTTTACGTTCTGACACAAGCGTAATGTACCTAACATAAATAATTGATACTTTTTGACACTTACACATTCGAATAATTTAGACATTCCGGTACGTGAACAGCCATGACCCGGAACGCTTGTGTACTAGCGTGAGTAGGTGCGTCTAATATTATCTTAGTGTGCGTTAACAATTAAGTTGGATAAAAGTTTTATTAAATGAAACTTTCCGAAAACAACTCTGAAAGTAACACAAATAAAATCTCTCCCTACGCTCAGAATTCTATTTTAGAATCCTTTGCTTCGCCTGTGGTTCAAAGTAGCGCCCGCGACGTAAATGAAATCAAATGAAAATCCAGTCTGATAAAAATATTACCACCCTGATGGCAATATTACCAGTCTAATATGGAACTGTCGTTACAAGTTATAGTCCAATGGAGAACCGACCAATCTCGCATTCCATTACTGTACAGAACTTAATTTTTTTTTTCCAGTTCTCCCATTCCTCTTGTACCGTAGCACCAATGAATACCCATATATGATAACTTTGTTTTTTGCCACATACGCCTCCAACGATCCCTTGTAGTCTGCGTTTTTAATTAGTATAGGCATATTTTTCGGTGGCAGTTCAATATTGAAGAAGCGATGTGTTTTCTGAAAAAAAAAAATAGTTTTCGTTGTGTTGTTGCTGGCAGTCACGTAATCTTAGCGTACCTGTCTGCCTCGACGGTTTAGCGGTTAACCTGCTTGACCACCGAAACATAAGACGTGGGTTTGATTCCTAGGAGGCCGCCGTACTAGATCAGTACAAATGGTCTAAGTCTGGGTCCAGGTTTGTTATGTAAGGCACGGTAAGCTAAAAATACCTTGCTAGGGTATTTCAGCTTACCGTGATCTTATCAAAGCGGCATGGCCTGAAAAAAGCTTTCTTTTGATGTCTTGTATTCGGCTTCCATGGAATCGCAAAATTACTATATATCATTTGAATAAATTTGATAAATCATGTACAATAAGCCCTATTTTGCGTTAAATAATTTTTTTCTATCAACCAATAATCTTGATGATGACATACTTTATTTCGATTTTGCGCCGTGAAAGTCACCATTTTTTCGTAGGTCACGATAGTAACTATAAGGCTAGTCCAGGAGGATCACCACTTAATTCTTCCTTCGCATACGTTGGCCTTGATATATCATCATCATTATTATTTTCAGCCCACCGTTGCCCACTGCTGGGTATAGGCCGAATATAAAACATCCATCGCTGGGCCTTCATTTGCCACCTACTAGTACTATGAACTTAATCTACGAATAAGATAAGAATATTCTTTATTGTACACTGGAAAAACAACAAATACGAAACAATTGCAAATATACATAGTACAATTGGCGGCCTTATTGCTAAAAGCAATTTCTTTCAGACAACCTTACGATGGAAAGTACTTAATACTTCCTTCGCAAACGGGGGCATTCGTTCGCCTTTGTGCCTATTGGCGAGTACCGATTTGTTTGCATCGCATTCGTTTAGAATTTTAGATAACGTGTAGGTACCATATGTTTGCTGTTGACCACCACAATACTTTACCGCAGGTACAGGGCACTTCCCCACTGGTACATCAGAGTAAATCCGCAACCAGTCAGTAACCCATTGCCATTTCAATAAAGAGCATACTCCAATATGGAACGAGTGTGAATCTGCTTCTTCGTTTAAGTTTGAAAAGCTAATCTTCAACTGAAAAAAATATTCAGAAGAATACCTACAGTTAAAATTATAATTGGAGCTAGCAGCATGCTAAGAAGCAGGAGACGCAGCACAGTTCAGTGCAGAGCAGCGCAGATTTTGTAAAGCATGGAACGTCATTGAGCTACGTACACTGCGGCGCAGACACGTGCGACGCAGACATGTGTGTAGTTGATATGTATCATACAAAAAAGGTTCACAGCGAATTAATTCAATTAAATATTCTGTCATTGCAACAAAATTGTTACTAAACACGCCTCAACGTGCACGCGTCGCGCTGAAATCTGTGCCGGCACTACAACGAGACGCAGAGCAGGGCAGACACATGTCTGCGTCGCACCTGCCTGCGCCGCAGCGTACGTAGCTCAATGACGTTCCATGCTCTACGAAATGTGCGCTGCCCTGTGCTGCGTCGCCTGCGTCTCAGCATGCGCCCAGCCATGTGGATCGGGAAGTTACTAAAATGTAAAACTTCGTCAAGCAATGGCAATGTATTGAAAACCCTGATACTCTTTAGGGCAAATATATTTTCTATATATCGCAAAATTTGCTCAAATATTATTACTCGTGTATTATAATTTATAATGATTTTGATTTTTCGTGCTTAGAGGTATGCAAGGTAGACAGACGAACTAAAAGTGATCCTATAACGGATCCTTGAAAAATTGTGATGGATTCACATTTATACTATTTTTATTTTTAATGCACTAACCCGTGCTAAGGAAAAATTTAAAAACCTATTTATTTCTGGCACGGATAGCCAGAGGTTGCGGGTTCGAATCCCGGCATGGGTGAAATTTTTAGCCTCTAAATAGGTTTTTGGATTCACATTTATCAGTGTTCCTCACGATGTTAACCACTGTTACCCTTTTCTATTAATAAATGTCACGTAATTATATTCTTTATTTTAATGCACTCACCCGTGCTAAGGACAAGACGTAATACAGAGATATTGTAAAGAGCTGTTCGAAGTTTCACTGATGCCGGTAGACGCCCATTGGTTCATTTTGGAGAGCGCTGGCATGGTTAGCCAGAGGTCGCGGGTTCGAGTCCCGGCATGGGTGAAATTTTTAGCCTCTAAATAGGTTTTTAAAAATGTCACGTAACTTATAAAACTAATTTGTTATGACTCGCTGGGATTCAAATCCGGGACCTTACACACGTGAATCTATACCTTAAAATACCACTGCTGCACCGTGCTTTACTTACAGTTATATTATTTCCCCAAGGTTGAAGATTAGTGCAGTTGCTGTTTGTCAAATACGGTGTGTTACGATTTTTTCGGCTTGTGAAGATCTCGCAGGCTCCAATATACTTCGGATTAAAATAGTCCAGACGAGCCATTTCTAGGTAATGAGTCTAAAATCAAATAGTTATTTGTTATACAAGAGTGCAACATTTGGATGACCAAGTAAGCGAAGGACTCGTAACACGACACGTAACTTTTCAGACCACTTGAGCAAGGAAATGACTAAATGCAAAGAAAAGGTTTTATCAATGAGGGATTTTTCTGACAGCTAAGAAAAGTAGTTATAAATTTGTCAGTAGATGGCGTTTTCAAGTAAGGGTTTTTGTTTTTAATGGGATTTCCCACTTTCCAGTTTATTCTGTGGTCCACAGTCCACAGATCACGTGGTATTTCCTCCCTCTTTCTTTTGGCTCTTGCATTATTATTGTTATGCCAGAACAGTCCAAAAGAAAAGCCAGGGTCGTCGTAACCACAGGAGAAAACGAATGACATAGAATAGATGATTGATCAGTTGATCACAGATTAGATTCCTTCCAGTTGATGAAATCGCAAAACAGCAATAAAGTTTTTACCTGTGACAAGCAATAACAAACAAAAAAGGTAAACCCTTGCGATTCAGCGCCATCTCATTTTAGCTTTTAGAACTATTTTTTTTTTAATAGCTGTCAGAAAAATCCCTCATTGAACGCACGCGCCAAGCAAATTAAAAAAAGAACACAAATTAAAATAAGGTTCCCAGTGTGATTTTTCAATAAATTAAAAAAGGTTGAATGATAAATTCGGCATGATGGAGGTAGAAGTAAATAGGTTTAATGATGTTTTGAATTCACAAACTTAGTGCAGACGATGTTCTAAATTTAACTTAACTACATATCCTCTACTACCGGGAAAAAACGGCTTTTGCACGTCTATATCGAAGAGAAAAATACTCTCACCGTGATAGGGGGATGAAAAGAGAATTTTTTCCAGTTAAAACTATGGCTATGAGATAATATAGAATCTCATAGCAGTTTTATAACACTATTATATTTTTCTCATTCATCTCAGATGATCAGAGGTATTACAAAGTATAAACTATAACCCCTACAATGAAAGTCACATCATTATCATAATCAGCCGGTGTCAGTCCACTGCTGGACACAGCCCTCTCCCAAGACACGCCACTGAGCCCGATCTTCGGCTCTCTTCTTCCAGTTACTGCCCGCCACTAATGTCAGTCGCAAAGTTACGAGCACAGCTAGTAAGAAATAGGTTAAATGAACTTACTGAAGAAGCGAAGTTGTGGAACAACAAAAAAATAATGAGCTTTATTAGAAAATTCATTCTGAGCCTACTTTCGTTCAACACACACGGAACATCTGTTGTCAGTCACATAAATTAATGTAATTTCAGGAAATTTACCAAATTACATTAGGTATAATAATAGGAATCAAAATTGTTATGATACGTGGATTAAAGCACTTTGCTCCAATGAACATAATTCGTACATAATTTTAATATGTCCTTTTGTACCTTCGTAATTAAATTATTTATACACTGTCCAGTGGCATCTTCATTCACACTAGATGGTTGAAGGGACCACTCGGATGCTATAGTGTCTGGAACATGGTTTTAGATTGTGAAGGCTTGCTCAGCACCGATACCATCCTTAAAGCTTAGTCGGCCTAGCCCACAGGAAAGACTAGTCATTACGTGCTGAGCCAACCAAGCCGCTGGTGTCCTCACGATATTTTCCTTCACAGTAAGCGTGTGGTACCTATTGCGACTACAAATTTGCAAATGTTGGTAACTTTGAAATTGAACAGTCATTGGTACATGCCCGCACTAGGAATCGAACCTGGGTCTTTCACTTGTAAGTCCATCGTTCTGCCCACTGAGCTACCACCACGTTTATAATATAATAGGTAATATATTGAAAGAAAAAAAACATAAATAAAGCAAACTAAATCGCCCGTCGCGGTCGTGGGTTCGATTGCCGCTGGAGGAACCGAGAGGCCGCGGAACTTTTGTTTGTACAAAATGGAATGGCCTCATTCTGGGTGCTTTTAACCAGTTTGGGACAAGTGACAAGTGGACAAGTGAATTTGATGGATGGAAGTTGCGTTATCTTTTACTAGCCTTACCTAAAACCTAAACCATCCTAAAAGCTTAGTGTTGGATAGAGAACATTTAAACACACGCCGATAAACACTGATAATTGTACCGGTGTCATAACGTACTGAAATAAAACAACAAATCGTTTCACACTTTTATAATATGAATGTGCATTGCCGTGCTACATTTTATGAAATAGCGTGAATCGGTGCGTCTAATATTATGTTTGACTTCGTTAACAATCGAATTGAATAAAGATTTTATTAAATAAATTTTTCCGAAAACACCTCTGGAAGTAACACAAATAAATAACTTAAAAACCCTCGCTGCGCTCGGTATTCTATTTTAGAATCTTTTGCTTCGCTGGCGGTTCTAAGTAGCTCCCTCGCCTTAAAAATAATCAAATAAAAATCCAGTCTGTTGGGAATATTACCAGTCTGATAGGGACGTGTTGTTACAAGTTATCGTCGAATGGAGAACCGGCCTATGTCGCTTTATCTTTATGAAATTATATAATAAAAATTGTGAGGAAGGGCACAATACTCGACATTTATGTTGGAATGTACCTATCTTTAATGAAGCACTTTATTTTTCTTTCCAGTTCTCCTGCCATTCCTCTTGTAGCGTAGCACCACTGAGAACTCATATATGATAACTTTGTTTTTTGACACATATGCCTCCAACGATCCCTTATAGTCTGCATTGTTCATCACGATAGGCATATTCTTCGGTGGCAGTTCAATATTAAAAAAGTGATTTGTTTTCTGAAAAAAAAAAACTGTTTATGGCAATGAATGAATTTTATAGTATCTGTCTGCCTTTATGATCTAGCGGTTATCATCATTTACTATCGAAACAGAGGTCGTGGGTTTGATTCCCACTGGGGTCTTAGTCTGGGTCCAAGTGTGTGCTGTGCTTGCCATAGCACAGGGTATTTTTTTGTGTTCCTGTAGTCTTTATTAAACCGGCACGACCTATAAAAAGCAGTCTTTTCATGTCTGGTTTTCAGTATCAATGGCATTTAAAAATTATTATTCGATACTTGTAATTTCAATTGGCGTAAAGCACAAAACCCGACTTTACAGGAGAGCCAAAATAAGTTTTTTTTTAGATTTAAAATAATTTCGTTTGTGTTCTTGAAAAAAGTGATTTAGATGAAATACTTATATCTAAAATCCTGAGATGCAGACGATGAAATATTTAGTTTTGAGTGTAGTGTTTTATTTAACAAAATAAACGTGCCTTGCGTCTAAGAAAATTCATTAAAATGTTCTTAACGTCAATTTTTGTTATGAGGCTGTGATTAATTTTGGGCGTAAAGCACTACTAAAAATTAACGATAAGCCATGCGACTAAATTTTAAACATTTGTTTTTAAGGCGTAGAGAATATTCTAAAAACAAATGTTTAATTTTTTTATAATATGTTATATTTTGAATTAAAGAACTAACTTAATTAATTTTTAAGGCGGTGAAGCGTACAATTGGGCAAAAGTCGTCCGACATTGTCAGTGTAGTGTGTCGCAACCCTAATAGTGCTTTGTGATACCTGATTGAGGGTAGTCTGAAACCTTATCGGCCGAAGATGCGAACGGGTACAGTACTACACATCATAAAAGTCCCTTCGGGAATCTACGTTCGTGCAGACTGGGAAGAAGTGTAACGAAAGTACTCGAAGCTATAAGTACATTGAACATGATCTTTAACCGATACGGTTAAGGTGCAGAATTGATTGCCGCAGTAGCGCTATCTATTTCGCTCACGCTAATATTGCCAAACTAATAGTCACCTGCATGATAGAGGCTAAAAAATAGTATAATCATGTGGGTACAGTGATATCGTTCCGATGTAAAACCTAACTGCAAGTGGGTAGTCGGGGCTGTAAGTGATGCAATTTGCTTAAGCCAATGTCGCTGCCTGTACGTTATACAGAGAATAGTGTAAAGAGGTTCGAAATTTCACTGATGCCGGTGAGTCGCCCATTGGCTCAATTGGTAGAGCGCTGGCACGGATAGCCAGAGGTTGCGGGTTCGAATCCCGGGATGGGTGAAATTTTTAGCCTCTAAATAGGTTTTTAAAAATTTGTCCTTAGCACGGGTTAGTGCATTAAAAATAAAAAAAATAGTGTAATCATGTGGGTACAGTGATATCGTTCCGATGTAAAACCTAACTGCAAAGTGGGTAGTCGGGGCTGTAAGTGATGCAATTTGCTTAAGCCAGATGTCGCTGCCTGTACGTAATACAGAGAATAGTGTAAAGAGGTTCGAAATTTCACTGATGCCGGAGAGTCGTCCATTGGCTCAATTGGTAGAGCGCTGGCACGGATAGCCAGAGGTTGCGGGTTCGAATCCCGGCATGGGTGAAATTTTTAGCCTCTAAATAGGTTTTTAAAAACATAATATGTTGTCTTCATTATTGAGATCACCTTCTAATTTTTCATTAGCAAACGGCGGCCTTCGTTCCCCTTCGGCCGTATGTATGTGGTGCCGATCGGTGAGTACCACAAGTGTGCGGTCGACTATCAAAATACTTTACCTACCGCAGGTATAGGGCACTTCTCCACTGGTATATCAGAGTAAATCCGCAACCAGTCAGCAATCCATTGCAATTTCAAGAAAGTGCACGTTCCAATATGGAACGAGTGTGAATCGGCTTCATCGTTTAAGTTTGAAAAGCTAATTTTTAACTGAAAAAAAATATTTAGAAGAATATAGTTCAATCATATTGGAGACTAATTTGACGTGCTCGAAGACACTTTTTTCCGAAATAAATTTAATGTCCTGATTAGAAATAATCGTGGCATTGTAGTATTTTCTATGACTCACGACGCGCATACAATATTCAATATTCTTTATTTAACTAAAATCATTGGAAAAAATAATTACACCATTAAATTAATTCAATTCTTACACTAAACAGTTAAAGTTGAACAAGGTTAATTAAATAACTACTATTAACAATTAAAAACATAGTATTTTCTAAGGTTAACACGAGCAGTAGACATAATTAAAAACTGTTTTTATACGGATTTATGCTCGTTTATTACATTTTTTTTACAATTTTCCAACGTTTCGGCACTTTTTCAGGTGCCGTGGTCAGTCATCCGGGACCACGGCACCTGAAAAAGTGCCGAAACGTTGGAAAATTGTAAAAAAAATGTAATAAACGAGCATAAATCCGTATAAAAACAGTTTTAAATTAAAAACATGCTATGAATTACATTAAATAAAACATTACATTTTACATTAATGTGGGTATTCTCAAAAATGATTGTTTCCGTTTGTTTTGCCTGTGATCTCCACACTAGGCGAACCTGTGTCGTGGAGATCGACGGTTGCCGGTTTGTGTGTGCCAGAGACGGAGTGCGCGGTCATAAGCGAAAGAGATTCTATGGATGTGGTTGAGCTACGAATAAGATTATACTTATGTAGTTGTTTCTTATGACATAATCAGTAGGTACACATATAATCATGTTTTTTTTTTTAAAAAACATATGTAAAAACAGGGTTATTACAATGTTTTTCGGGTCTAATCGCGATTGTTTTGAGAACGAGCCTACTAATCATAAATACAGGATACTAAATTGTCTGGTTATGGTAGTAGTAAAAAAAACGTTTTTCTTACGTTTTCAAGAATAATATATAAGCCCAAAAATTTAATTAAATATTTTTAACCAGAAAAAAACTAAGAAATTCCTGGGAAGACCATTAATTTTTGTAATGATATTTTTTTATTATATAATTTATATAACTTGTTCAAAACCCAAAACAGGGTTAGAGACGGGACAATAAAGTACTTTAATTTACTGTTCTATTGATATTGTGAGCTGCATTTACAGATCTTGGAAAAGTCTACAGTTTCAACAAAAAAAATCATTTTACACGCATTCTTTATTTAATGTCAATCGATCCTGTTTAGGATAAAAACTCTCTGTTGGACCGACGATATCTCTGGCTAAGCTTTCACATTTGTCAAAATAGCAAAGTCCATGTCTATGTCCAGTAGACGGGACAGCCTTACTAACTTCTTTTTGAATGAACCATTATTTTCGAGATTCCTCAAAAGGTTTGTTTAAAATTACCTTTCTTGACCAATTTCTTGCTGATTCTACAGTTTTCAAATATCTGTGAATTCTGTTCAGAATATCTTACAAATTTAAGAATGATATCTTAAAAACGTTTTCCTGTAACTATACAACTTTTAAGTTACCGTCACCTATTACACTTACTGACCCGTCTCAAAAAATTACCATGTATATTTTCTCAGTTTCATGTGGCAATAAGGCAAAAGTATTCCTTAGTGATTTGCAATACTCAGACATACTTAGTTATATATTAAACGGGTCTACCCGAGACCACGGCAACTGTAACGCTTCCGAAACGTCGGGAAATAAGGTATTAAGTTTTACCTAATAAATAATTGTGATTAGACCCGTTTAATATATACCTAACTAAATAGGACAAAATCTGCTGAAAAAAATATTATAATGCTTCAAATTATTTTAGATTTTTAAAATACCTCTGCTGCACCGTGATTTAGGGTGGTATTACACTTATCAAATATCTTTGTCCAATGTACGACTTGATCAAAGAAATTGGAAGAAATTGGAAGACTTTATCAAATGTCTTGGAAACACCGATATTTGATCAAATATTAATGACACTTAAATCAAAATGGCTGCAAACAAGATATCGTTGACGATTCCAATGACAAAATTTTTAATAAATACTTTTTTTTTGTTTTGACTTTTGGTTTTTCATTAATAACATAACGATAATAATAGCACCACTTAAAGACGCAATAGCAGCACATGAAGACGCTCCACGTTCCTCCATTTTCTTAAGACTATGCAAAAAATATTGGACACAGTTATTGGACAAGTGGAATGGGCTTACCTCAAAAAAAAAAATTATAAAATATTTGACAGCAAAATTGGACAAAGATATTTTATAAGTGTATCATCAGTCATCACCCTTACTTACAGAGACATTATTTCCCCAAGGTTGAAGAAGAGTGCAGTTGCAGTTAGTCAAATACGGTGTGTTGCGATTTTTTCGGCTTGTGAAGATCTCACAAGTTTTAATATAGTTCGGGTTGTAATAGTCCAGACGAGCCATTTCTAGGTAATAAGACTGAAATAAAACAGTTTTATGTTATACATGCTCAATTTTGATAACCGAGCTGGCGAAGGATTCTAAAATTTAATCACGAGGGCCGCAAATATTAGAATCCGGAGCGTTAGCGAATCGGGATTAGCTTTTGACGGGAATCAAAAGAGCACGAAGTAAAAAAAATTTGCGTATCTACTCATAAATATAATTGTTAGACAATGAACGATACAGCCAAACACAATAAAAAGTTCACAGATAGAATTTGTTATGTGTTTTTTAAGACATAAAATATATTAAAATTTAACTGCAGTGCGGTAGGTTATTTATAATACATTTAGGAAAATTGTTATTACAAAATTAATTTAGTAGTAGATGGTAGTAGGCTGTATATGTTATAGCTCAAGCCTAATTTAAGAGTAGGTAGTGTAATGGAACGGGGTGTGGCCTCTTAAATAATAATTAATGCGAGAGACGCCACCTCGTCACGTAATAAAATATATAAACATATAAAATATAACCTGAAGGGTTGTAAATTTTCTGAAAATTAATTGACCAAAGAAAATAGTCGTGATCGTCTAGAAAAATAATAAAAGACCCATACGTTGTGTTGTGAATTAAAAACAAGAGAAAATCAAATAAAGACAAGGTTTAAATAAAATCCGCAAATTAATTAACCGTACACATAATCAATTTGAAATAGGAAAAACATGCAACTTAGCTTCGGTCAGTAATCGTAAACGCCCAGGAAAATCAGCATCGAGACTCGGTCAGCCTCAATGCCCGCGACTAGGGAGAGAGTGAGCACTGCGATCCTTCTGTACACTTCATTATGCATGCCGATGCATTCCCGTTGTTTTTCTAGGAAGACTTTTAACATACGCGCCTAGCCAGTTTTACCCGCAAGATACAAAAAAAATAATACGTAGAATAAAATTATACATAATATGATTAGGATATTATTTATAAGATACCGGCAAGGGACATTTTATGAAGCTCGCAGTCAGCAACTCTCCTTCCTGTGAATGATATAAATGGAGGGATTCTAGATTTTCAGGAGAAAACCTAGAAGAAGAGCCTACAAAATGATGATGGGCTCCCTTCCAACACATACCCATCTCCCATGAACTTATATGAAGTCCGGTCCAACAGAATCCATCGGGCACAACGATTCCTCCTACCTCGGTCATACATTCATCTTTGCAACATACACGAAATCTCTCCCGCATCTAACGAACCATCACACTTACATTCTTTCTTCTTTATCTTCTCTTAACCTATTTTAAATTAAAATACATTTACCTATATTTCCTCTAATATACCCCTGTTAAAATTTCCCTCAAGACATTTCCCAGCTTCCGAGTATGAGATAACAAGCTCTCCAACGTGCACACGCGCTGGGACAGGGCACGCCGCCGACTCTTACTCTTCTGCCGGTCATGACCCTGAGAGACTAAACGATTCTACTATTGAAGACATATTTCCCGAGCTTCAGAATATGAGATAACAAGCTCTCCAATGTGCACAGGCGCTGGGACAAGGCACACCGCTGACTCTTATTCGTCCACCAAGGAGTACATCTACAATATACCTTCCTGGCACAACTCTCGCAAGTGCACTGCAAAACTTCCGAGTATGAGATAACAAGCTCTCCAACGTGCACACGCGCTGGGACAGGGCACGCCGCCGACTCTTACTCTTCTGAACAACAGTACTCTCGCGAAAACCGTGGCCCTAATTGAACCCCGAAACTTACATCGCATTTCACACCAAAGAATCGAAACGATGCCTAAGAGTAGGACAGAAGCTGAAAATAAAATCAGTATGTTGTGTCGCCCGATGCTCCGCTTCAAACTTGTAGATCTAGATAAGGAGGAATGATATTTTCGCCATCTCTCGTTCAAACTGAAGACTCGTCCAGGCGATGTATGTTAGTAAGGTACTCCTGATGCTGGAAATCCATCCTAGTCGTAGGTAATCAAAGTCAAAACGCAGAACCCATAGTGGGAAACTCAGGCGCTCCTTCTGGTCTTGCTAGTTAGTAGAATATCTACACTTAGAATACTAGTATAAAATTGAAATTATTGGGTTTAAAATATACACGTACACAAAATAAACAAAATACTTAGATAACAATAATTATATACCACACGCGACGTAGAAATTCGGAAATCGTTTGTTCGATCTAAAAGACGCTCCTCGACGGAAAACTCTTTGTTTTTGCGGAAAACCGACTGTTGCACTTTCCCTTCCCTACTTTGCGGATTCTCTGCTAGCTAGCTTATGATTACACTCGCGTAGTCTTCACTAAGGATTTGGCCTAAAGAACACAGTAGATGCGAGAAGTCTAGACTTCTAGGTGAACTACCTCTCTCTCTGAAAGCTACGACTGAACTCCCCATGCCATCTCCCGGATTTTCCAGCTCTCCTCGGTTCAACGCTAGGCTCCACCCCCAAGAATACATTCATCAACTATTTTATGACCTACAAAAAATATCTAAATTTATGGCCTGAAGTGGACGAACCCAAAACTGGCACAAAAACGCCAAACTCTTGAAAACCCACTTACACGACTAAATTTTTTTGACTTTTGCCGGAGTGTTCCGTATTGGTCCCTGCAGTACTACGGATTGTAAGGCGATGTATGGAAAAACTGTAAACTCTGGATTTGTAGTCATTAAAAATAATCCTGACAATGGATATTGTCAGTTACATCATTGTATGTCTATTCGTTATTGAAATAATGAAGTCTTAATTACAACATTATTGTGGTTTGTTGATTAAACAAAGTCTTAACATAATCTATCTGATACACAGTAATAATAGTCATTGTAGAAAGTATGCAAAACGGGGTAATTTCCATATAATTTTATTCACAAAATGCATGGGTGAAAGAGGATAAAACCTATTCCACTCGAATGATCCGTCAACATGTGGCGATACAGCTCAAATTTCGTTGAGTTTCTGGAAGGAGACTCTTACAGAGCCCATAATAAATGTTATTTATTATTTTCGAGAACTGTGAGACCCTAAATTTGGAATAGATGTAAGCAGGGCTGTATGGTAATGTTGTGATAAGAGGTTTGAGCTCCACTAATCTCGCCCCTATTACTGTGAATTACGATTGGCGTTGCCATGTCAAAGAACAGCGTACGTTCGTCTCACTTGTACTTTCTTCGAATTTTTAGTTGACATTTATGGGTTTTATTGCATCTGTGTGCATACGTGTGATACGGCTGACACGACTCTTGCGATCCTAGAGTTTATGAGTTAAGGTATAAGACTCATGATCCTATACGCTCTGTATTTTTAACCACACCCAATATAGGCGTTGCATGACTTCCTAGGACTAAAATCATCCCCTCCCGAGGTCGAATAGTTCTTTAAGATCATAACAGGTGGCGTTACTTGTATCGATTTAGAAATATGTTGCTGAAAACTGTAAGGGTGAAAGGGTTGACCATTTCAGCCGTTACAGTAGGCTGTATAGGTCTGCAGCCCAAACCTAATATCAATGTCGTAACATTTTTAAAAACAAGCGGCATGAAACAGGTCTTTGTTTTACGTGCGTTTATTAATTTCTTGTTATACTACTGTTTTATTCCCTCGCAATCGAAGTGAAAAGCAGAGTTTATAAATCGTCCACAAAACTATTTTATCCTCGACATTACTATCAGCCCTCGCCTTCGGCTGGGGCTGTTAAAAGTCTGATAAGAATGGATCGTTTTGTACTTGTTGTAAAATCTACCATTTTTTGCACTTAAAACGATGGTTATGAGATAATATCAATGGGTTTAGAGCGCTTCGCAAATAAAAATAATGCTTTATATTATAACAATAGAAATCAAAATTTGTATGATAGGTAAGTACGTGGATTAGAGCACTTTGCTTCAATCAACATAATTTCTAGTAAGTATAATGGCAATAGTATTTGAAGTATAATATCATAATTATATCAAAGTAAATCTCCCGTTTCAGTTCTATTTCCGCTGAAGGCCGCCCGTTTTTTGTTGTACAAAAATAAGGTAATTTGGCCTGGACTTTTCTTAGGGTATCCTAATTTGGAAAGGTATGGCCTAAAGTTTTGGCTAATAACCAAGATTGTAAGATCCGAAAGAACTCGTATACTTCTTTTTGTGAACGTCCCTGGCCCGGCACTTTGTAAAAAGCAGCTATGACAAACAAATGTTTTTCTCATTCCTAGCTTGGGGCCAGATCAAGTGATTGTGATGGGTGGAGGTTGTGTTATGTCTTACCAGCCCCATCCAGAATTTAAACCATACTTAGAGCTCAGTAGATTGGATATAGATCATTTTAATGCACGCCAACACTGCTAATCGGGAACTTTCCTCAAACATTTTAAATAGTTCACAGTGTAACATTTTTGTTTTTTTTATGTAGCCTCGATTGTGTACCACTACTGCGCAAAGGCCTGGTACTCCTCCCTGTTCAAGGCCACGTCCTGCCAGCCCGGCAGAAAGGTCGTAAGGTCGTCCCGCCATCTCCGCTTAGGTCGGCCACATTTGCGATATCCGTCGTATTTTTTGTTATATCATAAAAATCATAAATTGTACATTGTTATTCCAGGAGCAATATATATTTTTAAGCCGGGAGTGTTTCTGTAAATCAAGACCGGACCGATGGTTCTAGAGTTGAAACCCAAATATTTGTATAGATTTGATAAAAATAAATAAACGTTATATTCTTATTCATAAGTTGCACTTACTTATTTTTTATAGAGGTTAAAGAATATGTACCTAAGTGTAAAAATCAAAAGTTGACCTCGGAAACATTACTGTTTAAGGTGGAAAATAAATGGTTTTGATCACGTTTTGTAGGTGTAGATTTTGATCAAGTGTTAATGGCAATCAATCTTATTAGCTATACGTATAGGTGGCAACTGATGTACCTATTTGGTTTAAGATGACTTGAGAAAAGATAGGCAGAGTGGAGTTTTTTTCCGCTGCCTTTTTCTCCATTACAATACTGCCCGAAGCCTGTGGCTTACATTTTACATTGTCAGCAAACAGAATTGTATTTTTTTTACGTTAAACTAAATTGATTTGATTTGTATGTTGTTTTCTTAATTTCTGTGGTAGGTACTTTACTGTTTGTGCTAAGGTGTATTGTTAGCCTGTATCACGTTACTTTCCACGAATATAGGGCCAGTTTCTGAATTGGGAATTTCGCTAAGTAAATACTTAACTATAGCATAGAATAGTGTTGTCTCTTCAAATTGCTCAGCAAAGTGAGTGATAGAACGTTACTTACGTATTTGCTTCGTGAAATTCTCAATTCCGAAACCGGTCCTAAAACGACTTCAAAGTGTGTAATATGTATTTGACATCTATGAGTAGGCCAAATTAGACCGCTTTATAGAGTGAAGGACTTACGTGGTCGCACCATTGGTGGGAGTTTAAAGAATAATCGAAGTTTTCGACCTTGGAAACGCGAGCCGCGATCGTGATAGTGAAAATGATGAAAATGAAAAGAAAATGTATCGTATGAAAGCGGAACTGGGATTTGGCAAAAGCTGTCTTCTTCAGGAATATTGTAGTAAAGTCAGATGTGTACATAAGGTATTGGTATTAGGCGCCCAAGCAACTCCATACCGGAGTTGCTATGGAAATCCCAAAATACATCAAAACAGTTATTTTCCATCTATTGCAAAGTAAATGCCGTTATTTGTCCTCGGTAATTAAACTAAGATCATAAAAACAATGAAGAATATTCTATTCTAAAACCCGTTTTGTACGTTTAAAACACAGTTAATAACAAATAAGTGACATGAACTTACGGATGAAGCGATGTTTTGAAAAAATAATAAATAAACCAACTTTTTTAGACAATTCATTCTGAGTTTAGTTTCGTTCAACAAAGTGAAACGTATGTTGTTAGTCGCTCAAAGGATGTAATTCATGTAAATTCTCAAAATATGACTAACATTATAATAATGAGATGCCCAATTTTTATGATATTATGTGCATTAGAGCATTTTGATCTACGATAATTCCAACGTTCCTAATATCCAGTAATGTAACAATAATGATTTGATTGCAATTATTAAAAAACCTATTTAGAGGCTAAAAATTCCACCGATGCCGGGACTCGAACCCACGACCTCGGACTAACCGTGCCAGCGCTCTCCCAACTGAGCTATTGGGCGACCAACCGGCATTGGTGAAATTTCGAACCTCTTTACAATACTCTCTGTATTGTGTATGTAGTCCACTGCTGGACATAGCCCTCCCCTAATTTAATGAGCGCCATAGCGCCCTGTCAGCAACGTCTGGCAATTATTAAATTATTAATTCATGGAGAAAAATATATAATTATAAACAACCTGACTGGTGGTTCTTGACTGCTAGGCGTATGACTTGAATTGAAATAAAAAAACGCATGGTACTTCTTCAAAGCGAGCTAAATTTATTTGTAAATTTGCGCATACGACTTTGTGGGTGTTAAGCACCGTATGGTGGCCTACTCTAGTATTTTAATAAAAATATATTTCTATTTATAATTCCGTGTCTGTTCGATCATAATATTTTCACAAGACGATTAATACTAGATAGACAGAAACTAAATTTAAAACTGACATAAGTAAAGAGGTTCGAAATTTCACTGATGCCGTGAGTCGCCCATTGGCTCAATTGGTAGAGCGCTGGTACGGATAGCCAGAGATTGCGGGTTCGAATCCCGGCATGGGTGAAGTTTTTAGCCTCTAAATAGGTTTTTTAAATAAGTAAAAAAGACAATATGTACTAAAAGTCAAATAAATAAATAATAAAAAAGGTCTGTCTGAGAATATGTACATACTGATTTTTAATCGACAAATGTCTAATCCTTCGAATATTTTGCGTCAACGCTTTCAATTCGCATGGGCGAGAATCGGCTCCCAATCCAATTTTTCGCAACAGGTTCGAAGAAAGGAATCGGTGGTGGAGAGCCGCGAGGACACGCTGCGCGCTTCCGTAGCGTCGATCATGTCTCTGATCCACTCCTCCGTGGGCAAGGCGTGCGTGAAGATGTGGCAGGAGATGCGGAGGACCAACTACGTCACCCCCACAAATTATTTGGAGCTGGTGGCGGGCTACAAGGAGTGAGTATAGCTCTTCTATGGGTTGCATGAATATTTTTGTGATTAGCGGCCCTCCATAAATTACGTCACACGAATTTCGTGATTTTTTAACCCCTCTCTTGTCCTTGTCACAGCTGGTCACATTAAATTTGTGAGACTCCCCCGCCGCCCTAGTGTGACGTCACATATTTGGAAATTTTACATTTAGAAATTGTTAAATTCAAACAGCTGTTCCGATATTAGTTTCATATCAAGAGTTGCAAATGTGGCTATTTCCTTAATAGTACAAAGTTCGTGTTTTAACACTTTGGAAATGTGACGTCACGAAATATAGGACCCCTCCCACCCCCTGCCACACAATGTCACACTTCGTCAGCTCCCTCCCTCCCCCTTAACGTGTGACTTAATTTATGGATGGTTCCTTAACATACAAGATTAATCGTTTTTTGTTTAGATTGTATGAGTATTTTTGTGGGACAATATAATTGAATTTGCTATGTACCTATCATATTTTTTGTCGCTTGTATGGATATTTAAATGAGTCCGTGCACAAAATCTTTTAATCGGCGGTGTTCAATATTTCTTGTATAGGTATATTTTTTGAAACTGTAAGATGTGTCCAAGAGATAATCTTGGTCAATTATTAAGCCTGCTATACATGTTTGCCGAGTGTTGCCAAGTGAAGGCCAACACCAACGTATAGACAGTGTCTCGGCCAAAGGTGATGAAGAGAAGATGATGAACGAGGAACCGAGACTTGATGAAAAAAGACGAATTTAATGCTCTAATAAGTAAACAATTTACAAAAAAGAGGACTGTGTGCTTAGTATGAGTTACAAGAAAACAAAACGAAAATTCGTATCGTAAGCTCGATAAACTATCGTAGTTGATACTTCCATACTGGCAGTTTCCGTCGCACTCGGCAGTATGAGTTTTAATTTCAACGTATCGTTTAAACTATGGATCCAATAGTTTGATCCAACGAAATAGTTACGAAATATTTTCCTTACTACTCGAACATGGTGAGATAGAAAGAGACAAACGTTTTGACGTCTCGCAGCTCGTTTTGGGTTGAAACTTGAAATTGTGTGTGTGTGTAGGGTTGCCAAGCGTCAACCAATCCAAAAAATACTGATTTTGTGCCAACAAAAAATACTGATTGGGGAATAATAGCGACGTTTTACCTGAAACTAAAACGTTTATTAAACATACTTACCTTGTTCGAAGCCTAATAAAAACATGAGAGAGTAGCATCGTTCGTTTCCGGTCTGAACTTAGCCGCATGTCCGCCCGCGTCCTAGCTTTTGGCTATGTTCATAGCGATTCCCCCACCACCGGCAGTTGAGTTTGCGAACTCGAATTTCCTGTCATTGAGTCTCTTATGGATGCCACCAGGCAGAATTAAAAGTATTAGGCTTCGAACAAGGTAAGTATGTTTAATAAACGTTTTAGTTTCAGGTAAAACGTCGCTATTAAACAGGACTGTACCTTGTTCGAAGCCTAATAAAAACATGAGAGACGTGTTTGTTATCGCCTGGTGGTGGTGGTAGAATAATTTAGGCTTGACGCCAATGTGATATTGATCTACTTAGATAACTGGTAGAAAATAAAAAGATGAAAGTGAATTTATAGCACAGCTTAACTTTTTATTCTAATATTATAATTATTAAGCTAGGACAAGCCTGAGTGTAATAACTTTCGTCGCATATTACATGATATTATTAGGCATTAATTAGATAACTGATTAAGCTCATACGCACTGAAAAAGGTATGATTGTTATAAAAATCACAAATCAATCAACAGAATTAATGATGTAACTGTCTGTACAAAAATTTGAAAGTCCCGTGGGGTATGCATCGCTTCTCTGATACTAGTAAATTTACTTAAATGCCTATTCCTCCTCTACATTTCCAAATTTCTATAGTCATTTCTGATGCCTTCGGCGGCGGGTGACCTGTAGTCACGTCTACAAGCACATGCGGGAGATTTCTGAGCGTAAACGGCGCTGCTAGAGCTCTGCTCTTCAGATCTGGCCTCCAGTAAACCTTCTCCCATCTTGGTACCACTAGCATGTAGATTCCTCGAGCCTTGTTCAGGTGTGCTAGTACTTTCGGAATCAAAAATGGCGGAGGGAACACCCATGCCAGGGGATAATCCCATTCTCTTTCCAAGGCATCGTAGCAGTCGGCCTGCTTATCGGTTCGGTCGAGAGTACAGTAGGTATTCACTACGTGAGCATGCCTGGATGCAAACAAATCGATGTGAGGAACACCCCATTTTTCAAAAACCACGATGGTTGCTTGAGGCAACAGATGCCACTCGGGCAGTGGCTGCTTGCGAGAGAGTCGGTCAGCATGGCTGTTATAATTTCCAGGTATATGATATATACTCATATGTATTTTATTATGATCTAAGATTTGAAAAATCTGATACGTAAGATTGGTTAAGGGAACAGACTTGCTTCCACCTTCATTGCGAAGATAGGACACAACAGTTTTATTATCACACTGAATTAAAATGGCCTGCGAGTTCAGGCGCTGACAGTGATTTCGTAACACTTTATATATAGCAATCATTTCTTTATGATTGCAATGAAGATTCTGCTCTGTCGCAGTCCATTCACCCATTATACTGTCATAGTCTAACTTTGCTCCCCAGCCGATATCGCTCGCGTCTGTGGTCAAATAGTGAGTTGCAGACGGCGAGTGAATTTTAGAGCCTTTTTTGCAGTTCAGGAGCCACCATCGAAGTTCGTTCAGTGCACTCTGAGGTAGCGGTGAGGCTTTTACTTCTTTGGTACGCAAAAGCGAGTTTGCTTGCGCTTGCAGGGCACGATAGTTAAGACGTCCCCGTAACACAGCAAAACTGGCAAAATTTAGTAGGCCGATAAGTTGCTGTAAATGAGCCAGGCTGGCTTTGCTTGAAGCTAGCAAGTTCGATATTTGCTTTTCTATCTTGATAATCAATCTCTCAGGGAGATACTTTGAATTAGTCCAAGTGTCCCAAACTATGCCCAAAAACTCGACTGCCTTTTTCGGGGCGAACACACTTTTTTCTTTGTTGATATTCCACCCTAGGCGGTAAAGCAGATTGGCAGTTAAAGTGACTTGGTCCTTCAAGATATTAGGATTTTGATGGACTATAAAAAAGTCATCCAGGTACACTAGCAATCGTACTCCATGGTTATCTCTAAGATGTTGTGCAATCCAATTAGTTAAGGATGCAAAAACCTTTGGGGCTGAGCTGAGGCCGAACGGTAAACATGTCATTTCCATTAGTTTGCCTTGGTAAATCATTCGTAGAAAGCATCGATGACTTGGCAAAACTGGTAGATGAAAGTATGCCTGGTGTAAGTCGATCTTTGCCATCCAATCTCGAGGTTGTAAAAAATCTGGTACCCGGTGGGTATTTATCAATCGAAATTTGTCTGTGTGTACATACCAGTTTAAATTTTTCAGATTGAAAATCGGTCTTAGCGTACCGTCGCCTTTAGGTCTTAAGAATATTGTGGAAATGAAACTCGGGGAGTAATTTGCAAACTCTAGAACACCTTGAGATAACATCTTCTCGATAATGTCTGTCATTTCGTCCGAATAAAGAGTTACGTTTTTGTTCGGTAGTGGCATGCACAGAGGTGGTTTCCTCCCGAAGGGAATGCGATAACCTTTTATTACCTTGAGAATAAAGGGCGGTGCCCTTAGTAATTCCCATTGTTCCTGGTACTTTCTTAGTTGACCGGCACGAAAAACTCGGATGTCATTATGTGCGCTATTCTGGTACTCTTCAGTCCCGTTGGGAGGAGGAAGAGTTGGATTTGCCCCCCTTTTTTGAGTGCACAACTCGGTCAATCGAGTACATACTGTCGGTGTTCTTGGTAAGTATTTTCCAACACGTGTTACTGTGTATTCTTGGGAATAAAATTGACCTTGACTTGGCTTAGTGTTAGATCTCAAGTTCGTTGCGAAGCTTTGAGGTAGTACTTGGGGATTGTTCTGCGGAGCAGAAAAAATGTCCCGATCCTTGTCTTCGTGCCAAAATACATCCGTGACACTTCCAGCTTTTTTCAGGACCGCTCTGAATTTCTCCGCATTGAACAGATTTGTGATAGTCGGCGGAATTGAACGTAATGCACTTTTGTAGTACGGTTCTTTAACTGAATCCAGGATAGCTTCTCTTCTAAGCTGTATCATTTCGGCTCTGTGTCCTGTAACCAACTGGAATGTATCGCTAGAAGCTGTACATTACGCGCCAGTTAATAAAATATCTGCAATCTTGGAATAAACATCGTTATACGATAGACTATTGGCTTGTCTAGCCCATAGTAAAAAGCCTCGCATTCCACTTTGAAGCACTTCCTGCTGATTCAACAAAGCATAGGTTATGCCTGCAAATGCTTTTTCAGCGTTGCGGGTAGACTTAGAACTATCGTAAAGCTTAATTTCATCATTCGCATCTAAACATGTAAAACCAGGGGTATGTAAATATGATTTCTGGATTTCAGTATGATATAAATTACACCAGTCTTCATTATCAAAATGTTGGAGGTCAGATAGTCTTTGGAGCATTTCTGCTGAGGAACTAGGATTAACTGGTTCTTTAGTTACAGTGGGTACAGATATATTTAATTCTACTTTATCAGGTAGACACGGACTATACGAGTATAGACCCTTAATCCCAAGAGACTTACTTTTTTCATGGCTAACGTAACATTTTATCAAATCTGAATTTTGCTCGGAATTCTGAGAAAAGTTGGGAATAGCTAGGTCATCAATTCTACTACTTTCGTACCTTTTTTGCTTATTACTTTTGCACCTTTTTCGGTGTCGCTCGCTGGCAGGCGAGTACGAACCGCTGGTAGACGAGCTGGAGTCCGTGCTCGTTGACTGCGCTCTCTTTTTCAGCTTCCTCTTCTTGTCTGCGTTACTCACCAGTGCGGGCGGATTACCACTCATAATTAAATAAACTGCAACCGAACGGTAACACCGTTAATACGAATTTAGTGGTTTTTCCATATCTGCAGGGTAGTTGTATAATAAACTTCTGACGAAAACTGTTAATTTCAAATTTTCATGAATACAACCTTCCTTCTTAAGACGGTCTCGAAAGAAAAATTATTGTTACGAATAGCCGTTATTTTACTTTCGAAATAATCTACGTAAAGGGCGATTTTTCACGAAATTAGGATTAATACTCACCTGGTTTGATTTGCCACTAACTACTCGTAATACAAACCAGCCGATGCAAAATCACGTAACTACGAATTATTTTAAAATAATTCGGTTTTACTATGCAAGCAGGTGTAACAGACAAATGGCGGTCGAGGGCTCGTAATGAAACTAAATCGACCGTCACTAACGGAAAACAAGACGCCAATGACAGGAAATTCGAGTTCGCAAACTCAACTGCCGGTGGTGGGGGAATCGCTATGAACATAGCCAAAAGCTAGGACGCGGGCGGACATGCGGCTAAGTTCAGACCGGAAACGAACGATGCTACTCTCTCATGTTTTTATTAGGCTTCGAACAAGGTACAGTCCTGTTTAATTATGTTGTTTTTCTATGCATCAACTGTCAAACTCGTAACTCATACTGCCGAATTGTATGGATCATCGAGTTGACACTCTAAAAGTTACGTTCGAACTCGAACAGTTTAGGACGAAAAAACTCATACTACCAATTTTAGTTCATAATAGTTACCGCTAGAGGCGCTGATGGTAAGTAAATGTATGGAAGTAAACTGCCAGTTTCATCGAGACGATAAACTATCAAAACTCATACTAAGCACACAGTAGTACGTATCGCCGCTGTCATTTGTCGAATGATTGAAGATGGATGTACCCTCGATGACGTTTTCGGCCCCAGTACCTCGCGCCGCTCTCTTGTAACTCCTTGCTAATTAGGGTTCCCCAGCAGCAGGCAAAGCTTGTGGACCGCTCTTCGTACCACACCTCTCTGGGTGTAGACCGACAGTATGTTTGCATTGCCTTGCCACCGCTCGGTGTCGCTCGCCGAGTTGGCCGAGTAAAGGCAAACGCCAACGTGAACGTCAACGCTCCGAAAAGTGCAAGTGCGCAAGTGCAACAGCGGTGACGGTTTTGCGGCACAAAGACGCTCGCGAGCGCTCTGTCAATAGTGTTCACATGTTAGTCCACATTCTTTTTTGTCTTTTCTTTATAACAACTTTAGTGCGGTACACACTAACATAATAATTACAAGCGCTCATTAAATAAATAGCGGCAACTGCAACACCTTCCATTTCCACGTCTCGTCCATATTGTTTCACTGCACAATACAAACTGACATCGCCCAACGTGTGGGAATATCTTCAAAACTCGTCTATATTGGTCATTTGCATTGGTTTCAATTAACTTGCCGCACTTCTAGGCAGTAACGCTTGCATTGTAAAATTAAATTAATAGTTTGCTTACGCTCGCGTTGGCCTAAGCTCAACCAACATAGTATCGATTGCAAGCTTTAGCGTTTATTCATATCAATCGTATCTCTGATTAACTCCTCCAAGAAGTGCGCCTGAGCGTGAAGTCATGACAGGGTGATGATGTCGTCCATGCCGATCCGGCTACGGCGACTGTAGTGGGACCATCAGGCTTCGTTGATGTGCCCGAGTGTGGCTGACGTAAGCAATCTTTGCAGTAAACGTACGTCCGCATGTGCCACATTTTAAAATTCCGTTAACATAATTATATTGTCGCATGGGGGTCGGGCTTTTAAGTGATCCCGCTGAGCGTCGAGATCAGTTCGTCTCTTCTCTTTAAAAGTGAAGACACTTGTTTGCACTAGGTGTCTCCACGCTGGTCTCTCAGCAGCGCATTCCTCCCAGTTGCTTGGATCCATGTCGCAGCTCTTTATGTGCGTCTTCAGCACGTCCTTATATCGGAGAAACTGGCCACCTCGTTTGCGCTTGCTTTTTCGGAGCTCCGAATAAAAAACACGCTTTGCCAGTCTCTCGTCAGGCATGCGGGAGACGTGGCCGCACCAGCGCAGTTGCCGCCTCATCAGATAGGATTCAATGCCGCCAACTTTAGCCCGGCGCAGTACCTCTGTGTTACGAATGCGATCGGACCATTTTATATTAAAAAATTCGCGAAGACATTTGAGGTGAAACCTATTCAACACCCGGATGTGCTTGCGATAAAGACACCAGGTTTCTGCAGAGTATAAGAGGTTTGGTAACACTATGGCCATGTACACGGCTACCTTGGTCGATCTTTGGATGTCGTGCTAATATGGCTTTGTATGAGTTTTTGTATGGGTTGTATGGGTTTTGTATGTCATCAAACGAGCCGTTTTCAGCACAAGTTCACGAAGCAATTCATAGATAGCACTTACAGGCGTGGTCATAATTGAAATTAAAAAAAAACGATTTTTCTTAAACCTAAATGGAAATTGATTTTTTTAAATAGAAATTGAAATTTAAAAAACATTTATTTATCATTATCACTTAACAAAAAACTTAATAATAATTTATTATACAAACTTAGAATATTGATAAAAAGGAAGTTGCTCAGTATAAATGTTGCGTTGAACACAACGCTGGTTTTCAGCCAATCCCTATTAGAT
Source organism: Yponomeuta sedellus (assembly GCA_934045075.1). Taxonomy (NCBI): domain Eukaryota; kingdom Metazoa; phylum Arthropoda; class Insecta; order Lepidoptera; family Yponomeutidae; genus Yponomeuta; species Yponomeuta sedellus. The sequence continues at coordinate 24,633,021 of OW203724.1, forward strand.
GCAAGACAATATAAAAATCTAATAATTACAATAGAGTTAGCCGTTGGTGCCGGCTGTCAAATAATGGCAGTCGTTCAGCCATGTCAGAGGCCTCATGGGCGGCTTGATAACTTCTGACAGTAAGGTCCGCCACTGTCTTTCAATCCTCCACCAACCCGGACTTGGCCCCCGTGGTGGAGTATGGCCTAACCTTCCTGCGATGCAGGAAGAGACCCGTGCCCCAGCAGTAGGGACATACAAGGGTAGGTAACGAACAATAGAGTTGGACGTGTCTCTAAAATTAATAAATAAATAAAATACTAATACACTCATCAAGGCGTTAAATTAAATAATTTACATAATTATTAATAAAAGTAAAAGTTGCATTAAAATCAACATCAAAACCACCATCAATATAATTAAGACCGAGTTGAAGCCGGAATTCCAATTGTTAACTTGAACTCTGTTTTAAGAGTGTTTTTATGCGACTGGGTTATTTAACTTCTATTTGGAAAACTATTATGGGCTATATGTAATGAAACCATTATGTAATAATATTATAAGAAGTTGTTGTTTCCCCTACATAACCTCACGCCTGTATTCCAGAAAGGTAGGCAGAGACCAGGGACAGCCACTTGCCACGATCCTGACCGATCACCTTCGCTTCATCATCAACGTTCATTACTTTTTATCTTCCGCTTTGATAATGCATCCCCTAGTTGGTCGAAGTATGTCCACCTGGGACGTCCCTTACCGGCCCTTCCACCCACACCCATTTGTTTCGTCAATCTTTCTTCCTTTCTCAATTTACTCTACTCTACTGTTTTCCCTAATATACAAAAAAACCCGAATCGGCAGCTACGCTCAAGTGCTAAAAGTATGGTGCCCTTATGGACAATTACATTTTTGTTCCATTTGCGGTAGAGACAATGGGAGTTTGGGGGACTCAGACCAAGATCCTTGTTAGGGAGCTGGGTCGCCGCTTGAGGGACCGTGGGCTTGACTGCCGCTCCGGTGCGTATCTGGGACAGAGGGTCTCTGGCGGTGCAGCGTGGCAATGCTGCCAGCGTGTTGGGATCCTTTGGCTCAGATATTTTCCGGGATGGCTTGATCAGTTAGGGTTTTTTTTGTATGTTAAAATTATTATTATTTTATGTATTCTGTGTTCTTGACGAAAATTTATTGGATATCGTATTGTGAATTTTTTTTATTGTGACATTTTTTGTAATTATTTTATTTGTATTGACATTTTTATCTTAATAAAGACTTCGCAAGTTCTAGAAAAAGAAAGTAAATTGAAAGTAAAAAGTCCTTTATTAAATAATAATGGTTAACGAATGAAGAGTTTACAGTGGTCGCCACGCTAGGTCAACGTGTTGTAGTGGCCTTCTAGGTAATGAATTGACTAACAGTCATTTTACGAGTAACTTCAGAATTAAAGAACAATTAAGTACTTAGCTTACATGTCTAGGTTAAAAAACCTGGAAGTAAAATCTAAGGTAACAATGACTGTATCAAATGTATATAACATCAGTTTTTTTCCCTAAAACTAAAAAGGATTGGTTACAGTGTTGTACATCTTCTATAATATAAAAATGAATCGCTGAATCTGTTGGTAAGCGCAAATCTCGAGAGCAGCTGAACAGATTTCGCTAATTCTTTTTTTTGAATATTCCTTGAAGTACGAGGATGGTTTTTACGGAGGTAAAAATAAATAAAATAAAGAATCGACTGTTAGGCGGTACGAAGTTCGCTGGGTCAGCTAGTTTAATATAGAAACAGAAAATAAAATACCAAAGACGTGTTTTTTGTACAGGATGCTGAAGAACAAACGGAACGAGGTCGCCTTGCAGGCCAACAAACTGCGCAACGGGCTGGGCAAGGTTGAAGAGACGACGAAGCTCGTCGGCCAAATGTCTGAGGAGCTAGCCGAGGCGCAGGTATGCAACTGAATTAACGAACAAAAAGTACATTGTCACATATTTTAAACTTTTGCGACTTGTCTTCTCGTGACGTCTTCTTCCACGATGGCTGTAACGTCGTCGAAACGTCGAGGTAAATAAAATAGCGATAAATTACTACGCGATTAAGCCCCGAAAATATTCTAACTATAAGTACATTGACATTTTTAGTAGCCTATATACGTCCCACTGCAGGGTCCCGTCTCAGAGAGAGAGAGAGAGAGTTTGGGCTTACCTAATTACCACGCGTCCCCACCGCCGATTGGCAATTTCGGCGCCGAAGTATTTGAATACCTCACACACTCTGACACTGCGCTATGTGGTGTTGGCTTAGAGAATAGCACCAACCCAAATTCTTCCCGCGGGTGTCGTAAAAGGCGACTAAGGGACACAAACCGGGGGGTGGGCAGCAGCGCCCCCCGCAGTACAATTCCACCGAACTGCGATCCCCAACCCGCATGCCCAGCGTGGGGATTATGGGCGTTACCCCCCAATGATGGTGGCACAACCTTGCGCTATGGCGTTCATTAGGGGAGGGCTATGTCCGGCAGTGGACTAATATAGCCTGAAGAAGAAGACACTCAGGTTTCCTCACGATGTTTTGCTTCACAGTGGTATTGCTACTACTGTAACTTCACAAATGTGCATAATCTAAAAAACGAAGTCATGGGTACATGCTCGCACTGGGAATCGTACGAGTCTCACTTCCGAGTCCATCGTTCTACCTAATAGGCTACTGCCCTCTATTGTCATTTGAAAACAAAAATGGTATTGTCTGAAATCAGGCATTACTTTGTGGAAATCCATAATAGCATTAAAATGTAAAAATTACGTTGCTTAATTCCGCTAAAAATCCCACAAGCACCATGCGGTTAGTTAACACACCTCCCTCCATCCCACTTTTCAAGCAGAAGCAAGACACGAACACACCACCACCGACACCAACATGTGTGAGAAAATACGCGACGCGTTTCGCCTCTAAATCCTCAGCAGGCTCACTTGTGGCGGAATTTAGCAAAGTACCTAATTTTCACATTTTAATAATGATATTTTTTGTTATCAACAGCTATGTAAATAAAAACACATTTGCGCTACATAATACTTACCACAATGTGGGTATACTTTCATGCAGGTTTCCTTGTTTAGTGAATCAGAAGGTAAAAAGTCAGTGGCTGGTTTAAATAGTGACGTAACGATACAGAGTGGGGCCGTTCCATTGTTTTTTATTTATCTAGATCTATTCTTCACATTCTCTTATTTAGCTTTGAAAGTTTAGTTTGGGTGGTAGGTAACAGATGTCGCTAGCTGGGCGTAGAATTAAAGAACATGACATGACGAAGTCCACACTGAAAGAACTTGTCTTCTGTGTGGGCTTTGTCCCATAAGGTTGTCCCAGGGAACGGTAATTCAGTACAACATTTTATATGAATGTAAATTGAATTGATGACACGTATTTTCTGCGTCCTCGTCCCACGCCCCTTCAATATGGCCGCTGACGTAGGTTACCAACCTCAAGTTGTGTTAGTTCTATCTATATTGCTGTAGATGTCGCTGTACCAATCCTACATCGCGCAAACGAAATGTTTTCTCGTTTAATGACTACCACGGTTCGACCAATTTTTCATTAAGACCTTACTTCATAGGATCATTTCTATAGTAAGCTCTTCCCGAGATCTTCACTACATGTGAGACCGGCCAAGCCGCGTTGATGAGGTGTGGCGCGGCGCCCTGAGCGTGAGAGTGGCGGAGTCCTGTAGGACTTCAGCCGTCGATGATCGTTCACCCGAAGCCGCAAGGCTGAGGGCGTGGGGTGCTGTCGCTGTCTGAGTGGCTTTTTTAAACTTATATATTATTAAATATCTTAATGCTGGCAACAATGTTTTATACTCGTACTTGCGATATTAACTATTATCTAATCTGTGGTCGTGCAAAGCTAACTTTGCAGCCCGCCGAACCTTGGTACCATCGGAAAAAAGACATAAACTGCCGGAAATACATAACCACCCTAAACAGAATGAGATTCGGCCACTGCCAAACCCAAGCTCACCTTTATAGACTCAGCCTAGCCCAAGATTCGAACTGCATTTACTGTGGAACTGAAAACGCCGACCTAAACCATCTCGTGCACAACTGTCAAGAATTTAAATTGCACAGATTAATACTTATCACGGAACTTGACACAATCAGCTGCGAAACGGGTGTCCCTACACCAACTCTTCTTCCAAATCTACTTAGCAATCCTACCTTTTTCGCCCCCTTATATAAATTCATTATGAACAGTGGAATAAAAATTTAAAGTGACTGGAAAAACTGAACATTATAGTGAAGTGATACGGAAGTGATAAGTGCTCTTATCTGAAAACTAATACTATAAAAAACTAACACAATACTCAAGGCTCAAAAGGACACGGATCCAGGGCCGTAAAACCCTTTATTAAAAAAAAAAGCTAACTTTGCAAAGCGATACCCGAAAAAAAATTATTACTGCAACACTCACTAGCTGTCAATGCAGAGGTACATGTTACGTCAGTTGTCTGTTACAATTTTGATTTGTGGAATACATTGAAAATATGGTGAAAACATACAAAAGCAACGTACGGAAATTACTATTTCGGATGCTAGATAATTTCGATCATCTGAAGGAGCAAAGGGAGTCAGTCGTTGCGCAGAAACTACAATGTATTCAAGAAATTGAAACGTTGACAGGTACGTAGACTGAAAGAGTTTTGATCCTTTGAGTTTTTATTTATTGTCTTTATTTTTATGTATTTTTCAATGAGTATTCATACTAACTTATTATGAATCACTTTTTCATATATATTTTTTAAGGCGAGTAAAAAGAATACTGATGTGATGACACTTTTGTGTTTGTTTCAGGTGAAGTTAGTGATGAGCTCAAACATGACCATGTCATAAAACTGGAGCTGGAACACCAAGAAAAAGATAGGTTACTGGATGATGACATGATTGCTTTTATTATCAATGTTCAAGATTCGGACAACGATGAGGATGATGGTGATGAAGATAGTGAACCAATATTTGAAGACATCCAGTACTTGGAATCCGATTCCGATGAAGATATTTAATGTTATAAATAAAACAAATTAATTTGATTCTTAAATAATTTATTATCCACCTCCTTGCTTGTGAAAATTCCATACAACAGTAGTAAAAAATATTCTAATAAACCAATCTGTATACAGGACTTAAGTTTTCATTTTAAATCTTTAATTTAATTAAAGTATCAAGATCATTACTCGCGACGCACTTGGGGATACCATATAAAATATTTTTAAATCTACCACCTTTTCGCCACTGCAAAGTTAGCTTTGCACGACCTTATTTATGTACTGATTCAAAGAATGCAAACCAAAGCACTATCTATCAAACAGCACAAGAACTACAGGTTATTAGAAATTATGAAGTCCGATAATTTGTAAATGACCAACTGTGACTCTCGGTTTCTCGTACATTAATAAGGTGTTTATCTACTGCTAACAGGTTATGAGTTGGCCAAAGTGCAAGCATAAACACACTTGACAGCTGTTAACATAATTGAGGTAGGTATAACATGTTAACACATTGTTCTGCCGTCGTACGGAGAAAGGCCGTAACTCAAGATTTTGACAAAATTTAGTTAAGTACGGATTTGGAATCAGCAAAGAAAAATCTATCTTTTGGTCTATGTAATAAGGTCTATCTCTTTCTCTAGGCAAAAATAGCAGGGCGTAAAAAGCCATCCTCCAACAAAAATCGCTTGAATTTTAAAATAAAAAGCCGCAATTTGGTTGTTACGGCTTTCCACATAATAAATAAAGTTTAATTAACGATTATGAAAAGCCGTAATTGAAACTAAGGCATTTTTAAATAACAACAAACCTCAATATATTGTTTTGGTATGTTAAAGTGAAAAGCCGTAATTTCCAAGTTGCGGCTTTTCATGTTAATATTTGTACGGGTGCATGCAGAAAGTTCGTCCTCCGAATCTATCAGTTGCGCCCTAGAGGTCTATTATTAGAATTAGGGCTTTCCTGCTTAACATTATATCACGTAATATATTTTGTTTACTAAAGTGAAAGGGAAATTTGCAAATTGTGAAAAAGGCTAGTCTATACGAAAACAAAACAAAGACCATAAAAATTAAGCATATTTTTCTACAAATTTTAAAACTACTATCATCGGCTTAAATTAAATATTAATGTTCGAGACTTCACTTCAAATAAAACGTTAATTTACTCGAAACCAGTCTCAACTGAGTTACGCCCTTTCTCCGTACGGCGGCGGCGGCAGTGTTGGAAACCAACAGATTTATAGATATATAGTGACTTTAGATTTAGTGTCAGTTCAGTACCTACGACTACAAATGATCGCTGCCTGGTCAGAGCAGATAAAACCCCAAGAAAATATTTAATAGTTTTCCGTTCAAGAAACTTTTTCTGTTCTATTTCTTCGAGGGATGTGCGATTTCTTTTTCCCGCATTTTTCTGGTTTCCGCGATCAATGATCCTTCCACAAAACATTATTTTATAGCTCGCTTGATCTCCTAATCCAAGGATATCATTATGAAGTATGTATTTTAAGGGCCTGTTTCACAATCTGCAAATAAAGTTTCGGATAAGCTATCCGCAACTGGGGCTGCCGTTTGTTCTAAATTTGAAGCCATAATAAAAAAACACACGCAATATAGGAATATTTGTTTAAATTTAGAACAAACGGCAGCCCTGGTTGCGGATAGCTTATCCGGAACTTTATTTGCAGATTGTGAAATAGGCCCTTAATTTTACTAATACTTTAATAAAGTTTACTATACATTATAATTACGTACTAACACAATATGTATGCCATGAATCTGAAATAAAAATATCTACATACATAACCTCAGGCCTGTTTCCCAGAGGGGTAGGCAGAGACCAGGGACTGCCACTTGCCACGATCCTGACAGATCACCTTCAAGAAAATATCTAGAAAAAAATATCTACGTAGATTATTATTATTTAGAATATCTGAGTCAAAACTAATATATTATACAGATAGGAATCCACGGCCTTCAATTGAATATCAGTCACACATTGTACTCACAAATTGCGTGGTGCGTTAAGCATTAGATAAGCAGCTAAAAATAGAAGAAGAATATTCTTTATTGTACACTGGAAAAACCAAAATACCAAATAATTACAAATGTACATAGTACGATTGGCCTCCTTATTGCTAAAAGCAATTTCTTTCATACAATCTTACGGTGGAAAGTAATAGAGCTTGCTAAAAAATATAATTATACTATTGTAGAGATCATAAAATTCGTGCCTGCTGTTGCCAACGACGTTCATACCATGTTGAATACACCGGTTCTCGTCCGATCACCGAAGTTAAGCAACATCGGGCGTGCTCAGTACTTGGATGGGTGACCGCCTGGGAACAGCACGTGTCCTTGGCTTTTTGCCGCTGTTTTCGGTAAAAACTGAAAGATAAAGACCATTCGTTTGTACCTGGAGTTGTTTTTTTTTATTTTTATTTTATGTTTATTTATTATGAAATAAAATACTAGAGCCGCCTTAGATCGATATGTTAGGTACAAATGCGTGGCGTGAGATAAATCGCTAAAAATTAACCTTGCTGTACAGTTTTGTGCATTTCAATGTATTTCGACGTGCTCAGTACTTGGATGGGTGACCGCCTGGGAACAGCACGTATCGTTGGATTTTTGCTGCTTGCTGCTGTTTTCATATATTTTTGGTAAATTGGTGTAACGTCAGTGAGCTGAGTAGTATTTTAATAATTAAAATTAATTTGTAAAAACAGTCGCGCTTTATAATCAACTATCGTGCTTTGTCAAAATATTATGGGTGATGCATCAGTGTCTAGTCTAGTGTGATATTTTCATTCATTTATAGATCTTCAGTAGCGGCGTTCAATTTTAAGCAAAATTCAATGGTAGCGGTGCAAGACTGGCAAAGTAAAATAAGCTTTAAGAACTATAAAATAAAGACGAGAACATTTCTATACAACCGTTACTGGTTCGGTCCCAATAAACAAATTCTAAATTCTAGTGCGCTACATGCACATAGACAGAAAAAGTAGCTAGCAGTCATGTTGGTCGATTTGACTGATTCTGCTCAAAAAATTCGCTGCAGCTTTCGCCAACGTTCATACCATGTTGAATACACCGGTTCTCGTCCGATCACCGAAGTTAAGCAACATCGGGCGTGTTCAGTACTTGGATGGGTGACCGCCTGGGAACAGCACGTATCGTTGGCTTTTTGCTGTTATTTTCGGTAAAAGGTTTATCCCCTTCGTTTGTACCTAACTAGAGTTAGTTTTTTTTTTGAAACGCGGCCCGGTAAACATTAAAGACCGCAAATTGCACCCGTGAATACTAGAACCGCTAATATCTGTACGATATGTTGGGTACAAATGCGTGGCGTGAGATAAATCGCTAAAAATAAACCTTGCTGCAATGAGAATTATAGGTACACATAGAGTAACAACCTCCATAGGTACTTTCTAACGTAATTCGCAATGGTGCCTTCATTTATTTATAACACGGCCTAGCGTTCCTATTCATTGAAATTGCTAGAGTATGTTTGAATTCTGCTTATTTAAATAAATCGACAATGTATGGGTATAAATACAATTCTCAACAAACTATTGGCTCACTTGCCGTTTAAATGGTTTGTCAAAGTACCGATAGATAGCGCTACATATTTTTAGCTAAATCGTACCTCGCTGACGAGATCGTGGCGACATCTATCCGTCAACGGGCATTTCAACTTTCTAGCGGAGTACGATTTTTTGTATGGGATTGTCACTCTACCTCGTTTATATGCTCTTTGCTTGCTGTACAATTTTGTAAGTACGTATTTCTTGTGTGGTATGTATATTTGCTACAAAACACAAAATTCGGGGAGTTGACGGCAGCGTTTTGTTTAATAGAAATAAGATTCTACATAAATTGTTTAAATGAATTCTTTTAATCTTCACTAGCTAAAGGTGAAGGAATACATCGCTAGGAAACCTGAGTGTCTGAGGTGTTCAATTACCTCAGCGCTAGAAATTGCCAATCGTAGTGGGCACGCGTGGTAATTAAATCCATACTCTCTATCTGAGAGAAGGCGTGTGCCTTGAAATGGGACGTTTATTATAGGCTTCATAATAGTAGTTTATATAATAGTTAATAAGGGTTCTTATCACAAGATTCGAGTGTTATAAGACCAATGTACAGTGTCATACACTACTTTATCTACTCTCATACTATAATACATAAATAATATGAAATAGAACCAAACTTTGTTTAAATATTGAAGTTTTTTTATTAAATGTAAAATGTTGGCGCCAAGGCGCAAACAACGATTGCGCGTGCGTGTTGGTCGCCGCGGACTCGGTTGAAACTTTTTTTTTTAAGTAGAGGTTCAACCTTCTTGGTTCAGCTGGAGGTTGTATAGGTGTATTGTTATGATTAAAACGTTATAAATAATGATACAGGTGTCCATAAAAGACCGGTACCGTAATAAAACTTTTTATTTTTATTTTTGGCCTATGCGTCATGTTTGTCATAAGAGTTTTGTTTTCGGTTGTATAATCTTTGTGTTGTAGTATCAGAGTAGATAAAATAATCCTTGCGGCGCACTCTACCAGCATACCCCGTTTACACACCTCCAGGTGCAAGTAGCGGAGTACACGGAGCAGTGTGTGGAGTACATGGGCGTGATTAACGCGCAGCAGCGCAACGCGGACGAGCAGCAGAGGAGCGTCGCCGCGAGGAGCAAGAAGACCATGGAGGAGGAGGTGCAGTGCAAGAAGCTGGCCGAGGCCGCCATGAGGGACCTGGCCAGCGCCATGCCGGCCTTGGACGAGGCTGTCAAGGTAATTTAGACCTTGTTGCTAATGATGTAAATGTAAAGTCATCATTTTTCAGTCGAAGTAGCGCAAAAACTGCTAAACTAGGTCATTGTGGGGAGGAAATGTACAAAACAACTCCTAGCTTCCTCTTATAAATTTTGGTCCTTAACTTTGAAAGGTAAGGATTATTTAGAGTTTATTAACGAGAAATAACGACTGCTATGATCTTACCTACTATATGATCTTAATTAATTTACTTATATGTAACAAGTGCAGTAAAAAATCTATTAAAGAATGCTTAGTTAAAGGAAAATGTATACGTGTCGATTCAGGATATTGATAGAGTGTAGATACTAATACGGGGCCATCCATAAATTACGTCACACGAATTTCGTGATTTTTTGAGACCTCCACCCCCGCCCTTGTCATAGCTGGTCACATTTTTGAGACACCCTCCGTCGCATATTTTGCAATTTTACATATAAAGTCAAAGTTTTGTATCAATAGTTGCAAATGTTTTGAGTACCTATTTCGTTAATAGTGCAAAGTTCGTCTTTTAACACGTAAATTTGGAAAGGTGACGTCACGAAATTTAGGACCCCTCCCTGTCACACTTCGTCGACCCCTCCCTCCCCTTAAGGTGTGATGTAATTTATGGACGGTCCCTAATACAGCTACGATCGATGTTAAAAATGTTCCGTTCCGTCCCAGGCTCTAGATGCGTTGAACAAGAAGGACATCACCGAGGTGAAGTCGTACGCCAAGCCGCCGTACAAGGTCGAGATGGTGATGGAGGCCGTGCTCATCCTCCTCCAGGTACGTATTATTGTTCATACAATTATTATACTTTCGATTTCAACGATGTATGTCCCCACTCCTGGGGCACGGGTCTCTTCCTGCGTTGCAGGAGGGTTAGGCCATACTCCACCACGGGGGCCAAGACCGGGTTGTTGGAGGGTTGTAAGACAGTGGCGGCCCTTACTGTCAGAAGTTATCAGAAGTCATAAGGCCTCTGACATGGCTTAACGACTGCCATTACATGACAGCTGGCACCCACGGCTTTACGTGCCTTGCGAAGCACGCATTATACTTTATTGCACACTATACATTAAAAAGGACATTACATAAGAAATAACAAGTACAAAAGCGAGCTTATTTCTGTAAGAGATTTCTTCCAGCAAACCTTGGAGAGTCGGAGCAGCAAGAAATGCGTTTTGATCGTGATGATCGTTGAGATTGTGGGTTCGAATCCCTTCGTGCGTTTTGTTTTAAAACCTTGAGTGCGGTTTCGCACTACGTCCGATCCGAATCCGATCAGAGTCCGTGTATATGCGGTCCGAAGTAGTCGTAGAACTATTTCTATGGTAGTTTACGCACTAGATCTGGCTTCCGACATCCGTTGTCTCTCCGTCATCCGACAATCTCCATTCGGGATAAGATTATTGATTGACGGACCGAATCCGAGCTGCGTACGAGAGCGGGGCGTGAGGCAAACAGTTTAGTTCTGTTCTGTGTGGCAGCGCGTGTTTGCATCATGTTACCCCACGAGTGGAAAATAACCATGCTTACGGCACAGCTTGGATTTCCCCCTGAACTGCTCGGATTTAGATCAGAATTTGGACTAGTGTGTAAGCAATGTCCGAATTTGGTCCTAGACACGTATTTTCATGGATTCGGATCGGACGTATGCGAAACCGTTCTAAAAAGTAAAGTAAACCGGCTGAATACTCTTGTTCTTCTTGTGGTGCCATCTCCTATCGGAAATCGGCTATCATTGTAGCCTCTGTAATGCGTGATATGCCCAAAATAAAAGCAGTCCCAAGAGAGATAGGTTTCATATACATATACTAGCTCTAAAATCTGTAACTTTTTAAAACCAACCTATTTATCCTTAGCACTGGTTAGTGCATTGAAAATAATAATAATCATGTAGCGTACCTGCCTACCAAGCAAGAGGTCCCGGGTTCGAATCCCGGCTGGAAACAAAAAAATAAAACCCCAGGTCTTGGATGGACATGTTTGTGATGTCGTTGTTTCTGGTTCCCACGACACAGGGTATCCTAGTGTGGGGCCAGAAGCAATGTATGTGCCTGTATGTAAATGTTAATGTGTAATTTTGTTAAATTACGCCAAAAATCCCAGAAGCAATAGCTATCTGTTATTACGCTAGGGGGTGTTAACAATGGATGAGGTGTTCAGGAGTTAGGACGGGCGCAGGTTTTAATTAGATACAATTTATTCGGCTGCACACATTTATTGGTCAGCCATAGTTTCGGAAATAAGGAGGCAGATACAGATCATACACAAAACAGGTTAACAGATCGATAACAGCGCCATCTATGAATATCGGTACAAACGAATGCGTAGATTGACATAGATGGTGCTGTCCTAGACATTACATGCAACGCCACTAGGTGGCGGGAGCTGTCTTTAAAGAATGACTGTGGTCTGCAGAAAGAGCCTACTTGGGTGGAGGCCAAGCGGCAGCTCGGGGACCAGTACTTTCTCGACCGGCTGCGGGACTTCGACAAGGACAACATCTCGGACCGGGTGAGTCCAGCTCAAACATAGTCCGTTAAAAACTGCAATCACAGCACATCACACTAATATTGTAAAGGCGAAATTTTGCTGTGTGGTGTCGGCCTAGAGAATAGCACCAACCCAATTCTTCCCGCGGGTGTCGTGAAAGGCGACTAAGGGACACAAACCGGGGGTGGGCAGCAGCGCCCCCTGCAGTACAATTCCACCGAACTGCGATCCCCAACCCGCATGCCCAGCGTGGGGATTATGGGCATTACCCCCTGTGATAGCACAACGTTGCGCTCTGTAGGGGAGGGCTATGTCCAGCAGTGGACTAGTATAGCCTGACGACGACGAAATTTTGTTAGTGTGTACGTTTGTTACTTCTTCACGTCTAAACGGCTGGAGTGATTTAAATAATATCTGGTATAGAGTTAGCGACACCCTCGATTAACACATAGGTTACGCTTTACTGCGGGAAAAAATCTTATTCCCATGGGAAAATCGATAAACCGCGGGTCACACCGCGGGACACAGCTTGTAAATAATAACCAAACATCCAACTGCCTCTGGTCGCACTTGCTGAGCACACAACTTTTGTTATGAACTTTAAATTCGTCTTTTGTATGGCATACATTTTTTTGGTTGTCTAACTTGCTGCACTGTAAAGGTAAAGTAAAGGAGAGTAAGTTAAGTAAAAATGGTTTTATTGCGACCAATAAAATGCATTACTTACTCTCCTTTACTTCTCAGCATTAACTCTTAGTACTAAGTTAATTTTCCGGTACGAATCAACTTAAAAAAAATTATGCAATTGATAATCATGCATTGTAAGTTTAGTGAGGGCCTGGAGATCTGTCACTCAGGATTTTTCCTAGTACGGACTCCAGCCTCTCACCTAGGAATAAGACTTGAGTAGTACATCAACTCAAGTTGATGTACTACTCAAAATATGTACTCAAGTTGTACATATTTTGTGTTTAGATACCACTGTGTGAGAAGGAAATAAATAAATTCGTTACCAACCCTTGTATGTCCCCACTGCTGGGGCACGGGTCTCTTCCTGCATCGCAGGAAGGTTAGGCCATACTCCACCACGGGGGCCAAGTCCGGGTTGGTGGAGGATTGTAAGACAGTAGCGGGCCTTACTGTCAGAATTTATCAAGCCGCCCATAAGGCCTCTGACATGGCTTAACGACTGCCATTATATGACAGCCGGCACCAACAACTTAACGTGCCTTGCGAAGCACGGAAGCGCTCGGAAAAATGCCACTAGCGGTAGTCACGGGACGCTCACCCATCCCGTACCTGACCGCGCCTGTTGATGCTTAACCAAGTGATTGATTCCAATCACTCGGTTCGTCTAGGCCACGAGCGCTTCAAATAAATAAATGCTTGCTTACTATTTGTTTTGCAGACGCTGAAAAAGATCGCCACGTACACGTCAAAGCCGGACTTCGACCCGGAGATAGTGGGCACAGTGTCGTCTGCAGCCAAGTCGCTCTGTCTGTGGGTGCGCGCCATCGAGAAATACGGGAAGGTCTATAAGTGAGTTCGTAATAAGTATTTGTAGTCGCAATACCACACGCTATTGTGAAGGAAAACATCGTGAGGAAACCCGCGGCCTAGTTGGCTCCGCACGTATTGACTAGTAAGCCGTCAGGATGGTATAGGTGCTGGGCAAGCCTACACCGTCTGAAACCATGTTCCAGGCACTACAATATTCGAGTAGTCCATTCACCAATCTAGTGTGAGTGAAGATGCAACTGGACACTGTATAAATCATCTTATCACGTAGAGGCAAAGATCAATGTATGTATAAGTGAGTTGAGCTACCAAGAGCTACCACTAGCATTCATCATCATCATCGCATTGTCCTCGCCGAGGGGTACGGGTTGCTTTCCTGAGGAAGGTAGGCCATACTCCACCACGGGGGCCAAGTCCGGATTGGTCCATTAGCATTGCCAATAGATTAATTGATAGTGTGAAATGAAAAGTATTAATTTCGTACATTTGAATCAATGCTAAGTTTTAAAACTGATTCAAGGCATTTTTACTGATAAAAACATGGATCAATTCCAAAAAAAAAAAACAAGATAAAAAAGTTGATGATTGTGTATCTGTAGCAATTTTATTAAAAACTGACAATATTGGTCGAAAGTATAATGACGTCACTGGTCAGTGATATAACGATCCGAGAACCCGAGAGTTGACTTGACGTTTGTTTGTTTACTGACCAGTGACGTCACTAATTATTCCTTTTCGAAAACGCTCTTGAGCAATATGGCGCTCAAGAGCGTTTTGGCGGCTTATTTTAAAATTGTTAAACCTAAAAATTACGAAACCTGAGCGTCTGAGTTGTTCAAAAACCTTAGCGCTTGATAATGAATATGGTCGATTCCTTTCACACTCAAAATACTGTGCTCCATTTCCCGCTAGCAAACGTTGAGTTTGGACTTTTGAATTGCATTCAAAGACCCGGCCCTAGAGTCTAATACTTACATTGTTTTTCAATAGAATGATACAAGCACGACAATTTTTGATATTTGCCTCAATTTGGTAGTCTACAAAGCAATAGCAGTACAATGCTATTCCAGGAATATAACCCGCGCAAATTAAGATAAGATAAGAATATTCTTTATTGTACACTGGAAAAACAACAAATACAAAACAATTGCAAATATACATAGTACAATTGGCGGCCTTATTGCTAAAAGCAATTTCTTCCAGACAACCTTACGATGGAAAGTTGCTGAAGGAAAAATAGACATCGCGCGAGGCGCCGAGTTAAGTAGCACCGGTTAGACGATTGTAATGCGATTTATTACCAGACTACCGATAGTGTTAATAAAACGACCGTTACCGGACTAATATGACTCTGTTGAACAACTATACATTTTCGAGACTCGCCCCCCGGTCTAAGCGCCGTAGTTAGGATAGGCAGTATGCACATGTCGACGAGCCTTCGCTTCAGGGCAATTAGCATGTTACAACTGTCACAAATCATTTATTATTACGAATTGGCCGTCGTTTGATTCGTCCCTTGGCCCTTGCTAAAAATCAGTGTTGTGGGTGCAAACCCTCAGCTTATACTGAGCATGAGGCCTTTTATCCGCTGCATCGACATACTGTGTAGGGTTGGAATTTATGTTCATTTCATTCATCTGTAGTTCCTCTTTTCTTCTGCTTTTGTTTTACTCCTGCTTTCTTTTCGTATTTTCCTTTTCTTGTCAAATTTGGTATGTCTATGTGGCGTTAAATAAATGTTTTTATTCTTCTTCTTCTTCGTCAATATTTAACAGGATCGTAAAGCCGAAGAAGGAGCGGCTGGAAGAAGCTTTAGAGTCCCTGCGCATGAAGCAGCAGATCCTCGCCGAGGCCCGAGCCAAGCTCAAGGAGCTCAGCGAGATGATTGCCAAGCTTCAGAATGAGTACGAGGTTAGTTAAGGCCCTACGCCGTGCCAACTCGTGCCACCAATGGTATAACATAACAACATTTATAAAATATCATGTATTTTTACGCTTCTACACAGACCAAGCATAATTGATTGACCTCACACGGTAAGCGATGCGCTACCGCTGCACCACAGAGGTCGTCAAAAAAATCATGATCAAGTGTGAAAACTATTATTATAATTTACGGTCTAGAATCCTAGATACAGTATAGAATACAACCTAGGATCAACACCTAGGACTGTAATAAATCTCCGCTAAAAAGCCGCTTTTGGCAAAACTCCTTTAAAGTTCTAGATTCTTCCATCAGAAGGTTGTAAAAATATCTGCTATATTTTTTAAGCATCCTATAGATTTATTTTCTACTACCGATATGGCAAAATAACAGTTCCACTCCCAAAATCCTGTAATCCTGTAAAGTAATCCATTTAAAAGTGTTGTGTTCACAGTAATTTACTAGTGAAACTGAAAGTAGTCTTCTAAAATATAAAGAGATAAGATTAAAATATTGGCGCATCAGAAAACAACGTACTTCTTCACTAAACCAGTCCAGTCAAAACGTACGGACAATCTTGAAATAAAAAATAAAAAACCCACTATTTAACACTTCTACTACTCCATACAGTATTGCATATGGCATAAACGAATATCTGGGTGATAAAGCTTAGTTTATTAAGAAGCGCTCGTGGCCTAGGCGAACCGAGTGATTGGAATCAATCACATGGTTAAGCAACAACAGGCGCGGTCAGGTACGGGATGGGTGAGCGTCCCGTGACTACCGCTAGTGGCATTTTTCCGAGCGCTTCCGTGCTTCGCAAGGCACGTTAAGCCGTTGGTGCCGGCTGTCATATAATGGCAGTCGTTAAGCCATGTCAGAGGCCTTATGGGCGGCTTGATAACTTCTGACAGTGAGGCCCGCCACTGTCTCACAATCCTCCACCAACCCGGACTTGGCCCCCGTGGTGGAGTATGGCCTAACCTTCCTGCGATGCAAGAGACCCGTGCCCCAGCAGTGGGGACATATAAGGGTTGATAACGAAAGCTTAGTTTATAGATACAAAGACTAGTTTAATATTTTAGTACACGCATGCTTGTGTGGTGTGTGGTGTCGGCCTAGAGAATAGCACCAACCCAAATTCTACCCGCGGGTGTCGTAAAAGGCGACTAAGGGATACAAACCGGGGGGTGGGCAGCAGCGCCCCCTGCAGTACAATTCCACCAAATTGCGATCACCAACACGCATGCCCAGCGTGGGGATTATGGGCATTACCCCTTAATGATTGCAAAATCTTGCGCTCATTAGAGGAGGGCTATGTCCAGCAGTGGACAAGCCTGAAGAAGAAGATGTTTGCGTACATGCGTACATTATATATAATAAGTAAAACTGTATACGCAACTTGTCAATATGCTATACCTTTACAGGTTTCATGTTCAATTGGTTTGTATGATCTTTCTGTAATTGTTCATGAATGCGTTGAATAAATGAAATTAAATGAAAAAACCTAACTGTCCTTGTAGGAGAAACTAGCACAGAAGGAGGAGTTGGAGATGAAATCGAAGATGCTGCAGTTGAAATTGGAGCGAGCTGAAGCTCTGATCACCGGGCTGTCTGGTGAGTCAATGCATGAAATACCAATAATTAATTAAATATCGGTTGGAACATATATACATAATAATGCGTTCGGGTGTATGCGGGCGGGTCATATCGATGTGACATCGTTTTTCAATAGAATATAAGTACAACCACAGTTGTTATTTGCCTCGATTTGGTAGTCTACAAAGCAATATCAGTATAATGTCATTCCAGCGGTACATACAACCCGCGCAAATTAAATAGGCATCTCTCCCGAAAAAGATCTAAACGCGGGAGGTTCGTTACTAGACGAAAATTAAATGACCCGGTTATACTCTCTTTGTTTAATGCACTAACCCGTGCTAAGGACAATTTTAAAAACCTATTTCGATACTAAACATTCCACCCATGCCGTAATAGTACATTATGATATAAGTGCGGTTAGTTGAAAATTACAGCCGAGGCGATATTACTAGCCCGAGCCATCGGCGAGGGCTATAAGGAAGCAGAGGCTGTAATTTTTCAACTCGCACGTATGTCATACGACGTTTTATAACATATTTACGAGGAAATTAATAAAACTCTGTTCTCATCACTACTTGACGACATTTTCAAATAAAAACAATACATCGAAAAGAAAAAGCGCGCGAATTTATTTTTTACTTGTCCACAAATAAGCGATGCGCGCGTATTTACTTTTTTTTTCAAAGGTACAAAAACAGCCAGTATTACTAATAAAGTAAATTAATATTTTTGTATTTTTGTTACAGATAAATGGTTGTAATTTATTGTCAAAATTAATTAAATTAAAGAATTAAATGTTTATTTGTTATATTTTATTTCCCAAAGTTAATTTTATTCATAAAATATTGACCACTTTCTTGACATAAAACCTCTTTGCTAAGATTTTTAAAAGTATCGTTCATTTTTAGACGGAGTATCTTAAAACTTTATTTAAAAAAAACACGTGCCTTTTACATTACATTATCGCACAGGTAGGTAATGAAATACATTTTAAAATAATATTGAAATTTTGAAATAATATTGAAATTGGTGTAATTACAAACACTTTACGAGCAAATATGTTATAAAAACCTAACTGCAAAGTAGGTACTCGGTGCTGCAAATGATGCAAGTTATTTCAGCTAGATGTCGCTGCCTGTACGTAATACAGAGAATATTGTAAAGAGGTTCGAAATTTCACTGATGCCGGTGAGTCACTCATTAGCTCAGTTGAAAAGAGCGCTGGCACGGATAGCCAGAGGTCGTGGGTTCGAATCCCGGCATGGGCAGAATTTTTAGCCTCTAAGCAGGTTTTAAGACCATTACCGGATTAATGTGATTCTATTGAACAACTATGCCCTTTAGAGGCTCGCCCCCCAGGTGGATCAAACGGTGGGCAGTGAGTGACTGGAAGAGGAGAGCCGACGACGATCGGATTCAGTAGCGTATCTCGACGACCTCGAGATACGCTACTGAATCCTGAATGAGGTTTGCTGGAAGAAATCTCTTTCAGAGATAAGCTCGCCTTTGTACATGTTATTTCTTATGTAATGTCCTGTTAAATGTTTTGTGTGCAATAAAGTATAATTAATTAATTAACCTCGGTGGCTCAGCGGTTTGGCACGCTGACTGTAAAACCGAAGGTCCCGGGTTCGATCCCCGGCCGGCTCAAACTAGGAAATGAACTTTTCTAGTTAGTCTCGGGTCTTGGATGTTATCTATGTATTTATTGTATTAAATCTATCGTCGAGTTAGCGCCTGTAACACAAGTCATTTAGTCGCACTTATTTATCTTGGGAGAGGCCTCGTTTGGTTTTTATTTACAAAAGACATGCCGATCCGGTATTAAAACCAAACTACGTTTGTAAAGCATTGAGGGGGCCGCCCCATAGTTGATAATGTGTGTTTACGGAAGTTTTGGGGAGTGAGGTGGCGGCGGTTGCGTGGAGTCGCTGGATGAGGATGGCACAACACTGGGAAGCTTGGAATACTATGGGAGAGACCTGTGGCCTACAGTGGACGTCAAATGGCTGACAATGACGAAAGTTTTAAACAAAAATCACACTATATTTATATATTTAATATCACACTAATTTTATAAAGGCAAAAATATGTGACTGTGTATGTTTGTTACTTCTTAACGTCTCAACGGCTGGAGCGATTTTAATGAAATTCAGTATGGAGTTAGCTGATACCCTGGATTAACACATAGGCTACTTTTTACTGTCGGAAAACATCTTATTCCCATGGGTAAATCGATAATACGCGGGTAACACCGCGAGGGGCTTCTTCTTCAGTTCACTGCTGGACATAGCCCTCCCCTAAAATGAGCGCCGTAGCGCCCTGTCTTCAGCTTGCCGCATCCAGTATCGGAGCACAGCTAGTAAATAACAAGTTCAACGGTTGACATTTAGGTGCGTTTAGTTGAAACGTGCGTCTGTCCTAAATAGACCCAATTCTTCCCGCGGGTGTCGTAAAAGGCGACTAAGGACACAAACCGGGGGGTGGGCATCAGCGCCCCCTGCAGTACAATTCCACCGAACTGCGAACCCCAACCCGCATGCCCAGCGTGGGGATCATGGACATTACCCCCTATGATAGCACAACGTGGCGTTCATTAGGGGAGGGCTATGTCCAGCAGTGGACAAATATAGCCTGAAGAAGAAGACACTCAGGTTTCCTCACGAGGTTTTACAGTGGTTGGGGAACCCGCTTGCCCAGCATGGGGATCATGGGCATTACCCCCTATGATAGCACAACGTGGCGTTCATTAGGGGAGGGCTATGTCCAGCAGTGGACAAATATAGCCTGAAGAAGAAGACACTCAGGTTTTCTCACGATGTTTCACAGTGGTTGGGGAACCCGCATGCCCAGCGTGGGGATTATGGGCATTACCCCCTATGATAGCACAACGTGGCGTTCATTAGGGAAGGGCTATGTCCAGCAGCGGACAAATATAGCCTGAAGAAGAAGACACTCTGGTTTTCTCACGATGTTTCACAGTAGTTGGGGAACCCGCAAGCCCAGCGTGGAGATTATGGGCATTACCCCCTGTGATAGCACAACGTGGCGCTCATTAGGGGAGAGCTATATCCAGCAGTGGACTAGTATAGCCTGAAGAAATGCGTCTGTCGTCCAGGCGAGAAGGAGCGCTGGGAGCTTACCGTGGAGCGGTTGGACCGGGAGTTCGAGAGTCTGCCAGGCGACTGCCTCGTGGCCACCGGCTTCGTGGCCTACCTCGGCCCCTTCGTCAGCGAGTACCGCGAGGATCTCCTGGACGACTGGTTTAGGGAGGTCAGATAAAACAGTTTTAATTAATATTATTAATTAAAACTGTTTTTAATCAGTATTAATTAATATTGATAATTAAAACTGTTTTTATACGGTTTTCAATCGTTTTTTATATTTTTAATATTTTCCGACGTTTCAGCAAACGAGTGAAATCCGTTTAAAAACAGTTTTAATTATGTCTAGTACTCGTGTTAACCTTAGAAAATACTGTAGGTCAGATATTGTTACAGTAATCAGGGCTCCGTACCTAAGACGTAAAAACGGGAAGCTATTGCGAAGACTCTACACTGTCCGTGTAAGGCTAGGAACTCACGAAGCAATTTTGTCCCGTGCTCGCCACAAATGGTGTATTTCTGTTGCCGCTGTATTGGTAAAAATCCTTAGTATGTCCCCACTGCTGGAGCACGGGTCACTTCCTGCATCGCAGCAAGGTTAGGCCGCTGAAATAATAAGTACTAAAGATAAAATAAATATTTATGTGGGTACAAGAAACGTGATTTAATTTGCCCTTTAATTGCTCGTTATTGATAACGGCAACAGAAAGACGCTCGTAATATTCACACAATATTTGGTTGTATATTCACTCTAAACATAAATAATAAAATTTTTATGGTACGGAACCCTTCGTGTGTGAGTTTGACACGCACTTGGCCGGTTTTTTTTAATGGTTTTCATTTGTTTAGATGCAGAGGGCTCTTGGATGCGAATGGTGTGAGACCGCAAAAGTATGCGTGATGGGAAAAAAATCATAAGAATGTATTTATTGTGTGTCATGCATGATAGTAGTACAGGTGGTAATAATATTAATTTATTCATGTTTTACACGACCTACTAGAGGGGGCACTACAAGTTTTCTTAGGAGGGTACTTATAATTATCTATATAAAATAGAACCCTGAGTTCTGAACGTCAATACAAACAACTCTTACTGTGGGAAAAACTTCGAAATTGCAAACAAATATCATCTGTTACATACATTTCAACTTTATAATGGAACAACTCATATTTGACCTGATTTTGATGACCCGAGAGGTTCGATTCCCAGAGCGGGCATGCACCTATTTGTTTATTTTAAAAGTTACGTACATCTGCGTTTTCGTAGTAGCAATACCTCATAGTTAAATGCAGCTTTACTAAAGAAAAACATAATATACTGTTAGAAAGTGATTATTATTATAGTACGTCTGCAATACTCTCAGGTGTACAACGAAGAGGTTCCCGTGACGATGGACCTGAGTATGAAGAACTTCCTTCTGGACGACGCCACTCTGCGAGACTGGAACTACATGGGCTTGCCGGGTGAGCCATTATAACAATAATTTACATACATTGCTTCTGGCCCCACACGAGGAGATACCCTGTGTCATGGGAACTAGAAACAGCGACTTCACAAACATGTAAACATCCAAGACCTGGGGTTTTTTTTATGCCGGCGCCAGAAGTTCAAACAAGTGATCTCATAAGTAAGTGTGCACATGCGTGGCACGGTCATTTTTTACTATTGTCACATAAAACACTACTGTCTGGTGCCGGCATTATCCTCAGCCGGGGTTCAAACCCGGGATCTCTTGCATGGTAGGGAGATGCGCTGCCGCTGCGCCACAGAGGTCGTCATTGGTTCAACCGGTCCCGGATATTGGGGGGCAGACTTCCTGCTCGGGGCCGCAGAACTGGGCCTTGATTCTTTCAGAGCCTTATACTACAGTACGATGACAGATACATGGTCAGGTCATCGTCATCGTCAGGCTATACTAGTCCACTGCTGGACATAGCCCTCTGGGGTTAATGCCCATAATCCGCACGCTGGGCATGCGGGTTGGGGATCGCAGTTCGGTGGAATTGTACTGCAGGGAGCGCTGCTGCCCACCCCCCGGTTTGTGTCCCTTAGTCGCCTTTTACGACACCCACGGGAGGAATGGTAGGGTCACGTGGGGTGTATCTTCACATCATTGACGCCTAGAAGTTTCGATGTCGGTTCGCGCGCAGTCGCAGAAGCAGCAACGAAATTAAATTGCCATGTTCACGCAATTGTCGTTGTAACACAATGCATTAGCAGAATCTAGAGCCTGAGAAACCGAAGTGCTAAAAATAGCGACGGTGTGAAAGCGGCTGCGGAATATTGGACGAGACTGGCAAAGGACCGGATGGGTTGGCGTGAAAGAGAAGAGGCCTTTGCCCAACAGTGAGCTCCGTTTATGGGCTGTTTTAATTGTGTACTTACTTACTGATAATATTACGACGAGTAATCTTTGGTTGGTATTTTAAGTGTTTAAGTTTAGAGAGATTTATGCCTGTTTTTAATGCTTTTAAGTCAATTTTAAGTCAATTATGAGGACATAATATGGTACAATACAGTATAAGTTAGTCCTAAGTTAGCTGTGCCCTACGCGTTTTACCTGAAATAAAACGCATATTAAAATACTTACCTTATGCGAAACTTAATTATTGAGAGAGCGGCACCTCTGTTTCCCGTAGTTTTGTACGAATTGACGTACTTTTTACCCCTTCTCCCGATACCTATGCTACTTCCGGTGGCGTCACCGGGTAGTTGCGCCATGTTTTGTGGCTGCCATGTCATGTTGCCACATTGGCGTTTTGTTTCCCGGCGCGATAGGTCGTGTGCACTCCCTTGCATTTTGAGATGCCGCTATACGATGGTGGGATAATACTTTTATGTTGACTGTGTGCTCTCTTGCTGCGATTTCCATGATTGGACAATTATTATTATTATTCTACTTATTTATTGCACTCGTTACATTGTTACCTACATGGGCGTGCTTAATGCAAGAAGCATTCTTTTCCAGCAAACTTTTGGTGTTGAAGAGACTGGCAAAGGGTAGTGCTGGAAAAAACATAGGGACATACATTAACTTCGACCTACAGTCTATTTATTCTTACTTGTCCAATTTAGTAAACAAGATTCTACCCTTAAACTGTGACTTTTTAGTCCAAAACTGCCATATTACCATAAATGAAGTAACCTGGAACACTCCTTTAGATAACACGCTGCCAACTTTATAAAGATAGTTCATGATAGTTCATGAATTTGCGAGAAAATCGTGGGATTATGACTAATGTCCGTTTTCTTCACAGACGACAATTTCAGCGCTGAGAACGGCATAATAGTGGCGCGAGCCACACGCTGGCCGCTGGCCGTCGACCCGCAGGGCCAGGCCTTGATTTGGATCTCCAAACTCGAGGAGAAGAACGACATTCAGGTGAAAACGCTGACCTCCGCGCTACTCTATTCTGAACATGGTGATATCAGCCCTCTGTATATGTCCCAACTCCAGTAGTTGAGACTTAACAACTCCAGTAGACGAAAACTATATAACGGTGCAAACCTCTTTACACCATTTTTTATAGATATTTCTTTTATCTATCTGTCACTTTCAAATATTTAAAATTATGCCACACATTTTTGAGATTTCCCTGATCTTCATCATTACCACTTTACATATTGATTAGATCTGACTATTTTACCTGCTTATCCGTTTTTATCCAGTTTTCTGTTTTTATTATAAATATGAGCTAAATAAAACAGATTATACGATTTTTATTTTTAATGCACTGACCCGTGCTAAGGACAATTTTAAAAACCTATTTAGACGCTAAAAATTCCACCCATGCCGGGATTCGAACCCGCGACCTCTGGCTACCCGTGCCAGCGCCCTTTCCAACTGAGCTAATGGGCGACTTAAAATTGTCCTTAGCACGGGTTAGTGCATTAAAAATAAAAATAGTATAGTACAATAAATCACAAATTTAAAGTCGTTCCAGTTTATTATTTATTAAAAGATATATTACTACACTACAACTACTTCAATATCAACCCTTGTATGTCCCCACTACTTGGCCACGGGTCTCTTCCTGAATCGTAGGAAGGTTAGGCCATACTCCACCATGTGGGCCAAGTCCAGGTTGGTGGAGGATTGTAAGACAGTGGCCCGCCAATATCTTACAATCCTCCAAAGACAGTAAGATCTTACTGTAAGAAGTTACCAAGCCGCCAATAAGGCCTCTGATATGGCTTGACGACTGCCATTACATGACAGCTGGCACCAACGGCTTAACGTGACTCGCTAACAAGAACGTTTTGCTTGCGGTGCTCATAATAGACTCAGGAGTTTATGGAAAGGATTTTATTCTGTTTCGTCATAGCTCATGTGAAGGAGAACATTTTTTATTCTATTTCTCGCGACATTTGTTCTTCATAATATAATGACGCACTTACTGCACATCTGTCAGTCGATATAGGGGTAATTTAGTAATTTAGGGGTTGTAGATACAGGGGTAGATAATTGTTCCTATTTGTCTCGTCACCTCCCCGCGGATACCCGAGGGCGGGGTTCACGTTTTGATTCGAGTCATCGAGGCTGCATACAGTATTGCCTTCATCATTTTTCCTAATTTTCATTTTAATTAAAAGTCCACCCCACAATCGAAGTCTTTAATTATCGAAACACTTTGGCTCTGGACGTTTCCCAATTCCCCAGACATGTATGACTGGTCTAGGCGATTGGGAACTAAGACTAGGTGTGGAGTTTTTGTGTCCATTTCCTGCGAAATGATTTAGATTTTGAAATGGACTAGTTTGACTTGTAACCTTAATTAATTAAACCGCAGCTTCTGTGCTACTTTGTATTAAACCTTTCATTTCCGTTTTCATTTAATTTAATTTCATACGGTAATTCCTTCAGGTCGTGGACTTCGGGCAGCCCGGCTACCTCAAGATAATGGAGAGCGCGCTGTCGGCCGGCGCGCCCGTCATAGTGGCCGGCGTTGGCGAGGTGCTGGACCCGTCCATCGCGCCCATCCTCGACAAGGCCATCGTCAAGATCGGCAACTCCATGGTCATCAAGTTCAACGAGAAGATGGTGCCGTACAATCCGCAGTTCAAGATGTATTTGACTACAAAATTGGGTATGTTGCCTCGATCTGACTATGAGGGGTGGTATTAGTGGCATAAATAAAAAATATAAACTATATACCTATGTTAATTAGGTTACAAATTCATAGAAAAAATATCTATGGTTCTCCTGATATCCACTAACAAGGACTTTTAAACCCAAATCATTGATGAATTAGAAAGTATGGGCACCCAACCCGATTTTCCAGGCTATGAATTAATTTTCCTCGTTTCTCCTGAAAATGGAGAAAAATTGTTCGTCTTAATATGTTTTAAAGCGTAATTTTTTTCAACATTGCATTGGACTACTAAACCGAGTGAGATTCAAACTATAAACGCTGATTTCTTGTATTTCTTCGACCTAACGTTCGTTCCACGCGTGAATGAAAGGTTAAACATTTTTGTAAAAAAAACATTGGCCCCTTAATTTACGAATGATAGAGTATTTTCGTCCGTTTTTTACTACATAACTTCCAGATGTTTCACCGGATTTAATTTAGGGGTCTATGGTGGTGTAATAAAATACTTACGCCTTCCACTTGGATTTATTTTTTTGTAAAAACCCTATTAACCACTAAT
This sequence comes from Yponomeuta sedellus, assembly GCA_934045075.1. Classification (NCBI taxonomy): domain Eukaryota; kingdom Metazoa; phylum Arthropoda; class Insecta; order Lepidoptera; family Yponomeutidae; genus Yponomeuta; species Yponomeuta sedellus. The sequence continues at coordinate 24,659,124 of OW203724.1, forward strand.
TGGAAATAACCTGAGAGACGTTTGACGCTTGTAGGTTACTTGAAAAAAATAAAACCTATAGCCTCCCGCTCCAGGCAACCCGGTGTACTCTCCGGAGACCCTCACGAAGACCACGATGGTGAACTTCGCCGTGAAGGAGCAGGGGCTGACGTCGCAGCTGCTGGCCATCGTGGTGCGCAAGGAGCGGCCGCAGCTCGAGCTCATGAAGGACGCGCTGGTGCTCACCATCGCCAACAACAAGAAGACCTTGGTCGGTGCCCCTTTGCGTTGACAGCCGACGCAAAGAACTAGTACACACACACACACACATACACACACACACATACACACACACCCCCTGTGTGTGTGTACCCATGTGTGTGTACATTCGACGCGAAAAACTAGTAGACACAAATCATACACACAAACACCCTGTGTGTGTACCCATGTGTGTGTACATCCGACGCGAAAAACTAGTACACACACATACACACCCTCACCCTGTGTGTGTACCCATGTGTGTGTACTGTAGCGCAGTAGTTAGTCAAGCGTTGTGCGGGCCGGAGGACGTTTTAAAAATACAATTTTTTATTAATTAAGACATGTATTCAGTACAAGCTCTCGTCTAAGACTACCTTATTCTAATTACTTATAACTAGGTCTGGCCACCGCAGGTGGCTGGCGCGACAACATCCGCCTGCCGATTCAGCGTCTAGACCGCAGAGAAGATTCTGCTTGGTCCAGCTTTATTAGTAGAGTCGGCAGACGTAACTAGTTATTGAAACGCTGGATTAGTCAATAATAATAGGGGTTAAAGTATGAAATTGCCGTTTTATTGCAATAGGTTCTTTGAATTGACATAGAATCTTCATGGTTTGAGGTTTTCGAATGAAACTTTATTCTAATGGTTTCTATGATGTTTTTTTTTTAAAAAATGTGAAACATTTGAATATAGACTTTCAATTGTTTTTGTTATTCAATTTAGACAAGAAAGATGGATACTGCGAAAATTCGAGTGATTTTTGAATAAGAGTTCCGACGCGGAACTAACGCTTCAGAAACAGCCCGCAATATCAATGCTGCGTTTGGAGAGGGGTCTACTAATGCCGTTAAACCATGCCGCTAATTCCTGGGTAGTTTGACTAGGATCGGCTTCCACTATCTCTCTTAATTCATCGTTATTCACCTGTGTGGGCGGTCTTCCTCGTGGCTCGTTCTTTAAGTCGAAATTTCCATCACGAAAGCGTTTAAACCAAAATCGCACGGTGCGTTCATTAGTAGACCCCTCTCCAAACGCAGCATTGATATTGCGGGCTGTTTCTGCCGCGTTAGTTCCGCGTCGGAACTCGTATTCAAAAATCACTCGAATTTTCGCAGTATCCATCTTTCTTGTCTAAATTGAATAACAAAAACAATTGAAAGTCGATATTCAAATGTTTCACATTTTTTAAAAAAAGAACATCATAGAAACCATTTGAAAAAAGTTTCATTCGAAAACCTCAAACCATGAAGATTCTATGTCAATTCAAAGAACCTATTGCAATAAAACGGCAATTTCATACTTTAACCCCTAATACTTTCTTTTTATTATCTTTTTCATCACAAAAACTTAGCCCAGCTGAAAGCCTCAACACGACTCACACCTATAGACAAAACGTAACGATGTTCTTCGAATAATTCAAACTCTGCCTAGACGGCTACGCCAGCCAGCTACTACAAAGAAGTATCGTTAAGGATAGAAGATAGTGTGCTACAGTACCCATGCTGTGTACCCATGTGTGTGTGTGACTGCGCATGAGTGTGCGTGTGCGCACACGATCACACACCCTCGCAGACGCATATTGAGATGGCATGACATAATATCACAGATATTTACTAATAAATCGTTAATTAAATCCGAAAATTGTGGAATGAACATAAAGATTTTTGCACATGCCTATTGCTTTAGACACTATGTAGGTACTAACTGAAAGTATACAATCAGATTAATGACCTCTCCACACAAAACATACCGTAGCACTGTATAACATTACACTTAAGTTTCATAGGCCAATGTTATGTTAATATCATACTATTTTTACTTTTAATGCACTAACCCGTGCTAAGGACAAATTTAAAAAGCTATTTAGAGGCTAAAAAATTCACCCATGCCGGGATTCGAACCCGCAACCTCTGGCTATCCGTGCCAGCGCTCTACCAATTGAGCCAATGGGCGACTCACCGACATCAGTGAAATTTCGAACCTCTTTACACTATCTTCTGTATTACGTACAGGCAGCGACATCTGGCTTAAGCAAATTGCATCACTTACAGCCCCGACTACCTACTTTGCAGTTAGGTTTTACATCGGAACGACATCACTGTACCACATGATTATACTATTTTTATTTTTAATGCACTAACCCGTGCTAAGGTTTGTCCTTAGCCCATTGGCTCAATTGGTAGAGCGCTGGTACGGATAGCCAGAGGTTGCGGGTTCGAATCCCGGCATGGGTGAAATTTTTAGCCTCTAAATAGGTTTTTAAATATGTTAATATCAGTTCATTTTCTGGAACGTGCCCTCTTGGCTCTGGAAAGCGCCACGTATTCCCTTTTACTCTTATAAAACTCAAACCACATACTCCCCTCTGCGGGCCTCCAGATGGACCTGGAGAATGACCTGCTCCGCATCATGTACGAGTCGCAAGTGCCGCTGCTGGAGAACGAGGAGCTGTTCACGACGCTGCAGACCTCGCAGCGGACCTCGCTGCAGGTCAAGGAGGCGCTGGTCACGAGCCAGATCACGGAGAAGGAGATTGACAGTGCTCGCCAGGTGAGAAATCGTTACGACATCAACCCGCGTATGTCCCCACGGCTGGGGCACGGGTCTCTTCTTGCATCGTAGGATGGTTAGACCATACTCCACCACGGGGGCGAAGTCCGGGTTGGTGGAGGAGTGTGAGACAGTGGCGGGCCTTACAGTTAGAAGTTATCGAGCCGTTATAAGGCCTCTGGCATGGCTTAACGACAGTCATTCCATGACAGCCGCGACAGCTTAACGTGCCTTGCGATGCACGGAATTGCTCGGAAATATGCCTCTAGCTGTAGTCACACTATAGTCTCTTCAGACGACTTTCAGATCTCGAGTAGGCAGTGTTTTAATAGAAATAGTGAGAGATTCTCTATCTTCATCGATTCTAGGCGTTTGAATAAATACTTTTAATCTTCACTAGCTAAATGTGAAGGAAAACATCGTGAGGAAACCTGAGTGTCTTTGGTGTCCAAATACCTCAGCGCTTAAATTGCCAATCTGCAGTAGGCACGCGTGGTAATTAAGCCCATACTCACTCTCTGGGAGAAGGCCTGTGCCCTAAAGTGGGACGTTTATAGCTTCATAAAAAAATCTTAAAGAAGAAAAAAACCTTTCTATTTATGTATATTATTTGTATGTATCTATTTACAGTTAGTAACTTTCTTAATTAAGCATGTTTTATTCATATGTGTCTGAAATATTTTGATTTATTTGTACATCTACTTCCTTCTCCAATATATTGCTCCACTCCATCCAAATATTGTCTGGAAGAGATCACTTTGATAAGGCCGCCGTCAGCACTCTTAGTTTAAGAAATATCAGCGTAATTTCCTTTTTTATGTACAACTAGCTGACCCAGCGAACTTCGTACCGCATTCAGCGAATTTTTTTTTGTTTATTTTTCTCTCCGTAAGAACCATCCTCGTACTTCAAGGAATATTCTAAAAAAAGAATTAGCGAAATCGGTTCTGCTGCTCTCGAGATTTGCACTTACCAACACATTCAGCGATTCATTTTTATATTATAGACTAACCCATCGAACTTCGTACTAGGCGTGGTACGAAGTTCGCTGGGTCAGCTAGTATATTTAATATAAAAATTAATCGCTGAATGTGTTTGTAGGAAACAGTCGATTTTTGAATTTGTCTTATTTTTCCCTCCGTAAGAACCATCCTCGTACTTAAAGGAATATTCGATAAAGTGTTCTCTATCTAAGACGGAAAGGCAACCGACCTTACGAGTTGAGATTGTACGTCCGCAGGGCTACGTGCCGGTGGCGGTGCGGGCCTCAGTCCTCTTCTTCGCGCTGAACGACCTCTCCCGCATCGACCCCATGTACCAGTTCTCGCTGGAGGCCTACATCGACCTCTTCACGTACTCCATCGACCGCAGCCCTCGCACTGCCGAGCTGGAGGACCGGATCAACAACCTTAACGAATTCCACACCTACAGCGTCTACAAGTGAGTTGACCTAATCTTGTACGAGTTTGCCCTTGAAGTACTTATGACTAGCACGTCCCTAGTACGGGTTAGTGCATAAAAAAAATATAAGTATGATACTAGTTTTGTAAAAATATTGTAAACTCTTAATTACGGACTTTGAGAAGACTAAGTTTGGAGTTTTTTTGTTAATTTTTTCTCCAAAATAATCTAGTTTTTGAAATGGACACATAGTTTGACTTGTAACTTTCATTAAGCCACTGTTTCTGTGCCACTTTGAATAAAACCGTCAAGTCATCACTCGAATCGCTATATTTACTAAGCAGTGACGTCATTATAGATTGGACCAATCCTGACGTTTTCGAGAAAATTGCTACAGATACAAAATTATCATGTTTTTTTTGCAAAATTGATATTTTTTTTAGTTTTTTAATTCCTTAAATCGGTTTTAAAACTCGTAATTGATAAAAATGTATCTAATTAATACTTTTAATCTAATTAATACTGTCAAAAGCCTATTGGAGGTCAAAGTATAGGAGAACAAAATTGTATTTTAGAGATCCCATACACTAGCGTTTTCCGAGCGTCGTCGTCGTGCCAGCGTCCGCACTGCGTCACTGCAACGCAACGCCGGCGCTGTCCGTCTATCGAACGAGTATTTCGAGATCGAGATCAAACCTTGTATGTCCCCACTGCTGGGGTACGGGTCTCTTCTTGCATTGCAGGAAGGTTAGGCCATACTCCACCACGAAGGCCAAGTCCGGGTTGGTGGAGGATTGTAAGACAGTGGCGGGCCTTACTGTCAGAAGTTTTCAAGCCGCCCATGAGGCCTCTGACATGACTTAACGACTCCCATTACACAACAGGCGGCACCAACGGCTTAACGTGCCTAGCGAAGCTCGGAAGCGCTCGGGAAAATGCCACTAGCGGTAGTTACGGGACGGTCACTCATCCTGCACCTTTCCGCGCCTGTTGTTGCTTAACTTAGCGAGAGTTTACGCAGCGCTAATAATTTAGATAATCCTGTTACTAACGGGTCTCTTCCTGCAATGCAGTGCCCCAGCAGTGGGGACATACAAAGGGTTGATATCGAATCTATTAGGCCTTGTTGGCCAATTGTACTGTATATTTGTAAATATTGTTTCTTCCCGGTGTGCAATAAAGAATATTTTTATCTTATAATCCAATAACTCACTTCCTCCTCGCGTAGATCATTGTAATAACTTATTTATGTTTGTTTATGATAACTATATATGTAACGTTTCATGTATATTGTTATTTATATAAGTAGTATATTAATATTCATATTTTCACCGACTACCCGTCTTACATTTCCTTCAGCAGCTTTCCGTCATAAGGTTGTCCGGAAGAGATCTATTTTAGCAATAATGCCGCCAATTGTTCTCTGTATCTTTTACATGTTGTTTAATATGTACTCTGGTCTACAGTAATAATATTCTCATCTGTTCTTGTACGAGCTAGGAACGGTTAGTCTGTTACCTTTTAGAATATACCTCGGGCTTTAGAGTAGGCTTCGGTGTTCGCCGAAGGCACACGAGTGTAATACTACTGCTCTGTATAAAACTTTTCTTCACTATTTTGAAAAGTTATGTGAAATAAGTGTCATATTAGTGCCGATATTTCTATTACACGAATATATCCGATTCTATCCGATAGCAGCCGAGGTATATTCTAAATGCTAACAGACTATACAACTGTTAGTAGGTCGCCATATTGTTGACATAGCCCTAAGCAATGCTCAGTACACGCGGCGAGTACATTGTAAAATCAGTCGGCTATGCCATTCACCATTAAAACACTACCAAAAATAAACACGGTAGAAACATCTACCAGCTGAACCATCTTTCCATCGCTGTCTCTACTGTGCGACAGAGAGAGCACTCTCTTCTCTTAGCCCGCACTGTAATCTTTTTTCCTCCCGCAGGAACACGTGCCGCGCGCTGTTCGAGCGGCACAAGCTGCTGCTATCGTTCCACATAGTGTCGCGCATACAGTTCCAAGCTGGACAGCTCTCTCGCCGAGAGTACTTGTTCTTACTCGCCGGCGGAGCCGTGCTCGACCGCTCAGGACAGCCCGACAACCCCACCGGTGAGTCCATAACCCCACCGGTGAGTCAACAACCCCACAGGTGAGTCCACAACCCACCGGTGATTCTACTAACCCACCGGTGAGTCTATAAACTCACCGGTGAGTCCACTAACACACCGGGGAGTCTACAGCCCCACCGGTGTGTCCACTAACCCACAGGTAAGTCTTCAAACCACCGGTGAGTCCACAACCCCACAGGTAAGTCCACAACCCACCGGTGAGTCCACTAACACACCGGTGAGTTTAAAACTTCACTGGTGACTCCACTAACCCACCTGTGAGTCCACCTGTGAACCAGTCAGGCAGTGGATGACCGGTTACGGTTTCGTACACTTAGATTGTTTCTATTTGCTTTAAAAATAAGTCAAGCAATATTTAATAAAACATTTTGCTGCTTTGCTCCCAAAATTACCTATTACCTAGAAAAGCAGGAGTCGTGAACGACCTTAGCTTAACTGTCAGAATACTACGAAATAAAAAATCAGACTATAGTGTTTAAAAAAAGTACTTTTTAAACTCTAGGAATAAATACATGCATATCCACTTCGCGGGATAAAAGGACTTTACCTTTCTCCCTTTACCAATCCGGGCTTGGCCACCGTGGTGGAGTATGGCCTAACCTTCCTGCGATGAAAGAAGAAGAAAAGAAGAAAAACATTTATTATAGAAACAGTTCACACGCCACAGAAACAAATTTAAAACATATTACTAAACATAACATTCACAAAAAACAAAAAGAACGAAGAAAAACGAAAGGTCACGGCGTGTCACTGCTGCTATAAATGGCAACTGACTCAGCAATATGCTGATGGACAAGCCTTCAGCGCTGATTTTCAGTCAGTGCCATGTGCTACCCCACGAGCGTCACAGACTGTGGTGCGATAATTATAATCATGGACAATAATAATATGCAGGAAGAGACCCGTGCCCCAAAAGTGGGGACATACAAGGGTTGATAACGAACCTTTCTCCCGACAGCATGGATGCCCGACGAATGCTGGGACAACATAACGGAGCTCGACAAGCTGCCCGGCTTCCACGGGTTCCAAGATGTGTTCGAGGTGTTCGGCAAGGAATGGCGCGACTGGTACCTCTATCCAGAGCCCGAGACGCAGAACCTCATCGGTGACTGCACTTTTGTTTGTTCATTCCAGTCCCTCACCCGTACTCGTCCAAAATAGTCTTCTCATAAGCTTTGACGTGATCTCATTTTAGTTACGATTAAAAAAGTTGTGGACGCCTGATAAAGGTGTGCATTTACAATCTAAAAATTGTACATAATCTGACGGGTGTATAAGATAAGATAAAGTTTATTATTTCCAAAAAAAAAGTTTTACATTGTACTACTGTTACATAAGAATATTACAAAATTGAATTTTCCTTAAAAGCTACACGTTGGACCTTACACTAAGCAGAGCCTGTATCCCAGAGGGGTAGGCAGAGACTAGGGACTGCCACTTTCCACGATCCTGACAGATTACCTTTGCTTCATCAAAATTGTATATGTTACTGTAAAATCTGTTCCATGCTGTTGGTGCTCTTTATTAATAGGACGCTACATAAAAAAAGATACGCCACTTCTTTCTGTCCAAAGAAATACGGAAAAATGTGAAGAATCATTAATTCACTATTTTTATTTATTCATTCATTACATGCTCATTGTAACACCAAAAATCGTCCTTCATTGAGTTTTACAAAATGAAACATTTGTAACACAAATATAACATTGTTTCACGATTGAAACCTTTGACATAAATGAAACTTTTCTGTGATATAAAAGAAACACTAATGTGTCACAGATGAAATTATTGGTGTGTCACTGACATAACCTTTGTGTGTTACAAATGATATATTTGTGTAATAAATGAAATATGTTTGTGTCGATAATGGAACGATATTTTTTACAATTGAAACGTTTCTGTGTCACAGTATGAAGATTGTGTGTCACTAATGGAACATGTGTGTGAAACGATTTAAACATTTGTGTGCCTCTAATCAAACAATTGCGTGCGTATTACAATAGAAATGTTTGTGTCTCTAATGAAACAATTGTTTTATTTGTGTGCCACAAATGAAACAATTGTGTATCACAATTGAAACATTTGTGTGCCTGTAATGAAAAAAAATGTGAAATACAATTAAACCATTTTTGGGTCTCTAATGAAACAATTGCTTTATTTGTGTGCTACAACTGAAACCTAAGCTAATGTTACTGAAGAACAAAATGCTGCTTTAGGCGAATGGAACGACACACTGAACGAGTTCCAGAAGACGTTGGCGGTGCGGGCGCTGCGACCGGACCGCGTGGCGGCGTGCGCGGCCGCGCGGGTGGCCGGCGCGCTCGGCCCGCGGTACGTGGAGCCGCCAGTGCTGGACCTCAAGGTACACACACACACACACACACACACACACGCGCGCGGCCGCGCGGGTGGACCTCAAGGACGTATAGAGAGAATGTAGGAAGAAACATTTAACAAAAAATACATCGAATGAATGCGTGGGAGGAGTCTACCCCCATTGAAACACTTTCATTTGTCCCCCAGATGGCGTCGGGCTAGTCTACATACAAATTCCATTGGCACGCTTCCATTTGTTCCCCAGATGGCGCGGGACTGGTCTCCGTACAGATCCCTATTGAAACACTTTCATTTGTCCCCCCAAATAGCGTGGGACTAGTTTCCATACAAATCCCCATTAGACGCTTCCATTCGCCCCTCAGACGGCGCGGGAGTAGTCTTCATACAAATCCCCACTGGACGCTTCCGTTGGCCCCCAGATGGCGTGGTACTAGTCTCCATACAAATCCCCATTGGAACGCTTCCATTTGCCCCCCAGATGGCGCGGGACTAGTCTACGTACACATCCCCATTAGAACGCTTCCATTTGCCCCCTCAGACGGCGCGGGAGTAGTCTTCATACAAATCCCCACTGGTCGCTTCCGTTGGCCCCCAGATGGCGTGGGAGGAGTCGACGTACAAGACGCCGCTTCTGTTCGTGCTGTCGCCTGGCGTGGACCCCACGGCCGCGCTGCTGCAGCTGGCCGCCGAGCTCGGCATGCTGGACAAGTTCCAGTCGCTCAGCCTGGGCCAGGGACAGGCGCCCGCCGCTCTCAAGTTTGTGCCTATATTGTTCATACAGTCTAGTGACTCTAGTGAGTCGCTCAGCCTGGGCCAGGGACAGGCGCCCGCCGCTCTCAAGTTTGTGCCTATATTGTTCATACAGTCTAGTGACTCTAGTGAGTCGCTCAGCCTGGGCCAGGGACAGGCGCCCGCCGCTCTCAAGTTTGTGCCTATATTGTTCATACAGTCTAGTGACTCTAGTGAGTCGCTCAGCCTGGGCCAGGGACAGGCGCCCGCCGCTCTCAAGTTTGTGCCTATATTGTTCATACAGTCTAGTGACTCTAGTGAGTCGCTCAGCCTGGGCCAGGGACAGGCGCCCGCCGCTCTCAAGTTTGTGCCTATATTGTTCATACAGTCTAGTGACTCTAGTGAGTCGCTCAGCCTGGGCCAGGGACAGGCGCCCGCCGCTCTCAAGTTTGTGCCTATATTGTTCATACAGTCTAGTGACTCTAGTGAGTCGCTCAGCCTGGGCCAGGGACAGGCGCCCGCCGCTCTCAAGTGTGTGCCTATATTGTTCATACAGTCTAGTGACTCTAGTGAGTCGCTCAGCCTGGGCCAGGGACAGGCGCCCGCCGCTCTCAAGTGTGTGCCTATATTGTTCATACAGTCTAGTGACTCTAGTGAGTCGCTCAGCCTGGGCCAGGGACAGGCGCCCGCCGCTCTCAAGTGTGTGCCTATATTGTTCATACAGTCTAGTGACTCTAGTGAGTCGCTCAGCCTGGGCCAGGGACAGGCGCCCGCCGCTCTCAAGTGTGTGCCTATATTGTTCATACAGTCTAGTGACTCTAGTGAGTCGCTCAGCCTGGGCCAGGGACAGGCGCCCGCCGCTCTCAAGTTTGTGCCTATATTGTTCATACAGTCTAGTGACTCTAGTGAGTCGCTCAGCCTGGGCCAGGGACAGGCGCCCGCCGCTCTCAAGTTTGTGCCTATATTGTTCATACAGTCTAGTGACTCTAGTGAGTCGCTCAGCCTGGGCCAGGGACAGGCGCCCGCCGCTCTCAAGTTTGTGCCTATATTGTTCATACAGTCTAGTGACTCTAGTGAGTCGCTCAGCCTGGGCCAGGGACAGGCGCCCGCCGCTCTCAAGTTTGTGCCTATATTGTTCATACAGTCTAGTGACTCTAGTGAGTCGCTCAGCCTGGGCCAGGGACAGGCGCCCGCCGCTCTCAAGTTTGTGCCTATATTGTTCATACAGTCTAGTGACTCTAGTGAGTCGCTCAGCCTGGGCCAGGGACAGGCGCCCGCCGCTCTCAAGTGTGTGCCTATATTGTTCATACAGTCTAGTGACTCTAGTGAGTCGCTCAGCCTGGGCCAGGGACAGGCGCCCGCCGCTCTCAAGTGTGTGCCTATATTGTTCATACAGTCTAGTGACTCTAGTGAGTCGCTCAGCCTGGGCCAGGGACAGGCGCCCGCCGCTCTCAAGTTTGTGCCTATATTGTTCATACAGTCTAGTGACTCTACGACGAGAGTATTAACAATACGAGTTATTGAAATAACGCAATATATGAGCCGCGACTCGGCAAACAGGACGCCCTCCGACCAGGTGGGATGACGATCTGCGAAAACTGCCGGCAGTTGCTGAGTGCTTAGTGCGAGTTTGACAGATCCAATCGAATAACTTTACTACCGCGTTAATCGAGTAGTGAGTATGAGTAAGTTAACCGTTCGAACTAGCAAACCGCTGTCAGAGTACAACTCGCACTCGCGTTTATTCGTGTTTTAGCTGGTAAACGTGTTCACTTCTCAACGTAAACTATTACAACTCGCACTCAGCAATTTTAATTTCCATACTTGTCGCTAGGTGGCGCTTCTTTGATGCCATAGAAATATGAGTTTAAGTTAACGCGATCGGGTAGTTAAAAAACTCGCACCAAGCACTCTGGAGGCGGCAAGCTGAAGACAGGGCGCTATGCCGCTCATTAGGGGAGGGTTATGTCCAGCAGTGGACTAGTATAGCCTGACGATGAAGATGATCATGACTGAATGAAAAATGAGACGAGAGTGTTAACAATACGAGTTATTGAAATAACGCAATATATGAACCGACAACCGTTAGAGGAAACGTGTTCTTGAGTCGAGACCGCGACTCGGCAAACGTAGTGTAGGACGCCCTCCGACCAGGTGGGATGACGATCTGCGAAAAACTGCAGGCAGTTGCTGGATGCGGCAAGCTGAAGACACGGCGCTATGGCGCTCATTAAGAGGACTATGTCCAGCAGTGGACTACACAATATAGCCTGAGGAAGAAGAATATATGAAAACTGAATCGCACGTAGTCCCGGCTGCCTGAGTGATCTAAAACGATCAAGAAGGTTAAGCAACCTAATGCGCGTTCAGTGCATGGATGTGTGACCATTTATGACTAACGCTAGTGACTTTTTCCGAGCGGTTTCGTGCTTCGCAAGGCATGTTAAGCAGTTGGTGCCGGCTGCCATCGATATATGGCAGTCCTTAAGCCAAGTCTAAGGCCTTAGGGCGGCTAGAAAACTTCTAACAGAAAGACCAGCCACTAGTCTTGCAAGCCTCCACCGATCCGGACTCGGCTCCCGTGGTGGCGTATGGCCTGTACCTTCCTCTGGGAAGAGACCCGTGGGGACATAATGGATTAATGATGATTGTAATTGCTACTCATTTCACGATACTCGTTTAGCACCCTACTCATTTCGCGATGCTCCTCATGTACTCCCACTAATTTCACGATGCTCCTTATGTACTCCAACTGATTTCACGATGCTCCTCATATACTTTCACTAATTTTACGATGCTCCTCAAGCACTCTGACTATTTCGCCATGCTCCTTAAATACTCCTACTACGAATGCTTCACGATGCCCTTCACAGACACTCACCAATTTATTCTTAAACCCTCCCACTGATTTTACGATGCTCCTCCAACACTCCCACTCATTTGACTATGCTCCTCTATCACTCCCACTCATTTGACGATGTTCCCCGAACACCCCCACTCATTTCACGAAGCTCCCCGAGCACCCCCACTCATTTGGGGTTTTTCCACTAATCCCCATTGAGAATCCCCATTGGCGTATCTTAGTATTGGCAATTGACAAAGCTCCTCAACCCCCCCCCTCAACCCCTCAATCGCCGTCGCTCCTCAAGCAGCGCGTTGCAGGATGCTGGCGTGGGGCATGAAGGAGGGCGGCTGGGTGTACCTGGCCAACTGCCACCTGGCGTGCGCGTGGCTGGGCGCGCTGCGCGGCCTGCAGCACCCGCGCACGCACCCGCGCTTCCGGCTCTGGCTGTCCTCCATGCCCGACCCCGCCTTCCCGCTGGCCGTGCTGCAGCGGAGCATCAAGATGACCACGGAGCCCCCGCAGGTGATGCGAGCGACGACCGCCGAACAATGGATGAATTAATCATTGAATGAACGACTGAACGTGTATGAGCCCCTCACTCACACATTGTTATATCTTCCGCTGACAGCGCTTACACGCGCGACCTTAATAATTTTACCTAATCCATTCCAAACTCTGTACATATTTTAATTAGTGCATTATAGACCGTCATACATATCGGCTCTGTACTCAATTGACAACTCCCCTCCCTTACATGACACTTTGACACTACGGGGTGTGAACATTACATACCGCTCCGTACATTGACACTACGGGGTGTAAACATTACATACCGCTCCGTACATTGACACTACGGGGTGTAAACATTACATACCGCTCCGTACAGAACGAATGGATACATTAATGAATGAATGAACGACGAACGAATGAGTGAATGAACTAATGAACGTATGAATGAACGAACGAACGCACTAACGAACGAATGAATGAAGGAACGACGAACGAATGAATGAAGGAATGCATGATTTATTGCTACAAACGAGCATCTTCTTCTTCTTGAAGTGGCTCGGCGTCACTGGAAGTAAGCAGTCAGCTCTTTACAGCGGTCTTTGTTTAGAGCAGTTCTGAACTCCTTCGCGGTTACAACACCGGTCCGCTCTTTGAAGAGCATGCTTACATAGTAATATTAGTAATTGTATAACTGAGAAGTGTAGACCATCGTATAGATGTGTGACTCGAGGGTAGAGCACCTACTTTCGTTTCAATGAGCTCTCGCCTCGTCATTGCGTGAGCGTCCCGTGACGGGATGGGTGAGCGTCCCGTGACTACCGCAAGTGGCATTTTTCCGAGCGTTTCCGTGCTTCGCAAGGCACGTTAAGCCGTTGGTGCCGGCTGTCATATAATGGCAGTCGTTAAGCCATGTCAGAGGCCTTATGGGCGGCAGGATAACTTCTGGCTGTAAGGCTCGCCATTGTCTTACAATCCTTTACCAACCCGGACTTGCCTCCCGTGATGGAGTATGGCCTAACCTTCCTGCGATGCAGGAAGAGACCCGTGCCCCAGCAGCGGGGACATACAGGGTTGATAACGATTATATATAAATGATGTTAATTGCCATTCCATGTACCTTTTTTTTGTTTTATTCAATTTAATGCAACTGACATTTGAATTTGATAAAGGTAATTCGACATTTTATTTACACAAATAAATTCTTATAATATATCAGTGTTTCTGTAATTCTGAACCGGTAATACATGGATTTAAATTAAATACCTAACAGAATGTGAGATCATACTTAAAAAAGTACCATGATGGACCACGTTCCAAGCAAATACATTAAGGCTGACTTGCACCACGTGGCTTAAATAGCATTTAATTTAAAAATATCATACTAAATCCGATTTAAATGTCGGCTTAAGTGACACTCAAGAAGTGGTGCAAGTCGGCCTAATATAATTTTAATTCATAAATACTAAAATATATTTGCATTTCCTCAGGGCCTAAAAGGCAACCTCGTCCGCCTGTTCGCGAACCTGAACGAAGACAAATTCGACGAAGCGACCCCCGTGTACCGGCGGCTGCTGTTCTGCGTCTCCTTCTTCCACTGCACCCTCATTGCCAGGAAACGGTTCAGGCAACTCGGCTACAACGCGGTTTATAGCTTCAACGACGCTGATTTCGATGTGAGTAGAACATAACAATTGAATTTTTAACATAGGTGCGATAGCATTAAAAAGTGAAAATTACTGTGCTAAATTCCGCCAAAGATCCCACAAGCACCGCAAGACTGCACAAGTCTGTAAAACCCAAGGTCTCGGGTTCGATCCCCGGCCGGGTAAAACGAACTTTTCTAGTTTGTCTCGGGTCTTGGAGGTTACCTATGTATGTATTGTATTTTTATCTTCGAGTTAGCACCTGTGACACAAGTCAGTTAGTTGTATTTAGTACGGGGTTACGAGATCTGTGTAATATGCCCATATATAATATATATACGATAAATTTAATACAATAAATACATAGGTAACATCCAAGACCCGAGACAAACTAGAAAAGTTCGTTTTGCCCGGCCGGGATCGAACCCGAGACCTTCGAGACAGACTTGTGCAGTCTTGCGGTGCTTGTGGTATTTTTGGCGGAATTTAGCAAAGTAATAATTATGTATATAATATTTATGTAGCCTCTATTGTGTCCCACCGCTGGGCAAAGGCCTCCCCTTTTGTCTTCCACTCCTCCCTGTTCATGGCCACCTCCTGCCAGCCCGGCAGAAAGGTCGTGAGGTCCTCCCGCCATTTATTTATTATTACTTGTTAAATGTTTATCTAGTCTGGTTGTAAATGAGTTAGCTGAAGGAGCACTGATTACAGTCCCTGGTAGTTTATTGGACGTATTCACTACACGGCAAGAAGTGTTTCCGGGGATTGCTTGTTCCCTTTGCGAGTGGCGTTTCTCTCCACTGCCCCTCACCAGGTGTCGGAGAACCTGTTGGCCAGCTACCTGGCGGAGTACGAGGAGGTGCCGTGGGCGGCGCTGCGCTACCTACTGGCCACCATCACCTATGGCGGACACATCACCGACGACTGGGACAAGCGCGTGCTGGTCGCCTACATCAACCAGTTCTTCTGCGAGGAGGCTCTCGACACGCCCTACTACAGGTGATCATGACGATCATGGTAATGAATAATAGGTCCTCCTTGTACTTCGATGGTGACCTGCACGGTAGCCTTGGGTAGATAACTCAAGAGCCAGATATGAGTGGACACACAACTCCCTCGCCGTCAAGCGTGTCCCATTCATATCCCAGAGACGTCAACTATATCTGGCTCCCTACATACTCTCAACTCAGTACGGTAGTCATCTCCTGCTACTTTATCCAGCTCACACACAATGCGCGAGTGCGAGATCAACGTCGTCTGACATCGGTTACATTCGGCCGCATTTCTCGTCGTAACCAACGAGCGATGAAAGTTCACAAAAAAAAACGTGTGATCTGAATAAAGTAGGGAATAGGTAGACTAGACTGACTCACCAGTTGTGTCTCTTGTTTCCACACGCACTTAGTTGATTGGACGTTGTATTAGCTAGGACACAAGTGGTAAGCGAGATATGATAGAGATATAGTGTGTCTCGGTGAGCAAAGATATGAGATGTACTTGAAACAACTCCCTCAAAGGACACACTTTGCCCAAGTCTACTGCACGGTTGGTAGGACGTGCGGCGATCGGTTGAGGAATGTTGTTTCCAAAGTTATAAATTTTGGTATCAAATTTTCGCAATCTAAACCTAGGTATCGGATAACAAAAGTATATTGTTACGGGCTAGGGTTCTGGATTTGGATGTAAAACACCAATGACAGCTTCTTAGGATTTATTCACGCAGGGTCTGGTCTGCAGGTCTTCACGACACGAAGTCCACACGTAGATTCCAATCGCAGGTCCAATCGAAGTCCAATAGTATAGCTGAGGTCGTAGGTTATCGCTCGTATCGCAGGTATGTTCGCTCGAAGTTCTCTCTTCGCTCTTCCAAACGGAACTGACAGCGCGCCGCGGCGGCCGCTATTTATATCCGCCGGCCAGGGTTCTAGAACATTCCCTTAACTACGTACCTACACTCGGTACACGCGGCAAGGTCGCTCGAACAGTTACTCATTTAAAGAGTTTTGCACCTTACACTAGTGGACATACGAGTCATTATTGCTTGCAGCGTTTATTGTTTACTAAAACGCAGCATGCGGCGACTATTCTAGATGGTTCGGGATAGGACCGCGACACTGCTCCCCTCTTAGAGATGCTCGTCCCGAGCATCTTCATTACTGCCGTGATAAGGAGCTAAGCGGTCGATGTGAACCACTTTTTGTGCACCTCTTGGCTGCCGTTGAATTCGGTACGTCACGTCATTTAACCGAGTTACCACTTTGTACGGTCCCTCCCATCTTGTCTGCAATTTCGGAGATTTTCCTTTTCGTCGAGTTACATTGTGAAGCCAGACTAGTGCTCCTTCTTCGAAGCCGCTTGTATTTGCTCGGCGGTCATACCTAGTCTTCATCTTTTCACTCGACTCCAATCCGTTTTCCCGTACTATGGCATGAATCTCTCGCATTTTCTCACGTAACTCGGAAATGTAGTCGTGTAGAGAACGTGAGTCGTCAGGAGGGCCTCCAGTCAGCAGATCTACTGGTATTCTCAGTTCTCGGCCAAAATTTACACGCGCCGGGGTTACCTTCGTGCTTTCATGTTCTGCCGTTCTGTAGGCCAGAAGAAATGGCGGTATGTATTTGTCCCAGTCTCTCTGGTGCCTGTCAACGACTTTTGCTAAATGTCTCTCAAGTGTTTGGTTAAATCTTTCTACCATGCCGTCAGATTGAGGATGATATGGGGTGGTCCTAGTCTTATGCATTCCCAATATTTTGCAGAGTTCTTGAAATACTTGAGACTCAAAGTTCCTGCCTTGGTCGGAGTGTATTTCCAAGGGCACACCAAACCGGCAAACTACTTCCTCAAACAACTTGGAGGCAACAGTCGTGGCTTCTTGATTGGGTATGGCGAATACCTCTGGCCATTTAGTGAAGTAATCCATAACTACCATGAAATACTTATTTCCTGATTCCGTTACTGGGAACGGTCCAGCCACATCAACTGCAATGCGTTTCCATGGCGCACCAACGTTATAAAGTTGCAGATTTCCTCGGCTTCTAGTTGGTGGGCCTTTCACCGCGGCGCAAGTAGCACACTTGCGGCACCAATCTTGCACATCTTCTCGACAATGGAGCCAGTAAAACCTTTCTCGAATCTTTGTTAAAGTCCTTTTTACGCCCAAATGTCCACCTGACACGCCGTCATGTACTTCACGGAGGACATCTTGTACCTTATCTCTTGGGACAACTATCTGAAGATGGAACTCTCTGCCGTTAGGTTTCTCCCATTTTCGGTAAAGTATTCCGTTCCGAAGAATAAAACTGTCCCATTGAGCCCAGTATGCCTTGGTGACAGCACTAGTAGGAGCCACTTCGCACCATCTTGGCTTGTCCTCGCCTCGTTTCTTCCATGCGACAATGAGCCGTACATCTTCGTCATCTTCCTGTGCTTCTTTCATCGCCTCATCTTCCCAAGATCTCGATGGACTCATTCTTGTCAATCTCAATGGCAGTTCCTTTGTCTCTTGTTTGGCACAGTGCTTGCAGTCTTCCGGACACGGCCTTCTTGACAGTGCGTCAGAATTTCCATGCGCCTTTCCGCTGCGGTGTTCAATAATAAAGTCGTACTCCTGCAGTTGTTCGATCCATCGAGCAACTTGCCCCTCTGGATTTTTAAATTGTAACAGCCACTTCAGGGCGGCGTGGTCAGTGCGAAGCGTAAACCGCACGCCAAGGAGATATTTGCTGAAGTGCTGTACTGTCTTTACCACAGCCAAGAGCTCCCTTCTTGTCACACAATAGTTCCTTTCAGGTTTTGATAGCGATTTACTGAAATATGCCATCACAACCTCTCTGTCGCCCTGTTTCTGCGATAACACTCCTCCGATCGCTGTGTTACTGGCGTCAGTGTCAACAATGAATTGGCCGTTAGGCTGTGGGAATCCCAAGATTGGGGTCTCGCAAAGACATTTTCTTAATTTTTGAAATGAACTCTCACATGTGTCATCCCAATGAAATGACTGCTTGTCTTCAGTCAGTCTGTGTAAAGGCTTGGCAATTTCAGAGAACCCTTTAACAAACCGTCTATAATATGAGCATAGCCCTAAAAATGCTCGCACTTCAGTCTTGTCCTTGGGAGTAGGCCATTTTTGCACTGCCTCGATTTTGGCTGGATCGGTCTGTATGCCTTCGCTGGTTATCACATGGCCGAGATAGCTAACCTTGTTCTTAAATAAACTGCATTTCTTCGGATTTAACTTTAAGTTTGCTCCCATTATCTTCTTAAAAACTTGGTCTAGATTTTGTAAGTGGTTCTCAAAATCTGTACCCATGATTATGACGTCATCCAAGTAGACAAGGCAAGCTTCCCCAACTAATGCTGCCAGTACGCACTCTATAAGTCGTTCGAATGTAGCTGGCGCGTTGCACAATCCAAAAGGCATCACGTTAAATTGCCATAAACCTTTGCCAGTTGAAAAGGCTGTCTTCTCTTTATCCTTCGGATCAATTTCCACTTGCCAATAGCCCGATTTCAGATCTAATGTCGAGAACCATTTCATACCACTCAATGTGTCCAGGGTATCGTCTATTCGTGGCAGTGGATAACTATCCTTCTTGGTCACATCGTTAAGCCGTCGATAGTCTACACAGAACCTTGTGCTACCATCTTTCTTCTTTACCAATACAACGGGAGAACACCATGGGCTAGCAGATGGTTCTATAATCTTGTTTCTCTTCATGTCGTCCAACATGTCTTGTACTTCCTTTTCTTTGGCAATCGGTATGCGCCTCGCTCGCTGACGAATAGGTCGCTCCTGTCCGGTGTCGATTTTGTGCTGAACTAACGATGTTCTTCCAGGATTTCCTTCATCAGAGAAGATATCCCTAAAGCGCAGTAGCAACCTCTTAGCTTTCATGCTTTGCGAATAGCTTAGATTACTCTTAGAATCCTCAAGGAGCTTAGTGACTATAATTTCACTCCTGGTATTCGATGTGTTTGAGCTTGGAGATGATTGGCAGCTTCTCATCCAAACGGCTTCCTCACACCTTCCAATAACGTCACCTTTGCTAAGGGTAATCTCACGATCGCCTATATTCACAACCCTTACTACAGCGGTCTTGCCTCCATAGACGAGAGTTCTTGCTGTCAGCAATTTCTTACTGGCTGCACTGTCTCGTGTATCTTCAATCAGCACACACCTATTCCGTTGATTCTTCTGACTCGAAGGCAGCTTCACCTTTACTTCAGTTTGTGCTCGTCTAGGTATTACGATTTTCTTCAGGCACGTGACATTTCCATCGGGACCGCCAAGTATGAAGTTCTCCGCATCACCACTTTTAAAGACACCGTTAGAAACATCGATGTGACAGTTGTGTTTTTTCATAAAGTCTAGGCCCAGAATGCAATCATCCATAATTTCGGCTACGATTACGTTGTGAATATATGACGCCTCCCCAACGCATATCGTAACCGACCTTTCACCCAGGACGGGTATCTGCTGGCCAGAAGCGGAGAGAAGTCTGCATAAACTGGTGCCTTTGCGTCTCCCTACAGCTTTCACCAGGTCTGGTCTCACTATTGTTCTAGAGGCTCCTGTATCTAGGGTGATTTTGCACTCTATTTTATTCACTGCACCGCATATTAGTAGACTGTTCCCATTCCATGCTTGTGAGATTCTGGTTACTGGGGCTTCCTCCGCTCCAGCCAGTACCCGCCCCGCAGTCCTGGCTTTTACTCGTTTCCCTGATACACGGCGGAGGGCGCAGCGTTATGCTTCTTCACAAACTCTTCAAAACGCTGCTCTATTTTGTTGAGACACGCATCCAGTCTGTCATCTGTTTTGGTCGGTTGCCTTTCCTTCTTAGGACACGTGAACTGCAGATGCCCTCTTTCCCCACACTTGTAACACATGGGCCCGGAGTTTCTCTTGGGAGGTGTCTTGATCTCTTTAACCTCCTCCGTAACTTCTCGAAGTTTATACCCTTGCCGGATATCATGACGCACAGCTTCTACTTCCAGGGCGTGTGCCAGAGCTTCTTTTAATGAAGAATGGTGGCGAAGCTTTACTGCAGCCCTAATTTCAAGATCCTTGATTCCGTCGACGAAGGCTTGCAAAATATTCGTGTCCACCATCTTACTATCAGCAGAAGGGTACGCCTTTCGGACCAGCTTCTCAATTTCCAACGCCCATTGTTGAAGTCCTTCACCCAGGCGCTGAGTCCGGTCGCGTAGCTGGGCACGAAATACGTGTTCCAGGTGTCGTTCCGCGTATCTAGCCTCAAGTGCCTCCAGCAGATCTTTGAACTCGCTGCCTGAGGTGGGCAGTGCCTCCAGGACAGATAAAGCCGAACCTCTGAGCGCGACGGTGAGGGCTGTCAGGCTCTGTTCATCCGTCCACCCGTTTGAACCAGCGACAGTCTGGAACTGCTGTCGGTACGCGACCCAGGACGTAGTACCATCGTACGGAGGCACCTTGACTTTAGGCCCATGGTTTATGCAGACAACTCCGCTCGACGTAACTCCAGTAGCTTTTATACGTTGAAATTCCTTCTCTAGCCCAGTGAGACCGGTTTTCACATTTTTTAGGTCTTCCTCTAATTCGGAAACCCGTTCGTGCACTACCTCTACATCTTCATGTAGCTTAGCGACCGTATCACTGAACTTTGTAACGGCAGAAAGGATCACCTGTTGATCTGCCTTCTGTTCTTCTCGCAGGCCTCTCTGTTCTTCTTGCAGGCACTGCATCTGCTTGCTCTGTTGTTCTTGCAGGCACTGCATCTGCTTGCTCTGTTCTTCTCGCAGGCCTCTCTGTTCTTCTCGTATGCCCTTCATCACTGCCATCAGGCATGACAAATCCAAAACCTCCATTGTACGTGACGGAGGTTTAATGTCTTCGGTGGGCGCGGCCAGGTGGGAGTGGCTAGGACGCGGAGCCTGTTGGTCGCTGAGTGGAACCTGGTAGTCAAGGCCGGTGGGCGGGGCCTGGCGCGCGGGGTCGGTGGGCGTGGCCTGGTGGGCGGGGCCAGTGGGCGTGGCCTGGTCGGTGGGCGTGGCCTGCGGGGCGGGGCCAGTGGGCGTGTCCCTATGGCCGGTGGGCGTGGCCTGAGGGGCAGTGGGCGTGGCTTGGTCAGTGGGAGTGGCCTGGGGGGCGGGGCCAGTGGGCGTGTCCCTATGGCCGGTGGGCGTGGCCTGAGGGGCAGTGGGCGTGGCCTCCGCAGCACCTCTGGACCTGGTCCTCACTCCAGAAGTATCCTCTCTCGGAGTCAGTGGCATCTCCAAATCCCCAATTCTGACACCAAATGTTACGGGCTAGGGTTCTAGATTTAGATGTAAAACGCCAATGACAACTTCTTAGGATTTATTCACGCAGGGTCTGGTCTGCAGGTCTTCACGACACGAAGTCCACACGTAGATTCCAATCGCAGGTCCAATCGAAGTCCAATAGTATAGCTGAGGTCGTAGGTTATCGCTCGTATCGCAGGTATGTTCGCTCGAAGTTCTCTCTTCGCTCTTCCAAACGGAACTGACAGCGCGCCGCGGCGGCCGCTATTTATATCCGCCGGCCAGGGTTCTAGAACATTCCCTTAACTACGTACCTACACTCGGTACACGCGGCAAGGTCGCTCGAACAGTTACTCATTTAAAGAGTTTTGCACCTTACACTAGTGGACATACGAGTCATTATTGCTTGCAGCGTTTATTGTTTACTAAAACGCAGCATGCGGCGACTATTCTAGATGGTTCGGGATAGGACCGCGACAATATCATAGAAGTCCATATTTTTGTTATGTATTACAGCCTAGGACAACATTTATCAGGAGCAATTTTTTTATGGTTTTATTTTTATAATCATTAATAAATAACGTGCGATCGAGATGGCATAATTATCATTGTGCTGTGTTTTTCATATTGTACATGCCTATTACTAAAAAATATGTAGATTTACAAGGCTTTACTGTGTTTTTTGTGCCAAAATGTTTTAAGAATCTTTGTGGATAACACGGGAGAGAGAGGGTTAGGAAGTCTTGCCCTTCATTGATTCTATTTTCGTTTGCGTTTCGTTTCGATATATAACACTACCTATCTACCTACCCGCTCGCTTGCCTTGCTTGCCTGACTGCATATTTGCGTATCAGCACGCCTGCCAGCCTGTCTGCTTGTCTGAATGTCATCATGTCTGCATATTTGCGCGTCTGCCTAACTGCTTATCGGCCTGCCTGTCTGCTTATCTGGCTGCCTGTTTGCTTATCTGCCTGCCTGTTTACTTATCTACCTGCCTGTCTGCTTATCTACTTGCCTGCTTTCCTATGTACCTACTTGCCTGCCTGCTTGTCTGCCTGCCTGTTTGCTTATCTGCCTGCCTGTCTGCTTATTTTTCTGTCTGCCTGTTCGCTTATCTGCCCGCCTCCCAGCTTATCTGCCTGCTTGTTTGCTTACCTATTTGCCTGCCTGCTTACCTGCCTGCCTGCCTGCGTACATGCCTGCCTGCTTACTTGCTTGCCTGCTTACCTGCCTGCCTGCTTGCTTATCTGCCTGCCTGCTTGTCTACCTTGTACACTGGAAGAACGCCCGTCTACGTTATACAGTCTGTTAGCTTTTAGAATATATCTCGACCACTACCGGATAGAATCGGATATATTCGTGTTATAGAAATATCGGAAGTAATATTTTACATAACTTTTCAAAATAGCGAAGAAAAGTTTTATACAGAGCAGGAAGTAGTGTTACACTCGTGTGCTTTCGGCGAAAACCGAAGCCTACTCTAGAGCCCGAGGTATATTCTGAAAGCTAACAGACTGTATATGGAGCACGTGTGACCCCGAGCGCGCAGTAAGGCAGCAGCCCGCCCGCAGGCTGTCGGGCATCCCGTCGTACCACCTCCCGCGCGACGGCTCCCTGGAGTCGTACCGCGACTTCCTGGAGCTGCTGCCGGCCGCCGAGCGCGCCGAGTCCGTCGGCCAGCACGCCTCGGCCGACGTCGCCACTCTGGCGCAGGTTGCAACCTTTTTTATGTACCTACAAGTTACACAGCTTACGCGGGAGAGAACGAAAAGAGTTCGAAGTTTTGAGGCTTAGTAGCTGCCAAAAGTTGTCCTGAGATGATCTTGTGTTACCATTTTTTGATGTTTACTCAGTGGGCACCGAACAAGATTTGTTCTGTACGTGTTGCACAACGTACGAAGGAGTAACCAAAAAGAGTCCCACGAGGCTTCGTAGCTGCCGAAAGTCTTTTGATAGGTATTTACTTAGTTCCACCCAACGAGATATAACGCGAGACACGCACACCAGAGACACGACATGAAATGACTGCACCACCTTTTGCAAGCAAGAATCAATGGCTGGCCTGCTAATGTCTTGGTAGTAAAATTATAGATGGCAATCATGGGTAAAATAAAAATTTTATTTTATCATGGAGATAGCTTATATCACGTTTTACCTTATAAATAATTGCGATTAGATGATGATGATTGGCCTTTTGCATCTACGTAACGAGAGGATCCATACAGCGTCCAGTGGCATCTTCACTCACACTAGATGGGTGAAGGGACCACTCCGACGCTGCAGTGCCCGGGACATGGTTTTATAGATGGTGTAGGCTTGCCCAGCACCTATACCATCCTGACAGCTTAGTCGGCCTAGCCCGCAGAAAAGACTAGTCAATACGTGCGGCGCCAACCAGCCGCGGGTTTCCTCACGATGTTTTCCTTCACCGTTAGCGTGTGGTATTGCGACTACAAATTCGCAAATGAGGGTAACTTTGAAATTAAACAAAGTCATAGGTACATGCCCGCACTCGGGATCGAACCTGGGGGGGTCGAACCTAAATAATTGCGATTAGACCCATTTAATATATAACTATCTAACGTGCATTGGCATGTCTCCAGGACGCCCAGATCCTGTGCTCGACGCTGTTTGTGCTGGCCTCCAGCGGGGGCGGCGGCGGCGCGGGCGGCGGGGAGGATCAGAAGGTATGTCCATAAAATGATTCCAACCGGAAGCCGCCGTACTCGTTTTGGATAAATAGCCTCAGTCTGGGTGTTTTGCCATGTTTGTGATGACTTTGCCTGCTTACAATAGCACGGAGTATCCTAGTTTGGGCCCTGTCCCAAGCGGTCGATTTGTGTAAGAGTCATTTTTATTATGTGCAGGTAATTATAGTTGAAAATATATACTATTGTGCGTAACGGACTAAAAAAGCGAATGTCTGGCGATGGTTTCACTAATCTGTGGCTCATACAACTTTAGCTATACTCTGTCAAGTGTCATGTCTGTAGTACGGCTTCCTGTCTCTGCCTCTTGCTCTCAAGCGAAAACCTGTCGACTAACAGCTTAAGGTGCTCAGACAGGTCTTTCGCCGAAAATCACAAGTCGAGACTCAAGATTTGCCAGCAGGTAATATAAAACTGCGCTCCAGAACCAAAATTGTCGACGCTGAAGCTTCAACCGCTGAGCTTAAGTGGAATTGGGCGGGCCACGTAAGTTGTATGGGCCCGGACAATTGGGCAAAAGTCAGTCAGTGATGACTTTTGGTTCCACGCGGCGGATATCCCAAACGTGGCCGACCCAAGCGCAGTTGGCGGGACGATTTCACGACCTTTTTAGCGTGCTGGCAGGAGGTGGCCATGAACAGGGTGGAGTGAAAATCGAAAGAGTAGGCCTTTGCCCAGCAGAGGGAAACAATCGAGGTTACATAAAAAATACGATGGTGATGAACATGCTGACAGGTGGACGAGCTGGCCTTGGAGATGCTGACGAAATTGCCCGGAAAGATCGACCTGGAGACTACAGAACGGCTGATGGGCTCCGAGGTGTCCATGCCCATGTGCGTGTCACTCCTCCAGGAGATCGGATACTACAATGTGCTTCTTAACTCCATCGTCGGCGGATTGAAGGTGTGTCTTGCTATCGAAAGCCTTCCCATGATATTCAAACATTAGTATCAGCATACTTGTCACTCTGGTTGGTAAAAGCTTTCGCAAATAGGAAGATAACAATACAGATCTACATTAGTTTGCAGAAAACGAGAAGAGGTATTGTGTTCTAGTGTGCCTCGGATTCGTACTTTTACTAGTACCTTCGACTACTCGTTAATGGCGAAGTCAAAGATTGAGATACTTTCAATCTTCAGGATACGATGAAATATGTTTAGGGAATGTTTGTTTCATTATAAAATGAATTTCATGCATGATTCAACAGTTTTATTTAAGTTAGAGAGGTTGAGACCTGTCACGCCTGATGGTAATTGATGACGGGGTTCAAGATGATACGTGCTTGCCACGTACTATAATCCAACTAATATTATACCTAAATGTGAAAGTTTGGGAAGTTGTTTGGATGTTGTTACACAATGACGCAATACGCACGATTGAACGGAATTACATGATATCTGTCGTACAGGTAAACAAAATTCTGAATTGAGACATAGGATACTTGATATCCCGGTAACTCTGCGCAGGCGAAGTCACGGGCACGAGCTAGTTGTAAGTAATCGTGATTTCCCGCTTCTACTTTGAGACTGTAAATCCAATTACACTCTTCAGGAGCTGCGTCGCGCCATAGAAGGTCTGGTTGTGATGTCGGAAATGCTGGAGATAATGTACAACTGCATCTTCGAAGGACGTGTGCCTTCGTTTTGGCAGAAAGGTGGGTGACAGTCTCTTGTGGTATTTTTTTAATTGACGGAAGACTTGTCTACATAATAATAAAACGATAGTAGACAAGGAAACTAAAAAGTTGGTAGCCCACTCTTTGCCAGCCCCTCTTAATACTTTATTCTAATACTTCTTAGAATTTATGATTATGTATACTTAAGCTCGAAGGTATTTTCAGGTAGGTAGGTACCTACGTAGGCTAGATATCGTTTCATATTGCAACGGTTCGTTAATGCCAGGCGAATTTAAAACTGTCTATTATTTACACATTATTGCGGTTTTCACAACCTCTAAGAACAGATTTGTCGGACTTCCCTTTCTCCTGCATTTCTACCTGTAAGCCTGGACCTTACAAAGTAAAAAGTTATGCTTGTAGAATTTGGATAAATGTGGCTTTCCAAATATGTATTTTTTGTATCGTGGGTAAAGATTCTTGAGGGTAAAGGATATTATTAGCAAAATCTGGTTCGAGATTTTTGTTTTTATCAAATATTTTGGCGTTTTACTATAAAATTGGTATTTTTGGTTTAAAAAATGGATTCCCCGTCCATTGTTATTTACCTATAAACGATAGAAAACTAGCTCTTATAACTATAGGTAGGCAGCTAAAGATAATAAAGGAGAATCAAAAGGTGCATGGCTAAAGCAAACTCAATCTCAGTTAGCTCAGAATCACCCAAGGAACAAATGTGCCAAGCGGATCACAAAATACAGTATTCTGCCACTAATTTCCGAATAGCACCCTACCGCCAGTCCCATTCTTCGGTCACCCCATTCCGGTGGCATCAGCTCTATCTATCTATCTATTTATAATCAGCTCTATATCAGCTCAGAATCGCCCAAGAAACAATTGTACCGACCGGATCCTAAAATGCAGCGTTGTGTCACTAATTTCTGGACTATCCCATCTCGCCAGTCCCACTCCTCAATCTCTCTCTCCCGGCCCCAGCCCTAAATCATCTTAGAAACAACGTGCCAAGCGGATCAGAAAATACAATATTCCGCCACTAGTTTCCGAACTATCCCCTCCCGTAATCTCCCCTCTATCTCCTCCATCTCCCCATTCCGACGGCCCCAGCTCTAAATCAGCTCAGACTCACACAAGAAACCACTGTGCCAAGCGGATCACAAAATACAGGGTTCTGTCACTAATTTCTGCGCTATCCCGTTCCGCCATTCCCACTTCTCCATCACCCCCTTCCGACTGCCCCGGCTTTAAATTAGCTTGGAATCACCCAAGAAACAACTCTGCCAAAGGGATCACCAAATGCAGCGTTCTGTATCTGTAACTAATCTCCGGACTATTCCCTTCCTCCGGTCCCAGTCCTCAATCTTCTTCTTTCGACTGCCCCAGCTCTAAATCGGTTAGAATCACCCAAAAAACAACTCTGCAAAGTGGATCACAAAATGCAGGGTTCTGCCACTAATTACCGCACGATGAGTATCCCCTCCCGCCATTACCGCTTTTCAATCTCCCTCTCCCGACGGCCCCAGCCCAGAATCGCCCAAGAAACAACTCTGCCAAGTGGATCACAAAATGCAGGGTTCTGCCACTAATTACCGCACTACGAGTATCCCCTCCCGCCATTACCACTCAATCTCCCTCTCCCGATGGCCGGCGGCCCCAGCCCAGAATCGCCCAAGAAACAACTCTGCCAAGTGGATCACAAAATGCAGGGTTCTGCCACTAATTACCGCACTACGAGTATCCCCTCCCGCCATTACCACTCAATCTCCCTCTCCCGATGGCCGGCGGCCCCAGCCCAGAATCGCCCAAGAAACAAATCTGCCAAGTGGATCACAAAATGCAGGGTTCTGCCACTAATTACCGCACTACGAGTATCCCCCCCTCCCGCCATTACCGCTTCTCCATCACCCCCTTCCGACGGCCCCAGCTCTAAATCAGCTCAGACTCACACAAGAAACCACTGTGCCAAGCGGATCACAAAATACAGGGTTCTGTCACTAATTTCTGCGCTATCCCGTTCCGCCATTCCCACTTCTCCATCACCCCCTTCCGACTGCCCCGGCTTTAAATTAGCTTGGAATCACCCAAGAAACAACTCTGCCAAAGGGATCACCAAATGCAGCGTTCTGTATCTGTAACTAATCTCCGGACTATTCCCTTCCTCCGGTCCCAGTCCTCAATCTTCTTCTTTCGACTGCCCCAGCTCTAAATCGGTTAGAATCACCCAAAAAACAACTCTGCAAAGTGGATCACAAAATGCAGGGTTCTGCCACTAATTACCGCACGATGAGTATCCCCTCCCGCCATTACCGCTTTTCAATCTCCCTCTCCCGACGGCCCCAGCCCAGAATCGCCCAAGAAACAACTCTGCCAAGTGGATCACAAAATGCAGGGTTCTGCCACTAATTACCGCACTACGAGTATCCCCTCCCGCCATTACCACTCAATCTCCCTCTCCCGATGGCCGGCGGCCCCAGCCCAGAATCGCCCAAGAAACAACTCTGCCAAGTGGATCACAAAATGCAGGGTTCTGCCACTAATTACCGCACTACGAGTATCCCCTCCCGCCATTACCACTCAATCTCCCTCTCCCGATGGCCGGCGGCCCCAGCCCAGAATCGCCCAAGAAACAAATCTGCCAAGTGGATCACAAAATGCAGGGTTCTGCCACTAATTACCGCACTACGAGTATCCCCCCCTCCCGCCATTACCGCTTCTCCATCACCCCCTTCCGACGGCCCCAGCTCTAAATCAGCTCAGAATCGCTCAAGAAACAACTCTGCCAAGTGGATCACAAAATGCAGCGTTCTGTAACTAATTTCCGGACTGTCCCCTTCCTCCGGTCCCAGTCCTCAATCTCCCTCTTCCGACCGCCCCAGCTCTATATCAGCTCAGAATCGCCCACGGAACAACTGTACCAAGCGTAATGGAGCCTAAAATGCAGGGTTTTGTCACTAATTTTTGCGTTATCCCGTCCCGCCACTCCCACTCCTCAATCTCCCACTCTCGACGCTCCCAGCTCTAAATTTGCTCAGAATCACCCAAGAAACAACTTTGCCAAGTGGATCCTAAAATGTAGCGTTCTGTGACTGTCCCCTCCCGCCGGTCCCGGTCCTCTAAGTCCCGCCCGCGGGCCCGCAGGGCGTCCGTCGCTGAAGCCGCTGGGCGCGTGGTGCCGCGAGCTGTGGCAGCGCGGCGCGCACCTGGCGGGCTGGGCCGGGGCGCCGCGCGCGCCGCCCACGCTCTGCTGGCTGCCCGCGCTCGTCGCGCCCACGGGCTTCCTCACCGCCGTCATGCAGGTCCGCGGCTTCTGTATCACTTCTTTTATATCACAACACTTACACTAGACCAGGAGGCCGTGTCGATCGGCACTAACACTTACTTTTTAGGGTTCCGTACCTCAAAAGGAAAAAACGGAACCCTTATAGGATCACTTTGTTGTCCGTCTGTCCGTCCGTCCGTCCGTCTGTCAAGACCCTTTTTCTCAGGAACGCGTGGAGGTATGAAGCTGAAATTTATATCAATTACTCAGGTCTACTGTCCCTTGAAGCTGTGAAAAAAATCAAACTTCTAAGCCAACGCAATCAAAAGATACAGCCGTTTATGCCGCAAATTTTCGACACTTGCAAGGGAATCAAAACCTACAGGGTGCTTCCCGTAAACTCAGAATCTTGAAATTTGGTACGAAGCAACGTCTTATAGCATAGATAAAGGAAAAATTACGAAAACCATAAATTTTTAGTTACATCACATAATATATATTTTTTTAATAATTTTAAACTTACTACCCATTTCCTCATAAACGCGTAGAGGTATTAAATTGAAATTCATACCAAATACTCAGGTCTATAATACAGGTTTGTACGGAACCCTCGGTGCGCGAGTCTGACTCGCACTTGGCCGGTTTTTATTTTATTGTTGCCACTTTACCTACCATAGAGTTTCAAAGTTTATTACAACTGCTTCTTTACTATTACAATTGTTTTCTGTGGTTAAGGCGCTGGTTGCTGAAACACGGGTTCTAGCCTAGTTCGGCGACGGAGGCCAACTCGTTATTTTTGTAAAAAAAATCTTGTAAAACTATAGGTAATAGGATGTAAGTTTTCTTTGAAATTAATTCACTCTTATTCGTATTCTTATCATCGTCATCGTCAGCCATTTGACAGGGAAACAAATACTCTCATCATCATCGATAAGCGTAACAATAAGCGAAAACGGTCCGCTTTATGCAGTGCAATGCAACCCAGGACGGGCCAAATGCAGTGGCTATTGACGCATTCACCAATAGGCGCACATGGAAGATTTTCTTTGTGAGCTCGTTTCATGGTATGAAATATAGTTGCTGTATTAAAAAGTGAAAATTACTTTGCTAAATTCCGCCAAAAATCGCACAAGCACCATGCGGTTAGTTAATGCACCGCCCTCCCTCCCACTTTTTCAAGCAGAAGCAAGACACGAACACACCACCACCGACACCTATACTTGTGTGAGAAAATACGCGACGCGTTTTGCCTCTAACACAAGGCATCTAACGCAAGGATTTTTCCCGTCCCGTGACTACCACTAGTGGCATTTTTCCAATCGCTTCCGTGCTTCGCAAGGCACGTTAAGCCGTTGGTGCCGGCTGTCATGTAATGTCAGTCGTTAAGCCATGTCAGAGGCCCACTGGGCGGCTTGATAACTTCGGACAGTAGGCCAGCCACTGCCTTACAATCCTCTACCAACCCGGACTTGGCCCCCGTGGTGAAGTATGGCTTAACCTTCCTGCGATGCAGGAAGAGACCCGTGCCCCAGCAGTGGGCACATACAAGGGTCGATATCGACTGCTATTATGGATTTCCGCAAAGTAACGCCTGATTCGATACAATAAAGTTGCTGTATTTACGCTCTGATATGATTTCGGACCAGATAATAATATATTTTATTTTGTTATATGATTGATTTATTTTATTTTGTTATATGATTTCAGACGACGGCGCGCGGCGAGGGCTGGCCTATAGACACGCTGTGCTGGGAGTTCACGGTGATGCCGCTGGAGGAGACTGCTTTCGTGCGCCCGCCCAGAGACGGCGGGGTCTACATCAGGTGAACTGGACACCACTTATTGTTAAGGACTGTTTTTTATAATCTAAACGTTTACCTCTACTTCACAGACTACAGAGCGCTAACAAGCGCAAAAAATCATATATTCTTTTAACATATTCTTTTTACTGCGCTAACCCGTGCTAAGGACAATTTTAAAAACCTATTTAGAGGCTAAAAAATCCAACCATGCCGGGAATCGAACCCGCGACCTCTGGCTAACCGTGCCAGCGCTCTCCCAACTGAGCCAATGGGCGACCACCGACATCAGTGAAATTTTGAACCTCTTTACAATACTCTCTGTATTACGTACAGGTAGCGACATCTGGCTGAAGTAATTTGCATCACTTGCAGCCCTGAGTACCTACTTTGTCCTTAGCACGGGTTAGTGCATTAAAAAAAAGAATATGACTAAAGAAACTGTTTTCAGGTTTAGCCAACAAAATATTTCTTACACTATTTTTATTTTTAATGCACTAACCCGTGCTAAGGAACAAATTTAAAAACCTATTTAGAGGCTAAAAATTTCACCCATGCCCATGCAATAAAAATTTCCAGCGCTCTACCAATTGAGCTCAATTGGTAGAGCGCTGGCACGGATAGCCAGAGGTTGCGGGTTCGAATCCCGGCATGGGTGAAATTTTTAGCCTCTAAATAGGTTTTTAAAAATATTTCTTTTTTTAGTTTTTTGCCCCGATCAATTGTTTCGCCAGTACTAACGGCCCGTGTCTGCGTTCCCAGGGGCCAGTACCTGGAGGGCGCGAGCTGGAACCGCAAGGAGGGCTGGCTGCAGGAGCCGCTGCCGATGCAGCTCGTCTCCCCCATGTCGCCCGTGCACTTCAAGCCCATCCGTGCCACCGGCAAGCGGTTGCGCAGTGAGTACTGGCCTAAAAGTCTAAAATAAACCTTTATAACTTTTAAGGAAGCCTCGTGGCCAAGTAAAACCGACTGATTGGAATCAATCACTTGGTGACCTCTAAATAGGTTTTTAAATTTGTTCCTTAGCACGGGTTAGTGCATTAAAAATAAAAATAGTGTAATCATGTGGGTACAGTGATATCGTTCCGATGTTAAACCTAACTGCAAAGTGGGTAGTCGGGGCTGTAAGTAATGCAATTTGCTTAAGTCAGATGTCGCTGCCTGTACGTAATACAGAGAATATTGTAAAGAGGTTCGAAATTTCACTGATGCCGTGAGTCGCCCATTGGCTCAATTGGTAGAGCGCTGGTACGGATAGCCAGAGGTTGCGGGTTCGAATCCCGGCATGGGTGAAATTTTTAGCCTCTAAATAGGTTTTTAAATTTGTTCCTTAGCACGGGTTAGTGCATTAAAAATAAAAATAGTGTAATCAATCACTCGGGTTAAGCAATAACAGGCGCGGTCAGGTGCTGGATGGATGACCGTCCTCTGACTGCCGCTAGTGGCATTTTTCCGAGTGCTCCCGTGCTTTACAAGGCACGCTAAGCCGTTGGTGCCGGCTGTCATGTAATGGCAGCCTTGTCAGAGGCCTTATAAGCGGCATGATAACTTCTGACAGTGAGGCCCACCACTGTCTTACAATCCTCCACCAACCCGGACTTGATCCGTGGTGGAGTAAGGCCTAACGTGGACAAGCCGTGGAGGAAACGTGGAAACGTGGAGGCCTTAGTTGAAGAGACCCTTGCCCAAACAATGGGGACATACCAATGGTTGATATCATTAATTTAACTGTGACGGAATACATCTCAAGGTAAGCTGAGGTGTTCAAATACTTCAACGCTTGAATTGCTCATCAGCGATGGACAAGCGTGGTAATTAAGCCCTCTCTCTCTCTCTCTCTGTCTCTGAGAGAAGGCCTGTGTCCTGCAGTAAGACATAATTATAGGCTACAAAAAAAACCTCTGACATCTGATTTGATAACTTCTGACAGTAAGGCCCCCCACTGTCTTACAATCCTCCTCCAACCCGGACTTAGCCCCCGTGGTGGAGTATGGCCTAACCTTCCTGCGATGCAGGAAGAGACCCGTGCCCCAGCAGCGGGGACATACAAGGGTTGATAACGATAACGAACGAAAAAACATCCAGGGTACATCCCATGCAATCTGATCCGGTACATTGTCCATCCACAGACCGCTACATCTGCCCGTGCTACTACTATCCGAAGCGGATGGGCGCATTCGTGGTCGCCTGTGACCTGCCATCCGGCAAGGAGACCCCAGACTTCTGGGTCAAGCGTGGGACGGCAATGCTGTGTACCCTGGCCACGTAAACGTGCTAAGGTATTCCAACTTTGGAGATCTGTTCGGGGAAGTTCGGAAAGCAATATGGCGGCTTCGGTAAAGCTCGGGTTCCTGTTCCTTTGTTCAATTATGCCGTAATCTTGGTGTTTTAATTATGCCGTAATCCGTCCCGGAAACGAGTGAATTAACTTCTAGGAATCCGCCATCTTAAACGGTCGTTTTCACTTATACGGGAATCGTAAAGTTCGGTTGATTGAACTTTGAAAATGACTTTATTTTTCACTTCCAGAAAGTTCGGAAACGAATATGGTGTCTTCGTGAATGTTCGGGTGATGTCGGTTTTTCCAACGATCGCGATCGCACCGATTCTAATCCAAAAAAATAATCTTGGTGTTTCAATTAACCGTCCCGGAAACGAGTGAATTAACTTCTAGGAACCCTCTATCTTAAACGGTCGTTTTCACTTATACGGGAATCGTAAAGTTCAGTTGATTGAACTTTAAAAATGACTTTATTTTCACTTCCAGAAAGTTCGGAAACCAATATGGTGTCTTCGTGAATGTTCGGGTGATGTCGGTTTTTCCAACGATCGCGATCGCACCGATTCTAATCCAAAAATATTGCCTATTGGCCTAATTGTTCCATCGTTGCAGGTCCCTATATAAGTTATTTCAAGTATGTTATGTACCTACTTAATTGTTGGAGTTTGTAGTGAAGGTGTTGATTATTTGAATAAATGATATTAATGTCGACTGTGTTGGATTTTGTTGTAGTTTTATTTTCTATTTAAGTGCAATAAAAGAATTAATAAATAAATAAAAATATAATGCTTGGGATGCTTTCTATCAGGCTTTTTGTGAATGGCAGAACCTGGTGCTAGCGGACATCTCGAATTGAAGGTGCTAAAATTGACTCCATGACAAATGTTTAGCTGCAGGAAACAACCTAACCAGAGCACCTTCTTAGGGTTGGACTGAATCTAAGGGGTCCTGGTGGAATTTTTGGTTTAGGAGCCCGCCGCAAGCTTATCATCAGGCTCTAGATTATTGTTAATGCATTGTAGTACAATTCCACGAACGTGGCGATTTTATTTCATTGCTATTTATCTGTCATTGGCCCCATAGCCAGTCCGACTTTCGTACACGTGATTGTTAATTTCTCTTGAGAAAATATGTCAAAACCGCTATTTTCCACCATGCATGTGCAAAGCGAACACCTCCACTGACTGGACTATAAAACGTTTTGCCACATACGTATGCCTGACACTTGACGCCCACTGCAGGACATAGGATTCCCTCATGCTTTTCCGAGCTTCACGTTCTTCTGCCGTCTTTATTCAGAGACTCCCCGCCGCCTTAAGACCTGGAGGGCAAGTCTGTAAAAAACCAATCGCCTTCCAATGACCCCTGCTACTTAATTTAGTGCCTCGCTTGATTCCATCTTCGCGAGAGATGTCTATTTAATTTACGAAGGTTATACCACTGGAATGACATTATACTGTTATTGCTTTGTAGACTACCAAATTGAGGCAAATGACAACCATTGTTGGGGACTCTAGGGCCTGGTCATCAACCAGGTCGTCAGACCATCTGGTAGAGGACCTGTCCACGCTGTGTCGTCCGGTTCATGGTCGCCAGGTCAGAAATTTTTCGCCCTAACGCCCAGGGGCTTGGTGAAAGTCCCATTTCTTAATGACTTGAATTGAATTGAAATAATTTATTCACTTAAACTCAGTACGAATACAAATACAAAGTAACCAATTTTTAATTAAGATACCTAGATAAAGATATAAATTAAAAAGAAACATGCAAGGACTTGTGGTGCTCTTATATATTAAGCGGGTCTAATCGCGAATTAGTTGCAAGTCGCCCTTAACACCTGAGCCCGTTATAGGAACCGCAGATCTGGGTACTATTTTCACTATTTTTCTTCATACCACTAATTAAAACAAAGTTTAAATCCTTAAAATACTTTATTTACACCTTACAGAATAATTTACAATAAGACACTTACGAGCTAAACTAATCTCATCGTATTTCTTAATGATTCGCGATACTCATGCATAGTTATATATTAAATGTGTCAAATCGCGACTATTTAGTAAATCGTAAGTCTACCCGAGACCACGGCAACTGTAACGCTGCCGAAACGTCGGGAAATTAGGTAATTATGTTTTACCTAATAAATAATCGCGATTTGACCCGTTTAATATATAACTAAATCTCATCGTCACTGGATACGTTATACAAATACATAATAAAGATACTTCAGTTGTAAATTAATATATAGTAAAATAGTAAGTACATACGTTACAGAATAAGTTAGCGTGACTCCACATTACATAAATAAGAAGTAAATTTTAAATAAGTTAGGTCGGAAATTAAATATCCTATCTCGTTTAGAATTTTTTTACTTTATTATGACACGTAAATGTACGTTTTAAAAGAGACTTGTCAAGGACTATGTACAGTTGACAGCACGTCTACCTTTACAATTTAGTTGAAGATTCACCTGTAACCTAACTGAGTAATACACTCATGTAAACGTTGATGTACTGTCGACTGTTACTTTGCCAATCGACCAAAACATTTTAGGTATATCGAAAGGTGAACTCAGCATCACAATCGAATCGGTCGAAACAATCCTTTGGCAAATGTTTACATTTGTTACGCACTAGATCTTGAAACGTTTGATTCCACAATAATTATCTTGCGCTACGTTTACACCGGCACATTTTCCCTTGCGATTGGCGTCACCACATTTCCTCTACTATACTGATATAGTCATTACGAGTCAAGAGCACAGTCCACAACGGAAGCTTTTAAGTTTTTTAAATTAATCAGTTTTAAATTAATCCGTGCTTCGCAAGGCACGTTTAGCCGTTGGTGCCGGCTGTCATATAATGGCAGGCGTTAAGCCAGGTCAGAGGCTTTATGGGCGGCTTGATAACATCTAACAGTAAGGCCCGCCACTGTCTTACAATCCTCCACCAACCCGGACTTGGCCCCTGGTGGAGTATGGCCTAACCTTCCTGCGATGCAGGAAGAGACCCGTGCCCCAGCAGTGGGGACATACAAGGGTTGATAACGAAATTAATCAGGATGAAGGCTAGGCTAGGTAATTTTTCCTTATCGTAAGGAAATGCCTACGATAAGGAAATATGAGACAAAAACCGAAAAAGAGCAAGATATAGGTACTAGAGACCGCAGCGACGTGGTTAAAAAAAGTTTTAAGCATACTCTGTGCAAAAACTTATAATAGCATTAAGGATTATTTGCAAGACAAAGATGTCTGGTATATAAATGTTAACGGAGACGATTATGTCTAGTGTAACTTTAAGACGGAAACTCAACACAGTTTATTTAGTTAAAACCGGTTTTGAAAAAATAAATATGGAGTTTCTTTGTTATATAGCTTCTTCTCCACGTAATGTTTTACGTGTTAACTAACCATTTTGATGTTTATTAAGAAAACAATTTGTTGAGTTTGTTTTTATAGTTAATAAAAACATTTGAGTGGAGTTTCGTCAGCGTAGTATGAGAAGTGACACCATCACACACGAACACTAGTGCAAACATAGCTAAGAAAAAGGCTACGCGCCACAAGCGAGCGCTTTCCCGTCTAAACATGGCCACTAAGCCCGTGACAAGCGCACGCTATCCCTTCTAAACATGGCCGCTAAGTCCGTTACACGCGCGCGCTATCCTGTCTCAACATGGCCGCTAAGTCCTTTACACGCGCGCGCTATCCCGTCTAAACATGGCCACTAAGCCTGTGACAAGCACGCGCTATCTCGTCTAAGCATGGCCACAAGCGCACGCTATCCCGTCTAAACATGGCCACTAAGCCTGTGACAAGCACGCGCTATCTCGTCTAAGCATGGCCACAAGCGCACGCTATGCCGTCTAAACATGGCCACTAAGCCCGTGATAAGCGCTCGCTATACCGAAAACATGGCCACTAAGCCCGTGATAAGCGCTCGCTATACCGAAAACATGGCCACTAAGCCCCCAAATACCGCGTACCCTTCCTGTGGTACCGGACAGTCCGGAACCTCCTCAGGGGGCACCGGCCACTGCCCCGGATGTACCCTCCGTACTCGCACGCGGGGTAGGTGCAGTCCCCGTTGGCGATGCAGACACGGTCTCGCATTCCGAAGTGCTCGCGACCCCGCGAAAGCGACAGGCAGTCGCGGCGTCGCGTCGCGTCAGGCCAGTCGCAGACGCACGCGCAGCCGCGGTCCGACGGGCGGGCGAGGAAGAGCGTGGGGCAGGTGCATCTACAACACAGGGTAATATTTGACTTTGAGATCCTACTATCTATGGTTTATGATTCCTACTAACTTTTTTTTATTAATAGCAAAAATATAACCTTTACATTTTTGGTTTTACAAATTTCGCCAATTATGGTTTTATAATTGAGAATCAGACATGGGTGTATTTGGGTAGTCTAGAAGGGAAGAGCCGAAGTTCGGGCTCGGTGGCGTGTCTTGGGAGAGGCCTTCGTCCAGCAGTGGACTGACACTCGCTAATTATTATGATGATGAAGATGATGTAGTCGGTTAGAAGCAACACCATTTTTGGCTAAAAAGCCGAAAATTTTTCATTCTATGTAACGTAGAAACTACTGACTCCACTAGACCACCAATACCACACCAATAATACTGCAGATACTACAGAGAAAAAAATACGATTTGTTATAATGAAATGAAAATGATAAAATGAAAAGGTTTTATTCAAAGTAGCGCAGATATTGCGGCTTAATGAACGTTACAAGTCAAACTAGGTGTCCATTTCAAAATCTGCATCATTTTGGAGAAAAACTGGACAAAAAAACTCCAAACATAGTCTTTTCAAATTCCTTAATTAACAGAATTTACACATATTCTACAAAACTCGTGAATTTTACATGCTTGAATTCCAGACATCATTGTCATCTAAATAATTCTTAATATTATAGTAGCTCTTTTGGCACAAAGTGTACTTTACACATTTTTTGAACCGCGCTTTAGTCAAACTTAATATATTTTCAGGGATTTTAATGTAAAAGTGTAGGTATACAATGCCCCATGAAGGATGTATTAACCTTTGCCAGCCTAAATGTGTGACGGTGCAAACCTCTTTACACCATTTTTATTTCTTTTTCCATCTATCATTTTCAAATATTTAAATTATGTATATGTCACACATTCTTCGATTTCCCTCATTTTTCACCACTACTACTTTACCCTTTGACCAGATCTGACTTTTTACCTGCTTCTCCGTTTTTATCCAGTTTTCTGTTTTAAAGTTACTATAAATCTACAAATAAAATCACACCTGAAGTCGTTCCAGAGTTTATTTATTAATTATAAAAGTTATAAAACGTTCCACTGGCGCCCAACGTGGGGCGTTTTATAACTTTTATAATTAATAAATAAACTCTTCTAAACTTCTTTTCTCTTAAATTGTTTGCAAAATCTTTGCAAACCAAATTTCTAGACGTCAGTAATTCTGACACCATTCATTGTCATAAATATTTTCAAAATTCTAAAAACAAACCTCCACAGGTTAAACCTATAAGGAACTCTTTGGCAATAAAATAAAAACTTCACCCTCACCCCATCCTTACCTCATTACTAAAATAATTTCTTAGTAACCTCTTTTCTTATAATCCGTATTCTTTTTAAATATTTTAACTGTCAACTTGTACAAAACCTACCAATGCCACCTTTTTATAGTTCTAATTTTCTGTATATATAATCACCACATTACCTTTTCGGACACATTTGCGTCATACTATTTATCTATTTATTTATTAACTATACACTTACACCACTATCCTCCAGGACATTTGCTAACCAATTTTTTTTTATAACAATCCAAACTTTCAATCAGGTGCGGCGACAACACGTTAAATAAGCCTAGGTCAATTAATTTACTTATCAATCGCGTTATCTAATTAACCGCGTTACGGTGTTTACCCCACCATAGCTCTTGAGAGCACTTCTACGACGGATTCTACCCCGTCGGGTACTATGTACCCAATATTATAAATATTGTTAAAATGTAAATAACTTTCATAGAGCGGATTGTGACTCAATAAATAAGCCTTACCACTACCGAATACCAGCGGGTGGTAACTGGCTAAATAAGCCTATTACTAATTTAGGCCAGTTTCTGGATAAATCTAATTAATAAAAATAGATTTTGTCTATACTGAATGAACGTCTTCCCCTTCACTTTAGATGAAGACAATGCTAGGTGATGCATACTAGGGATGAATGATAGGTAATGAATAAAAGTGGAACTGCCTAATGTAAATATTCATTGTTGATATCACCCCACACCTTCTAAATTTTTTTTTCATCGCCCATCCTTTATATTTTATTTTAATATTTAAGAATAACCATATTTACTTACCCATACCACATCCCCGACCTTCATCGACTTTACTCTCGACCTTGACTTTAAATTTTAAATTATATAAGTTAACTTGACTACATTTTTTATAAAAAAAAAATTTTTTTAGATATTTTTTTAAAATAAATATATCTAAAAAATATTTTTTTTACCGGTGCCCCGGGTAATGTGACGGTGCAAACCTCTTTACACCATTTTTATTTCTTTTTCCATCTATCATTTTCAAATATTTAAATTATGTATGTCACACATTCTTCGATTTCCCTCATTTTTCACCACTACTACTTTACGCTTTGACCAGATCTGACTTTTTACCTGCTTCTCCGTTTTTATCCAGTTTTCTGTTTTAAAGTTACTATAAATCTACAAATAAAATCACACCTGAAGTCGTTCCAGAGTTTATTTATTAATTATAAAAGTTATAAAACGTTCCAAATGTTGTTGTTAAAAAGGCAAAAATGCGGATTAAACCATGTAATTTAAGAGGGCGCGACGAGTAATAATGTCTAAACGAACCTCTTGATTCCTAATACATAGCAGTAAATCTAGTTTTACTTGTGGTCTCCGCGATTATTCCCATAATTGGGCCGATTATTCCCATAATGCAGTATATCTATTCAGAACATTTCCTAATACGAACATAACCATTTTGCCGATTAATGTGTAATGTTGTTTCTACAGATTAAAGGCCGTGAGGTCATTTTTGTTAAACAACCGCTTATGGCTATCTAGACACCTCTACTAAAGTGAAAAACCGGATGTACCCAAGCGAACTTCGATTTGATCAACGCTTCCTATTTTGTTCAGGCTAACTTTCATAGGATTGATTTCCGAATAAGGGTCCTGGGATTTTGAACCTGTCTTGTTCAAGATTAGTATGAAAACCAGTGTGACCAAACTCACACATATACTTTTTTATGTTCTATGGACACAACGTTAGTTAAGTATTTACTTAGGACCAGTTTCTGAAATGAGAATTTCGCTTACTAAATAGTTAACTTTAGTACTACCTATGTCTTCGAATTCCTCAGCAAAGAGCCTGACAGAACGTTACTTAGTGAAATTCTCAATTCAGAAACTGGCCCTTAGTCCGGTCCTTAGTCCCATAGAGGTATTTCCACTAGAAAGAATGAATAAACATTTATTGTCATGCAAGTGTTGATGATGATGTCCTCCACAACGATTCCGTTGACGGCGACACCTTGACAATTTTAGACCCGAGCATGCGCACGGACGTGAGATGCAAATCCGAATTTGTTTTTAAATGTACGGTCACAGCTGATGCAATAAAGTTGACCGGCTGAGTTAAATGTGTAATTGTAGGAGAGCTTAGGACGAGTATTCCGAGTCTGGCGTTTGGCATCGAGGTCTGCATGACGCGCTTGTTCAAAATCAGCGGTGCCTTCGGTAATAGCTTTTCGCCAATCTGGTCTTAGCTCGGCAAGCTTCTCCCACGTCTTGACTGATATATTGCTCGAGACTAGGTGGCGTTTCAAGACATCTTTACACCGTAGGTATTGACCACCTACTGTGCGTTTTCCGCAACTAAGCTGAGAGTAAAAAACAGCCTTCGGCAGTCTCGAAGATTCCATCCGCACCACGTGTCCGCACCACCTCAGTTGTCCCTTCATTATGAGGCACTCCATGCCTGTCATTTTAGTTCGACGTAAAATTTCCGTATTAGGAACACGATCCTCCCAGCTCACACGTAAGATAGCCCGAAGGCATCTCATGTGAAAGGTGTCAAGGCGCCGAATGTCACCTCTGTAAAGGCACCATGTCTCCGACGCATAAAGCAAAATAGGTAGTATAATTGCTTTGTAAACGAGCATTTTGGTCTGAAGTTTCAAATCGTGTTCCTTCCAAACTCTTTGTTGGAGCTTGCCAAAGGCCGCCGCAGCTCTAGCTATTCGTGTAGACATTTCGGAGTCCAGACGGTTGTCACTACATAATAAGCTCCCGAGGTACCTACCGGAAAGATTGCACCTCTTCAAGCTTCTTGCCTTTGAGTGTGAGTGCAACATCACTTGCAGGTCTACCTCTAGCGGTTGCTTAAGAACTTGGGTTTTAGAAACACTTATCACTAAACCAAAATTGCGACAAGACTCGTCTAGATTGTCCAGATATTGCTGCAGATGTTCCATGCTGTCAGCCATAAGACAAACATCATCGGCATAAAGTACCTCCAAAATGGACAGTTGTGTGACTTTATTTTTGGCTCTGAAAAGCGACAAATCAAAGATACTTTTATCGGACCTAGCGCTGAGCATAATTTGTCCATTACAGCGCTTTAGAGCCTTCTTCATAACGGCAGCAAAATAGACGGCAAAAAGCGTCGATAACGACAGCCTAAAAACGATCAACGACAGGCTCATGACTCTGCGCTTACATATCGCCCCGAGAAAGTATCTCCATCTGGTGAGTGTATACGCACCTACGCTTCAAGCGTATGACGGCGATAAGGCGAAGTTTTATGAGGATCTGCGGGAAGCTTTGCACAAAATTCCATATTGCGATAAAGTGGCTCTGCTCGGAGACTTCAACGCACGCGTTGGTACCGATTTTAATGCCTGGACGGATGTACTGGGACGACATGGTATTGGGAAATGCAACACAAATGGCACCGACCTTCTATCTTTCTGTGCGGAATTTGATCTCAGAATCACCAATACATTCTTTCGGTTGCCTGAGAAGTATAAGACCTCCTGGATGCACCCCCACTACAAACACTGGCATCTGCTGGACTATGTTATAGTACGCAGACGTGACCTAAAGGATGTACTAATTACCAGAGCAATGCGAGGAGCGGAGGGTTGGACTGATCATCGTCTTATTAGGTCCAAAATGAGGTTATGCTACAAGCCGCCACGCAGAGCAGAACACAAAATACCTGCGAGACTAGCTGTCGGGAAGCTAATCCACGCGAAGAAATTACAGCAAGACCTTGATATTGAGTTTGGCAAATCTGAATGTAGATGAAGTCAGTAGATGAAGATTGGCACAAATTTTCAAGCAGGCTACATGACTGTTCTCAGCAGATTATTGGCAAACCGCAAAAGAAAAATCACGACTGGTTTGATGACTCTGATGCGGAACTGCGGAAACTCATTGATGAACACAGACAGGCTATAATTAATAGGACAGTCCCTACTCAGCAACGTAGACAAATTCAGCGAGGTCTCAAGTGTAAAGTGCGGGCCCTAAAAAATCGTTGGGGGCAGCTAAAAGCTGAGGAACTTCAGAGATTTGCAGACTCCAACCAAACTGGTAAATTCTTTGAAGGGTTGAAAACTGTCTTTGGTCCTCGACGTAAACAGACAGCTCCAGTTTTCTCGCGTGATAAGACCAAGCGACTTACTGACCCTCAAGAAGTTCTCTCACGATGGGTGGAACACTTCGAAGAAGTGCTCAACCCCAATAGCCACGGTGCCGATCTTGCCTACCTAGAGTCACTTGAAAACTTGCCCTTGTCAAGTGAACTTCAAGATCCACCTTCTTTTGACGAGTTCATGCAGGCAATAAGGCGACTAAACAATGGCAAAACTCCCGGTTCCGACAGCCTGCCTTCCGAGATATATAAATACGGGGGACCACACATGCAGGTGTTACAATGTTTATGTTACCTATAGTTACATAATCTAGACAGAACTTGGCTATAAATAATTATGAAAAAAAAACAAGTGGTGTTTATAAGGTTCTGTCAGTAGGAATGCATGACAATCGGACATACGCTCAGCATAAGCTGTTGGATATACCTATCCTAAAAACAGCACTAAGCATATGGTCTGCCTAGAGAGGTCGGCTACCTCACCTCTTCATCATAGGCGGAGCTGTAGAGTCTTCTTCCTGTTCTCGAACCTCCTCGCGATCTTTGGACT
The DNA here is from genome assembly GCA_934045075.1 of Yponomeuta sedellus. Taxonomy (NCBI): domain Eukaryota; kingdom Metazoa; phylum Arthropoda; class Insecta; order Lepidoptera; family Yponomeutidae; genus Yponomeuta; species Yponomeuta sedellus. The sequence goes on from OW203724.1 coordinate 24,702,705, forward strand.
CCTCAGTGGGCGACTGCAGCTCCTTCCCCGTGACCTCTGCCTGCAGATGCGCAAAAATAAAAGGAATTAACTTCTAATAAACATAATTGAAGCGCTCGTGGCCTAGCCGAACCAAGTGATTGGAATCAATCACTTGAGTTAAGCAACAACAGGCGCAGTCAGGTGCAGAATGGGTGACCGTCCCGTGACTACCGCTAGTGCCATTATTTCCGAGCGCTTCCGTGCTTCGCAAGGCACGTTAAGCCGTTGGTGCCGGCCGTCATGTAATGGCAGTCGTTAAGCCATGTCAGAGGCCTTATAGGCGGCTTTATTACTTCGGACAGTAAGGCCCGCCACTGTCTTACAATTCTCCACCAACCCGGATTTGGCCTTCGTGGTGGAGTATGGCCTAACCGATGCAAGAAGGGTCCAAGGTAACCTATCAGTAAACGTCTTGGTTTTCTTACCTCTGTTCTGGCTAGCGCCTGCCTCTGAATCTTCTCCCGCGGGATGCAGCCGCACTTCGTGTGATTGTAAAACTCCATGCGGTTGATAGTGTAGTTGCCCTCGGCGCGGTGGAGCTGTGGGCAAAGAGGGTTTTACTTTCTAGAGCTTTATAGTCTCTTTTGCGTGATTTTGTAGTGCGAATTGGAGCGAAATGTCGGACTTTAAAGTTTTATGTCACCTCTTAATACGATCGTTAAAAAGCTTGATACTTTTGAAATGATTCGATAGCGTACTTATATTATCTAGATTGAGATATTTTAGATAGTAGGATCTTTTGGTAACTTTTATGGCACTTTCAGTAATTTTTGTGGTCAATTTGCCACGAAAGTTACGCCATGAAAGTTACGAAAATTTACAGTAAATTTCATTGTCCTCGAATTAGCAAATATGTTTGCTAATAAAAACTAGTTTATGCTAATCTGGCACATACTATAATTAAGATTCAGGCAATTCAGTAATCATAATAATAGTCAATATTTCGTCCATGAATGTTACATACGTTACGGGTCAGATTTTTGAAAGAAATTCTTCTTCAGGCTATATTAGTCCACTGCTAAACATAGCCCTCCCCTAATGGGCATGCGGGTTGGGGATCGCAGTTTGGTGGAAATGTAACTGCAGAAAAAATTGTTTAACTTTAAATATTTGTTCACACGATTTAGGCAAGAATTCTTCCGTCTCGGATATTTGCACACTAATGAGGGATCCCGTGAACATAATAGTTTGGGCCAGGAATTGTTCTACTAGATTCTTCTCAGCACAACGGCTTTATCATGTCGCAACTGTGTGCCCGACATGATAAAGCCGGGTTATTCGTGAAAAAATTGCAATAGTTTACAATTTGGTAAATACTTAACTAATGTAGATAGCCCCACTTCCAAAATATAAGTAATCATTGCAAGCGAGTGCAGTTTGTGACATGCTTAAAATGCCCATATAAATAACTCCGATTTCACCCTTTGGATTACGTTTTCAATCATTAAAGTAACTTTACGGTATGAAACTAGTAATTTTATAGCGCTGGATGCTGTAGTAATAAGTAATTACGCTTGTTACCACCTAATATGGGATAGCTCGAAATCTACACACCTACGCTTAGGAACCATCCATAAATTACGTCACACGTTAAGGGGGAGGGAGGGGTCGAAATTTGGTGGCGTCACATTTCCAAATCTCCGTGATAAAACACAAACTTTGCACTATTACGAAATATGTACTCAAAGCAGTTTTAACTCTTGATATAAAACTAATTTCGGAACTGCTGTTTGACTTCAATAATTTAAAAATGTAAAATTGCAGAGTATGTGATGTCACACTAGAGAAGAGGGGGTCTCACAAATGTGACCAGTTGTGACAAAGACGGGCAAGGGGTCAAAAAATCATGAAATTCGTGTGACCTAATTTATGGATGGCCGCTTATGAGTTCAGAACTGACACTTACATAGAAGGGAACAACGATTCGGGCGCCCTCGACCGGTGCGCAGACATGCTCCTCGCTGTCGCAGCAGCCCGCGTCCGGCGCGCAGCGGTGCAGCATCACACACGGGGGCACGTAGCTAACAGCAGAGATTTGGTTGTGTTTAACTCGAGTTTTAACACTAGTGTATGTAGGTATCAGTCAAAAATTATATCAGCGCTACGTTTGAAGTTAAGCGTCCTTCCAATTGGGCTTCAAATTTCATGCTTTTTCGACCTCTGGTACCTTATACCCTTTCACATACTACGATATGTTCCGGTGCTTACGATACGATACATCTATGCTATGCAGACTAAAAGCACCAAGGGACATTGTATTGGGCTACAAATATGATTTTTCGATGTCTCTCGAGACCCATAACTCTCCACGTACAACGATATGCTCCGGTGACTACGATACGATACATATATACTATGCAGACTAAAGGCACTAAGAGACATTGTATTGATGATATACTATCAAAGAAATCAAAGAAATCTCTCAGTGTCTTAGGTCAACGCATGCAGAGCTTACTAAGTAGCTAATTTTCTCATGATGCTCATTATTTCTGGTAGTAGGTATCTTTGATTGAATTGAAAGAAACCTTGTTCAAATTCACAAACCGGACTTACTAATTTTCGCTCGTGTTCACAATATCGAGGTGTCGATTACAAAAGATCCTGCAATCCTGATGATACATGGGGAACTTAGACAAGGCAATGGGAACCTTCTTAAATCTCTCACTTACTAGATATCAGAAGCGGGAGCTAACTCCCGCACGCGCAGCCATCTTGGCTGCGGTGTCAGGCAGCGTCCGGCTCGTACGATCGTGCCCATGTTGATTAAGGCAGCTCGCTTCACGGCCGAACGCTCCGAGTTGGTCAGCCCTGCTGAAAATGTCAGGCAACAATGCTGTCAATCAGTTGGGGTACTAATGGGAAGGAATACTCATTTGTAACTCCAAGTTATCTCTATCCTGGAGTTACCGCTTGCAGAGACTATAATTAACAACTTGCCGCAATTTGGACGTAGGGTCCTACTTCATTCGTTTTGCCTACATTCATAAGTTAATGAATAAGTGAATGAAGCCTTGTTTGCTTTCTATTGTAATTAAAAATATTGTACTAGATATGAAATGGTACCCACATAATTTTTGTAATAGGAATCAATTGTTTATACTTTATAGGTGATTGTATTAGGTATAACTAAATATTTGTATAAAATGCTGGAACAATTTTAGAACACTCACACCAATTTATACGTAGGTTTGTTTTACAAATAAATAAATCTTATCTTTTGATTCGAAAAAAGAAACAATTATTGTTACGATGGAAAGTTCCTACACGTAAGTTTACTTATCTTGGCTCAGCTTGCAGGCACTTCGTTTCGCAACTTTTACTGTATTCTTGGTTCGAATCCCGGAATGGGTGGAATTTTTAGCCTCTAAATAGGTTTTAAAACTTCTACGGTGTTCTTTCGCCAAATGTGTCAAAATAAAAAATGGGAGCCTATTTGGTCGCCCAGGAGGGCTTTCCATGCCAGCTCGCCCACTTACTTCTTCGAACATTTGAGAACACAACTTACAATCGTCCAGAATCCGTGGCCTCCTGTTGGTAGCTGCAATCGGGTCCAAAGGAGCTGGCGCGTGGAACATGGTGTTCTCCTGCCGGACGATGGAAGACGGGAGGACGGCTGAAGAGAGGATACCAGTCGCGGACGCGTCCGACATGTCGTCCTCTTGGTCCCAGGTGCTGTCGTCGGTCGGGTAGGCCGGTTCCTGATGGAATTAATAATTGGTCACAAAACCATAACTTGAATACGCTTCATTACACTATTTTAATTTTTAATGCACTAACCCGTGCCTCTAAATAGGTTTTTAAATTTGAATACGCTTCTACAATAAGATCCCCAAAGCTATATTATGATGTCCTCCACAACGATTCCGTCAACGGCGACACCCCGACTAGGACCCATTTATCACAGAGCCGACCAAACCCTCGGACGTGGGATGAAAACCCGAATTCGCTCTTAAACACACGGTTACAGCAGCCGCAATACAATTGACCGTATTTGGAGATAAGTACTATCTATATCCCGCTTCCGCTGGATTTCATCGAAACATCGCGAAATGATGTTTGAGAAGAAAATTAACGTGATTTAAAACATGTTAAAAACTTAAGGGTCCCCAGACGTATTAAAAACTCAAGGAGGAATGCCCAAAAAAACTTTTTTTCTCATAAGTTTTTTCACAAAATGTATAGGTAGGTACTCAAGGTATTTTTTTTGATAAGTGTATTTCCATAGCACGCTCAAACCTCAATTTGTATCCTATAAACGTATTGGCAAAGTTTCATTGCGATCCGGCGTTTGAATGTTTGATTAAAAACCAAACTACATTTGTATGGGAATTGTTACTTGAGAGGCTGTCTCGTCATCAGGCTGTACTAGTCCACTGCTGGACATAGCCCTCCCCTACACAGCGCCACGTTGTGCTATTATAGGGGGTAATGCACATAATCCCCACGCTGGGCATGCGGGTTGGGGATCGCATTTCGGTGGAATTTTACTGCAGGGAGCGCTGCTGCAAACCCCCCCCCCCCCCGGTTTGTGACCCTTAGTCGCCTTTTACGACGCCCGCGGGAAGAATTGGGTTGGTGCTATTCTCTAGGTCGACACCACATAGTATATCAATGGCTGTCTCTAATAGTTTGTAATACTGGGTGGCGCAAAAGTAAAGACTTTGGTTCAGCTACATCATCTATTCTAAATAAAAAAAACTAAAAATAGTTCTTTATATATGTATATTTAGGCCATGAAATTTCATCGCATTACGATTCGAAGAAAATGAGTTGACCCATATTTATGACATTTACTAGAACTTGGCGTAACACTAACCTGCGATATGTTCCTTATTTTTTGATCAATGTTTCCTTTTAGGCCTGCGGAAGTCTGTGGCTTATTCACATGAACCACAGATTTAATAACTCTACCAACATATCACCCCAAAGAAAGACATTGTTTCACCAATTGGTGCCGGATGGTTGGGAAGTATTATTTACAGTGAATTTTATATTTATTTACTACGACGAAAATTTTAATATCAAAATGATAGATTTCGTATAAAAAATATAAGTAATTTCTAAATAAAAAACTCTAGCCTCGGTCCAGAATTTCGATCTCCATGTGAAGTTTATATATCAGGTAGGTAGGTAGGTAGGTAGGTAGGTAGGTATATCTAGTTTATTCAACTATCTGTCTGTTACGCATAAGATAAATATACAGTTAGCTTAACAACTCGAAAGAGAATGCAACCAATCCTTAACTCATAAAGATCCTGTTAGCTCAACAGAATGGATTCATTGACAAAGAATTTGCGCCTCCATTTAACATGCATGTTCACAAGAACACTTGGCAAGTGTAACAATTACACTAACGTTAAGTTCTTCATGCTTCCGTTGAGTTGGGCAGTACAAAAGCACTCGTTTAGTGGGCCGCTTTAGCCAGCGTCCACACAGAAGAGACGCAGAAAAGACCCGCAAAAGACTTTTCGTACGAAGTGTACAAGGGCCTAATTACGCGCACGAAATCCTGAGCGATTCCAATGGTCTTAACTATCAAATTTTATACTAATGTGACAGTTAAACGACTATAATCGAACAGGATTTAGTTCGCGTAATATAGAGGCTGAAGGAACGGGACGAAGCCTACACCGGGGACAACGCGTTACCTACGTCTTTTCCGCGCTCTCGTCTCACGTCTCTTCTGTGTGGCCGTTGGTTTAGACATTATAAACGGCTGGTTACTCTGAAAGTTCAGTTGCGGCTCACTCATTGACTAAGAATGCCTTGCAAGCGTGGTCTCGAGAATAGATCGCTTATTTTAAGCCGCCGCCACTGCCACGGACTGCGCTGATGAGCGATTTGAATATGAACCAGACGATCGTAGTATAATAATGCGCCGTTTGTTTTCGAGGAAGGTCAAAAAAATGTTAATGCCCTTGTCCGTAGGTAGGTAGGCAGGCAGTTTGTCTCTAGATGGGTATAAGTTAACTCCTAGAAGCAACGGTCCTATGCTAACTTACTACTACTTACAGAGAATGGGATATAGCTGAAGATATAGCTAATATCTCCCCCTAGCGTTTGTAAGAGCCCTATTTTCCTATGTTTGATTATGGAAATAGCAGAAAGCTCTATCTCTATATTATAAAAATGAATCGCCGAATGTTGGTAAGCGTAAATCTCGAGAACATCTGAACCGATTTCGCTGATTCTTTTTTTGGAATATTCCTTGACGTAGGAGGATGGTTCTTAGGCGGTACGAAGTTCGCTGGGTTGTTTCAGTTTTTCAATTCAGCTAGTTTGAAATAAAATACTTCAATTCATATAGGGCCCCAAAAAAACTTGTCATTGTTAATTAGTTACCAATGATTGAATAATCCGCAAAAGATGACAAAATGATTACTCGAGTAATTTACTTTATAAAATTTCACGTCCTTTCCACCAAAAAAACACGACAAGTCAAGATGGCACCTCCTTTTCTTTCTTATAATGACGTCATCACATGAAGGTTTCATACCTTCATGTTAAAAATGGCAAATTACATACTGTTAAATGATTATTACCTAATACAATAAAGTGTAACCTCTATTAAGAAGCAGGTAATACTATTTTTATTTTGGAAAGAGCGCTGGCACGGATAGCCAGAGGTCGTGGGTTCGAATCCCGGTATGGGTGGAATTTTCGGCCTCTAAATAGGTTTTTAAAAAGGAAGCCGGTATTTAAGGTATAAAGCGTCGCTGACACATTTTTTTTTACCGGAAAAAGATACGTCAATCTTTACTTATATTCATCTTTTCATGCCATATCCTACGCGGAGGTCATAGGACCTATATTTAATAAAGACACGATAAATTACTTCTCAGAGGCAGTTTATTTAATCTTTGGTTCGTCTTTTCCCTGTAAATTTTTTTCGGACTTTTAATCGGCGTTTATCGGTGTGTTAAAGGATCGGGTTTTTATAGTACTAAAGAAAGTCAAACTCTGAAAGGATCGTACTTGACTGAACGATTCAGTCAAGTACGATCCTTTCAGAGTATTTCAGAGTAGTGTATACCTAATCAGCATTAACCCATTATGTCCCCACTTAGGGACACGAGTCTCTTCCCTAAGGAAGGTATAGGCCATACTCCATCTAGTGGCTGGTTTTACTGTCAGAAGTTTTGAAGCCGCCCTAAGGCTTCTGACTTGGCTTAACGACTGCCATCTATCGACGCAGCCGACATCAACTGCTTAGCGTGCCTTTCGAAGCACGGAACCGCTCGGAAAAATGTCACTAGCGTTAGTCATAGACGGTCACCCATCCATGCACTGAACGCGCCCTATGTTGCTTAACCTTCGTGATCGTTTAAGATCACTTAGGCAGCCGGGGCTACGAGCGATTCGATCAGTAATCACTTGTGCTGGGACCAGACTAGGATACCCTGTGCTATGGTAACTAGGCAAGGACATCACAAATACAGTACCGTACACCCAGACCGATTTCAGAGTAGTGTAACCACGAGTATTATTTTTTACTTTCAATGCTCGTAGTCACACTGGTGTAGCAAAACGGTGTGACCACGAGTCTGACGAGAATATTTACTTGCGTTACTCTATTCAGAGTCACGTAACAAAGCAGCCTTTAGGCTGATATGCTGTTGGCTGTACCTACGGCTGTACCTGAAGTATGACTTTGATGCATGGACTGCAAATCTTTGTTAATTCTGTTAATTAAGGAATTTGAAAAAACTATGTTTGGAGTTTTTTTGTCCATATTTTCTCCAAAATGACACCTAGTTTATCTTGTAACGTTCATTAAGCCGCAGTATCTGCGCTACTTTTCATTTAATTTCATTTCATTTGGACGACTATTAGCAAAAATTGTTGTCGGAATTGTTTTCCGAACCAATACCCGGAGCAGTCTGCACGACACATTCCACAAGTCTTGTTAATCAGGCTCACGTCTATGAAGCTTCAATCAAAATCAACTTTGCAACTAGTGACATTTGGGCTCAAACTATTTGTGGGAGAACTGGGGTCTTTACAAAATGCCATTTTTATCCTCGCTGGCAACGCATAGGCCTTCATGTTAAAGTCAGATAGCCGGTTCTTTTCATCCAATTTTACGATCAAATAGCCTCGACGGTGTTTCTAAAGAAAGTAATCGAACGCTGCAAGTAATGTACGTAGCCTTTGATCTCGTTTAATGTGTCTGGGAGTGATTGATGTACGGTTTTTTTTTATGTGAAAATCTCGCGCGTTTATTAGTTTCTAGTGTTTCTTGGCGTTTTTATCAAGCGCATTGGGCGTGTCTGTCTGGTACACTTGAAACCCTTGAGATGTTCAGTGCTCTCTAGCACTCAAGTTTAGTCATTGGCTGAAAGAATAGCCTGGCTGGTAGGTGGCCTGATAATATTTGGTGAAAAGCGTTTTATGACTGGATAGTGAGATCATCTTCGAGTAAAGTTTGCTAGGGTTATCTTGTTCAATTTTATTTAACCTATTTCGTCTTAATCTATTTTTGTGTTTACTAACAGAGATTGCGTGTTTCCCCTCTTATCGAATTAGTCATGCTTTCGTACTCTGCTGAGGCATCGTTTATTGTCAGTAGGTAAGGAAGTAGGTATGTCCGTGGGTACAGTTGGCTAGTGATGAGGAGGAGTGGAAAGAAATTTAAAAGGGAGCAGTGGGACATAGTCGTGGCTAATTAAAGAAAAGATGTGTCTTTTTCAATAAAAAATAACATTTTTTTTCAAGTTATTTAGAGGCTAATTTTTTTTTTCATAAGAAATTATCTTTGCTGGTAAATACGTGCCAAGATTTTTTCTAAAATGTGTTTGGCGATAACTTTGTTACTTTTAAGTTTCTTCTCAGATGTTTATTTTTAGAAATATTATGGTTATGGTTATTATGGTAGAATTTTATGAATTTTGCGTTATACGCCTTCTATTACCGTCACAAAAGTCATTATAAGCGTCGTCCTTAGAATAATGCAGGTGTTTTAAGAATATGCATTAAATAGCGCCACTCCAAAGCAGAAAAATCGTAGTCAAATAGTTATATATGTGAGTATGTTCATAGTTATATATTTTAGAAAACTGGAAAAATTAAAATATTAATTTTCAAAAGCATATCGATATGCAGCTCATGAGTAGAACGATGGACTCAGAAGCGACAGCCCCAGGTTCGATTTCCAGTGTGGGCATGTACCAACTGGAATGGACTTTGTTTTTTAAGTTATGTACATTTCTCGAAGGAAAACATCGTGAGGAAACCTGAGTGTCTTTTGTGTTCAGATACCTCAGCGCTTGAAATTGTCAATCGGCGGTGGGCACACGTGGTAATTAAGCTCATATTCTTTCTCTAAGAGAAGGCCTTGCAATAGAACGTTTATAGGATACCTACATAAATAAAACAAACGTTTAAGGAAGACTCCAGGGAAAAAGACGAACTTGTCACTTTTTTTCGAAACTAATCTGTGAATGCAGTTTATGTAGGGAATTTCCGTAACTCTAAGATATTAATAATATTGGCCTTTTTTTTTTTGCATCTACTTAATGAGATGATTTATACAGCGTCCAGTGGTATCTTCACTCACACTAGATGGGTGAAGGGACCACTCCGACGCTGTAGTGCCTGGGACATGGTTTTTATAGATGGTGTAGGCTTGATATTAAACCGAACGGTAAAATACAAATTAGTCTCGGAGCTATCGACGCTTAAAAAATTGCATACAGGGAAAAACTGGCATAAGTCAAACTTTCAAAATGCAATATCTCCAAATGTTTGCTGCTTGACTAGTTTGCCTTTTTCCCTGTGGTCTTCGATTGTAAATGAAAATCTATAACCGATACGTTTCATTAATTGTACCCATTTTATAAATAACTCCAATTTACCAACTGGTGTTGACCTAGTGTAACTCTAGGTCATCAAAAGCCAATTATCTAATACTCTATTTTTATTTTCTAATACTCACTAATAATCTATTTTCCTCGTGTTGAGTAAGTCAATTTGTAACGCTACGATAAATCTGAGACAAAATTGCTAATAGGCACGATTGAGTTTACTTAGTAAGCTTTAATACAGCACCAAGGCTACAGTGACAGATAAGGAATGCCGGGCTTAGCTCAAAACATGCGCACTTGCACAGATAAAGTCTAGTATAGGTCGTGTAGGTCAACGAATTCTCTTGCAGTCCGCCTTTAACTTCAGCTTGGTATATTTAGTGCCATTTCTACCATAAGAGTAAGCAGGTAATCCAAGCCTTAAACTAATATTGATAAAATACCCATAGATGCTAGAGATTCAAACGCAGATAATGTTATTGTATCCTATACCTAAACGTCCCATTGCGGGCGGGGCGGGTAGGACAGATCTCTCTCAGGGCTCAATAGCCTTGCGTGCCCATCGCGGATAGGCAATTTCAAGCGCTAAGTAATTAGAGCTATAGTAAGTAAATAGTACCTATTAGTGACAGGCTTGTAATGTAGTATAACTTTTGTTAATAATAAAACCTGGAACGACTTCAGCTGTTGCTTTATTTGTAGATAGGTACTGTTATTTTATAATAAGAACAGAAAAACTGGATAAAAACGGATAAGCAGGTAAATAGTCAGATCTAGTCGATGGGTCTTTACCCATTGTAATGATGAAAATGAGGGAAATTTCGAAATGTGTGACATAATTTAAATATTTGAAAATGATAGATAGAAAAAGAAATTATAAAGAATGGTGTAAAGAAATTGCACCGTTACAGGCTTAGTAATTTGTTACTTCGACCAGGCACGTTACTAGAGTAACAGACAAGGTTTTTCATTAGAATATCATCACGCAATTAGTTAGTTTTTATTTGTCCCTGTTTAGGAGACTACTAAGCAAGCAGTACGATGTCATTCCAATGGTATAACTGGCGAAAATTAAATAGGCAACTCTCGCGAAGAAGATAAAATCGCGCGACGCGCCGAGTTAAACTGCACGAGTTGTACTCGTACCATGATAGAAGTGCGATTGATTACAATAGTGACAATGGAACAACCATTGTGCAATATGTCTCTATTTTTGAGACTCGTCCTCCCAGATGTCGTGTAAGTCGCTTCGTGTTATCATTGGCGTCTAATGTTTGAAGCCTAGCTGTGCAAACTTTGAATGGAGTACCTTTTCCGCCCTCTGAAAGTTGGACCTATTTTTTTATTGTTAAATAATCTCATGAGTAGTGTGAATTGCAAACCTAATTATAAACCAGTGTACACTTTATTTATTTATACATTAAGTCCTCAAGTAACTTAATACTAACGTAGCATGTTGTGGCTGCCAGTAAGTGAGATAACACTTAGCTTATTTATAGTTATGGCCTATTGTAAATGTATTGGTTTATATCTTGTTGGTAGTCCTAATAAATAAAAATAATAAATAAACTATGGACGGCTTGATAACTTCGGACAGTAAGGCCCGCCACTGTCTTACAATCCTCCACCAACCCGGACTTGGCCCCCGTAGTGGAGTATGGCCTAACCTTCCTGCGATGCAGGCAGAGACACGTGCCCCAGAAGTGGAGACATACAAGGGTTTATATCGAATAAATAAACAGCTGTCACGAGGAGTGCTAAATTGGTAATATATTTAGGTACGTAGTCTATATTCAAACTTGATAAGCGTAATTAGTGACTTTTATCTCGCGATTTTTCTTTCAAACCTATTGAGAGATAGCATTGTGTTCTGGGTAAATCCCGTGTTACGCATAATTCTCATTGTAACGACGTAAATAACTTACTTTGGCCTTTGCCTCACGAAATGGAATAAAAGCATTAACATAATAAAATTAACCTTATAGTTTTAATTGTATGAAGTGAATTAACTAACTAAAACTTCAATTACAGTAACTAGTATTTAGATTGAGGTTGGCTTCACTGGGTGTTAAAATTACGTGAGTAGTCACTAGTCGTTGTTGGAATTTGCCAATTTTTAACAATTCGTAACGTCTACGAAGATTTTCTGTTATCAGATTTGCCACTTGATTTAAAAGCTATTTTCTGAATTGAGAATTTCGCTAAGTAAATAGTTAACTATAGTGCTGTCTTAAAAACCTTTTTAGAGGCTAAAAATTCCACCCATGCTGGGATTCGAACCCGCGACCTCTGGCCCGCGATCCGTGCCAGCGCTCTTTCCAACTGAGCTAATGGGCGACTCACCGGCGTCAGTGAAATTTTAAACCTCTTGACAATACAATTTTACTCTGCCTGTATTACGTACAGGCAGCGACATCTCGCTGAAGTAATTTGCATAGCTTGCAGCCCCGAGTTAGTACGGGTTAGTGCATTAAAAAAAAAAATATAGAGTGCTGTCTCTTCGATTTTCTCAGAAAAGAGCGTGACAGAACGTTACCTAAGTATTTACGTTGTGAAATTCTCAATTTAGAAACCGGCCTATAGTTTTTAAGGAAAAGCGAATTAACTAACTAAAACGAGCGCCGAGCGCGCTATTTACATTTTGAAGAATTAAGAATATCCGCGATAAAAGTTTAGTTGAAAAGTTTAATTACGTAGTTGATGTGCAACTGCCATGGCACTCGTGCGCTTGTGGCACAACCGAACCGGGTGATTGGAATCAATCACTTGAGTTAAGCAACAACAGGCGCGGTCAGGCGCAGAATGGGTGACTGTCCCGTGACTAGCGCTAGTGGCATTTTTCCGAGCGCTTCCGTGCTTCGCAACTCACGTTAAATTGGTGGTGCCGACTGTCATGTCAGAGGCCTTATGGGCGGCTTGGTAATTTCTGACAGTAAGGCCCGCCACTGTCTTACAATCCTCTACCAACCCGGACTTGGACCCTGTGGTGGAGTATGGCAAACCTTCCTCAGGAAAGAGACCCGAGCGGGGTCCTCGGTGGGGACAAAATGGGTTGATGATGATGATGATGACGTCATTCTTAACAAAAAAAACCAGACACCCAATCTAAGTTTGACATAAGTTCCTCATTATAAAAAATCGTCAATGAGTGTAACACCTGCCGCTATAAAACGTTCCTAATAAGGTTGCTGGCACAATCACGAATTCCGGCAAAATTACACCTACCGAAAGGCAAGCGTTTTGAGCTTGACTCCACGCATAGTAACTGTGATGTGAAGGTATGCACGCCGCACACAGGCGGATGTCACAAATTATCTACAGGTGCTCGCCCTGGCCCCCGGTTTCTCGTATACTTACTAACGATCTCAGTTGCCCAAAGTATAATTTTAGTGATTGTAACAAAATGAGTATTCTTCTGATATATGGTTTGAGCGTTTGATAGATTTAGAGCGTATTTATCTTATCCTGTACCTACCTAGTTTTTGATTGAGAAAACAAAATTAATAAAAACATATATCTTAATGACAACAAATGGTGCTCTCTCTAACATCATTTGTAGTTATTAAATACTAACTTAATAATCTCCTCAATTCATTTCAAAACGAGACTTAGAATATAATGGGGCAAATCTACAAGTAGCTACACTACATGTTATGCAGGCAATTTCAGGGTTCCAAAGGATGCCAAACGAGACCTCATAATTCTATCTCTTTTATAACAGCAATTTTTGGAAGTTGTATGTTATTTATTTGCGACTAATGGAAAAAAATCATATCTTCTTTTATGTTTCATGCATCTTTGTAGAAAGTAATCAACAGTTTTTCCAAAAACGGCCATTTTTAGCCTCAATCGATTAAAGTGCTAGTTCGTTTATCCTAGGTGTGATACTGTAGTAAAATAACGTGTTATAAAACTAGTTACGGTTATGATTTTTATTCCATTGGTGGCGCTAGTTTTCCACTTAGCAATATCTGCGATACGTTCACAAAAATCTATAAGAATATAAGGTATGTAAACTGTTTATAGAAAGATAGATAGAGAATAATTTATTGCAAGGCCGCCAGAAATAAAGTGTTAAAGTACTACACATTATAAAAGTCCCTTCGGGAATCTACGTTCGTGCAGACTAGGAAGAAGTGTAACGAAAGTACCCGAAGCTATAAGTATATTCAACATGATCTTTAACCGATACGGTTAAGGTGCAGAATTGATTGCCGCAGTAGCGCTACCTATTTCGCTCACGCTAATATTGCCAAACTAATAGTCACCTGCATCGATGACGTTGAATCAACCAATAGCAACAAAGGCGCGCGGCCTGCCATAAAATGAAACTATCTGATTGGTCGATCAACTTGCCGCACATCCAAAATTTGGTCATCTGCGCAGGTACATCCGCGAGACTTATTTCTTGTGTAGCACTGTACAACCGTGATTCATGATTATGGTTCCTACTAAAGAAAATCATCATCATCATTAATCTATTATGTCCCCACCGAGTGGCACGAGTCCCTGGGGAAGGTATAGCCCAGACTCCACCACGGGAGCCAAGTCCGGATTAATAGATTAAAGGCCTGCGCAGACGAGGGACTATCACATGGGTACTTTTTTGGCCGTCGATAGAGATCTCTTATAAATTGTATCGAATAATGCACACGAAGGACTAAAAGTACCCCGTACAAAAAGTCCCTCAAGTTAGGTACCGAGGACATCAAGAGACCGGACTGGACCGGACTGGACAAAAGTTCGGTATTTTGTTTTAAAACGCCTTTTCTTTTTCAACTTCATGTACATTACAACACAATGTAATTTCAGAATAGTTGCTTTCATAGCGTACGCTTCACTCAATTTCCGGGGAACAAATGACCGCACACCGTAGGCGTTGAGTTCGCGACGAGTACTCAGAGGACATTGGGACAAAAGTCCTCGTCAGCGCAGGCCTTTAAATAAATAAATAAATAAATACATTAATTACGAAACCCTCCGTGCACGGCGAGTCCGGCTCGTTCTACGCCAGTTGCTATTACGTTTGTGAGGCTCCAGGAACATCAGGCGTTTTATCATTTTATGACAATAAAACACCGGTTACACGCTCAAATGGACAGGTAATTGCAACTGTGTAGGTATTACCGCGGTTTCTGCAAAGCCTCTTGCCGTACGAGTGACGTAATTTTAAACTTATAATTGCGCTTCATATGAGGGATAGAAACACTGGAAATTATTAGTTTAATTTTTTAATTAGCTGAATAAAAGTAGAAGAGCGAAGAATTCTAAGTCACATGCCGCGCCCCTATTCCCGTTAGTAAGTTAAAACACCTGAAATTATTAGTCCCTAGCTTAAGAATGCCTAAATTATATTATTTTTAATTCACTAACCCGTGCTAAGGACAATTTTAAAAACAATGCCGGGATTCGAACCCGTGACCTCTGGCTATCCGTGCCAGCGCTCTTTCCAACTGAGCTAATGGGTGACTCACCGGCATCAGTGAAATTTCGAACCTCTTTAAAATATTGTCTGTATTACGGCATGGGTGGATTTTTTAGCCTCTAAATAGGTTTTTTAAAATACCTAAATTAGCAGAAAAAGCTATTCTATGTAATTTCGTGCGCCATTTACCTCGATATTAAGTTAAAACACCTGAAATTATTAATCCCTAGCTTTCTTAAGCTATGGACTAATATTTTTATAGACTAAATTAGTCGAAAAATAGTGAAATTGAGTTACAATCATAGAGTCATAAAAAGGTATGCCGTGGACGGAAGATTCGCTATGCTCTTTTTTACAATAAGTGCCTTTGTTTTACTATTCATCGGATAGAGCATACATTTTTATGTCTCTCTATGATTGTAAGGTACTTACTCAATTTTTTTAGATTTTTTTGAGTATTTAAACTATTTTTTGACTTAGGCCTCTTTCGTTCTGAGGGTGCGATTATTATGAACTTATGAACGTTGATGAAGCGAAGGTGATCTGTCAGGATCGCGACAAGTGGCAGTCCCTGGTCTCTGCCTACCCTTTTGGGGATACAGGCATCAGGTTATATATGTATTAGGAGAACAAAGAATTCTAGGGCACCTGTCTAGTAGGTAAAAGCACCTGAAAGTATTAATACCTAGCTTAAGAATTCGTTAAATTAGTAGACCGAAGAATGCTAAGTAGGTAGAACCGCGCGCTCCTCATCACCGCTAATAAGTTAAAACACCTGAAATTCTTAATGCATAGCTTAAGAATACAGTAAATAGTACACCAAAAATTCTAGGTCACTTCCCGCGCCCTTCATCTCACTAGTAAGTCAAAATACCGAAAATTATGTCTACATTAGATTAGTAGACCGAAAAATTCTGGGTCACACCACCCGCACCCTTCATCCCGCTTCACAAGTCAATGTGAAGCGGGATGGAAATTATTGGTACCTAGCTTAATTCATTAAATTGTACCGAGGAATTCCAAGTCACTCCCGGGCCTCTCATTCCTCTATTAAGTCGGTTGGCGCATTACATTACATAACACGTACAAAATTTCTTAAAAAAATCTAAATTAAGTCTGTGCTTAAACGTAATAATAATATAAAAATTTGTCGTATCTATCTACTAGATTCCATTTGTAAATACTATTTACATAAGCGCGGGTTTCAAGCCATCCAGAATTCGGTAGAAATCATCCAACACGAACCACGTGTTTTATGTAGCCTCACATAATAATATGCAGACTACATAAAAAAGTGGGAAAATGATTGGACGAGTATTCAACGTACAATATGGAGGTATTGCTACAACCGTTTTTTTTTCAAACAGCGCAAGTGTCACTGAGAAGAGTAAACCACGTTCGTGTTTACCATGCACTGAGCAAAAGGTCTAGCTAAAGCCCAGCTCATTAGTTAACTGCTAAATGTTAACTGGAGATTACGTCTGGGCGTTTGCCATTCGAACGCCGGAATGTTAAGTAAGTGTACAGTTGAGCGATGGCGATAAACACAGAATAATACGCAATCTTAGTGATAAACTATTTCGAATTTATGTTTTGTGAATCACCATTTACTTAATTAACTAAATTCCGGATTCACTTACTTGCCTTTATGTCGGAGGAGTCCGACCAGGCGCTACTATGTACATCTTCCGCTGCAAGGAGTTGTCCGATTTAAGTTACTCCGTGAAATACGTAATATTTTGGTAGAGATAAAGAAAATATTTATTTCGGGTATGTACACAACCTATTACGGTTTCCGACAGGTACTTATTATAATGTTGTCGCTTTTAATTTCGACAAGAATGTATGAAAAATAAAATTGAAAATTTTAAACTTTATTTTAATTTTTTTTTATTTTACATACTGGCACATACGTTGCTTCTGGCCCCACACTAGGATACCGTGTGTCGTGGGTACCAGAAACAACGACATCACAAACATGTAAACATCCAAGACCTGGACATTTTTTTTTGTTTCCAGCCGGGATTCGAACCCGGGAACTCTTGCATGGTAGGCAGACGCGCTACCGCTACGCCGCAGAGGTCGTCGCCGTATTGCATACGCAGCGTAGGACGCCCTGCGACTGGAAGAGGAGAGCCGAAGATCGGGATCAGTGGCGTGTCTTGGGAGAGGCCTATGTCCAGCAGTGGACTAACGCCGGCTGATTATGATGATGATGATGATATTAAACCTTTACTTCTTGGAAGCAGTTCACTAAGCAGTATGATAATCGGCAGTGAAGAAACAGTTTTCATGTATTCACCATCATCATCAACCCATTAAGTCCCCACCAAGGGGCACGGGTCTCATCCCTGAGGAAGACATAGGCCATAGTCCACCTGGAGGCTTGCAAGACTAGTGGCTGGTCTTACTGTCAGAAGTTTTCAAGCCGTCCTAAGGCCTCTGATTTGGCTTAACGACTGCCATCGACGGCAGCCGCCACCAACTGCTTAGCGTGCCTTGTGAAGCACGGAACCGCTCGGAAAAATGCCACTAGCTTTAGTCATAGATGGTCACGCATCCATGCACCGAACGCGCATTACGTTGCTTAACCTCGGTGATCGTTTTGGATCACTCAGGCAGCCGGGGCTACATGCGATTCAGTTTTCATATATTGCGTTATTTCAATAACTCGTATAGTTAATACTCTCGTCATATGTCGCAACATTAAGTTCATCATCAGCGCTAACAAGCCATTAATTAACCACGGCTTAAACGTCCGTACATTACAATATCATATTACTCATCCTTTCACGCTTGCTGGATTACTTACTGCACCTCTTAGTCGGGGTATCAGGGAAATAGTGGAATTTGTCCGGGTTTTTCGGAAGAGAAATAAACTTAATAAACGCAGATTTTTGTACATATTTACTGCGTATTTAGAAATGTCCAGTTCTTGTAACACATTACATAGAGTTTGTTGTTGTGTATAGTGTTAGTGTTCTAAATAGTGCACGAATTACGTAAAAACCGTTAATTTGTTAAAAATCTGAAATTTCGTAGTGATGATAATTATCTTGTGTGATTTGATAAACCAAATGAAATGAAAAGATTTTATTCAAAATAGCGCAGAAACTGCTGCTTCGTGAACGTTACAATTCAAACTAGGTGTCCATTTCAAAATCGGAGAAAAAATGGACAAAAAAACTCCAAACTTAGTCTTTCCAAAGTCTATTGCCCCGCTGTCGATTTTGTGGGGATTTCATAAGTATAAGAAAGCTGTTTTCCTCAAAGTAAGTAGGTATCTTTATTTCTTGATAGGTACTCATAAACTTATAATGAATCTATAAATACCAAGTCTAATCAAAGTAACTAAATATTTTGTAAGTAGGTACTTATTGATACTAAAACCTAAAGGCCAGCGTCAGTATCAAATATTATGTTTATACACATCATTCTATAAATGCAGCAAATTCCTAGAATTCACTTCGGTCTCACTGCTATATTTACTAGGAATCTATGAATCTAGATTGCATTTTGCATTCAGTTGCTTCGTGTTCGAATACCTCGGTGTCATGCTATGTTAACAAATTCTATGCTAATTCTGTGTTTGAGTAGCCCTTGAAAGTATAGAGCTTATTTTCATGAACAAATTGTCACAGCGTAACCACAAGCATTGAATTTTACCACTAGCATCGACTTGTTGAGGAAAACTAAGCCTATTTTTTTAAAAGATCTATTTATTTTACATCTAATTCCACAATTTAACACACAATTCTTATACTAACTCTACACGAAAAACTCCAAAGAAATCGACCATCATCTCTAAAAGACCCAAATATATTGTTTGTCTAGGGGTGAAACTTTTTTTAGTTCCGAGGGACCTAAGAAGTCCTTAACTCGAGGTAAACACTGTGCTTCACATTACGAATATTAGAATAGAATTAAAGGATTTATTTTAGAATACAGAATTTTAATTGTTATAGAAAAATCATACAAGTTGTTTCTTAAATTAAGACGAGTTGCTTAACAGGCGACCAACTATTTAGACCAATCACATTTAAGTCGAATAGATTATAGGGCAGTAGACAAAATAATTTTCTGACGATTTGCTTCATAGACGAGTTGCTTTTTAGTCTAGTTGCAATTTCGTCGAAATGATTTTAGGACAAGTTGATGCCGTGACCAGTTGCTTTTACGATCATCTGATACTAACCCAAATATGCTAGTTACATTTATCAAAACGCATTAAAAGGAGTGAATAAACAAAACTCTACAACACGAAAAAAACAAATGAAGTTCGGATTGTCGCTTTCCCGCCTATTTTTTTCTGTTGCCGGCCAGTTATTTAAACATTTTTTTTTATCATTGAAAAAATTGCAAACTTCTTCACCAAGTTAGTTATTTTAAAGACATAGTTAAAAGTAAACTATAATGATATCATACTCGTATAAATAAAATTCTTTAGTTAAAAGTTATAGGTATATTAAACGGGTCAAATCGCGATTATTTATTAGGTAAACGTAATTACCTTATTTCCCGACGTTTCAGTAGCGTTACAGTTCTTTAATTAATACATAACTTTATGTTTAAACTTCCATTTTACATCGCGCTGTAGTTGACTGACTTTATAGAAAGTGGTTCAAGAGAAGTGTGAAAATATGTAGAAAAGTACTCTTTTAATAATTTGACTGTTGTCAGTTAAAAAAGATTCTCCCTAGGGATGAATAGTGTTAATTTCACCCCGCTCCTCAGAGAACTTCAGACATACTATTACATTCAGATTAGGAGTAATGAAAACTACTTTTTCCCAAAATAAAATAATACAACAAAATACTCACATCGCCATTCCAGCCCTCCTCAAATGTGTCCTCCTCGTCCCTGGGCTCTTCTTCTTCCATCCTCATCATCTGCAACTCCTTGGCCATTCCACTGATCTGCTCAGGGGTCATTTCAACCCAGAGCTGCATAGCTGTCAGAAGTTCCTCATCATCATCCGTGAGGAGGTCCTCAAAATCGTCCCGCTCGGGTCCAATAGCGTTCAGCTCGTCTAATTTCGCCGCGTACGTTTCAAGCAGGCTCTCCGTGGGGGGTGCGATGGTCAGACTCTCCAGTTTTTCGTAGAGTCGTTCCAAGCGAGTTTTCAGGCTGGGCCCGTCGGCGACGACGGCGGTGCGGACGCGCATGAGCTCGGTCACTATAAGCAGCAAGAGGGTTAGTCGCGACATGTCTGCGCGCGCGCCGCTGCGAGACTGCCGGCGGACATGTGGCTCGCACGTTGGCCCCGCGCCGGTCGGGTGCGTGCGCCGCTTTTCGGCAGTCCGTTGGATCCGATTTTGTTTGAGACGGCTCTAACTGTACTGCACATTCTACTAGGACGTAGCGTTTGCTTAAATGAAATGAAATGAAAAGGTTTTATTCAAAGTAGCGCAGAGACTGCGGCTTAATGAACGATACAAGTCAAACTAGGTGTCCATTTCAAAACCTAGATCATTTTGGAGAAAAAATGGACAAAAAAACTCCACACTTTTTAAATTCCTTAATCAACAGAATTTACACAGATTTTACAAAACTCGTGAATTTTACATGCTTGAATTCCAGACACCGTTGTCATCTAATATTATAGTAGTTCTTTGGCACAAAGTGTACTTTACACATTTTTTAGATTACACAACGGCGCTTCAGTCAAACTTAATATATCTTCAGGGATTTTATTGTAGAAGCGTATACAATGCCCCATGAAGCTATAGCTATGTGCTTCGGCAAAAATAGTGGTCCTCCTTTACACTCTTTCTTAGAACCGTTGCTTATCGTTTATCTAAGTGTCAACCTAGTTTCTATTTTGTAGTTTACAGCCTCTATTTAACTATCTGCCCATGACTGGAGACCAGTGCAGGGCATATCTCTTCTAAGTCACACTAATTCTCTCGGTGCCCTGTCTATTAAACAATAAAATTTTGTTACTTTTATTTATCAACTATTTACAGAGGTGATCGATGTATAAGGGCTCTTACATATAAACACTGTACGACGTCCCGTCATGCTGACGTAGCGTTAATTTTGCTTTAATTTGAGACAAGCTAAAGTCAAATTAACGCGTCGTGCCACGACACGACATCTTATCGTGTTTCAGCCTTACTAATAAACTTGGTGTACCTAAGTATTGTATAACTATGCAGTGTTTTGTCTCTTTTCCTCCAACTGAAAATTACATTCAAATGACGTGAACAGAACACTGTGTAATACCAGGCTTATACGGTGTTTATTAGTAAGAGCCAGTATGTTTAAGAACCCTTAGTCCTTTTTCAATTAGCAAAAGCTTAAAATTTCCAATATCTCGTTCATTTTTGTTGTTAAGTCACCCGCACTGTGACTTAGCAAGCGATAAAAATGTATGTGCTTCCCATCCTGCGTTTCTTGCATATTTTAGCGTAAAAATAGGGGTTTATTTTGAAGTCCAAATAGTATTACTCTGCCGGCAACAGACCCTTTTACTCTACCGCTCGCCCGGTAATATTTATAAAAAATACTTCCCCAGACACTCGGCATCTCCTCCCATTCATAACGTTGCCTCCAGACGAGAGCGGTGCGTAAAAATAACTCATTATCTTATTAAAATGCCCGGTATACAGGTCACAACGTACGAATTATGGCCAGGGGCTTTCAACCTTTTGGCTAACGGTATTCACAATGAGATTTTTGCGTTACTTACAATTTATGAAAGGTAGGCGCCCCTCACAAGATTCTCAAATGAAATTTCGATTCATTGCAATTAATAAACTATGTGTATTTTGTTTGCAGTTTAATCATTACACAGCATTATTGTTTACAATCTCTGACGTATTTCTCAGGTATGTAGGACACCCGGATCTAATAAATAAAGTTCCTGCCCTTCGCGACCGCCTTTTCTTTTGGCAAATTCTCTGGTGATTTATTTTGCATTGTATGGCAAGAGTTTTGCTTGGTAACCCCCGCGGCTCTGTACCATTAAATTGTTATTTGCCCTGTACCTATAATTTAATAATTTTTATTTGTAATAAACGCGATTGGAAGCTGTAAATCAAGACAATGACAACGTGTTAGTCAAAGGTGTTCAAAGTAAAGTTGTGACACTACAATGAAATTATTTGTCAAAATTATATCACTTTCTCTAAAGTAATAGTAACCGAGTAGCCTGTGTCAACTTGCCGAATGTCCCACTAAAAAAGATAGAATATGAGGCGGGATTTAAAGCGCTGTGGTAAGTGAAAACCTCTGAAGCCTACTTTCGTGCACCAAATCTTGTCGGAATCCTGATGTTTGCGATAGCAATTTGATTTGTGGCACGGGTCTCTTCTTGCAACGCAGGAAGGTAAGGCCATACTCCATCACGGGGGCCAAGTCCGGGTTGGTAGAGGGTTATTTATAAGACAGTGGCGGGTATTACTCTCAGAAGTTGTCAAGCCGCCCATGAGGCCTCTGACATGGCTTAACGACTGCCATTACATGACAGCCGGTGCCAACAGCTTAACATGCCTTGCGAACAAGAATCGCTTGCGAAGCACGGAAGCGCTCGGAAAAATGCCACTAGCGGTAGTCACAGGACGGTCACACAGTACGAGTAGTTAAAATTCACTCGGTACGAGTGTACAAAGATCATTTATAGTATTAACAGATGATCAAACTTGGTACGGGCCGGAGAGCGAATTATGCGTACCATCAGACCGTCGATATCAACCCTTGTATGTCCCCACTGCTGGAGCACTGGTCTCTTCTTTAATTACTATCTTCTTACTCCACCACGGGGGCCAAGTCCAAGTTGGTGGATAACCGGACCGAGCGAACACGAAATAGCAATAATTAGTGTACCGAATTTACAGTCCGGCCCGTACCAAATTCGATCGTCTGTTAACACAGTCGTAACAGTTCTTAAAGTCACGTTTTCATAATCTTAGTAGACTCGGACCGAATGATCTATTTTACCTACAAAGGTACCATATGTACCTACACCTTGAATCTTAGTAAAAAAATATCACTGATGAAAACGGCCATGTTTTTTTCACTTGCCGGTCTACTCGTCTTAGCTACTAAGATGAAATTAATCGCAAAAACAAAATAGCGCCAATAGTAATAACTCCTGTGTTTCGTAAATAAATAATAATAATAAATAAATATTCATGTACATATTACACAGATCTCTTTAGCCCTATACTAAGTACAACTAAATGACTTGTGTTATAGGTGCTAACTAGACGATAGATTCAATACAATAAATAGGCACATAGATTAGATAACATCCAAGACCCGAGACAAACTAGAAAAGTTCGTTTCCTAGTTTGACCCGGCCGGGGATCGAACCCGAGACCTTCGGTTTTACAGTCAGCGTGCCAAACCGCTGCGCCACCGAGGCCGTCTAAAGTGAAGAGGCTGTTAAATATTGATGCTGTGGAAGTGTTGTGAAATGAATGACTTCCACTGCCGTGATTAAAATATTCTGTCTCTTTTATTTTTATATTTTTACTGTCTATTATCGACGATAAGGATACGGAAAGGTTCTATTCAAAAGATGTATGTACACAGTACACCACCTTCCGAGTAGCTTAGTGCGCTCGGTCCGAGTAAACTAATGCTTCTGATTGGCTATTTTGGTGTTGTCACGAAAAACCGTCCAATCAGGAGCATTAGTTTACTCGGATGGCGTACTCGGTCCGAGCGTACCAATACCGTAAAACCTGGCCTAAGAGAGTCACTCTGTACGAGCCTACTAAGATCGGGAAAACACGGCTTAAGCGGCTTAAGGTAGGTACGCCAACATTATGCCGCGTAATATGACTAAACGTCTACAGCCTTACTAATAAACTTGGTGTAAGTGTTGTATAACTATGCAGTGTTTTGTCTCTTTTCTTCCAACTGAAAATTGCATTCAAATGACGTGTACCTACAAAACACTGCGTAACTATATCAGGCTTATACGGTGTTTATTAGTAAGAGCCTTAATATTAATAGACGTCTATGGACGAGTGACAGAGGTTACTCTGTTACTTTTCCTGCTTCAATGGGAAAATATTTACGTTTGTTGATTATTTGACATTATGGTACTATTTGCATTCGTCGTCAGGCTATACTATACTATAGTCCACTGCTGGATATAGCCCTCCCCTAATGAGCGCCATAGCTCCCTGTCTTCAGTTTGTCGCATCTGCCTGCAGTTTTTCGCAGTGATTTGCATTGTTTCACTATTAGTACCTAATTAGTTACTCCCACGACGCGGTGGTAGCGGAGCGATAGAACGCCGGATCTTCAATCGGAAGGTCGTGGGTTCGAAGCCCGACATGTACCAATGACTTTGTCTTCTCTGTTATGTACATTTGTGAAGTTAATAGCAATACCAGTCGCTAACTGTGAAGGAAAACATCGTGAGGAAACCGGAATGTCTGAGGTTTGAGGTAATTAAGTCTATACTCTCTCTCTCTCTCTCTGAGAGAAGGTCTGTGCCCTGCAGTGGGACTTTATTGACTACGTACAATGGCTTGCTAGGTACAATGGCCCAACTATGAGGTTCAGTGCGGAAATCTCAGGTCTGATTATCTAACTAGGAACCCCTACACTAGGTACCTAGTGCGTATAAGTTGATAGATAACTAAGCTAGTAGTAGTAGTTGTAGATGATGCACGGGTACCTCTGCTGACAATGTTTCGAGGGCGGTTATCTCACAAAATAGGGTTTATCGTGTAACCGCAACCGGGTCAATGCGAGCATCGTACAATGTACACAGCGGCGCGATGTTCTTTGCTGGCACTAACCTCTCCTCGGGCTTCAGATATAACAAATTAACCTATCACTAGAAAAGATAAGGCATACCTTCTATCACTTAAATTGTAGTTGCCTATAAATGTTTTACTCAGGGCATAGGCCGTCTCTCAGAGAGTGGGCTTAATTACCACGCATGCCGCGCGTGCAATTTCAAGCGCTGAGGTATTTGAACACCTCAGACATTCAGGTTTCCTCACGATATTTTCCTTCACAGTTAGCGAGTGGTCTAGGAAGCGCTCGTGCCCTAGTTGAACCGGGTGATTGGAATCAAAATGAGTTACGCAACAACAAGCGCGGTCAGGTGCAGGATGGGTGACTGTCCTGTGACTACCGCTAGTGGCATTTTTCCGAGCGCTTCTGTGCTTCGCAAGGCACGTTAAGCCGTTGGTGCCGGCTGTCATGTAATGGCAGTCGTTAAGCTATGTCAAAGGCCTCATGGGAGGCTTGATAACTTTGACCGTAGGGCCAGCCACTGCCTTACAATCCTCCACCAACCCGGACTTGGCCCCCGTGGTGGAGTATGGCCTAACCTTCCTGCGATGCAGGAGGAGACCCGTGCCCCAGCAGTGGGGACATACAAGGGTCGATATCGATTGCTACGATAACTTCACAAATGTAAATAAGTTAGAAAACAAAGTCATTGGTTCATGGTATGTACCAATGGCATGTTCTACATGCCCGCAATGGGAATCGAACCTGGGTCTCTCGCTTCCAAGTTGCGGGATGGGCTCTGTCCCGGATAACTCGACTTGTTTACTCAGAAGACGAAGAAGACGCTACCTAATGATTAAAATGAATTTTAGTAAAAAATATTTAATATCATAAGGAAGCAGTGTGATAATGGAGAGTGAAGAAACAGTTTTCATTTATTCATCATCATCAACCCGTTATGTCCTCACCGAGGGGCACGGGTATTTTCCCTAAGAAAGGTAAGGAAGGTATAGGCCATACCTACCTCGGGTACCAATTCCGGATTGGTGGAACCTTGCAAGACTAGTGGCTGGTCTTACTGTTAGAAGTTTTCAAGCCGCCCTAAGGCCACTGATTTGGCTTAACGACTGCCATCTATTGACGGCAGCCGGCACCAATCGCTTAGCGGGCCTTGCAAAGCACGGAAGCGCTCGAAAAATGGCACTAGCGGTAGTCACAGGACAGTCACCTATCCTGCACCTGACCGCGCCTGTTGTTGCTTAACTCAAGTGATTGATTCCAATCACCCGGTTCGACAAGGCCAAGAGCGCTCCAGTTAAAAGTTAAATCGTAATAGTACATTACACAACTAGGGTGGTAATACAAAGAAAGGCCGAGATCGCAAAAGATTGCGGCTCGAGCTGCAAGCGAGGGACGTAAATATGCGATCGAGAGCTATCTTTATTACCTCCCATGTTGTGTACATCTTTTTATGTCTACACTTGGCCAGAAAGCGGCTTTTTCCGTACGCGCAGCGTGCGGAAAGAGCCACTTTATTGCCAGGTG
The DNA here is from genome assembly GCA_934045075.1 of Yponomeuta sedellus. NCBI lineage: Eukaryota > Metazoa > Arthropoda > Insecta > Lepidoptera > Yponomeutidae > Yponomeuta > Yponomeuta sedellus. Next base: position 24,729,201 of record OW203724.1, read on the forward strand.
TGGCATAAAATATTTTAATAATTAAATCGTAATATGATATTTTAAATCGGATAAAAGCCGTAAAACAAGATTTGTGTTTTGGGAATTTAAATTGGGCATTTTAAAGGTATAATCCTGTATATCACAATAAAATGTGAAAGACAAACTTTCAGATTTCCCAACAAGGAAAGTAATCTTATAAAAAATATAATAAGTCTGCCTCTACTAATAACGTACTTATAAAGATATTATTTTTGACTATTTTACTTAAAAATGCCTTCGACAAGATGTAACATACTCAAGAGCATTCGTTTTTATATCTCGGTCTTATAGTTTGATACAAGCCTAGCACATAGAACAATTAAAGGATACTTTTACTAATAATATCATTGAACAAGCGTAAATATTCTCAAGAGTATTTGTTTTTATATCACAGTCTTGTAAACAGCTACTATATTATCTTATAAGATACTTATTGGAACAAGTATCCTATAATTGTTTTCAGAAAGATCAAATAGTCCTGAATATTATATTGATCCTATAATAGTATTCTGTAAGAGAACAAGATATTATAACACACTAAGCTAATATAATTATAAGCTCGCGTCTTTAAAGTTTTGTTCAAGACTCTTTCAAGTGTAACAATACTTAATTAGAGCGATATTAGATCAAACAACCGTGTAAGCTACTAGATCAAGCAATTTATTAGTAAACGTCCACTGTTTAGTTTTGATTTAGTTATTCAAATTCGTTGTGTGAAAATTGTTTATTATGGATATAAGCGATTGGAAACGATTTAAAAGGAGCGGTGGTTATAGAAGAAAAGTGACAAACAAGTATAAAGAATTACTGAAGCCAGATTCTCCAGTAATATTTCCATCGTTATTAGAAACTAACTATGGTGCGCCAAGTGCAAATACAGGGGAAGTAAATGAGGGTTCCGCAATGGAAAATATTTTTTTACCCTTAGCCCATCGCTCGGAGATGAAAGAAGTCAAAAATGTTGTAAAAGAATACGACTCTGATGTCGACGAAAGTACTGAGCATGAAAAAAATCATGAATTGCGTGAAGGTGTAAAAAGTTGGGCCATAAAATTTAATATACCCCACATAGCCCTGAATGAACTATCTACAATTTTAAACGCAAGACTAGGTAATGTTTTACCTAAAGATGTACGAACCTTATTACATACTAATAAAGAAACTGTGCATATAACAACGTCGAACCCAGGACAGTATTGGCATAACGGAATTATTAAATGCTTAAAAAATATATTAAAGCAACTGGATTTGAATTGTTCAATGAATATGATTTCATTAAATATCAGTATAGATGGATTGCCAGTATACAACAGTTCAAGACATCAACTCTGGCCTATTTTGTGCAACATCTATGAAATACCTCATATTCCGCCTTTCGTGATTGGTAAATATACACGATTATTTTAATAAGTAGCTTAGTCATGTTAAAATATCACAATTTTTTTTTTCAGGAATTTATGCAGGCGACGGAAAGCCTTCTGATCTGAATACATATTTGGGGTTTTTGGTGAAAGAAATGAATGAACTTGAAACAGATGGATTAGTAACAACAAATTTGGCTGGCACTGAAACTACAATCAATGTTAAAATAAGAGCCTTCATTTGTGATTCGCCAGCAAGGGCTCTAATAAAAGGCAATGGGTATTCCCTGGAAGGTGTGGCCTGCATGATAAAATTGTTCTCTATTCACACTTTACTTATTATTCCATGATCATTTTTTTTTATTTACATTTGTGTTGTAATTAGTTGGGCTAATTTAAGTACTTAGTTATCAATTTTAAAAACCTATTTAGAGGCTAAAAATTTCACCCATGCCGGGACTTGAACCCGCGACCTCTGGCTCACCGTGCCAGCGCTCTCCCAACTGAGCTAATGGGCAAGTGCAGGCATTGGCAAAATTTCGAACCTCTTTACAATATTCTCTGTATTAGATACAGAGAAGTTGTCAATTAGTTGTCAACTGATCGAAGTAGCCTAAACGTCGACCAGTCGCTTTTCAGATTTTTTCGTCGCCGATTTTATTTCCGAGTAGCCTAAATGGCGGAAAATCGCCTACGTTGGCAACAGTGGGTACCTATATTTGTGCGGCGGCGGCGGTGGCGCTGCCACGTTGAACGTATTAGGACTTGCCTCGCCGCCGCCTCAACAAAGGGGCGGGCGTCTGAATCCACATTCAGATAGGTAAACAACACGCATATAATATATAGGTATATGTATCAAATATAGGTTTTATTAACAACATTTTAGATCTTGGTTGGCTGTAATTTTTTTTTTGCTATTTTTTTTTTATTTTTTTCTTTACTTATGTATTTTTTTTAGATGACGACAAGAATCTGTAACCTGTTGATTTAGGTATACATATTAATAAAGTTGATTTATATATTATAAGGCCGATTCCGTGAGGAACCCTAATTTGTTTTAATATGGAGGCAAGTTATCTGGATTGAAACTGTCATAAGTACTAATTTGCCTGTAATTGTCCCATAAGATACTCAATGCAGAGTATTTTCAAAACATGGCGAATGTTCGCAAGAATTATCGAAATATTTTATAACAATAATTATGCAGTGTGCTCTTTTTCAAATGGCGTCGTAATATTAATCAAATTTTGGTAGACATTTGCAATAAAAATGACTTCCCCGGCGAGTTCACACACTATATTATTAATATATTCCTGCACTTCAACAATGGTACCTTCATTAAATTACAATATTTAAAACTGTTTAACAATAGGATGTATACTTACATTTTTTATTTGCTGCACCAACCAGCCGAAACAAGAACAAAACAGTTAATAAAATGTACTTGTAACTAATAGCCAAGTACATTACCAGTACATTGTAAGCAAGATTGCTCTAGTAAAATACTTATGTCAGATATCAACAAGAGTGTTTGTCCTTAAAAATGTTTCGCCTAGAAACTATATAGGAGCAATTGCCTTTCCGTAAGTGTATAATAAGACTTAGTGACATTCTGCAAGTTGATTATAAAATCATTATAAGAAGCAACACTCTAATAACTGCGCCCAAAACCCATATTTGTAGCTAACTACAAATATTTTATAAGTACAAAAAAAAGTACTCTTCAAGAATACTGGGAGTACAAATTTTCCTTGTTAAGTTATTATCATACATCGGTATTTAGTTGGAATGTATTTGGATGTTATTAACTTAATTTCAGATTTACACTCTAGTTCTTTTTTCGTATTTGGATGTTTCATTGAAATGTTCTGATGAACGAAGCCGCGAGTCCGTAATTCGCACAGCCAGTAATTAACAGCTACGTTGAAAAACTAAGTAAGTATTGTCCTGTAGTTTTAGTGGCGTCGTTTTTATATAGGTAAAGATTTTCATTCATCGCTTAAAGCTCTCAGTTCTTGATTGTTATTAAAAAAACTGCAAATTGGTACTAAGTAGGTATACAAACTTACGGTATCGTTGATCATTCACTGAGAATGAAGTAAACGTTTGTTTATAAACATAAATTCACACTTAGGTCATACCGAGTGTTCTAAGAAACCTATGCAACTTTGTGTCATTAAAAATACATCAGACATTGTAAATTGTGTATTTCTCGAAGGCATCTAATTAGTGTCTGGGTTAATTACTTCGATGTACTGTCATAAAACTGTAACGTCTTTCTGTGACCTGTCTTATGATTGATGATGTCAACCTTTTGTATGTCCTCACTGCTGGGGCACGGGTCTCTTCTTGCATCGCAGGAAGGTTAGGCCATACTCCACCACGGGGGCCAAATCCGGGTCACTGGAGGGTTGTAAGCCAGCGGGCCTCACTATCAGAAGTTACTAAGCCGCCCTGCCATTACATGATATCCGGCTTTACGTGCCATGCGAAGCACGGAAGCGGTTGGAAAATATTCCACTAGCGGACCGCGCCTGTTGTTGCTTAACTCTAGTGATTTATTCCAATCACTCGGTTCTATTAGACCACGAGCGCTTCGCTAATAATTATGTGAAGAGAAAAAAAGGAAGAAAGAATGTTGAAAATTATATAATATAGGAATTCCCTAAGCAGACATATGTCTACTAAAAATGGCATTCTTCCCGCGAATAATTCCGGGAATCTAACCAAAACGATTTTATGCGGGTAAAAACGTATTTTTACAATATTTCATGCAATAAAACCGGTTTTAAATTGTTTGCATATAAAATAGTAGGCTGGCAAGAATTTACCCTTCGACGCAATAAACGAGTCAGAACGCTTCAACATAGGTACCCAAAAATCAGCATACATTAAGATCACGGGTAGCTAAAACATCATGGCTGATTTTGCTAACGTTACCTACCCAAAAGATAGCTCTGAATTGGTCGTGACTAGTTTTCACTGGCTTACATTGATTACGCTGTCTATACCAAGTTATAGCGAGTTTAAAACTACTAAGTATTTTGGACCCGCCGACCTGACGTCAGGTCGTCAGCAAACTCAACCATGATTTTTTAGCAACCCGCGGTCTTGACGCACACAGAAATCCAAGTAAAAAGTTTCGTACATATTACGTATAACTCGAGATAGTGTCGCGAGTCACTAAACCTAACGTGGTAAAATATAATTTATAAAAAAAGAGACATATTTGAATTAAATAAACAATCTTTATTAAATCTAATTTTTTGTTATCACTAAACTTTAAAAAAATATTTGAATACAAGCTTAAACCTAGCAGTAAACTTCAAATGGGTACCTTGAATGGCGTACCTAATTCCTTTAGTTTAGTCATAACTCCGGGAGTTTACCATAGCTTTAGCTCGTTTGCTACCGAATGGGATAAAGTTGTATATTCGCTGCTGAAAGCGTTCGATCTGGTTGCCCATGTCTGTTAGGTCCAAGAATTTTGCTTCCCTGTTATGTTTCTCAACCGCCATTCTCTAGTCTGCCTTCACTTATGGTCGCGGCCATTGACTACCTACTAAATAAAAAAATATAATCCTAAAGTCCTTCATGATTTCTAAGAAATGGAGTTGATACAAATTATTTATATCTTTCCCAATTGCCACGCGTCATCCCCTAAATGTGCCCAGGGACCAGGGACAAGAGAAAATTAAAAAAAAATTGCTCCTACGCCGTAGTAAAAACACTGGGTATAAAACCTGAAAAAACAAAAATATACCTACACTAAGATTTGACTTTTGACTTCATAAATCCCGGTGAAGTGTTAAGATTTCAGGGGAATCGTAGGTACTCGCGAGATAACTTGTTCCTCAAACACTAAAGTATTAATTTTATCGAGCCCTATGGTGTTATTTACAAAAACACTCCTCTCTTTTCTCTAAAACACTCTCCAAATGTAGTTTGTATAGACTGAGGCAGTCTTTCATTTTACCACCGACTGGATAAACTTTGACTTGGGAAGTGTTTAAGGAATTGTGTTTTATTTAATAAATAAGACTTTCAGTTAGACCTACCTCTATATTATCTTTTTAACGATAGAGAGAGAGAGAAAGAGAGAGTTGGATGTTAAGTTAAAGAGTTGCTAACCTCTGAGTAAACCTATGACCCCCTCACTCGCTGGCTTTGGGCAAGAAGCAGTCCACAGATTGGCGCGCAAATATTCTGCAGAATTATTCGCAGATACTCGCAGCTAATACGGCGCCACACACCCTAATAAATCTTCATTGCTGGCAGACTGCGACCGACTACTGTCGTCCGGAGTTTCCTAGTACTGTCCAACGAGATTATGATTTACAGACCACTTAAGGCGGACATTACACCCAATTAACGGGCGTCCGACAGGGGTTCCCCAGGATTGTTAATTAGGCCTTTTTTATTTCTCGGAGTTGTAAAAATTCACAAACTAGTCAGTACATTTGGTTTGCGGTTTCGAGATCTGACTGAATGATCGACTTGCATTGTCAGCTTTGGTTGAGAAGACCTGGTTGATCAAAGCAGACAACGGAGTTAGTCCAAAGGGAGATCCAATACTAAGTCGGAGATGGACTAGCATCATTGACAGACCGACGACTAACAGATGAATGGAACAAGCTCCTGTTCGACCCGAGCTCCTCGGTAGAGTAATCGTACTTGCTGGTTAGGTGTGGTATCACCAGACATGATGGCGGGAGTCGAATCTCTTTGTGGCATCTCTTTGTCTAGGGGGCGGTACCCGTGGCCTAGGCCTATCACAAGTATAGCTACTCGTTTGGCTTCTCGCACGAAGTACTTCTATACTTATGTATAGAAGTACTTCAGACTCATGCGAGCAGCTTTGAGGTATGTTCTATTGATAGTACCTACCTTGGTTTTTCATGCACCAAATTTATTGTTAGTAAAGAATTGAAACATCTCTACAAATGATTGCTTGATATCTGGTCTCTTTGTTAGTATCGAAATAAGAATACAAAAGAGTATAAACATGTAAACATCTAAGACCTGGGGTATTTTTTTTATCCCCAGCCGGAGTTCGAACCCGCGACCTCTCGCATGGTAGGCAGATGCACTACCGCTGCGCCACAGAGGTCGTCGAATTTACCTCCATCTACATCTTTGTAAAGATTTCGTTAAGTAGCTACTTGACCTGTTACTGTTTCTACCCGAAGTTTTAAGAATAAGCCCGCCGACATTCGCCACGTGCGCGCCACATGTGCGCAGGTCGACACCCTTTGAGCCCTTCGTACGAATTCTATCTGGCCCTTTGTGAACTTTCCCTAACTGCTAACTAGCTGCTTGTTGATGGAAAAAAGTGGATTAGCAAATCTGCATTTGGGTATCTGAACAAAAGAAGGATGTGACCCAACTTTGCTCGTTAATGTTGCATTCGTTTTTTGCTTTTTGTGAAACGTAGCCGTAGTTATACTTGTTTACTTTGTTTGAATTTTAAGCTGGTTTTTCTGTGTTAGTCAGAGAGGTGTAACCGACGACGCGAGCTCTGTCTCTACTCACCAGCGTTAACCTCTGCGAAGCAGAGCGAAATCTGGTCGGACTTTACCGACAGTCAATAATGGGTTTTTTTCTATCTGTAAGCATCATAATTATATCATGGATTTTAAATTTATTAGATTAGGACTAGCTCACGCTGCATGATACAGTGACAAACGTAGATATTTTTTTCGCGAACACGTAATACGAGTTGTAAAAAACCTATTTAGAGGCTTTAAAAATTCCACCCATGCCGGGACTCGAATCTGCGACCTCCGGCTAACCGTGCCAGCGCTCTCTCAACTGAGCCGATGGGCGACTCACCGGCATCAGTGAAAACCTCTTTACAATACTCTCTGTATTACGTACAGGTAGCGACATCTGGCTGAAGTAATTTGCATCACTTGCAGCCCCGAGCCAACGTAATACGAGTACCATCTTGCTTTACGAAGTGATGACAATAATGGCGAAGGAAAACATCGTGAAGAAAAACCCTGGTGTCTGAAGTGCTATTATACTTAAACGAAGTGTGGAAATTACAGGTCTGACTAACTAGGTACCTAGTGCGTTGTTGATAGATAACTGGTAACTACATTAGTAGTTATTATTAAATATTACTATTATTAAATAGTAGTATTTGTAGATGATTTCTGTCTTTTTTAAGTTCTGTTTATTTGTGATGTTATAGAAGCAATGCCACTCACTAACTGTGAAGGAAAAGGTCGTGAGGAACACAGTGCCTGAAGTGTGTTACATCAGCTCTTGCCATTTACAGTTTATTTATTCTTACTTGTCCAATTTAGTAAGATTCTAACCTTAAAATTGAGATTAGATGCCTAAACTAGACATTTTCTCGCAAATTCATGAACTATCATGAAGTATGTTAATAAAATTGGCAGCGTGTTATCTAAAAGAGTGTTCCAGGTTACTTCATTTATGGAAATATGGCAGTTTTGGACTAAAAAGTCACAGTTTAAGGGTAGAATCTTGTTTACTAAATTGGACAAGTAAGAATAAATAGACTGTACTTACAATTATAGTTAAAATTCTTTATTGCACTATGAAAACCAATTTAAAAGTACAAATGCGAACTTAATGCTAACATAATTATCAATCAGCTAACCTTAGTGTTGCTGAACAAGAAATATATAGGGTAGTGCTTGCATGATATATTGTATAGTAATTATTATATTGTTTAATATTGCACTACCTGCTAATCTTGTCTCCAAAACTTAGGTTAGCTGGTAGACAATGCTAAGTAGCATTAAGCTCGCCTATGTGCAAAATTATTATGCCTTAAATAATTTTAATAATAATAATATAATAAACACAGACAATGGCACAACTATGAGCTTAACAATACTTAGAGAAAATGATGGTAGTATTTTTTTTTCTGTTTGGCCACTACAGTGTTCTCTATCTAGCTAAGATAAATATCAGGTCTAACTACAATGATGGAAAATAAAACCCGTCAACTTATTATTTACCAATTTTGTACGTGATCAAGTACAGTTCATTTACATCAGTTTATTTACATCTATTGTCTAAGTCTACTTGGGGAGGTGGAGGGTGGACGCCAGGTCCGCGGGGATGTCCAGGTATGTCCGCTCCAGGCCTACGGTCAGCAGGAGAGCTCGGAGACGGTCCACGTGCACCTGGGAAAGGAATCTTTTTGAAAACATTCAATAAACAATATCATACATACTCTTGCGCTCTTGGCCTAGTCGAACCGAGTGATTAGAAACAATCACTCGAGTTAAGCAACAACAGGCACGGTCAGGTGCTGGATGGGTGACCGTCCCGTTACTACCGCTAGTGGCATTTTTCCGAGCGCTACATTGCTTCGCAAGGCACGTTAAACCGTGGGTGTCGGCTGTCATGTTATGGCAGTCGTTAAGCCATGTCAGGCCTTATGGGCGGCTGGATAAGTTCTGACAGTAAGGCTAGCCACTGTCTTACAAACCTCCACCAACCCGGACTTGGCCCCCGTGGTGGAGTATGGCCTAACCTTCCTGCAATGCAGGAAGAGACCCGTGCCCCAGCAGTTGGGACATACCGGGGTTGCAATCGCGTACATAGTTACTCTTAATAAAGAGTATTATCGAAAATAAACTTATTGTGGGAAGAATCAACGTTTTTGGCTGGAAATGTTTCTGCAAACACGGTCCAGAGGGATTCACAAAAGTTTTTGAGCCTAAAGAAGTTGTCGTGTTGAGAAGTGTGTTGTAAAATATTTTTTTTTTATTTTTTTTATTTTTTTTTATATTGGGAAGACTAACAGCACATAACAAAGAGTAACAAAATCATTAAACATGCAGAAGGCCAATCATAAGTCTCCACTCATAGAAAAAAATTTTAGCACTTAAGCTCTTAAAGCAAAAATCCAGTGACAGTTTAAAGCACTACATTAATATTTAAAAGAAAAAAAAAACAGTCCATAAATCGTTTTAACCAACAAAAAAATCTGCACTAAGTTTATCCCTCAAGCTTTGGACTGAGATTAAACATATCTTGATCGCCTATTTTCGCCAGTTTATTAAATTGTTTGCAAGCCCGCCGTAGATATGAGTTTTGCCTATACCTAGTTGACACTTTTTCCAAATGAAAAACTGGATTTACTCGCCTGGATCTGTTTTTTTGCTAATGACAATTGCATCAGTAATTTGAGTATTTGAATTTTTAAAAGTATAGGAAATTAACATTGCTACAGGTAAGATAACATGAAGATGATTTAGTATGTTCTGGAAAGTATTCTAAAGTATTCCTTCCCGCCTGGTGAATACCTTCTTAAAATTGCTATTTTATGAATATGACGGCCTCGGTGGCGCAGCGGTTTGGCACGCGGACTGTAAAACCAAAGGTCTCGGGTTCGATCCCCGGCCGGGTCAAACTAGGAAACGAACTTTTCTAGTTTGTTTTGGGTCTTGGATGTTATCTATGTATTTATGGTATTAAATCTATCGTCGAGTTAGCACCTATAACATAAGTCATTTAGTTGTACTTAGTATAGGGCTAACGAGATCTGTGTAATACGTCCATGAATATTTATTTATTATTATTATTATTATCCTTATGTTATCTTATTTTCCACAAAATAAATACTTTCATTCAAGAATGTCCTATCTCACCTGTAAGATTGTCGAATGAGTACTTTTATAACTTTAAAAATTCCTCTTTGGGTGATTGAACGTTAATTTTTCTTAAATATAACAAATAAAGGAAATATTAACTGAGTAGGAAATATTAAAGAGAGGGAAAGAGAGATAGAGAGAGAAATAATTTATTCAATTAATACAATAATAGTGGTCGAGTACGGCCTAGTCTGCCTGCGATGCATGAAGAGAGCCGTGCCCTAACAGTGGAGACAAACAAGGGTTGATATCGAAAGAAATATTAACACCCACGAGTTTCTCTGAGTGAAACTATTAACTTTTCACTTTTCTGCAACTACAATAGTTAAAATTGGTCCTGCTGCAATCAGAACTGTACCTTATCCCCTTCGCTGGACCATACAGTCAAGGTTGAGTTCAGCGAAGCAGTTTCACGAAGGAGGTCAAGAAGAACTGGCTGGCTGTTCGACGCCAAGCCTGCTCGGACCTGGAGAAAGAGTAAAATAAAATGGTTTGTCGGGTAAACCACAGATTAAAAAGACAAAGGGTATACAGACTACGGTTTAGTAAATGGTAAATAACGTCCACGGATGTAAATTACATCCGTGATAACGTCCGACTTAAAGAGGGTAAGGGTAATTTAAGTTTTGTCATCTTTATGTAGTCTTTGGTTTTATCTTTTTAATCTGTGGTCTAAGTTACACTTGTTCCTAAAAATCAAAGAGTGTATAACCAAACCATATGCTAAAAATGTGATTTTTTCTTTCCTACTCATAAATTTTATTCAATTATAATTAGAAAATAAGAGAGAGACTTTTATTTGAAGCCACAAAGATTCAAGGTATTCGTTGCGGAGGGAAAATTCGTAAAAGAAAGTCTGGGTCCACGGCCAAGGAAAAATGGTACTTAGTTGAAAAGTTAAAAAGAACCAAGCAATAGAAAATCTGACTTTCGAACTCAAAATCATGTGAGAAACGAAATTTCATCCAATTCATTGACCCGGCCACTTGACGATGCAGAGGATGGGAGAGGAACGGGCAGTGAAGAGATCCTCTGAGAGACACCCTGTATCCCCGGTTCCTCACTTACCGGAAAGGTAATATTCTGTGTCACTTTATTCTCATTGACCAACTTCAGCATGTTCCCGATCTGGTTCCGAGTGTATTCGCCTTCTTCAATCTGTAACAAATCAGTTTCAAATCAGACTGCCTTATTGGTCTAATTGTAACACGTTCGGTCACCAAAACAGCAGCCGTCGTGGATTCGATGCGCCGTTTGTTCTTTCAATATTATTGTTGTGGAGTGAACCTGCATACTCGAAATTACTACTGGCAGCTAAGAAGTGTTTGAAAAACACGTCTGTCAATCTTGTTGATATTCTGTTAAAAAATGTAATGTCGTACCTATGAAATTGTAATGGTCGAAAGCAATGCTAAAGAGATGGTGTATTGATAGTGGATTCACATCTCCTAAGTGTCATAACATGAAGAGTTTCTGGCAAATAAACAAATCTGATGGCATACTCAAATTAGCAGCCGACGACAGCACTGCTAAAATTGAAGAAAGAGGAAACGTGCAAATAAACGTTGATAATAAGAACATAAAACTAGAAGACTCACGTACCAAATCTCGCAACCAACCTAATGTCCGTCTCCAAAATAACGAAAAAAGGAAAGACTGTATTATTCAAAGAAAATATAGCTAAAGTAAAAGATTCAAAAACTAAGAAAATTTAACTTAGAGCTAAAAACATCAATGGTCTTTACTACTTAATGGACAAAAAGGATGATAATGATTTTAAATGCCAACAAGAAACTACTTTTAATGCTGAAATTGGTGATTGGCACAGAAAACTTGGACATATTAATGAAATAAGTTTAAAACAAGCTTTAAAAGATGAAGCAATGAATGGACTCAAGTTTGATAATAATAATAATATTGGCCTTTTTGCATCTACTTAAAGAGATGATTTATACAGCGTTCAGTAGTATCTTTACGGGTGAAGGGATCACTCCGACGCTGTAGTGCCTGGGACATGGTTTTATAGATGGTGTAGGCTTGCCCAGCACCTATACCATCCTGACAGCTTAGTCGGCCTAGCCCACAGGAAAGACTAGTCAATACGTGCGGAGCCAACCAAGCCGCGGGTTTCCTCACGATGTTTTCCTTCACCGTTAGCGTGTGGTATTGCGACTGCAAATTCGCAAATGTACGTAACTTTGAAATTAAACAAAGTCATTGGTACATGCCCGCACTCGGGATCGAACCTGGGGCTCTCGCTTGCCAGTCCATGGTTCTACCCACTGAGCTACCACCGAAAGTTTGATATACATAAAAAATTAAATGAATGCCAAGTATGCATAAAAGGAAAGATGACCCGACTACCTTTTCCTAAAAATAATCATGATTTGAGAACTACACAACGTCTTGAAATAGTTCACTCAGACGTATGTGGACCAATGAATGTAGAATCCGTCAGTGGAGGAAAATATTTCGTCACATTTAACGACGAATACTCTAGATACTCAAGAGTATACATAATACAAAAGAAAAACGAAGTGTTGTATAAATTTAAAATTTACAAAGAAGAAATGGAGAGATTTACTGGAAATAAGATAAAATACTTACAATCTGATAATGGAACAGAATATATAAATAAAGAATTCGATGGATATTTGAATAAATGTGGTATAAGTCGAAGACTTAGCTGTGCGTACACGCCACAGCAAAATGGAACAGTTGAAAGAAAAAATAGGAGCCTACAAGAAAGGGCCAGATGCCTATTAATAGATGGTAACATGCCAGAAAAATATTGGGCTGAAGCTGTATCTACCGCAAATTATTTATTAAACAGAACTCCATCAAAAGTAATCGAAAACAAAACTCCATTCGAAATATGGGTTGGAAGAAAGTCATCCGTACAACACTTACAAATTTTCGGATCGAAAGCATTCGCATTGAATAAAAACAAAAGAAAAAGTTTACATCAAAAGTAACTGAAGGAATATTTCTTGGATATTCGGAAAATAGTAAAGCTTCCGCGGAAAACAGAAGCAAAGAACTGTTGCACTTAGTACAGCTGAGGCGGAGTACGTGGCTCTAACAGAAGCATCGAAGGAAGATATATACCAGAAGAACTTTTTAAATGAGCTTAATATAAATACAGGCATCGTTGATATCTACAATGATAATCAAGCCGCTCAAAAGCTGGTCAAGAACCCAACTATAAGTACTAAGTCCAAACATATCAGCATCAAGGAACATTTTATTAGAGATGCTATGAAGGATGGACACGTAGATGTAAAATACCGTTCTACAGAGGACATGGAAGCAGATGTTCTTACAAAAGCTTTGCCGGCTATGAAGTTTATTAAACTTAGGACTAAGATGAACATCTTCTAATCTGATTTCGTGAGGCGGAGTGTTGTGGAGCGAACCTGCATACACGAAATTACTACTGGCAGCTAAGAAGTGTTTGAAAAACACCTCTGTCAATCTTGTTGATATTCTGTTAAAAAATGTAATGTCGTATGAAATGGTAATGGTCGAAAGCAATTCGTTATCAACCCTTGTATGTCCCCACTGCTGGGGCACGAGTCTCTTCCTGCATCGCAGGAAGGTTAGGCCATACTCCACCACGGGGGCCAAGTCCGGGTTGGTGGAGGATTGTAAGACAGTGGCGGGCCTTACTGTCAGAAGTTATCAAGCCGTCTATAAGGCCTCTGACATGGCTTAACGACTGCCATTATATGACAGCCGGCACCAACGGCTTTACGTGCCTTGCGAAGCACGGAAGCGCTCGAAAAAATGCCACTAGCGGTAGTCACGGGACTCTCACCCATCCCGTACCTGACCGCGCCTGTTGTTGCTTAACCAAGTGATTGATTCCAATCACTCGGTTCGCCTAGGCCACGAGCGCTTCAAAAGCAATTAAAATAGCATAATATATTCACAATATAGTTTACTTCATATCAATTATACTCTACAGCCTTGGTGTTTGCTCTTCTTCTTCTTCTTCAGGCTATATTAGTCCACTGCTGGACATGGCCCTCCCCTAATGAGCGCCATAGCGCAACGTTGGGCCATCATTGGGGGGTAATGCCCAAAATCCCCACGCTGGGCATGCGTGTTGGAGATCGCAGTTTGTTTTCTCCCTGTATGTGAAATCCTTTTCGAAATACTTGTGGCATTACGTCCGTCATTTGTACAGTCACGAGCACTAGCAGGTAATGGTTGATTTATATGGTTTGGCCTAGTTCAAATGTGAAGTAGTAATGCTACAAAAATGAAGGAAATCTCAAAAAATGGGTGACGTAATTTTAAATTTGAAAATGATAAAGAAAGAAATATAAAAAAATGGTTTAAACAGGTTTGCACCGTTACAGTGCTACACAAGAAATAAGTCTCGCGGATGTACCTGCGCAGATGACCAAATTTTGGATGTGCGGCAAGTTGATCGACCAATCAGATAGTTTCATTTTATGGGAGGCCGCGCGCCTTTGTTGCTATTGGTTGATTCAACGTCATCGATGCAGGTGACTATTAGTTTGGCAATATCAGCGTGAGCGAAATAGGTAGCGCTACTGCGGCAATCAATTCTGCACCTTAACCGTATCGGTTAAAGATCATGTTGAATGTACTTATAGCTTCGGGTACTTTCTTCCTAGTCTGCACGAACGTAATTTACAATAAGACTAATGCTGATCGTTTTGGGGTTTGCCTGTTATGACAGTGTATGTTATGATAATAAATAAATAAATAAATAAATAAATAAATAAATAAATAAATAAATAAATAAATAAATAAATAAATAAATAAATAAATAAATAAATAAATAAATAAATAAATAAATAAATAAATAAATAAATAAATAAATAAATAAATAAATAAATAAATAAATAAATAAATAAATAAATAAATAAATAAATAAATAAATAAATAAATAAATAAATAAATAAATAAATAAATAAATAAATAAATAAATAAATAAATAAATAAATAAATAAATAAATAAATAAATAAATAAATAAATAAATAAATAAATAAATAAATAAATAAATAAATAAATAAATAAATAAATAAATAAATAAATAAATAAATAAATAAATAAATAAATAAATAAATAAATAAATAAATAAATAAATAAATAAATAAATAAATAAATAAATAAATAAATAAATAAATAAATAAATAAATAAATAAATAAATAAATAAATAAATAAATAAATAAATAAATAAATAAATAAATAAATAAATAAATAAATAAATAAATAAATAAATAAATAAATAAATAAATAAATAAATAAATAAATAAATAAATAAATAAATAAATAAATAAATAAATAAATAAATAAATAAATAAATAAATAAATAAATAAATAAATAAATAAATAAATAAATAAATAAATAAATAAATAAATAAATAAATAAATAAATAAATAAATAAATAAATAAATAAATAAATAAATAAATAAATAAATAAATAAATAAATAAATAAATAAATAAATAAATAAATAAATAAATAAATAAATAAATAAATAAATAAATAAATAAATAAATAAATAAATAAATAAATAAATAAATAAATAAATAAATAAATAAATAAATAAATAAATAAATAAATAAATAAATAAATAAATAAATAAATAAATAAATAAATAAATAAATAAATAAATAAATAAATAAATAAATAAATAAATAAATAAATAAATAAATAAATAAATAAATAAATAAATAAATAAATAAATAAATAAATAAATAAATAAATAAATAAATAAATAAATAAATAAATAAATAAATAAATAAATAAATAAATAAATAAATAAATAAATAAATAAATAAATAAATAAATAAATAAATAAATAAATAAATAAATAAATAAATAAATAAATAAATAAATAAATAAATAAATAAATAAATAAATAAATAAATAAATAAATAAATAAATAAATAAATAAATAAATAAATAAATAAATAAATAAATAAATAAATAAATAAATAAATAAATAAATAAATAAATAAATAAATAAATAAATAAATAAATAAATAAATAAATAAATAAATAAATAAATAAATAAATAAATAAATAAATAAATAAATAAATAAATAAATAAATAAATAAATAAATAAATAAATAAATAAATAAATAAATAAATAAATAAATAAATAAATAAATAAATAAATAAATAAATAAATAAATAAATAAATAAATAAATAAATAAATAAATAAATAAATAAATAAATAAATAAATAAATAAATAAATAAATAAATAAATAAATAAATAAATAAATAAATAAATAAATAAATAAATAAATAAATAAATAAATAAATAAATAAATAAATAAATAAATAAATAAATAAATAAATAAATAAATAAATAAATAAATAAATAAATAAATAAATAAATAAATAAATAAATAAATAAATAAATAAATAAATAAATAAATAAATAAATAAATAAATAAATAAATAAATAAATAAATAAATAAATAAATAAATAAATAAATAAATAAATAAATAAATAAATAAATAAATAAATAAATAAATAAATAAATAAATAAATAAATAAATAAATAAATAAATAAATAAATAAATAAATAAATAAATAAATAAATAAATAAATAAATAAATAAATAAATAAATAAATAAATAAATAAATAAATAAATAAATAAATAAATAAATAAATAAATAAATAAATAAATAAATAAATAAATAAATAAATAAATAAATAAATAAATAAATAAATAAATAAATAAATAAATAAATAAATAAATAAATAAATAAATAAATAAATAAATAAATAAATAAATAAATAAATAAATAAATAAATAAATAAATAAATAAATAAATAAATAAATAAATAAATAAATAAATAAATAAATAAATAAATAAATAAATAAATAAATAAATAAATAAATAAATAAATAAATAAATAAATAAATAAATAAATAAATAAATAAATAAATAAATAAATAAATAAATAAATAAATAAATAAATAAATAAATAAATAAATAAATAAATAAATAAATAAATAAATAAATAAATAAATAAATAAATAAATAAATAAATAAATAAATAAATAAATAAATAAATAAATAAATAAATAAATAAATAAATAAATAAATAAATAAATAAATAAATAAATAAATAAATAAATAAATAAATAAATAAATAAATAAATAAATAAATAAATAAATAAATAAATAAATAAATAAATAAATAAATAAATAAATAAATAAATAAATAAATAAATAAATAAATAAATAAATAAATAAATAAATAAATAAATAAATAAATAAATAAATAAATAAATAAATAAATAAATAAATAAATAAATAAATAAATAAATAAATAAATAAATAAATAAATAAATAAATAAATAAATAAATAAATAAATAAATAAATAAATAAATAAATAAATAAATAAATAAATAAATAAATAAATAAATAAATAAATAAATAAATAAATAAATAAATAAATAAATAAATAAATAAATAAATAAATAAATAAATAAATAAATAAATAAATAAATAAATAAATAAATAAATAAATAAATAAATAAATAAATAAATAAATAAATAAATAAATAAATAAATAAATAAATAAATAAATAAATAAATAAATAAATAAATAAATAAATAAATAAATAAATAAATAAATAAATAAATAAATAAATAAATAAATAAATAAATAAATAAATAAATAAATAAATAAATAAATAAATAAATAAATAAATAAATAAATAAATAAATAAATAAATAAATAAATAAATAAATAAATAAATAAATAAATAAATAAATAAATAAATAAATAAATAAATAAATAAATAAATAAATAAATAAATAAATAAATAAACAAACAAATAATTAAATAAAAGGTGTTTACTCGCTAGTGCACGCAATTGTCCGTCTGATTTCGACTCCCTAGCCCAGTAGGTAATGGACTCGGAAGCGAGAGACCCAGGTTCGAGTCCCAATGCAGGCATACACCATCACTGGTCATCACCATCAAAACAATGTCATCATTGTTTTCTAAGTCATGTACATTTATGAAGTAGCAATACCACTCGCTAACGGTGAAGGAAAACATGTGAGGAAACCTGGGCCTCTGTGGTGTTCAAATACCTCAGCGCTTGAAATCGCCAATCCGCGGTGGGCACGCGTGGTAATTAAGCCCGTACTCTCTCTCTGGGAGAAGGCCTGTGCCCTACAGTGGGACGTTTAAAGGCCACATAAAAACAACGACTGGAGCGGTGTTGGTTGCTAAGCGAACTTACGGTAGGTACTGAGACTACTTAGTGCTAATACTGGGGTACTGATGTAGTCTATTCGTCCATCGGCCCGAATGGTCGGACGACGTCGTTGAGACGGCGGCGGGTCCGTGGATGCGGCTGGTATGAGATCGTAAGAAATGGCATTTGGGGAAAAGGCCCATAGGCCAAGCAGTGGGCAGCGGTGGGCTGAAAATGATGACGATGACGATGAGGTACTGAGAAGTAGAATGCTCCTTACCCCTCCGCCGTACTTGGTGGTCCACCCGATGGAGAGTACCGACTTGGGGTGCTGGGAGCCCAGCCGGAGGAACCTCACCGGGTCCACGGGCTTGGTGGTGGCCTCCACCGGCCCCGGCAGGATGTCCGCGTTCAGCCAAAGGGGGAAAGTGTCCTGGAATTGATATTTTTCCGTTCAAAGCATTTTTTAAAAATAGAATTCGCTCAAAGGGGGAATTTCTCCTGGCATTCATGTTTTTCCGATTATTTTATATTATTATATTTTTTTTAAAGTAGGTAGTCATTCTAGTGGCAGGCCGTGGTCTTTGCCTACCCCTCGGGGATACGAGCGTGTGTTCATGTTATGGTTTGTTTTAATTCTAAAGATAAGGTGCTTGTAGTTACCACCCGAAAAATTAAAAAAAGAAAACCGTTTGTTTATAAGGATCATAAGTAAAATAACAAGAAAATAAACAAACGCACACTTAATCCAAGGACTGTAAAGTGGAGAGAGGTCAATCTTTCCATTTAATAATAAAGCCTCGTCGAATATAGAGTCTATCGACATCATAACCTAAGTAGAGTCATATTCGGTATGTGAAATATCACGACTCATTTTATGAGTCTTTGAAGTTCTATTCATTTAACCACGTCAAAGGATGAAATTCGCGTTAAAAATGTTATAAAATCTGACCTATATTCTCCATTACCCGTAAACATCAGCTCGAAATTTTGCCAACAGTACGCCATACAGACGACTACAAAGTGTAACGTCGTATCATACCAAATCAGCTAACGACTCTATAATAAAATCCCAGAAAATATATTAAGTTTGACAGAAATGCTGTTCAAAAAATGTGTAAAGTACACTTTACAAAAGGGCTACTTTAATATTAAGGATTATTTAAATGACAATTTTCTCTGGAATTAAAGCCATTACAACGCATTTGTCCTATGTTTTACAATAATTAAGGACTTTGAAAAGACTATGTTGGAGTATTTTGTGGCCCGTAAGCATTTTGGTTCCTTCTTCTTCTTCTTTCTTGGTTTTTTTTCTAAATAAAAGTTTCAATTAATGGGGACGTACCTACGTAACCAAGCAAGTCATATTGCACGTTCTAAATTAAGCTCACCATGACAGGGCAGGAATCAGATTCTCAAGGCTAGAATTCATAAAGATATAGCGTGAATTGTCTAAATTCTTACCGCGGAAATCGAAATCCACGCGGACGAAGTCGCGGGCGGCCGCTAGTTTTATAATAAAAACAAAAAGAAATAATAATATGAAAGCGTAATTTACATAATTATTGTGCTAAATTCTGCTAAATAAGCTTTGAAACTCAGAAAGCTACGATATTACGATACGATACGCTAAATCTTATAAACTTCATACACATCAGTAAGCTTACAGATTTTTTGTAATCATTGACATGCGTATTACTATTTAAATACACTTAAGATTTTTCAGTATTATATTTGGTTTCATCATCATCAACCCATTGTGTCCCCACCGAGGGGCACGGGTCTCTTCCCTGAGGAAGGTATAGGCCATACTCCGAAGGCCACTGGGGCCTAGTCCGAAGTGGTGGAGGCTTGCAAGACTAGTGGCTGGTCTTTCTGTTAGAAGTTTTCTAGCCGCCCTAAGGCCTCAGACTTGGCTTAAGGACTGCCATCTATCTAGGACAGCCGGCACCAACTGCTTAGCGTGCCTTGCGAAGCACGGAATCGCTCGGAAAAATGCCACTAGCGTTAGTCATAGGTGGTCCACCCATCCATGCACTGAACGCGCCCTGTGTTGCTTAACCTTCGTGATCATTTAAGATCACTCCGGCAGCCGGGACTGCGAGCGATATTTGGTTTAAATGAAGATAAATTTATGACAAAAATTGTGGCTTCTTTTTTTAGTTTATCTATTTCTCAAGAAGGACAACACAAGCATCCCACCTTGTTATGCGAAGGAGCGCTAAAATGAAGCCGGCAGTCGCCCGGGGCGTTAATTTGGCGGCGGCCTGTAATTGATGCTGGTACGCGGAAGCTCGGGCGCCGATGCACCATGTGTGCATTCCCGACCTTTACGGGCGGGGACACACCAGCGTCTTAACTAAACTCATTAACTAACGCAGCTTTGTCATTTTTTTGGTTATTGTCGAGTACCTACTGAACAAGTAAACGAAAAAAAAAACAAAATGTGACGGCTGGTGTGATCTAAGAATCTATCGGGTGAAATGAAATGAAAAGGTTTCATTCAAAGTAGCACGGAAACTGCGGCTTAGTGAACGTTACAAGTCCAACTAGGTGTCCATTTCAAAATGTAAATGATTTTGGCGAAAAAATTGACAAAAAAATCTCCAGCATGCATGGAAAGAGCCTCCACGAATGATGTGCTTACTGAGTCTGTATGTCTAGCGCACTCTGGGCAACAGTCAGCCAGTTCCTAACGCTGATTGGTAAATCCTTTCACCACGATGGCTGGCCATAGACACGGTAAATCTATTCCTTGAGAGAGAACACCAAGTAATTGTGGTTGATTTTGAAACCCCAGTTCATGGAGGATAACTTGTTTTAAGCTTGCAATTACAATACTTTACCGTACAATGAATAGGGGAATTTTCCATCATGTGACACTTTGGTGAATTTAACTAACTAAAAAAACTGCTACCCTTTAATATTGGTTCAAATTAGTTTCATTCTCCGCTCACCTTAGTTCTGGCTTGTTTTTACTTATACTTGAACAACGTCATATTCTAATGGGTTACCTTATTTGGACCCTTCCTAACAATCCTTTGACTCAAATTCCATCTTCATACTTTCTTCTTTCACTCTCAATTTTTCAGTATTCTACTTTTAAATTTTCAATCAAATCCATCAGCATATATTCGTCGACTTTCTTTTTTAACTTGCATAGGAAATACCAATTTTCTATGTTCTGTGGGAAATTTTTGACGAAGCCCATGTGTCCCGGCCCTAACCATGCGTACGCGCAGATGACAGTCCCTTGTTATGAACAAACGGCGGCCACACACGATGGGGCGGCGTCACTTGCTACTGACTCCCACGTGACGTCAATCTGACATCATGCTGTGTAACTGAACATGAGCACTGTTATTTTGGTTTGTTTTTAATATGTTTTGGACTCTTTCTGACTTTCTAAAAATGCCCTTTCATCCAGGTACCTACTATAAATAAAACAAATCTTGTAAATCTCGGAAAAAAGAAAGAAAGCAAATGGGATGTTTTAATGTCTATACTCTATAGGATATGTGATACGAAGTCACCGAAGTACACCGGGTCATATAGTAAATAACCCTTTCTATTACACTATTTTTATTTTTAATGCACTAACCCGTGCTAAGGAACAAATTTAAAAACCTATTTAGAGGCTAAAAATTTCACCCATGCCGGGATTCGAACCCGCAACCTCTGGCTATCCGTACCAGCGCTCTACCAATTGAGCCCAATGGGCGACTTACGGCATCAGTGAAATTTCGAACCTCTTTACAATATTCTCTGTATTACGTACAGGCAGCGACATCTGACTTAAGCAAATTGCATTACTTACAGCCCCGACTACCTACTTTGCAGTTAGGTTTAACATCGGAACGATATCACTGTACCCACATGATTACACTATTTTTATTTTTAATGCACTAACCCGTGCTAAGGAACAAATTTAAAAACCTATTTAGAGGCTAAAAATTTCACCCATGCCGGGATTCGAACCCGCAACCTCTGGCTATCCGTACTAGCGCTCTACCAATTGAGCCAATGGGCGACTCACGGCATCAGTGAAATTTCTAACTGCAAAGTAGGTAGTCGGGGCTGTAAGTAATGCAATTTGCTTAAGTCAGATGTCGCTGCCTGTACGTAATACAGAGAATATTGTAAAGAGGTTCGAAATTTCACTGATGCCGTGAGTCGCCCATTGGCTCAATTGGTAGAGCGCTGGTACGGATAGCCAGAGGTTGCGGGTTCGAATCCCGGCATGGGTGAAATTTTTAGCCTCTAAATAGGTTTTTAAACCCTTTCTATGTTCCCACTGCTGGGGCACGGGTCTCTTCCTGCATCGCAGGAAGTTTAGGCCATACTCCACCACGGGGTAAACAAATAAATCCTACCAATATTATGAATGTGAAAGTTTGTGAAGATGTTTATAGACGAGTGTTTAGGTGCGTCTAACTATCAGCCCGTATTCGTCCACATCTGGACATGCCTCCCCTAAGACTTCAGTCTGTCTTGGCCCATTGTCATCCAGCCACTGCCAGCAAAACGTCTAGATCGTCGGTCCAGCGAGATGGTGGGCTCAGCTCGAGAGCCCTTGGACCCTATCAAACATCGGTTGTTAGGCATATGTGAACAGTCTATTGCCACTTCAACTTCAGTCACTTTAGATCTCAGGCGAATTGATTGAATATACTATTTTTATTTTTAATGCACTAACCCGTGCTAAGGATAATTTTAAAAACCTATTTAGAGGCTAAAAACTCTGCTAGCTCTGTACGTAATACCGAGAATAGTGTAATGAGGTTCGAAATTTCACTGATGCCAGTGAGTCGCCCATTAGCTCAGTTGGAAAGAGCGCTGGCACGGATAGCCAGAGGTCGCGGGTTCGAATCCCGGCATGGGTGGAATTTTTAGCCTCTAAATAGGTTTTTAGAATTGATTGAAGTTATGTTTGTATGAAGTTATCTTCGCGAAGAACCGACAACCGCTGGAGTAAACGTTATTGAGTGGAGACCGAGACTCGGCAGGACGACCTTTTATTGTGCAGGCGAGACAGCATGCTCCACGTAAAAACAGCAGTAACCTTTGAAACCCACCACAGCCCGCCACTATCTACGTACATAAATACAATCATCATCATATTATCATCAGGCTATATTAGTCTACCGCTGGACATTGCTTCCACTGGCCTTCCACTAATGAGCGCCATAGCGGCTAGTCTTCAGCTTGCCGCATCCAGCATCTGCCGGCGGCCTTACTGCTTACAACAATTTCTTCCAAAAAACTGACTATGGCTAATGAAAAAGTGAGACAGGTAGACAGGGTGGGGACGGGTAGGAAAGTAAATTGTGCGAGCGAGGCGACATGCTCATCTAGCCTAAAACCTGCTAAGTAGCGAATCTGCCCGTGCAACGATATAAACTAACTCAAACCTTAGGTTATCTGGAAGAGATCGTTCTTAGCGATAAGACCGTAAATTGTACAACATTACTTAGAATTAAAAAATCATGGTTGTATTCTTCTTTTTATTTGTGCAATAAAGTGTTTGTTATTTAAAGACGGTTTTTGTGACAACTAAATTATATTTTCAAAAACAGCATTACAAGAAAGAGTATTTATGTACAAAGAGGTGTATAAAACTTTTAATCGCCAACAGTTTTGTCTATCTATCTTAAACCGATGGGCTGAAGATATCGTTGTGGCGGCGGAACGTTCATGGATGTAGATGGCAATGGACCGTGATGGATGCAGTGAGCCCAGAACTGGGCAGCTGGGGCTGATGATGTTGACTCCTACCTTAGCCTTGCCAAACGGCGCGATGACATCCTGCGCCTTTTCGAAGGCTTCGATGGATTTGAAGTCCAACTTGACCCCCTTCTGCTTGGACTTGTTGTCTCTGTTGTACTTCGAGACGGTGGTGAGGAACTCCTGCAGCGTCAGGTCGGAGGTGGTGGCCGGCGGGTGGGCCATGATGGGCACGGGCTGGCCGTCGGGCGCGCTCGTCGTGTGGCCGACCACTATGTCGGCTTCCAGCATAGACACACCGCCTGAGGATAGTCGCGTGGTCAGATTTTGGTTGGAATAAAATTGAATTTGTTTGCAGATCTGACAATTAGCCTAGCGCAACGTGTACGGCAAGATAAATCCATCCGACTCTCCTCGTGTCCTACTCTTGTTTCACTTGAAACATTATACAAAATATCTTAGACTAGCTGTGCCCCGCGGTATTCCCCGCGGTTTATCAAATTCCCATGGGTATAAGATATTTCACCGCAGTAAAACGTAGCCCATGTGTTAATCCAGCGTGTCAGCTAGCTCCATACCAAATTTTATTAAAATCGCTCTAGCCGTTTTGACGTGAAGCAGTAACAAATATACACACCCACAAACTTTCGCTTTTAAAATATTAAGTGTGCTGTGAAGTGTGATTATTTTTTCTCTTTCAGCTCTTGTTACTCTCTCTTTCTCTCTTTCCCTGAGATGAGGAGAGGAGTGCAGTAGGACCATCAGGAATTGCGCACTTTAAAATAACCTTATACATTATTTCTTAAGTGCGGAATTCCTGAAATACGTCGGCTAGAGTTTGTTTTTTACAACTTTTATTTACGACCTATTTGTTCAATTTTCCATTTTTGAAAAAACATTTAATCATATTTCGTAGTTTTTAGTTCCGTAACAAAGAGTAAAATAGGACCCTATTAGGCCTAAACAGTCGATCTGTCTATCTGTCATCGGGCTGTATCTGATGAACCATGATAACTACAATATTTAAAATTTTCACAGGTTTTTGTATTTCTATTGCAAGCAACACCAATAAAAGTACCTACTAATATAAAATGTCAACGACTTAAAATTAATATTTTCACATAAAAATTAAATGAAATGTCAGTTAAAAATTAAAATTAATATTTTCACACAAAAATTAAATGAAATGTCATTTAAAAATAAAAACAATGTATGTGAAAAAAAAAATTAGGGTCAGTATTAATCATTATGTCAGATTGAGTGAAATACAAATTGAATTAAATTGTCAGTCAAAATTTCAAATTAATTTTTTGTCTACCGAAAATTCCGTTACGTGTTATACGTTTTATGTTGTAAAACCATTATAATTTGATTTAAAAAATATTTTTATTTAGTTCTCGTAATTCCTTTGGTATTTTATTATATATTACCGGTCCCATACAAAATACACTTTTATGTAATACTGCAGTATTAATTTGTCGAACACATACTCTACTTTTGTCTCGCTGTGTGCGATGGCTAACCACTGAGAGTTGCGGGAACAGATCAGGATTTGTTTTGACGAAGACAGCCACTTCGTAAATGTACAGACAGGGCAATGTAACTGTAATAATAAGGCTTACAGCTATCTGTCGTTTTTCAACCAAACATTGCCCTTAGGCACCTTAAAAGCAGATTCCTAGTCCGTTGAGTTGCCGCAATAAAATTAATAAGAACCCATATTTAAGGGCTCCCATAAAACAAACGCGACTTAACCGTTGTCGTGAGATAAGATATTTAGTTTTGGAATCATTAGCCTCTAAAAAACCTATTTAGAGGCTAATGATTCCACCCATGCCGGGATTCGAACCCGCGACCTCTGACTATGCGTGCCAGCGCTCTTCCAATTGAGCTAATGGCACCGGCGACTCACCGGCATCAGTGACATTTTGAACCTCTTTACAATATTCTCTGTATTACGTGTACGGCATAGGTGAAATTTTAGCCTCTAAATAGGTTTTTAAAAATTGTCCTTAGCATGGGTTAGTGCATTAAAAAGAATATAAAGGTATTTAATTTTTTATTTTATTCTTTAGCTTTTAACAAGAGGCATTTGTACACAAAATAAGATGAATTAGATTTAAAGCCAATAACAGGTTTTCACTGACAATCAGAAGAACATTTGGATTTATATAACAAAATCATCTTAATGGAATTAACAAATTCATTGTTTTTTTTATTTTACGTGCTTTTTTTAATTTAAAAAAATTCAATAATTATCTCTTTATATAGGAAGTAAATGTACATATTTTGTGAATTTATTTTGCTAACATAACTTCACAAATAGTCATTGGTACTATACCCGCGCTGGGATTTACCGACAATAACTGTGCGTGAAAAATGACACGGCCGACTCCATAGAATGAAGTTCAGAACCCAAAATAGGTAACGCGCCAACAAGCTTGCCCCAGATTAATTAGGAATCGGTCACGTTCGGTCATCGAAATTAGAAATTAGCCATAAATTATTGTGAAACGGCGCAGCAGCGATCGACTCGCTCCAGTTGTGGGGCCCGGCTATTTCTGACGCGGTTCTGCTGAATCCAGCCACTAGGACGCTTCCTGACTGACGCAACATTGTTGGTCTTGACGCGGACATCGTTCCGCCCGGTATTTGGCACGAAGAAGTGACTAGTCTCGTGAGACTGAACGACACTCGCAAGGGACGATTTAAATTGAATAAGAACGAATAATAACGTGATGATGGGGATAAAATACAGAAAATATTTCCCTTCTGACCCACCGTACCACCGCCTATACTCCCAGTATAAATAAACAGCTTTAATATCAACCCTTGGTATGTCCCCACTGGGGCATGGGTCTCTTTCTATGAAGGAAAGCTAGGCCATACTCCAATACCTGGGCCAATTCCGGGTTGGTGGAGCTTTTACCCAAATATATTTCCAGATTTACATATGGTTCTTCAAAAACTAAGTCTTTAATGTCTAATCGCACATTGTGAATTTTAAGGCTTGTTCTTCTTCCGGGCATTCAGGTCGCTTGCAAATTATAACGTATTTATTATTGTAAAAAACATGCACTAATTATTTAAGAATGCAACTAAAAAATATTCAACAAACTAATTTAAGGCCAAATTAGTCGTATTCCCTTTTGCATATACTCAGGTTTTGATAGATGGAAATAAAAATCATAATTCTGTAGGCATGTAGGATAATGATTTAGGTACGAAGTTTGTGACATTGTTAAAGCGAAATTAATTAAAGAGTGATATTTCGAAAATCTAAAATCTGAGAAAAAAAACCCCAGAAAAGTTCCTCCCAAACACAAACAAACAATTAAATCCCTTTTTTTATTTCATGTAACCTAGAAACTGCGTATAACGTATAACGTTACAGAGCGTTATACTCAATTTAAAAATCTGGATAATTCGGGAAGTAGGTCTGAATTGCCTGAGGAACGTGATGAAAGAAATCTTTTCAGGCCTGGGACAATCGTTTTCAACTGGCAGC
The DNA here is from genome assembly GCA_934045075.1 of Yponomeuta sedellus. Taxonomy (NCBI): domain Eukaryota; kingdom Metazoa; phylum Arthropoda; class Insecta; order Lepidoptera; family Yponomeutidae; genus Yponomeuta; species Yponomeuta sedellus. Next base: position 24,756,668 of record OW203724.1, read on the forward strand.
TTCTGTGAAATTATAAAAACACAAGATTTTAATATTTCTGTCCCAACTTTCCATACAGCCACAGCTCAATGTGAAATTGAAATACATCCGCCGCCCCCAACTTTACCCACCAACCCCTACCTCGAACTATTTGTTACCTCGCTACGCTAGGGCGCCAATCCCGTCATGAGTTTTCACCCATAGGGTAACATGTACTATTAAGTAAGGCGCTACTATAAAGCAAAGATACGGTAAAAAATACACATGCAAAGCATAACCAAAAAATATCGAACGAAAGTTGTTTGTAAATGACAACCACAGTCCTACATAAATGACAACCTCTAGCACGAAGTGTATTAGTTGTTGTATTGTACATTTTTGACGTAGGTAGTCCTATGAAGAATGGAAATATATTAGGTGTCTACCTTGCTACCTAACAAGGTAGCTCAAATAGTACCTAATCCTGCTGGATGTAAACTCTTGGTACCGTTGGTAAATTTGTATCCAAAACACACAATATTCACGCATTAATGTTGACTATTCATACTTAAAAATGTATGTTACCAAAAATATTTATTTTTAAGTCCCTCTTTTTTCTCTTTATAAGTGGGTCGAAAAGGAAGTTACTATTACACAGCTATTTCGGAGTATGCAACTTGGTAGGGAATCATTTTTCCTTCTGTTTGCAGTACCGCTAAATGTTATACCATCTATTTTTAGATTCAGCTGGCAATATTTACAGCCTATTTTATGTGAAATCGAGTATCTTTATTTCGTCGTTTGGTAACTTTAATCATTTTTAATTAATTAATTTGTAGATAAGTACCAAGTAAGTACTTACATATTATAAATAGTTTAGGAATCGAGACACGGAGTTATTCTGATAATTTCCCGAAATTCAAAGACAATTTTTTTATGATCTAATCACAAATGTATAGTTTAAGTTTTATTTCTGTATTTGTAGTATAAAACGATATCACTTGTCAAATAACATAATTATAGGTCAGCCGGAAGTTAAGTACGAAGATAAATATTTTTTTGCGGCATACACTTTTAACATATTTTTTTTGCGTTAACTTAGAAATTTCATTTTTCAAACAAGTTTAAAGTACATAAATTTAAGTATACGGTTTTAATTTCAACTCGATACCTTTACGCGTTTCCTAGATTTTGTGAGACCTACAACAAAGTGATCCTATAAGAGTTCCTTTTTACCCGACTGCAGCGAAGCCCAAAAGGAGGGTAATGTGTTTAGTGCGTATGTATGTATGTATGTAAGTATGTCCGATTCTATGTTCCCTCATAACTCCTTAACCAATGGTCAGATTTTGTTAAACAAGGTGTCATTCGATTCGGCATCCTTGCGCGGGTGTCATAGGCTATATAAAATCATAATTATGCCATCAGAACCGTGACGAAAAATAAAATTCGTTAAGAAGCTTCGTTAAAGTACAGCTAGAAGTCACTAGATGGCGCTGTTATATTTAGTTTATTGAATTTGAATACTAATTTTATTGAACTAACTCTAACAGGTGTGAAATATTTAAAACAGAATTTTGCGGATGACGTAGGTTACATAAAATCAGCATTAATAGAGAACCAACGGAACAAAAAATAACATTTACTTCTAAGCAATTAAAGTACCACTTTTAGCCACTTGATGGCGCTGCTATATTTTATTTATTCTAATACATGTGTATACATAATTTCGGCTTTGGTCTACATGTAAACAAACCATTTATAGAATCGGTACAAATGTGGAAAGAAATAATTCCTATAAAGTGGTTTGATCCTTCTAGATCATTCATTTAATTAAAAAATATAATTTTGTTTAACTACGCCTAACACGTGCAAAGTATTTAAAAGAGAATTTTGCGGGTGTCGTTGATTACATTAAATCAGCATTAATAGAGAACAAACAGAACACAAATAATATTCACTGTAATTAAAGTACTGTAGCATTAGTTCCTCTACCCAACCACAGATGGCGCTGTTTGTGTTCTAAATTGCGGTATGGTTTTGTCCGAAGGCCCTACATAATATTAAACAAAATTGGATAGTATTTGAGCGCTTGCGAATCACTCCGACCAATACTGACTGTCCACTAATAATTGGCACGACTAGTGCCGTAGGTAATACACCTCGCTTTTAGGAGTGGGTCGTTGTCCGATTTTTCGACGACGAAACGCAACCGTTTTTTCTGGAACGAAAACAGGTCCTCGAAACGGTCCTCGTTCGCAACTGGTTTCATTGTATGCGAACGAGCTAGGCGCAGAGGACGGTCAAACGAGTGCGAACGAGACGAAATCACGAAACATCGGAAAAAATAAGTTTTTTTACACGATATTCGACTGTATACTCATAGACATAAAGATTACTTTATTGTATCACAGACCGAAACGAACGGAACGAGCAAGGAGCCGACGACGACGTCGCAATGGTCTCTTTACGTTCTAGGCTCTATCAATATAGCACTAAAGGACATATTCGCGTCAAACAATCTAAGGACTGGTCTCGCGACGAACAAACGCTGGCACTGCTTTAGAGTCGCTGGCACTGCTTTAGAATGAAACGTAAAACGGTCCTATCGTCGCAGAACACAAAACGGTCTTATAAAACGGTTCGTCTTTGCAACGATCACGCCTACTCGCTTTGCGCTGTGGTGCGAGTAGTACAGTTACTAATCCGTAATCCTTAGTAAGTTTCATATTGCTTCAATAAATAGATCCCTAAGTACGTGCTGTCGTGCTGAAACAACGTTTCTCTTCTTGTCTGCTGAAACCCTGTCCTACAGTACCACTTTTAGCCACTAGATGGCGCTGGCATATATTTATTCTAGTACATGTATAAATTTACATAATATCAGCTTTGCTCTACATGTAAACAAACCGTCTATAGAAACGGTATAAGTGCTGAAAGAAATAATGCCTATAAAGTGTTTATTTCTTTCTACGCCATTCGTTTATCTCATTAATTTAAGAAATATCAACCTCATAGGGGGTAATAATAATAATACATTACTGCAGAGGCCGAGAAGTAAGGGATTGCTGGACGTGTTTGGGATAGACGGCCGAGTCGTAGACGAAGCCGTCTAGAACGAGTCCTGCAATCCCTGTTCCAGCCGAGGATTGTATAATGCTTTTCTCAAACAATGCGAGGAAATATTAATATAAAAATAATTACTAGGTAATTAAGAAATAATAGTTTAGTTTGCCGCCTTTTTTATTTTTTTAAATACACTAACATATTTGAGCACCATGTTTAACCGCACAAAAACCAATACCATAGATTGTTTTTTTTGTTAATCTAAGTATGCTTACATAACTTAGTAGGTGGTTGGCTGTATGTAATTTTTCCTTGGTCAGTTTAATTTTAGTAAGTAAATTTAAAAAGTTAGAGCAGCGGACGGTAATGGATTTTCATACTTACTTTACTGGCTTAGGCCAGTAAAGTGAGGCGGCAGCACAACCATTTCCGAGCATGTTTGAGAAAAAATTATTAATTTCTTAACACTGATATTAATTTCCTACTGACACTTAGACCAAAACTAACTGAACAAAATATATAAAGTGTAGCATGTAACTCCTTTTCCCCTGTGCGGTCATAGTCAGACAAGCTGGGTTCAAAGAAGAAACAATAAATGATAAAAAAATATTTGAACGCTCTCACTGGTAACCGAAGACGGATCCTCCGTGACCTCGTATCGTAGGACCCATGAAATTTTAAAAAATTCTAGCTCTATTCATCTTAACGAATTTTATCTCGTTTCCTCCGAAAATAAGATTATGATTTTGTGTTAGGTTTCCTGTTCACTTGTGAGACCAAAGATTGCTTATCTACACCTAAATATTCAGTAATATTTTTCAATGCTTTAGGGGGCCACCTCAAGATGAATTTGTTATAGTTTCATTTTAATACCGGTAATATTTTGGCATTCAGAAAACCAAGATTTTGTATGTCTCCACGCCCATGCCACAATTCTAAATAACTACGCCAGGCCGAAGGCCGAGCCCCATCATGCGGGTGCGAGGAAACTTGCCGCGACGAGGTTGAAGGCCGAGTTCAATACAGGTCGCGGCACGGCCGAAGGCTGTGAAGCGGGCTAGAGGAATACTCCCACGGCGATTCCAAATGCTGAGCTCTATTTACGCTGATGCCAAATGGAGAGACTATTAGCGCGGCCGAAGGCCGCGACAGTTACTTAAAGTTGCTGTTAGGAGGAAACCTGTCGCGCCTTTGTACAGGCCGCGGCTGAAAGCTCAGACCATTTATGTTCCCATTTAAAAGTCCTTATTCTAAGTAATCAGCGAGACCGAAGACTGGGCCCAGCAATGCAAGCACGAAGAATTCTACTCTGGAGATGTCGAAAGCTGAGCGCCGTTCAGGTCGAAGAGATAATTCGTGACTATTCCAGTCCCCACCTACAATCGTTAACATTAAATAACTAGGTGCAGTGGAGCGTTTTTAGGCTACATAAAAAATAGACAATTTATGTAAGGATAATAAAGAAAAAAATCTGTCGTTTCCTTTGCAAATATTCTAGATAGTTTAACACCATTAGACCATATTCATTATACTAGCTAAAAAATATCGTACGATATAAATTTTTAATGCAGGCAGGTGGTACCTATGACTATATCAAACAAGTATATCAGTAAAAATATTTATGATTTGCCGAGACATGTCCATTGTCGAACAAAAGAAAATAAAGCAAAAACTAAAATTCATTTAGGACATAAAATAATATAACGATTTAATGCATGTAAACAGAACAGATGGACCTTTAAATTTTATCGTTTTACTGAGTCACTAAAAGGTCAAAAATAAAAAAAATATTTAAAAAAATAAAAGAACGCGACTGCAGTGATAAATCAACTGAAAGGGAAAAAAAAGGATAACTTTATTTTCAAATGCTAATATCGAATCAGAAGAGTTCATGCTGCTTTACTTGAGGGACCAAATAATATAACTTTATAAGCATTATTTGCTCAAACTGTTGCATTTATTATTTTATATAAAATGATGCAGTCGGGACCCATTAGAGGACTTTAAACAAACAGTAATGGGTCCCGACTGCAACATTTTATATAAAATAATAAATGCAACAGTTTGAGCAAATAATGCTTATAAAGTTATATTATTTGGTCCCTCAAGTAAAGCAGCATGAACTCTTCTGATTCGATATTAGCATTTGAAAATAAAGTTATCCTTTTTTTTCCCTTTCAGTTGATTTATCACTGCAGTCGGGTTCTTTTATTTTTTTAAATATTTTTTTTTCTTATGTGATACTTAACCCTAAAAAGGATACGTACTAACACGGGGGCCAACCCGGACTTGGCCCCCGTGGTGGAGTATGGCTTAACCTTCCTGCGATGCAGGAAGAGACCCGTGCCCCAGCAGTGGGGACACATAAGGGTTGATAACGAAAACTTAATACGATATTATTATCATGAAAGTCTTTAACTTTGAAGCTATTCGCAAAGAAAGATGCTTTGAAAGCCCGACCATCTGCTGCGATCACTTCCATTTACATTGACGATGTGCTCGCGTGTGGCTTTGCAATGTGGCAGAACCTTTACAAAAGTTTGGTACTGCGGGTCGTAGTTATGCGAGCGTACTAACGCCATCAAAACAGGAGCCAAAATCGGTTAGGACCATCATCATCACCTGTTTCTATTGATGTATCTCAATAGAACATTTATAGAAGTATTATCGTATTTTTTTGTTTATTTAAATAATTATAATTTCTAATACCTTTTTATATAACACTTATTGTGTTAATATGTAAATACTTGCTGTTAACTAAATTAGTTAGGAGTAGTTAATATTTTTATTTAAGATTTTAATGTACGTAATTACTAAACTAATAAAATATTTTTGTGTGTTTTAATTATATCACTTTTCGACGTCAGGGGTTAAACAGCTAAAATACGACACGGTAGCGTATTCTTACGCGCGTAGTTGATCTCCTTGTTACTTACTTGCTAGTGCGGCCTCCAAGTAGGTCTTATTATTAACAGCATGCGCCCAGCTAATGGTAGTTAGGTTTTTCATAGTGTCCAGCTCGATTTTGAAGCTCTGCACTGTGGAAGCTGAAAAAAGAAAAAGTAAAGTGGTATATTTTTTGGGAAAATTTCTGGCAACACTGAAAATGAGTTGAAAAAAAGTAGTTGTCATATAAGGGTTGCCAGATGAGGCGATTTATTGTCATTTGAGCAATCTTGGTTCAGTGAATTGCCGATCAAAAATTGCAATCGGCAGATGCCAAAAAAATCAGGAGACAGTTTTTTTGGGATATCTTAATTTTTTTCGGTGACTTTTGGGTTGACTTGGAAAGTCAGAACAAATATAAAAAATATGTTTGCATGTATAATTATATGTTGTTGATTATAATTGTGTCGTTGTTAATTTTTTTTTCGGCTTCTCGGGCGTTGTAAGACTTCAATGAATATTTAAAGCGGATATCGACATTTAATTATGCTTCAAAAACTCGTTTGCTCATTTTTAAGATGGTGTGAGAGAATTTTAGAAAACAGCTGTGTGCCAAACTGTAAGCGCCATAATTTGAAAAAAGTAATTTCTTTGAGGTGATCCAACTACAAAAACATTGGCAAGTTTTTAAGCAAATGTTTTTCTGAATTTTGGCGACCTTGACAGGCTAGCATCTTGCAACACTGTCTACAGGTAAACAAAGAGTGGAAACATTCACTGTATCTTTGTTTTTACGAGTTTTATTTAATAACCACAATTAATTTTGTGGTCCGTTGTTTTCTATAAAGATGTAGAAAGTTTTAGCGTAAAATTAGATACAATAACTCACAGATAATATCAGCTTTGCAGCCGCTCGTCCTCGACGCTCGCTCGATTGGTGTTTTTTTTTTCTGACTTTAGAGGCTAGGTTTAAAATATAGTTTTGCAGCCTTGCACGATTAAATTTTAAAGACTTCTGAATCAACGCTCACTTATCTATTGTAAATTTTCCTAATTACACATTTTAGTCCGAAATGTAGGTTTAATAAGTTATTCAGTACTCTTGAGGACTCTACTTTTATATCGCATCAGATTCACTTGAAAACACGTTAACCAAATCTATTCTTAAAAGGAAAAAGTCGTGAAAATTGTCAGAAAAATGTCAATGGAGAATATATTTTTTTATTTGCGTAATAAAGTAGTTAAAAATTTTCGTTGAAATAGAAATCAAAGTGACCTAATACTATGCATCACGATTATTTGTTTATAGTTGCACTTTTGGTCAGTGTTGATGTATCGTTGTATTTACATTGATGTAGTTGAGATGTTATTGCTAACGTATTGTTTATGCAGTGTTTGTGGATTAAAATCTTCTATAAAACTTTTTTTTTAAACTTCGAATCAGGTGACATGATTGAATTTTACTGGGAATTTTGGTTCGTGGCTGAAAACTTACCTACCTGTATAATTCAATTTCTTATGAATTCGTATTAGACTTAAGAGTCCGTCCGTATTTAGGACTTTATCCCTGGGGATAAAATATCGAAAATAGGAAGAATTTTTACTATAGGGAAAAATCAAAATGCATTTACCATGCGTTTTAATACCGGTTTTGTAATACACAGTTTTGTAATTAATTAGTTTTAATATACATTGAATAATAATAATAATAACTTCCGCTAAACAAAATTACCCGTCCAGGTCCTAAACTAGGATACCCTGTGCTATCAGGTAATATGATAGCACAGGGCATCACAAAATGGTAATACACTCAGATTGAGGCCACATATAAACTATATTTAATAGTGATCTGAAAGAGATCGTTTTTAGCGGTAAGATAACCATTTTTTAAGATATAAATTCAAGGCAAATTCTATTAGGTTATTGGTTTGGAATAAAGTGTTCTTTATCTCTTTTTTCTTAATTTATTTTTCTTAATTTTCTTAAGGTTGTCTGGAAGAAATTGCTTTTAGCAATAAGGCCGCCAATTGTACTTTGTATCTTTACATGTTTTATAATATGTGCTCTGGTGTACAATAAAAAATATTCTTATCTTATCTTATCTTTATTACATTATTATTCTATCTCACAGGCACAAGTTATCGATCCTTTGTCATAACCGTTTCCTCTCGGATTGACATCTTCATCTTTATTCTTAGGTGTTCACTAACTGCGGAATATCTCCATATTCTCATCCGCACCAAGCAAAACAGGTCTTTAAAACAGGTCACATCCGTACATTTCCCGACGCTTCTGAGCAGCGACTTCCTTTTTCTACCAACACGCCTCATCCACCAATAGATTTAAATTGAGTGAAGCTAGGGTTGAGTTTCTCCCCAAGACTAAGCTTAGATCGGCTTGTTAAATAATTATTCTCAGTTCACAAAACGATATGACCTTCACGTGACTACGTTATCCGCCTCGCATCGGCCATATTGGATAAACGCAGCGTATTATTCACTGCTCTGCATGTGCCATTCTTCAATCTTCAATGTACAGTGGACTCTACAGTTGGCTACCCCCCGTTAGTCCATAACATTAAGACTTTAAGTGTCAGTGTCAAATAATGCGGATCTTGCATCAAACTAAGATTCAAGTGGCATTGCTGTTATATCGCAGAAGACATAGAAACACTAGTTTAACAAAAATATATTTGTGTCTTTTTTGGGGTCCCAAAATTACAAAAACAATATTGGATTTCGTTTTCTCATTGAATTCTGAACGTTTTCTAAAAATGATGTTAATGCAATACTGATGAACGCTTCATACATAATAAAGCGTTACGTTCAGAGGTGGTGACGTTAAGCCGGAGTTAGATTTGTATGGCGCGTTTTCATGCCTCGTGACTAGAATGACTTTCCAACAGGTCCCATTAAGAAAAGTTTTATTCGTAGAGAAGAAAAAATACCACAAATTTTTATCTTTTAAATTGGCATCTACGATTGTACTAAAACATATTTTTGTACAATTTCTGTCAGCTGACGAATTGGACACTGTCAGCTGACAGTGTCCAGTTGCCCACCGTAGCATCTTCATCCCAACAGACTAAGAGTTGTGTAGAGATCTAATTACGCGAATCTAATCCTAAACCTAAACTAAACCTAACGTTTTCAAAAAAGCTCTTAGTCAATACTTGAACGAAAAATGTTACTATACGTTGAAAGATTTTATCGATGAGCATGACAGTAATATGAGATTGTAAATAAATTTTCATTGGATTAAATAGTTATAATTGTGTATATTTATGTATAGAAATGTACATTGTAAATAGAGTTAAGTTTAATTTAGGTTATAAATATAACTTAATTTTAGCGGCGCCCTTGCAGGGTCCTTGTTTAGTTCTAGTTTTTCTTTTATGTAACATCTTTTATACAACAAGGAAGCTCAATAAATAAATCATAAATCATAAATCCTGTCTGACTCCTGAGGTTTGCGGTAGGAACTGGTATGGAATTTTCCAGACGTTAGGAATGCTTTAGGATTTAGTGCGCATTATTAAGCCTCAAAATGTAATCCTTAAAACAGGATGATGAAGACTCCTTGGAATAATTTTCCTTTTAATGATTTTTTTCTCTTTTGTCACTCATTATGTATTATTCTTGTCGTCACCATCTCATTACCTTTTTTCTTGTGTAGCTCAATGACGTTCCATGCTTTACAAAATCTGTTCAACTGACAGCTGTCAAATTACAAAACAAAACGTTGTTCTAATTTCACATTTCTGTTTAAGTATGTTCGTTCTTTCTATACAGCCAGTTAATTACAGAGCGATGTAAACACTGTATCCGTAATACTGTCTTGTGTAATTTTTTTTACACAAGACAGTATTACGGACATCAATTAGAAATATGAAATGACAAAAACACTCCATTCAATCCATAACACCAACACATGTGCATACAGCATGATAAATTACATTATTTATAATAATGTAATTTTTTTATTGAAATCATTAAATTACATCGGAGGCAAGGATATTTGCCATTTTGTGTTATTAAAACAACGCAATAGTATATTGTTATCCTAGGGGTGAAAGCAACTTATTTAGTTGTGGTCGAGGCAGGTTTATTAATAGAAGAAAAGTCCGAGGCACTAAGATTTTAATAATAATAATAAGTCGAGTTAACCTGAGGTAAACACTGATTTTCATTACAAATGTAAGACGTAGTTTACACGTTCGACTGAACGCTAGACTTGGCGTCAGTCAATTCCATGAGTTTGGTTAGACTGACGGGAGACTGATTGTCTATGCAGTGGCTTGATGGACCAGACTGACCGATACTCGAATATTTTGATGCTTCATCAATCTGACATTAATCCGGGTTTGATCAAGGTCATGAACTGAACTGACGCCAGACTTAACGTCTAAACTCCGTCTAAGGAAAGTATAAACAAAACTCTACAACTCGAGAAATCTCAAACTACGCTTTTTTTTCTGTGACCAGCTGGCTGTTCAATCAGTATTTTTAATTTTCAAAACTGATAAATATTTTGCCCAAATCCATGCTATTTTATTTAAAGAAATAGTTGGAAGTAATGTATAAAAAATTAATTTAAAAATAAAGTATTTATCTAACGTCTGGCAATACTAGTTCCTACCGTAAACCTCAGGAGTCAGACAGGATTAGATTCGCGTAATTAGATCTCAATACAGCTCTTAGTCTGTTGGGATGTAGATGGTAAGGTGGGCAACTGGATACTGTCAGCTGACAGTGTCCAGTTCGTCAACTGACAGAAATTGTACAAAAATATGTTTTAGTATAATCGTAGAGGCCAATTTAAAAGATAAAAAATGGTGAATTTTTTTTTTCTCTACGAATAAAACTTTCCTTAAGAGGTCACATTAAGAAAAGTTTTAGGATAGTTTTTGGATAAAAACGGATAAGCAGGTAAAATAGTCAGATCTGGTCGAAGGGTAAAGTTGTAATGATCAAAAAGTATATAACCAATGATGAAAATGAGGTAAATTTTCGAAATGTGTGACATAATTTAAATATTTGAAAATGATAGATAGAAAAAGAAATAAAAATGGTGTAAAAAGGTTTGCACCGTTACACGTTTTCATTCGGTAGAAGCATTAAGGAGAATCCACGGCGAGAACTGAACTCAATTCCGGAAAAGTGTTTAGATAATGTTTAGATGATTGGATTATTTGTTGGCATAAGTGTTTTGGATACCAAACACTAAGACTAATGGTCCCGGGTAGTCTACCAGAGACCACGGCAACTGTAATGCTGCGAAACGTCGGGAAATAAGGTAAATAATAATAACGTTTTACCTCATAAATGATCGCGATTAGTTAGACCCGTTAAATATGTAACTGTGTACGAGTATCGCGAATCGATGAATGATATCGTGAAATCGTGAATCGGCGAAATGATGGTACATTAGGAAATACTATTTTCTAATCTTTACGATTACGATTTGTGTCTCAGAATCTTATTATGTTGCGGAACCCAACTACCAGTGGATTTCTTATGTCAGCATTGTAACATATTATTATGATGATGTTAAATCGAATTTTCACTTCTAACACTTTTTATTCTAAACAATAAATTTCATAGTTCATTCAAGTCTATTATCGCCTTATGTACTTATTTGACTAAAAGTCCATTAGTTGTTTATTTTTATACATAATATTTTAAGTAAAAGAATTAACAACATGCACAAAGAGAGAATACAGCGTACAGCGTCCAAGCGTCCCTCACACCATGTAACTAGGTGGAATTATCTAGGCACCTCGGCACCCACCCACTAATGAAGGCACCCACTAATCCGACGGTGGAAGATCTCGCCGCCGAGTGTTGTTTGTTACACTGGCTGGGTTTTCATAAACTTGTTTTTTGTACCCGTCATTGTAGGTGAAACCATAATTTAAGACCTCACATCTTATGATGAATTTCTTACCCCCGTGGACTTAAATGTAATGTTGTGTGGTTGTGTGTCAGACGGTAATAAGATCTTTAATCATGGTAAGTTTTAATCAAGAAGCAAGAAAGTAGAATTCATGCAGTAGAAATGAGGTCCTTGTGTATGTGTAGTAAAAACCTATTTAGAGGCTAAAAAGTCCACCCAAACCTAACTGCAAAGTCGCGCCAAAGTCGACTCGGGGCTGTAAGTGATGCAATTTACTTCAGCCAGATGTCGCTGCCTGTACGTAATACAGAGAATAGTGTGAAGAGGTTCGAAATTTCACTGATGCCGGTGAGTCGCCCATTAGCTCAGTTGGAAAGAGCGCTGGCACGGATAGCCAGACTTTGCGGGTTCGAATTCCGGCATGGGTGGAATTTTTAGCCTCTAAATAGGTTTTTAAAATTGTCCTTAGCACAGGTTAGTGCATTAAAAATAAAAATAGTATAAGTATGTGTAGTGTTACTTTGAATGACAGGATACGAAATAGTCTGATTAAAGAATGTTGTGGACTGAAAGAGGATGTAGTGACTAGAATTGAGAAAGGAATGTTGCGTTGGTTTGGACATGTGGAGAGGATGAAGGAAGAAAGATTGACGAAACAAATATATATTACGAATGTGAGTGGAAGGGCTGGTAACGGACGTCCCAGACGGACTTGCATCGACCAAATAGGGGATGTATTAGCAAAGGGAAAGATAAAAGTACCCGGAACCGGCGTGCGTGCATGCAACGACTTATGAACGTTGATGAAGCGAAGGTGATCTGTTAGGATCGTGGCTAGTGGCAGTCCCTGGTCTCTGCCTACCCCTCTGGGATACAGGCGTGAGGGTATGTATGTATGTATATATGTATGTATGTATGTATGTATGTATGTATGTATGTATGTATGTATGTATGTATGTATGTATGTATGTATGTATGTATGTATGTATGTATGTATGTATGTATGTATGTATGTATGTATGTATGTATGTATGTATGTATGTATGTATGTATGTAAGTTTTAATCGATACCATTTAGTGATTTTTACGTGATGCGCGCAGAAAGAAATACAGTGAGATAGACATATGATAGACAGAGTCAACAGTTCAACATTTACAGATTTATTATATATAAATATGGCCTGGTACATGAAAAAATGAAGCCATTTGTGTACAAATCACAAATGGTCTCGACGACCTCAACGTAGTTAACCACGTGATACCGCTAGATCAATGAGGCAGTCCATAAAATATCAACCCTTTATATGTCCCCACTGTTGGGGCACGGGTCTCTTCCTGTATCGCAGGAAAGTTAGGCCAAACTCCACCAATACTCTCTGTGTTACGTACTACTTACTTAATACAGAGAGTACAATTCTCTCTGATACAGATAGTGACATTGAAGAAGTCTTACTTTTTTCTGCTCTCATTGAAGATGACGACGAACAAGAAAGGTAAGTACAACTCAATCACCGCAAGTCTAGTGTACGTCAATTGTAAGATACTGTCTAATTATGTTGTATTTTTGTCAGAAAACCAAGAGTATGGGTACACAGTATAAATGAAACCAGAGAAAGGGAAGAGAGAGTTTTTGGGCGGTAAGGGCGGACAGCATTATCAACCCTTGTATGTGTCCTGCTGGGGCACGGGTCTCTTCCTGCATCGCAGGAAGGTTAGGCCATACTCCACTACGGGGGCCGAGTCCTGGTTGGTGGAGAGTTGTAAGACAGTGGTGGTCCAGTACTTGATTCTTCTTTATTTTTAGTCGAATGTGAGGATTAGGTGTTTAGATCCAAAAAATGTCCCCCATGAGTGAGTTTCCATCTCTATAAGCTCTTACAAGTGATTTTAGCCAGCACGTTAGATGAACTGACTACCGCACAAGTCAAAGGTGCCGACTAAATTGGTCCAATTGAGACTGTCTCTCCTCCTCAAAATTAAAAATTCTCAAATCAGAAAATTAGCGGTAAGATTATCTAAGCAAACATTTGTCCATCATCATCGTGAGATACAATGAATATGAATATTGGGTTGGTTGAGCATGAGCACCCTGAACTAAAAGGATCCACCGAGATAGCGACAAAATCGGGTCATGGCCAGATTTGATTGGTTAATTCTCATTGCCGCAGCCAAAATATGCGGTAATGTAACCAGGATGCTAGGTCTATAAATTGTTGGTTTTTGGGAGCGTATGTAATTATGTACACATATCTACATAATTACCTATTACATGTAGAAGATTAAATAAAATTGCTAATAAGTAACGTCCTTGATTTGATCTTACCTTCCTGCTCGTGCCTAGATCTGAATGACTTAGTTTAGCATTAGAGTAGTAAATACTGAACTATGTTAATATTATGCTAAACATGAAAATAGAAACTGAGACAAAAACTGAAATAAGATCACACCGGTGGTCCAGATTTCGGCAAAGTAATAAGCGGCTACCATACCCTACCCTGATATGCGCAATCTAGTTCTCCTTAGGCGTAGTCTAAGGATGCCTGAAATTAAGAAATGTATCGAAATTCTGTCGTCAATATTCAGAGTCAGTATCGTAAATACTTTATGAAAAGTCAATACAAACCGTGACTCCAAAAATTTTTCAAATTATGCAACCGTCTGCTAAAGGTAAGGCAGTGTTCTTATTCATTCGTTTGACGTCGTATGATAGAGGTATCCAAGTAGTAAGTTAAATTATTTTTCTTCACACAAATGGTATAGGTATCATATTAACAAAACACTTAAAAAAAAAACAAATTCAAAACCTCACCCCCAGCGGCCAATCCGAGCACCAGGATCCACAACATTTTCGCTGCACTTCCAAACATCCGTGGGTTCGATAAATAACTGAGAAGTGCACTTTTGGACTGCAGTTCCTCTATGTCATATCGCCAGGTTTGCACGGCCGGTCGCGAGTGCTGGTGGAAGATGAAGGGGCGACGCGGCACCGCCACCTGCTGATTGGTAAATTGCTCGCAATCTGATGGAATGATTGCTCTAGCGTCTCGAGTCATTGGGGAGACACATAACGTCCACACTGCATTATCCTGGCCTGCTTTTAAGCAAGGATACTCTGTGCCCGGTGACCAGGTTCAAATTCATACAACTTGAACTGACTCTATTCCAAACCAGGCAAGGTTATTATTAACGTTCTGATTTCCAACCTGTGGTTTGTCAATTACATACATTGACGTGATGCGTGCTCTGATGGGCATTAACCCCCAATGATGGTATAAGACAGGGCGCTATGGCCATCATTAGGGGAGGGCTATGTCCAGCAGTGGACTACATAATATAGCCTGAAGAAGAAGAAGAAGTGCTCTGATGTATTCACATTACAGTCTGTTAGCTTTTAAAATATACCTCGGCTACTATCGAATAGTTATTACTATATTCGTGTAATAGAAATATCGGAACTGATATGACACTTAATTTCACATAACTTTTCAAAGAAAAGTTTTATACAGAGAAGAAAGTAGTATTACACTCGTGTGCTTTTGGTGAAAACCGAAGCCTACTCTAGAGCCCGAGGTATATTCTAAACGCTAACATACTGTACAAGTAGTACCTACCGTTTTAAACTACCTTGTTTTAAACTACGTAGAATGCTTTTGAACGAGCTCATTCAGTAGGTACCAACATTTACGCTGCTGCCAAGCTTCTGGTACTGTGATGACATCCCAAGGGGTAAATTATCATAAACATCCTAGTAATAAAACTGTGCCTGCGGAAATACAACTCACCAAATTTGCTTAGTTCAACAAGATTCTACCGCAGGACCATACAGACAGTCAGAAAAATCGCCTCGCTCGCCTTAGTATGATATCTCTGTAACGTCCTGCGAAATGTCTTGAGTGTATTAAGGTATAAGAACAAATTCAATTATTATACATAGGTACATTTATTAAATGTACCCAGCGGCGCTGTAATACACAAAAAAATCACACGCTGCCCTTCCCCCAATTTGATCAAAAAAACTATTGCTGACCACCAGATATGGATAAAAAATGAGATCTACCCTGGAGAAAAAGGCGTTCAATGGTGATCAAGTACGGACACGAGAATTGTTCGACCAGACATAGAGTAGGGCCTCTGTATGATCCTGGTGTCGCCCCAGGAGCTGCCTAGATGATTTATGTGCAGTCAAGGACGAGCTATGATTGTTGCCACGTCTGGCAAATCGGTTTTTTGCGCATCGACTCTTTGGCAGAGCTACAGTTTCCTTGACGCACTGTAAGCTTTGCCTCATCTTGCATAGACAAAGTGTACGTATCTTGTATTTCTAGCTATTGCCGTTTGCATCAAGGTCGTTTCTTGTGAACAGATCTCTAACTTTGGACTTACGTGTCTATCCTAATGGATCTTCCAACAGGTTCAGGATCAACAAACGTTTCGATCAACTATTTGAAGAGAAAAACAGCGTGATGCTGTGAAAGCAACTTATCGATCGACACAAAGACATACAGGGTGAGTTGCAAGAACAGCTCGATGAGTATATTTAATATATTTAAATCTCGTGTCACAGTGTTTTTATCGAACACTTCTGAAATACGTCACTACACTGAAAACTTATCCGATTTTTAAGAATTTTTCGTGTATGATTGGTGAGTCTAAGAATAGGTCGTTAGCTAATTAATATTGCAAAACAAGGTTTGCAAGTATCTTCATACAAAATAATATAGTGTTTTTCGTGTTTCCAAAGAATTCTTTTTTTGAACGTCGCATGGGAAGCGCGTCGCAGTGCACTGTCCGTAGGTCCTGTACCACCGAGTAGGTGACATCGTTCTAGCATTCTATTAAATTTATCATGTGTCATACGTAAAACTTCGTCTTCTTCTTCCTGTGCCTCTCCACTAATGGAGGTTGTCCGTCAGCTCCGCATATTCTTCGACGCTGGCTACATCCGTCCATTCTAGACTTCCTTCGTGTAAAACTGGTGTGTCATTTACTACTACACGACAGTGACCACTAAGAGACTGGTACACTTTTATTAAAGATTATGAAAGATAGGCTGGATCTTCATCTTGTCGGCCTCGGTGGCGCAGCGGTTTGGCACGCTGACTATAAAAGCGAAGGTCTCGGGTTCGATCCCCGGCCGGGTCAAACTAGGAAATAAACTTTTCTAGTTATTCTCGGGTCTTGGATGTTATCTATGTATTTATTGTATTAAATTTACCTTCGAGTTAGCACCTGTAACACAAGCCATTTAGTTGTACTTAGTATGGGGCTAACGAGATCTGTGTAAATGTCCATGAATATTTATTTATTTAAACGACGACCTCTGTGGCGTAGCGGTAGTGCATCTACCTACCTAGCAAGAGGTCCCGGGTTCGAATCCCGGCTGGGAACAAAAAAAAACCCAAGTCTTGTATGTTTACATGTTTGTGATGTCGTTGTTTCTGGTTCCCATGACACAGGGTATCCTAGTGTCCTAGTGTGTCTAGTATGTAAATGTTATGTTAAATGTTATGTTATCGTAGCGATCCAAGACCATGTGGCCACTATGATCCAGCCCATGCACGAAGACTTTGAAAGGTTTCGTTCAGCTTCATCCATAGATTACAATTTATACATCACCTACCAGGGCCCAGATGCTGGCCTAGATGAGACTATAATTTTTTTACTTTTCTTATTGTATTTTTGGTCAATCTGCAATAAGAGCACATATCCGTGAAAAATCAATTGCTTGTCTGATAAATACCAACAGTTCAAGAAAAAAAGAACGCTCTAGGTCAGGTAGGAAGTAAGCAAAGGCATATTAACGTGGTCCCTTTGGTACCCGTCGGATATAAAACCCGTAAGGGTTCTATCAGGCAGAAAGCGGTCGTGCGCGTCCTGTGTGAGTATATCTATGTAACGTAATACAACGCAACGGAGAACGCAAAACTGACTTAAACGCTTGAACTGTCTGACAGAACCCTAAATGTACTAAAAAAATTACTGAATAATATTGAATTTTTAGCAACATGATTTCGTAAGCCACAACATAATTCTATATTTATATAGATTTGCTTGTGTAGTGGCACCCTGTATAGCTTATCTTCATCTTGGATTTGATAAAAATGTTCTTTATCTACATGTTTCCCCAATCATCAATCAAAATTGCTTTTGTGCCATCTCAATATAAAGACTATAGTTCTTTCCACCTTTCGATGATAAAGGAAGTATTCCTTAACCAATGGGAATTGGCTAACAGATGCTGACAAGCTGTGACCGGATCTGCTGAATCTAATCACGTGTGGGGCACATTTATCTGACAGCAGTTCTAAATCTGGTAATCTGGTAGCAGTAGTATCTACCAACCTATTCGGTACAAAGCGATTTAAAGTACCTACCTTTGCATCTACGTAATGAGGTGATTTAAGGCCTGCGCAGATGAGGGACTATCCCCCGGGTACTTTTTTGTCCGTCGATATAGATCTCTTAAAATGTTTGGTATATTGAATAACGCACACAGGACTAAAAGTACCCCGTACAAAAAGTCCCTCAAGTTACCGAGGACATCAAGAGACCGGACTGGACAAAAGTTCGGTGTTTTCTTTTAAAACGCCTTTTCCTCTTCAACTTCATGTAAATTACAACACAATGTATTCTCAGAATATTTGCATTCATAGCGTACGCTTCACTAAATTTCCGGGGAACAAATGACCGCACAGTAGGCGTTGCGTCCGCGATAACGATAAGTACTCGGAGGACATTTTTTACGATTCAGGGACTTTTCGCCCTTGGGGACAAAAGTTCCTCGTCTGCGCAGGCCTTTATACAGCGTCCAGAGGCACTTTCACCCACACTAGATGGGTGGAGTGACCTCTCGGACGTTGCAGTGCCTGAGACATTGTTTTTAGACGGTGTAGGCTTGCCTGGCCTAGCCTACAGGAAAGACTAGTCAACGCATGCGGAGCCAACCAAGCCGCGGGTTTCAGCACGATGTTTACCTTCACAGCTAGCGTGTGGTATTGCTACTACAAATTTGTAAATGTACGTAACTTTGAAATTAATGAAAGTGATTGGTACATGCCCGCACTGGGCATCGAAGAAGAACCCGTCTCTCTTTTGCGAGTTCATTGTTTGACCCACTAGGCCACCACCGCTTCAAAGTACGCTAGGTACCTAATCTTAATTTTCACAGATGACTTATGTCTTTCGCTGCTATAACAGTAAATACTAAAAACAGAATAAAAATGAATAATTCAAATTTTGTATAGTTAATGATACAGAACCCTTCGGGCTTGGCCGTTTAAAAACAAAACGAATAAAGTATTTTTTAATGTTTTTGTTCTATCTCCGAAACTTTCATTACCTATGTAGGAGGGGGGATGAAAAAGTAGCGAGAACGACATACGCCTTGGTAAGATAAAAAATTAATACAGGCAGGCATAGCTCAGATACATAATTGTAATATGAATAAAGAAAAAAAAATCTTCGATTCTCTTTTGTTTTTTCTGAATGTAGTCATTTGTTTGCTTTGTGTTGGAACGTGTTCTCTAAAATGGAGAAAAACGGAGTGCGAGACGTTATTAAACAGCTGTGTTTAAAAAAATAACGATGCAAGAGATTCTTTGCGATTTGGAGGCAACATTAGGAGAGCCTGCTCCACCGTATTCCACTGTCGCAATGTGGGTTTCTCTATTTCGAGTATGGAGAACGAGCACGGAAGACGAACATCGTTGCGGCCGTCCATCGACGTCAGTCACCCAAGAAAATGTTGCCAAAGTCGAGAAAATTGCATTGAGCGATAGAAGAGTTATCATCCGATACTTCTTTCAAGAAACGGGTATTTCATATGGAAGTATTCAATCCATATTGAAACAATCTTTGAATATAAGAAAAGTCTCCGCAAGATGGGTGCCGAGAATGTTAACCGACAGTCAGAAACAAAATCGATTTCACATTAAGAAAGTAATTGTTGGTCAAGTTTCAAGAAGATTCTGAAAACTTTTTGTCTCGTTTCGTAACAATGAAAATGAAAAATGTTTATTGAGCAGAATTAAACCTAACAATGTATAAAGTAACTCTGAACCCCAAACTAAATTAAATTGTATCTTGGGGCACAATGGACCAAACATGGGTCCATCATTTTGATCCCCGACCTCGAAGAAGTTTCGTGCCGTGGCATCGGTTATCAAGGTTATGGCCTCAATATTTTGGGACTCAGAAGGGATACATATTGTTGATTGATTACCCGGAGCGTGGAACCACTATTACAGGCCAATATTATGCAGCTTTAATTCCCAAGTTGAGGAATGTCTTCAAAGAGAAAAGGAGAGGGAAACTTCGAAGGGGCGTGCTGTTTCATCACGACAGCGCAACAGCGCACAGGTGGGCAGTTGCGATGGTTGCCATTCAGCAAGCTGGCTTCGAATTTGTTGACCACCCCCCTTATTTACCAGATCTGGCGCCTAGTGACTTTTATCTGTTCCCTTAAAATACTTAAGGGGAAACAGGTGCGAAGACGATAACGAGGTGATGGATGCCGTGGAGAGCTTTTTGGAGGACCAAGACAAAACTTTTTTTTGAAAGGGATTGAATCCTTGGGAAAGCGCTGGACTCAGTGTGTAGTTCTAAACGGTTGGTTCCAAAAATAGTTGTCACAGTTGTTAAGATTTCTCATGTTCACTTTTAAATAAAACGTATTATAAAACAAGTTTAAAGCGCTCGTGGCCTAGGCGAACCGAGGGATGGGTGAGCGTCCCGTGACTACCGCTAGTGGCATTTTTCCGAGCGCTTCCGTGCTCCGCAAGGCACGTTAAGCCGTTGGTGCCGGCTGTCATATAATGGCAGTCGTTAAGCCATGTCCGAGGCCTTATGGGCGGCTTGATAACTTCTGACAGTAAGGCCCGCCACTGTCTTACAATCCTCCACCAACCCGGACTTGGCCCCCGTGGTGGAGTATGGCCTAACCTTCCTGCGATGCAGGAAGAGACCCGTGCCCCAGCAGTGGAGACATACAAGGGTTGATAACGATAAAACAAGTTATGATATTTTTTCCATTGGTAGCGCTAGTTAGCACCCCGAATCACCTTAATCTTCTTCTCAATCTCCTCAACAATAATCAATGGAACATGGCGACATATTGGGGCATTTATAGAAATAAGAAAACTAAGTTTGAGCTGCACAGTATTTTATTTTTGTACCTGTTTATTTATATCAATTATTGAATTGTAAATTTCGTATTGAATGGTTGAGGCTTAGCTACCTTTTATTATAGACAGATTCACAATAAAATATATTAGGTATATTCCATTCCCTTTTAAATATATATTATGTTCTTAATCATTTCCAGCACTTGTGTTATTTATTTACTGTTTGGAATGTGAAAACAATTTAACTAAACATTTAATTAAACCTTGTAATAGAATATACGGTAACGAAATATACCTAAACTTAACTATTTAGGCACAGCGTTAAAAAAAAACAATTATATTGTAGGCTTACGTTTTCACAGCCGTATAGAAAAGTAAAATAATATAATATCGAAATAAGCTATTACATAGAGATTAGTCTAAATAAAAAATTATTTACAATTCTAAAGTTTTATACTGGATAGGTTTTAAAGCGCCTTAAAATATGAACTAGCTATTTTTTTCTTTTCCGTAACTTTGCTCATTGTCATGGTCAGGAGTTCAATGTTAGTTTTTGCGCATTTTAAGTTTTTACCATGTATTTTACATAGGTAATTCCAGGGTGTCGACTCGTAAGCTATAGCTAACTTCAATGGGCTAACACTTAATCATAACATAACATTCTGTAGCTTTGGCTTATCAATTCAAACATTTATATTTAAATGCGGATTTCCTAATTGCCGTAACATTTTTTTCTGATGTAGCTTTATTTATTTAGCGTTATAGCGTTAGGCATTTCTAAAAAAATGTGTCTTTTTTTAAGTGCTTTTCCTTAGTTCTGATCCGAACTTGAAACTGCCAATGGGTATATTGCTAATTTTCAAGGTTAGAACTGAAAAGCACAAATTGTTCCCTTTAAAGACCTCAAAGTACTACAGGCGCTCTTTCTAGCACTGTGGAGTAAAGCATTGGGTTTCTCTTATGCCCATTCACTATGTTGGCACTTTTATCATAGGTAGGTATGTAATGAATGACCACTGCTCGTTTTCCCTAATAACTCCTATAATACAAGCTAAGGTCATCACCTAAGATCTTAACTATTAATATAGCTATGTGCGAAGTGACTGACTGAGGAAAGTCACCTTATATGAATTAAAATAATCTGGAGGCTTAGGGCGAGATAAATATCGTTGCTTAGCCCAAGTCCGTACTCATGCTTCCCTAAGCATTAGCTACTTCAGGCTAACTTAGCTAAGAATCAATGCGTTACTAAAATATACCTTTGCTTAGCTAAGCATGCTCTTAGGCCAATGCTAAGAATTAGTCCGGGTTTCGCGACTTAGAGAGTGCCAAAGTACTGTCAATGATAGACAAATCGATTCTTAAGCAAGTGCTTTCGCTAAGACTCGTTCTTAGAAGCGATTATTTATCTCGCCCTTATTTTCATAAGTTTGTCATGTGAACTGACTTTGACTCTGACAGATGTTGCTCAAAGACTTGTTTGTGCGAGTACACTTGAAGCGGCTATACGGTAATAATATCTGCTGGAGACTATTATAGTAGACAATGGTTTCATGCACTTTTGCATCAGCAGAATTTAAGGCCCGTTTTGATTCGACCTTGCTAAATTTACTCACTATCATCATTGATTAGTTCAAGTAAGACATGAATCAGTCCTTGATACAAATACTTATATATTGTCAAAACGAGGCTCATCGTGGAACAGTATTATAATTTACTTTTCCGAAAAAGTTTGGGTGGACAGATTCAAGGAGCGACTGGCCAGCATAATATGGGCCATAAGCCGGTTGCACATTGTATAAAGGTTGCTATTTCTCACATACTCGTAGGCCTTTGGCAAAGGACAGAAGGCCTGATTCCTAGACTAGACTAAACTATTATGACACGCAATTTGGCTCTCAACAAAGAAAAGGTATCAAAACACAATACTGTCGTATTGTTTCTTTAGTACTTATCGACTAATGGTCTATTTAATTTCGACTGCTGAAAGATATGATTGGGTATTTATAAACTACTCTTTAAAAAAAAATCTTAATTTGAAAAACTGCCTACTTAATTTCACTTCAAAGGAGCGTGTCAGTTAAAGATCCACCATCGTCTTTAAAGACTGCAACAACGTGACACAAACCCATGTTTACTTATTAACGAACTTCACTTTAGTCCAAAATCTACACATCAGTTCAAAAACTACCCTCACATCTTTATGGCACTGTTTTAATCTTGAGTCGGAGGTGAAGATATTCCTCTTGAGTCTCTTAAAATCACAAAGGGTGCAGCTTCATCTCCGCCTCGTCCTTCGGTTTCTCAAACATTATTTCCGTCGGCGGGGCGTACTTTGGTTTCTTGAGGCAGATATCTGTGCAAGTCGTTAGGGCGACTATTGCGGCGAAAAATAACGCCACTCCCGCGCAGAAGATACCACCCCAATCCAGGATGGATCGTACGAATTTGAGCTCTGCGGTGACCTTTTCATCTACCGTCACTCGTTGTTCTACCCAAAGAATCGGGAAGAGCATTTTGGGGACGTTTTCGTACATCCTGCAATGGATGAGAGTATTTTTTACTACATACGCGAATATTTCTAAGGTATAGGCAGAGGTTTGCTTCTTGCCATGATCCTGAGAAAACGCTTTTACTTCTTCAACATTCATTAGTCGCTGCATGCGCGCACATCAATTTCAGATACTTTTTATCTTGCTCTTCGCTAATACATTCCCTATTTGGTCGAAGAATATCTTCACTTCAGGTTCCCCTTGCCAACCCTTCCACCCACATCCACTCGATATATTTCTTTCGTTCCTTCATCCTCAACGTCCTCTTTCAAACTTACAACACATGATTTCGTCATTTAAATTCAAAAGTTATCGTATCTAAAGTTACACCACACAGTCATATAATACTTGTTAAGGAAGCCTTGGCCACATTCAAAATTCCATACTATAATTCCATTCCATTGATGTTGTTGTCTCAGATCAACTCATTTTTTCTTCAACAGTTACTTTGAAATGTGACTTTCGAAACTTACTCGACATTTGGATTTGGCTCTAAATACAAATTTAACTGGAACCTCGCCGCCACATCTAATGGGATTCCCAGTTTCTGAAATAAAACAGAACACGGTTATCAAGCTAATCGAAACACTCGTCCATATTCTCGGCAAAACTGATGGGAAAGAACATAATATGGAAGTGAACATATCAAGGATGTCTATAGCTTAGTTAATAATATTTTTTCCTAACCTAAATAAAATTTACTTCTTACATTGTTACATACTCTATAACCTCTCTAGTTTTGCTTGTCTTGCACAAAACTCCCTCAGGGTCAACAGTTCTTGAAGAAACCAGTCACATCGCTCTTTCAAGACATCCCAATTTCATGATCTATACTTTTCAGAAATAGCGTCAATTTTCTTCGATGTTTATAGTTATATATTAAACGGGTCTTATCGGGATTATTTATTAGGTAAATGTAATCACCTTATTTCCCGACGTTTCGGCAGCGTTACAGTAGCCGTGGTCTCGGGTAGACTGAAGTGGCGATTTGACCCGTTTAATTGATTGTTTGATTGAAAACATTTATTCAAATAAAAATACAAAAAAATACAGAGGTTGTTCCTTAGCACGGGTTGGTGCATTAAAGGTAGAAATGGTGTAATCATGTGGGTACAGTGATGTCGTTCCGATGTTAAACCTAACTGCAAAGTAGGTGGTCGGGGCTGTAAGTAATGCAATTTGCTTAAGTCAGATGTCGCTGCCTGTACGTAATACAGAGAATATTGTAAAGAGGTTCGAAATTTCACTGATGTCGTGAGTCGCCCATTGGCTCAATTGGTAGAGCGCTGGTACGGATAGCCAGAGGTTGCGGGTTCGAATCCCGGCATGGGTGAAATTTTTAGCCTCAAAATAGGTTTTTAAATTTGTTCCTTAGCACGGGTTGGTGCATTAAAGGTAGAAATGGTGTAATACAGAGGTTGGTTTCTGCCTGCATAACAGTTTGTTGGCAGAGGCTCTTATGTGACTAATATATAACAATGTATGTGTATCGCGGATCATTAAGAAATACTTCTTCGATGTCCGCAGTAGCTCGTCCGCTTCTAAATAGAGTAAACGAAAAATGCCAATAGATAGATAGAGATAGAGAACACTTTAGTATACATAAAAATTGAAATAACACAAATATCTCTTAACCTAAGAGTACAAACGGCGGCCTTATCACTAAAAGTGATCTCGCCCAGTCAACCTTTGGATGGACTGGACTAATATATTGAAGAAGGAAGTGGATGTACAGATATACAAGATTATTACAAAGGTATAAATGAATACATAGTGTACGGTCGCGGTCTAAAAATGTTAATCAGTTTTCAAATTAGATTAAGTCTAAAATGCTATATCTAGGTACGTATTACTTCTTAATAGTTGTAGCATCGATTCTAACAAAAAGAGTACCCGTGACGTTTTGATGATGAAACTGTTTAAAAGTTTTTTAAAAGTTGACATAATTTAAAAACCTATTTAGAGGCTAAAATTTCACCCATGCCGGGATTCGAACCCGCAACCTCTGGCTATCCGTACCAGCGCTCTACCAATTGAGCCAATGGGCGACTCACGGCATCAGTGAAATTTCGAACCTCTTTACAATATTCTCTGTATTACGTACAGGCAGCGACATCTGACTTAAGCAAATTGCATTACTTACAGCCCCGACTACCTACTTTGCAGTTAGGTTTAACATCGGAACGATATCACTGTACTCACATGATTACACTATTTTTATTTTTAATGCACTAACCCGTGCTAAGGAACAAATTTAAAAACCTATTTAGAGGCTAAAATTTCACCCATGCCGGGATTCGAACCCGCAACCTCTGGCTATCCGTACCAGCGCTCTACCAATTGAGCCAATGGGCGACTCACGGCATCAGTGAAATTTCGAACCTCTTTACAATATTCTCTGTATTACGTACAGGCAGCGACATCTGACTTAAGCAAATTGCATTACTTACAGCCCCGACTACCTACTTTGCAGTTAGGTTTAACATCGGAACGATATCACTGTACTCACATGATTACACTATTTTTATTTTTAATGCACTAACCCGTGCTAAGGAACAAATTTAAAAACCTATTTAGAGGCTAAAATTTCACCCATGCCGGGATTCGAACCCGCAACCTCTGGCTATCCGTACCAGCGCTCTACCAATTGAGCCAATGGGCGACTCACGGCATCAGTGAAATTTCGAACCTCTTTACAATATTCTCTGTATTACGTACAGGCAGCGACATCTGACTTAAGCAAATTGCATTACTTACAGCCCCGACTACCTACTTTGCAGTTAGGTTTAACATCGGAACGATATCACTGTACTCACATGATTACACTATTTTTATTTTTAATGCACTAACCCGTGCTAAGGAACAAATTTAAAAACCTATTTAGAGGCTAAAATTTCACCCATGCCGGGATTCGAACCCGCAACCTCTGGCTATCCGTACCAGAGGTTGCGGGTTCGAATCCCGGCATGGGTGAAATTTTAGCCTCTAAATAGGTTTTTAAATTTGTTCCTTAGCACGGGTTAGTGCATTAAAAATAAAAATAGTGTAATCATGTGAGTACAGTGATATCGTTCCGATGTTAAACCTAACTGCAAAGTAGGTAGTCGGGGCTGTAAGTAATGCAATTTGCTTAAGTCAGATGTCGCTGCCTGTACGTAATACAGAGAATATTGTAAAGAGGTTCGAAATTTCACTGATGCCGTGAGTCGCCCATTGGCTCAATTGGTAGAGCGCTGGTACGGATAGCCAGAGGTTGCGGGTTCGAATCCCGGCATGGGTGAAATTTTAGCCTCTAAATAGGTTTTTAAATTTGTTCCTTAGCACGGGTTAGTGCATTAAAAATAAAAATAGTGTAATCATGTGAGTACAGTGATATCGTTCCGATGTTAAACCTAACTGCAAAGTAGGTAGTCGGGGCTGTAAGTAATGCAATTTGCTTAAGTCAGATGTCGCTGCCTGTACGTAATACAGAGAATATTGTAAAGAGGTTCGAAATTTCACTGATGCCGTGAGTCGCCCATTGGCTCAATTGGTAGAGCGCTGGTACGGATAGCCAGAGGTTGCGGGTTCGAATCCCGGCATGGGTGAAATTTTAGCCTCTAAATAGGTTTTTAAATTTGTTCCTTAGCACGGGTTAGTGCATTAAAAATAAAAATAGTGTAATCATGTGAGTACAGTGATATCGTTCCGATGTTAAACCTAACTGCAAAGTAGGTAGTCGGGGCTGTAAGTAATGCAATTTGCTTAAGTCAGATGTCGCTGCCTGTACGTAATACAGAGAATATTGTAAAGAGGTTCGAAATTTCACTGATGCCGTGAGTCGCCCATTGGCTCAATTGGTAGAGCGCTGGTACGGATAGCCAGAGGTTGCGGGTTCGAATCCCGGCATGGGTGAAATTTTAGCCTCTAAATAGGTTTTTAAATTTGTTCCTTAGCACGGGTTAGTGCATTAAAAATAAAAATAGTGTAATCATGTGAGTACAGTGATATCGTTCCGATGTTAAACCTAACTGCAAAGTAGGTAGTCGGGGCTGTAAGTAATGCAATTTGCTTAAGTCAGATGTCGCTGCCTGTACGTAATACAGAGAATATTGTAAAGAGGTTCGAAATTTCACTGATGCCGTGAGTCGCCCATTGGCTCAATTGGTAGAGCGCTGGTACGGATAGCCAGAGGTTGCGGGTTCGAATCCCGGCATGGGTGAAATTTTAGCCTCTAAATAGGTTTTTAAATTTGTTCCTTAGCACGGGTTAGTGCATTAAAAATAAAAATAGTGTAATCATGTGAGTACAGTGATATCGTTCCGATGTTAAACCTAACTGCAAAGTAGGTAGTCGGGGCTGTAAGTAATGCAATTTGCTTAAGTCAGATGTCGCTGCCTGTACGTAATACAGAGAATATTGTAAAGAGGTTCGAAATTTCACTGATGCCGTGAGTCGCCCATTGGCTCAATTGGTAGAGCGCTGGTACGGATAGCCAGAGGTTGCGGGTTCGAATCCCGGCATGGGTGAAATTTTAGCCTCTAAATAGGTTTTTAAATTTGTTCCTTAGCACGGGTTAGTGCATTAAAAATAAAAATAGTGTAGTTGACATAATTGAATTTTTTACAATGACATCAAAAATAATAGAAATTGATTGTAAAACCACGGCAACCTCGCTTGGGTGAATCTCTATTGCCTCTTCTATTCTCTATGCCTAATCTATGCTCTATGCCTAATCAAATCACATAATATCATCGACCGTGTGGCATAGATTTGTGCATGCAATTACCAACCAAGGTGGTAAACATTTTCAGACCGCGAGTGTACATATACGACCTCTGTGGCGTAGTGGTAGCGCATCCGCCTACCATGCAAGAGGTCCCGGCTTCGAATCCCGGCTGGAGAAAAACAAAACACCAGGTCTTGGATGTTCACATGTTTGTGATGTCGTTGTTTCTGGCTCCCACGACAGGGTATCCTAGTGTGGGGTCAGAAGCAATGTATATGCCAGTATGTAAATGTTATGTTAATGTAATGTGATGTGACGTGACGTGACGTGACGTGACGTGACGTGACGTGAAGTGACGTGACGTGAAGTGACGTGACGTGACGTGACGTGACGTAAAGTGACGTGAAGTGACGTGACGTGACGTGACGTGACGTGACGTGACGTAACGTAATGTCATGTTATGTCATGTTATGTTATATAGAGTGGCTCACCGGCTCTACAGAGAAGAAGAAGGAGTGCTTCTCAGCGTCGGGCTGCAGTCCCGTGAGCATGCGGCCCAGGCGCGGGGCTGCGTGCAGGAAGTGCGGCAGCGTGATGAACACCGGCGCGCCGAACCGGCAGGCGGACACGTTCATCACGCCGCTCCACTCGCACGGACCGTTGCAGAAGCACTCGTTCGATTGGCAGCCTGTGAAAGGCAACGCGGCTTTGTAATATGACTTGGACCCATGACTTGTAAGCCCAGGAACTCTGTCACCAACTTTTAATTGTATGGTGTTTCCATCTCAAGAGACCCAGATTTGATGCCGGTATCGATATCAACCCTTGTATACCCCCACTGTTGGGGCACGGGTCTCTTCCTGCATCGCAGGAAGGTTAGGCATACTCCACCACGGTGGCCAAGTCCGGGTTAATCGAGGGTTTTAAGACTTACTTACGTCTTACGTCGTACTCCCAGAAGTTATCAAACCGCCCATGAGACCTCTGACATGGCTTAACGACTGCCATTACATGACAGCCGATGCCGATTTGTATTGTTTATTAGTTTGATTTCAAATTTCGTGAGGAGTGATCGTGAGGAAACACGCGACTGTGGGTTTTGCACGTATTGACTTGTCTTTCCCGTGGGCTAGGCCGACTATGCTGTCAGGATAGTATAGGTTGATGGGCAGTCTACTCCACCTAAAATAATGTCCCAGGCACTGCAGCGTAGTGATCCCGTCACCCATCTAGTGTAAGTAAAGGTGCCACTAAACAATAGCGTCCATGCACAAAAAATATCTGCAAAATTTTCTTCAAAATTAAATTTTTAAAATTAAATTCTCACCATTTTCCTGGAGTATAGGACCTCCAAAGTTAGGTGAATAGTTGGCGTTGAGATCAAAAACACGTATCACGATTTACCGCCACTTTCTAAGCTGTGGCTCTTCATCTTCAGGCTATATTAGTCCACTGCTCGACATAGCCCTCCCCTAATGAGCGCCATAGCGCAAGGTTGTGCCATCATTGGGGGATAATGCCCATAATCCCCACGCTGGGCATGTGGGTTGGGCATCACAGTTTGGTGGAATTGTACTGCAGGGGGCGCTGCTGCCCACCCCCCGGTTTGTGTCCCTTAGTCGCCTTTTACGACACCCGCGGGAAGAATTTGGGTTGGTGCTATTTCTCTAAGCCGACACCACACAGCAGCTGGGTAATGGCTCCAGGGTAATGATTTGATTTGACTACTCAGATTCCTGTTCTCTAATTCTCCATTGCTCTACTTCTCTCTGGAGCGTACGGCCTTTAGTTTTTGAGTTAGAAATACATCTCACCTCTGTCGAAGCTCTCCTCAGTGACGGCGTAGCTGTGGTACTGAAGAGAGTCCAGCGTGCCACTGTGCGTGTATTGCATATGTACAGTCCGGCACAGGTCGGCTATGAACATGGTCAAGCGCGTCTCCTCAGTCAGGTTTCGGGGGAGGAACTCGCCTGCGCTGCCGCGAAGCTGGAACGTTGCATGATGTTGATTATAAAAGTCTTTATTTTAGGCACTGATACCGTGCTTCGCAAGGCACGCTAAGCCGTTGGTGCCGGCTGTCATATAATGGCAGTCGTTAAGCAATGTCAGAGGTTTTATCGGCGGCTTGATAACTTCTGACAGTAAGGCCCGCCACTGTCTTACAATCCTCCACCAACCCGGACTTGGCCCCCGTGGTGGAGTATGGCCTAACCTTCCTGCGATGCAGGAAGAGACTCGTGCCCCAGCAGTGGGGACATACAAGGGTTGATAACTGAGCTAGGCTTGGTGTCTGCATTACAGTGGGTGCTAAGCCCAGTTCACTATCAGTCGTGAATCCCACCACATCTCGACAGACATAGTAAGTTAAGAAAAGATAATGCACTTGTGTATTCTAATGACCATAAGTCATATGACTTAGAAAATTAATGGTTTGCTAAGTCGTACTACTAGGCGAAAGACCATACAATGGTCTCTTTCATACTTCTCAAAACGCACATGTGTGCACTACTAATTGATACAACTGACCTGCCTATTTGTAATGAAAGGGATTATTGCCATAAATATCTCGAACTGACATCACGTTCGTTTATGTCTAGAAGTAAGCGGGTGTCACATTAATATAACTTTATAAAATCAATAATTTTTATTCATTGTAAAAACAAAATATTTTCTTAATGAACGTCAAAGTTGTTACCAAGCTTATTAACGTTAGCAAGGCAAAGAAAGGCCAAACTTAACTTAACTGGTCAACCATAGACTACCTATGCCTTTATCGAATAGAGCCCCAGGAGATTCTGGCAGCGATACTATCTCTCAGCCTCTTGAAAGATCTTACCTGAGAGCACTGCCCCTCATAGAAGGGCAGATGGTCCTCGTAATTCCATTTGAGTATTTGTCCGGGCACGCCGGTCTTCGAGCCGGTGGACACCTCCATGAAGCCGTCAGTGTCCAGGGAGTTGTTCCTCTGGGATCAAACAGTGGACATGACAGCGGTTAACATAGAAAACGCGTAGATACAATGGTTTACTTAGAACTGATCCTTTCTGCATACATTTACGCTGTTCAGGTAGTGATGAGAGTTAGTGATAATAATGGGAGTATGACACAGGCAGCAAAGGTAGTCCTTGCCTTTTAAAATACAGTTTTATTGGGCCGTTGTAGAGTTAATTTTAATTTCATTTAATTAACAATTAATATTTTTGAGTTCAGGTAAAATAATTGGTTTATAGATTTAATTTTAACTTTAATTGCTTATAATCATATAATCAATATTGTTGACTTTATTTAAAATAATTGGTTTGCCTATTTTCGAACATAACTTCATAATTCACTTTTGTAATTTTTGCCTAGGGTAGTAAACTAACAGTTAATGCTTTTAAAAAGACGCCTGTCACCTCAGTTTTCCGAGACCACGGCACTTGAAAAAGTGCCGAAACTTCGGAAAATTGTAAATAATGTAAAATAAACGAGTAAAATCCGTGTAAAAACAGTTTTTATTTTGTCAATAGAACCTAGCTGAAGACAGGGCGCTATGGCGCTCATTAGAGGAGGGCTATGTCCAGCTGTGGACTACATAATATAGCCTGAAGAAGAAGAATAGAACCCATATAAAATTTACCTCATAAAACCACCCGAACCGGTCGATCTTGGGCGCGCCCCCAGTGACGCTGGCGGGCAGGGTCTTGGCGAAGTCCAGCATCAGATCCTCGTATCCATCAAAGAGCAACTCTCTCGCCGTCTTCGTTACGGTCAGCTCCTGCCCGAAGGTCGACAGCGTCATCGCCAGGATTTTCTGCATCATAGACAGACTGAAGCGGTTCCGGAACACCGCCGACTGCAATGGAAAAGAATATAAGCTTTATACCTAAGTGCTGCTATAAGTCCCGTTGCAGCGAGAAACAGATTGCATTGGTTTAACACCATATGCCTATGCGGGACTTGATGCTTGGCCTTATTGTGGACTTGGTGGTAGCTCTGGTCTTGAGTAAAAACACCTGCTGCGTAGAATATTATAATATATAATAGCGGATCACAAGGTACACGTTATGATGGTAGAGGAGAGAGAGAGCTATGGAGTAACTAATATAGAGGTAGCATACAAAAAAATGTTACCATATTAAATTTATCTGTTCGGGATGCCAACACTACATTCAAACCTGAACGATTTAAGGCAATCGAGACTACAATAACGTCGGGAGCACCTAAGGGAGCTGATTGGCAACGTAATCTGAAAAGTCCATTTTATCGCTTTGAAATTCCACACATAAAACATAAAAATATTACATAAAATATTCGGTTCACATTACGTGCAGATAAAGTCTGATGCCTTACGTAATCCCTTCTCGTCAAGTAATCCGTCCCTAAGGGGCATACGGTTGGCTTCGTTAAAAGTTGCCCTCGCCCTTGAATGTGATATCCGCTAACATTCATGTTACGTAATCGAATATGGCTTATTTTTGGCTAGATACTGGTAATACTTACTTTTAGTCATATGTATAGCCGCTCATTTTAGCATCTTTTTTAACAGATTATTTCGTTACAAATCGTCTGGTAGAACAATGTTTTGACATTTTTAAACTAAAACTTCATAGACCTTAAAAAAAATGCTAATGAAGCGAGAGTAATCTGTCAGGATTGTGGTGGCAGTCCTCGTCTGCCTACGCCTCTGGGGCACAGGGCGTGAGCTCCGAAGGAAAGGAAAGGCCAGAAGGCAGCGACTTAGACGGAGTTTACACGTTCAGTCTGGCGTCAGTACAGACCGTGACCTTGATCACGCTCGGATTCATGCAAGATTGATGAAGCATCAAAATCCTTAGCACGGGTTAGTGCATTAAAAATAAAAATAGTAAAATCATGTGGGTACTATTAGTGATATCATTCCGATGTAAAACCTAACTGCAAAGTAGTAGTCGGGGCTGTAAGTGATGCAATTTGCTTGAGTCAGATGTCGCTGCCTGTACGTAATACAGAGAATAGTGTAAAGAGGTTCGAAATTTCACTGATGCCGGTGAGTCGCCCATTGGCTCAATTGGTAGAGCGCTGGCACGGATAGCCAGAGGTTGCAGGTTTGAATCCCGGCATGGGTGAAATTTTTAGCCTCTAAATAGGTTTTTAATTTTGTCCTTAGCACGGGTTAGTGCATTAAAAATAAAAATAGTATAAGCATCAAAATATTCAAATATCCGTCAGTCTGGTCATCAGTCCACTGAATAGACAATCAGTCTGCCGTCAGTCTAACCAGACTGATGGAATTGACTTATGATGACGCCAGACTGAACGTATAACCTCTGTCTTACATTTTACATTGACATTCAGCAAATTGTTTGCGTTGAAATAAAATTGACTTGATTTGAATTTATGTGGTGTGTTAAATTGACGGTGATTGAGATGAATATCATACCGCAGCGAGAGGGTTCAATGTGACCACGGTGTCGTCGAAGCTCCCGTTGCTCCTGGTTTCATCAAATTGGTAGGAGCGGAAGGTCCTGTACGACACGGAGTCGTTCTGGGGGTGCCAGGTCACGTTGAACCGCCGTCGGCTCTCGTGGAAGCTGTACGGACCTGGAAATTGACCACGAGGAGGTTATTGTATGTAAGTATTATTAGTATGTAGGTAGATTTCAGTCTCATCCACTGTTTGCCGGCTACTTTACATAGGTCATCTGACCGTCTGGCTGATGGTCTGCCCACCGACCTTTCCCCTCCCACGGCCACCACTCTGTTACTGGCTAGCGCGACTAGCGCGAGACCGTTCTGGTTGGCGTGAAATGAAGAGGCCTATACCTACCCAGCAGTGGGGTTTACCGGGCTGATGATGATGATCATGAGATTACAGTAAATATGTATTTTGAATTACATTTATTATTTTTAGTACTACTTTATTTACGTAGGTGTATTTAAACTACGAGTGTGTTTGTATTAAGTAAGTATATAAGTAGGTACTCGTAGTTAATCTAGTTTAAGTAATATATCACTCCTATATATTGTTTTTCTGGCACTACCCCTTCCACTCTCCGCATCAACGCGGGTTAGCTGGAAGAAAATAAATACTTTTAAGGTCGCCTTTGTATAAATTTATTTCAGGGCAATAAACAATATTCATTTATTCATAGCCCTTACAAACGACATGCTGGATCGCAATGCAACTTTGTCAATACATTTAGAGGACTTGAAACTGAAGTTAAATGGTGCTTAGAATTGGAAATAAACTTATCAAAAATAAATTCACAAAAACCAAAAAAGAAATACTATCAGCGCCACCTAGTGTTAAAATTAGCGAACTATGGGCGGGTTTCTGAATTGAATATTTCGAGTACTTAACTGTAGTGATGTCTTCGTTTTTCTTGTTCGTTTAAAATTCTTGTTCGAATTTCTCAGAAAAGAGCGTTTCCATAGTTCTATGTTTAACACTAGGTGGCGCTGATAGTATTATTTATCGCGGTATGGTGGTTTCCATTACGCCGTAAAGATGCATTTGCAAATTAAAGATTTTGATGATTTTTTTTCCTCTGTGGTTTAAAACTAATTTATACGGAACTACCTCTGACGTATTATGAAACGAAACGAAATGGTTAGCTTCGTAGACGAACGGCGGCCTTTGAATTAAATTATGAATTGACTAACAGTCATTAATTTAACATTAGAATGAAAGAACAATTAAGTACTGGGCCTACATGAATACATGTTATTGATATTGTTTGTAGGTTCTAAAAACAGTTGTCACCGTTTTTAAGATTTACGTATTATAAAACATGATTTTAATCCAAGCGGAGCGCTTTAGATGTTTGGCACACAGATATACCAAAACCCAGAGATTGACACGCAGAATACTTTTATCCGAATTATGTTTAAGTGCGCCAACTCTATCTGATAACTCTATAGATAGACAAATTGTATGTATGACAGCCATGTTAATCACCCATCTATTCGTTTATCCCTGGATAAGTATTCATTTATTTACTGATTTGGCGCAAGTCGCTCTCGGTGTGACTATCGCCAAGAATCAGTTATTGTGAATACTATCTCTAGATAATAAGGATCAAGTTTTTATCAGGTAACAATATATCAATTCGTATTTGTATCAACATCTACACTTTACTCAATAAAATTAAGTTACGGGTAAATTTGCCACTGAATTTTTTTATTCTTTTTAATTTATTAATCATTTATTTAAACTTACACACACACGCAATGAAAACAATACTAAGCAGACTATACGTACAAGAGAAGAAAAGCAACAACAATACGATACACAATGAAACAGAGACACAGAGCATTTTCCAATGCGAGTACTGTGGGTGTGGCAAGTGCAAAAGGGCTCTGACTCAGCATATTAAAGGTTGATTTGCTGTTGACTGTTGACACTCAAATAAACATAGTACAAATTAACTGTTTTAAAAACCTATTCAGAGGCTAAAATTCCACCCATGCCGGGATTCGAACCCGCGACTTCTGGCTATCCGTGCCAACGCTCTTTCCAACTGAGCTAATGGGCGACTCACCGGCACCAGTGAAATTTCGAACCTCTTTACACTATTCTCTGTATTACGTACAGGCATTCAATGCTACAGGCATGGGTGGAATTTTTAGCCTCTAAATAGGTTTTTAAAATTGTCCTTAGCACGGGTTAGTGCATTAAAAATAAAAATAGTATAAACATTAACTGCATGTTTACATGAGAGTCTCTTTGTATATGTTAATGTGCTGAAGACGGTGCTTTAAGAGTCTAATAATTTCGATAGAAACCAACGTGAGGAAACCTGAGTGGCTGAGGTGTTTAAATACCTTGGCGCTTGAAACGCGTGGTAATTAAGCCCATACTCTCTCTCTGAGAGAAAGTGCCCTGCAGTGGGACGGATAAAAAAAAATGCCAACTCACTTTAAGTTATTCATTTCTTCTTCTGGCTATATTAGTCCACTGCTAGACATAGCCCTCTCCTAATGAGCGCCATAGCGCAAGGTTGTGCCCTCATTGGGGGGTAGTGCCCATAATCCCCACGCTGGGCACGCGGGTTGGGGATCGCAGTTTGGTGGAATTGTACTGCAATTGTTACTGCCGTAAAGCCATTTTTTCACTTTGATTACATTAAAAATTAAAGTATGCTTTATTCAATACGCGTACCAAATCCGGGATTCCAATTTAAAAATAAAATCAAATCAAAGTATTTTATTTTTAAATTACACAGTAATTGAGATGTATTAAACGTTACAAGTAAAATTAAAGTTTTACTAGTCCAAAATTAAGGTCTTTTTGGAGAAAAAATTGACAATACACTCCAAACTTAGTCTTTTCAGAATCGTTTGATAATTAATATTGGCGGCTTGATATCTTCTGACATTAAGGCCCGCCACTGTCTTATAATTCTCTAGGTGAAGTTTAGCCTAACCTTCCTGCGATGCAGGAAGAGACCCGTGCCCCAGCAGTGGGGATATACAAAGTGTTGAAATATCAACATATTATTTCAATCGCCAAACTGCCAAATTCCATACTACGTATATTGAATTTTAACTTAAAATTCAATGATATATATTTGCTGTAGCAAACGTCAGGATTTCGACAGGACCTGGTGAGCATATTAAGACCCCATCTGATAATTTTTGTGCGATTCTGAAGTTGTAAAACGGGATTTCATTACACCTGTAAAATTGCACTCACCTAATTGCATCAAATGAGGCTTCTCATCGGGAAAACTCTCCGAGTTGGTCCAGTTGAAGAGGTAGATGTGGAACTGTAGAGGCATTGACGTTTCCACCCACTCGTTGTAGGACCGAGAGTCAGGACTCAGGGTCAATTGCTGTGAATGAACGGAAAGACACATCCCATCAAATTTTTTTTTATATAGCCTACTAGCTGGTGCCCGCGACTTCGTCTGCACAGAATTAGTATTTCGAGTAGCCTAAATTAGCGTGGCGTAGAAAAGGTTTTGACAGCACATGGCAAAATAGCTCGCAGATGGTAGAGCTTTTCCTACTTACTTGTATCGTGATATTTTGGACAATTCACACAATACCATTATAAATTGTAGCCTATGTGTTATTCTGATATAAGTTATGTTATTGAAAAGTTTCATTAAAATCCTTTCAGTGGTTTTTACGTGAAAGAGTGACAAACATCCATCCATCGATACTTACAAACTTTCGCAATTATAATATTATAGCCTTTACAAGTCGCACTGCAGGGCACAGACCTTCTCTTGACTTAATTAGCTCACACCTCAGACACTCAGGTTTCCTCACGATGTTTGCCTTTACCGTTAGCGAGTGGTATTGCTATTATAACTTCACAAATGTTTATAACTTAGAATACACTTTAAGAATAATTTTAAGGATCTGTTACAGATTTTTCGGGAGACAAATAAATTTCATTTTATTTCAAAACAAAGTCATTGGTATATGCCCGCACTGGGAATGGAACCTCGGCCTTTCGCTTCCGAGTCCATCGCTCTACCCATAGGCTACCACCGCTCTTGTACAGCATACCATTGGAACGACATTGTACTGCTATTGCTTAGGGCAATACGAATTAGAGTTATCATCATGCTAATACAAATAATTCTATTGACAAAACTAAGTGTATCTCACATCACGCGCGGCTTACATTTCACATTGTACATTGACATTCAGCAAACGGAATGTAAATTCTTTACGTTGAAATAAATGATAATTGATAGTACACTATGGTACCGTGTATCATACGACGTTTTTCAACACACTTTTGAATAAAATAACAACAAAAACTCATTTTATTTACATCGTTGTGAAAAATGTTTCGCTATGGCGGGAAAAATGTATCACTTTTCCAATGCGCGCGCATTGCGATCGGCCACAGACTAAAGGGATGAGATTTTTTTCCGTCTTTTTTTAAAGAATGAGTGGCCTGATAGGTGCCTCGCCTGACGGGCTTACTGAGGACTGCGTTATAGAAGTAAGGTGTCCAACCAAGGCAAACACTTTTGTTACGTATTATGGTAAAGATAAACTAAAGTAGAGCCAATTTAATAGGCCACATTTGCCATGTGTCAGTTTTAGCTTCATAGTGAGGTGAACTGCTAAAAAACATCGATTAAATCGAATGATTCGATACGGACTTCAAACATTTATGAATCGAATGCAGTTATTGTGAAAGAGTACGTATAGGTACTGTAATTTTAATTGAGTTCCATCGAAAATCAAATCAAATAAACAATTATTAATCAAATCCCTGTCCCATCATTGTCTAACCAAAATTTATAAAACAAAATAAGACACGTATATAGTTTAACCAAGAAAAACTGCATTTATTCACTAAAACTAATAGAACTATAACGAGTGTTGTCATCGTCATCACTGCTGTCCGCTCCCAAAGATATAATAAATTCTTCTTCGATAATGTGGTCTATTCTCACATCTCGTTCAAAATCATCGAAAATTATTTTCATTGTTTTCTCGACGACTTTTCTCCAGTCTTCTGAAGTGATTTCTGCACATGCAGTTTGTAGCAGAACCATCGTTTTTGCAGTACTGAAGGGTGGCTCAGTATTGTAACGCGCTGCATGACCCTTTTGTTTGTGCCCAAATAAGCTCGATAGCGTTATACTGGCAGTGGTAAGGTGGCAATCGAATAACTTCGTGTCCATGCTCTAGTGCTATTTCATCAATTACATAGCAAGGCTTGGATGGCTTGTTTGCTTTTACCAAATTCAACAACTCAGCTTTCAATAAAGTTGGACTTGCTTCCACATTTTTTTTTTCCAGCCACGAGACAATTTCTTACTTTTTATTTGCTTAAGTTGGTGGTTTATCAACTTGTACAAAGTTTGGACCTGGAACGAACATTATGGACAAGCTCTAGTGTTGCCAAGAACATCCTACGAGTTTTTTTTTGCCTAAAAGTGTAATAATATTATAATGAAACGAGAAACAAGAAAATATGTACAAGATAAATCGTCTAAAAATTAACACTCAAACGAAAGAGATATTTATAAAACACAACAAATATTTGACTTTGACCTTCTACAAAGGATTACCTGCGTTAACAAGTTGTCTTCGGATACATAAAATGAAAAAACGTTAGACCTAGCTGAACGGACGAAAGTCCTTTGCCTATTCTGCTATCAGCAGAAAAACAAGATAAAAAAAATGAAACTGATTTTGTCTCTATTCAATTATTTTTGTATTTTTTATATTATTGAAAGAATAATATAATAATGAAAACAAAACTCTTGACAAACATTACGCATAGTCCAAAAATAAAAAATTAAAGTTTTATTACGATACAGGTCTTGTATGGACACCTGTATAATAATATAACATTTTAATCATAACGATACACCTATACAACCTCCAGCTGGACCAAGAAGGTTGAACCTCTACTTAAAAAAAAGGTTTCAATGAACTAGTCCGCGCCGACGCAACACGCATGCGCAATCGATGGTTGCGCCTTGGCGCCAATATTTTACATTTAAAAAAACTTTTCAATATAAACAAAGTTTGGTTCTGTTTTTATGTAAGTATTATATATGAGAGTAGATAAAGTAGTGTATGACACTGTACATAACTTGGTCTTATAACAATCGTGTGATACTATAAAAAAACTCGCCTACAGTTCATTTCTTTAAAATACACTAGTGTTATAAGAACCCTTATTATGCAACGGTATCTTAAACTACTATTTTCCCTTCTCATGCTATAAAAGTTCGTCTTTATGTGATGCATACCAGTTGTACAATCTACTAATAAAATAATCACAATATGGAATTATATATGGCGATACATTCCTTTACTTAGGTAATCATTGCATTCAATACAACTTTTTCATTGATGATTCCTTTGATTTTTACGGTAACATCCCTAGTTTTTAAAAACAAAAAGGGTTGACCGACATAACCTTGTGATGAAGTTCAGTTTTTAGGACAAACATTGTTTATTAAGTTTAGAATGGTTTATTAGTCAAAGTAAATTGTAATAATGCCTTCTTTTGACATTATTACAATAAATATGTATTATTAACTGAAGAAAGTGAAGCAATTGTGTAGTTCTAATTTTGAAAACCTAAATAATATTGTGTGCCCTGCGTTACAAGGTTACGTTGACGAATTTTGATGAAGTGTCAAATGTGACCTATTAAATTGGCTTTACTGTAGGCAAAAAATATTATGCTCAGATACAAACACAAATGGAAATCACCGAAAAAAGTAAAGTCCTATTTCGTATTGCACCCGTTGACTTAGAAACCTCATTACCTCAAAGAATGTTGATGTGCATGAAGTAGTTTATAAAAAAACAATGTGATGATCTTTTTGAAAAATATTGGCCTTTTTGCATCTACTCAATGAGATGATTTCTACAGCGTCCAGTGGTATCTTCACTCACACTAGATGGGTGAAGGGACCACTCCGACGCTGTAGTGCCTTTGACATGGTTTTATAGATGGTGTAGGCTTGCCCAGCACCTATACATCCCTGACAGCTTAGTCGGCCTAGCCCACAGGAAAGACTAGTCAATACGTGCGGAGCCAACCAAGCCATTTAATATATATATATATATATATATATATATATATATATATATATATATATATATATATATATATATATATATATATATATATGTGTGTTTTTTGTGTTCTTTTTTTTCTTCTTTTTTCATATGTTTAACCCATTCACATCGTTTTTACAATATAATAGAAACTTACATAAGAAAGATAAAAATAATAATTTAATATAAACAATGTAAAAATTCCAAAATTAAAATATGCAATTTCGGATTTTCCCCCGGCGCCTTATCTCTGTCTACTCTGACGAGTAGTCACAAGCAAGGCGCCGGGGTACGAAATTAAAATAATAATAAAAAAAAAATTTAGATCATTTCAATACTTTCAATAAGCCTCCGCTCTCGCTCGGCCCGACCAATATAAACTATTATAAATTGTAAGCCATTAAAAATGTTTAACCAGGCTTTGGGCATTTGGTTCGCCCTTGCTAAAACCGGCCCCCATTCGCCCTTGAGGCCGCGCGCGTCACCCCCAGGGCGAAGGCAAGGAAGGCCTCTCGACTCTTGGAGTCGGCCATAAAGGCGGCGAACGCCTCGCACCTCACCGCTCTTCCCAGGCGTATCTCGCAATCGGCCCTAGCAGCTCCAAAACGGGGACACTCCTCCAGCAGGTGCGTTTCGGGAGTCTCGTCATCACAGATGCAGGACGGACTCCCCGCGAGCTTGAACCTGTGGAGGTACGCTCGAAAGCCGCCGTGCCCCGTAAGGAGCTGCGCCTTGGCATTGCACATAGTGATTTTGCCAAGGACTTTGTGGGCCGATGCGTTGTCGGGGAAGAACAGCGAGGTGACGCGGCCTACCGGCAGACTCGCTGTAGCGGGTCTGCCACTTTGCCACTGTCTCCCGTCTCACCTGCAGTTTTGCGTGTGAGACGGGATACAGGTCGTAGGCTGAAGCGTCTTTGCGGGACAACGCCGCCCTCTTGACCAACTCATCCGCGCGTTCGTTGCCGAGGATCCCGACGTGGGCCTTGATCCAGTAAAACCGGATCAGGCCCCCGTTTTGTGAATGTCCGCCAGCTGGCCGTGAATTTTCACGGCCAGCTGGCGGAAATTACATCGCGCTTCCTGGTGACCACCATAGCCTGGGTCTTTCGAGCGGCGAACCTCATCTTAGCCGCCTCTCCCAACTCAGACACGGCTTCCAGCGCGGCGTTTAGGATCCCCTCAAGCTCACCCGCAGTCTGCGCCGCGGCGATAATTAAAATATCGTCCGCGAACGCCTGCAGGTGAGCTCTCAGGTCCTCGCCACGCCGGAGCAAAGGGTCGAGTAACAGGTTCCACAGCAGGGGACCGCACGTCGAGCCTTGTTTTTTAACCACGTTAGTAGGCGTTCGAAAATGAGTATGTTCGAACGCCTACTAACGTGA
Source organism: Yponomeuta sedellus (assembly GCA_934045075.1). Classification (NCBI taxonomy): domain Eukaryota; kingdom Metazoa; phylum Arthropoda; class Insecta; order Lepidoptera; family Yponomeutidae; genus Yponomeuta; species Yponomeuta sedellus. The sequence continues at coordinate 24,798,755 of OW203724.1, forward strand.
TTAATACAGGGTTACTTTTAGGGTTAAATTAAACGGGTCTGTCTAATCGCGATTATTTATTAGGTAAAACGTAATTACCTTAATTCCTGACGTGTAATTCTACCAGTGACCACGGCAACTGCAACGCTGCCGAAATGTCGGGAATTAAGGTAATTACGCTTTACCTAATATACTATCGCGATTAGACCCGTTTACTATATAAACGTATGAGTGTCGCGAATCATCAAGAAACACTATACCCTAAGCTGTTTTTGCTAATTCGTTTGGCTATGAATCTGCACAATACGCACACCACCTACCTACTCGGAAATATCTGTAATTTAATATCCATCTCAACCACAGCATACTTTTCTCTTTTTAATCGAGTAATTTACTGTGGACGAACGTCGACAGGAAACAGATCATTTAGCAATCTACCTCGTTGGTCAGTCTCCGAGCTTATACCTAACTCAGACCAACCAGAGGTCTACCACCAGTGCTGGTTTATACGTCTGATGGTCTATCGAACTACTCCGACACATAGAACGTACAAATATCAAGACGAGAGGGTTGATAGACATTGAACGAGTCTATCTGAGTCTGACGTGGTAATTTGCTCTATTATCTTACAACAGTGGCTGGAGAAAAGGTAGCAATAGTAAAAGACGTGCGTAAACGTGATGTGTGAAGAACCGACGACCGTTGGAGTAAACGTGTTCTTGAGTGGAGACCGCGACTCTTCAAACGTAGTGTAGGACGCCCTCCGACCAGGTGGGATGTCGATAAACTGCAGGCAGATGCTGGATGCGGCAAGCTGAGGACAGGGCGCTATGGTGCTCATTAGGGGAGGGCTATTTCCAGCAGTGGACTACATAATATAGCCTGAAGAAGAAGAAACGTGTTGTGTGCGACACATTACAGCTATTAACAAATTTTATACCAGCTCGATGAACGGAATTTGGACAAATGATTATTTTTACACTAACAATATGTTAACTGCGATCCCTAACCCGCATGCCCAGCGTGGGGATTATGGGCATTACCCCCCCAATGATGGCACAACCTTGCGCTATGGCGCAAATTAGGGGAGGGCTTTGTCCAGCAGTGGACTAATATAGCCTGAAGAAGAAGAAGAAGAATATGTTAATATACTGTTACCTGATGTCAGTTGGCCATAGTCTAAAAAAACAGCTGTTTATACACCTTTACCTCAAACAAAGTTTTATATTAGATCCTCATAGATAACGTGTATTATAGGATAGACGACTTCTTAAATAGTCCACTGATCTCGTGTTAGATTAGCAATGTTAATTAGTTTCAAGGAAATGTCCTTTTTTATTACTGTGTATAAAGATTTATGAACATTCTAGAAGCGAAATACTAATACTAATCTAGATTAGTATTTCGAATAGCTTATATCAGCTTGGCATACAAAAGAACTGACATTGTGACATTAAAATTATCACAAAACGAATTTGAAAAATATCACACGATATCTTTATAAATTGTAGCCTATGTGTTATTCTATGTGTTAGCTATATTGTTGTATAGTTTCATTAAACTCCATTCAGTAGTTTTTACTTGAAAGAGTAACAAACATCCATCCATACTTACAAACTTTCGCGTTTATCATACTCGTATTAGTAGGATTTTTTTTATTGACTAGTATATCTAAAAACAAACATAATATATTTGCGCATAAATTTATTTTTGAAAAACCATATTAAGGCACCCTGACGGGTGGGGCTTGCCTGTTCCGGCACCTTTGGTTAACACCGACATAATTTGCAATTACAATGCTTAGCAAATGAATATTGTTATTCTTATAATAACAGTAGATTAACTCATTGATAGTGTACGAGAAATCGTAGGTTAATCTCGGCATGTACCGATGACCTCAAAGTCATTGGTACGTGCCGGGATTCAAACCCACGACCTCACGATAGAGAAGCCTAACTCTAACTGTGGAGGAAAACGTGAAGAAACCTGAATTTCTAAGGTGCTCACTCAATGCTTGAAATTGCCAATCCGCGATGGGCACGCGTCGTAATTAAGTCCATACTCTCTCTCTCTCTCTCTCTCTGTGAGAGAAGGCTATAGGCTATGTTGAAAAAGTAACAAATAACAACTGCCTTAAAGAACTGTCGGTTTTGTCGGTAATTATTTGACAAAACGCTCAGTCCAATTTCATAGATTGACCTTTTATTAAAGAGTTTGCGTGACCCTTCATAAATTGAGCACCTGGGACCGAGGAAGCCGTTATTCCTATGACGTCAAAGGATTACAGTCAACTGCCTATACGATACGGAAAATACGAGTAAGTGGGTCCATCACAAACTTCAGCGTATACACCCACCGCCGGTGGACGATCTGAGCCATTTTGCTGGCGGTGGCTGATGATGAGCGACGAGATGACTTAATGTTACTAATAAATAAATGAATAAAAAATAATTGAAGGAGTTTGAAGGACTATTACTCGTATTACCTTAGTTATTGTTTGTATAGTTACAAATTTTATTTACAAAGAATCACTGCAAATATTGTGGATGCCTCTAACTGACATTTTAAAAACACAGATTCACAATTTTTTAAATCCATTATTTTAAAATAACGTTTGAAGGAGTTTAAAGGACATTGCTTTAGCTACTGCTCGTAAATTGTGGCTTATATACAAATTTTAATTAATCTAAACCTGGGATGCATATCAGATATGTAAACATATATAAAGATATATAAACATAGGCTTTCTACGAGTGTATTAATTCTGTATGTTAAGATGTTACATCGTCTTACCCATTTTACAATACCCGTAAAGGGTGATTAAGTCCTAAGTTACCAGAAAATATATACTAACCACCTATTTACACTTAGCAACAAATAATTATATGTAGTTGATATGTACCCTGTTCCTGAATAAATAAATAAAAATGAATTATCCTCGCCTTACTCGATATCAACTCTTGTATGTCCCCACTGCTGGGGCACGGGTCTCTTCCTGCATCGCAGGAAGGTTAGGCCATACTCCACCACGGGGGCCAAGTCCGGGTTAATGGAGGGTTGTAAGACAGTGGCGGGCCTTACGGTCCTTAGTGCCTCTGATATGGCTTATCGACTACCATTACATGGCAGTCGGCACCTATGGCTTAACGTGCCTTGCGAAGCACGGAAGCGCTCGAGAAAATGCCAAGTGATTATGAATATTTTTCGATTATGATTAAAGACATTGACTTCCATGTCCGGCTGTACCGTAAACTGTTGTGCATTCGATTGACTGCTAGTTGATACCAATTTGTCAAAGTTCAACGATTAGCTAAGTCAACGCCCATGACGTAATAATACAAATGAAAAGGACAAATCAACTGAGACCGCCATCTTAACAATGAACACAATCATATGCCAATCAAAACGTTTATTGACAATCATTTTGAAATCTTACAGTCCCGTGTCACCTTTACATGTTTTTTACTAATCACTGAACCAGTTTAGGCTCCAGTCTTACCGCAAATTGTACTATCGCATCTACCATTTCTTCTTCTTCTTCAGGCTATATTAGTCCACTGCTGGACATAGCCCTCCCCTAATCTACCATTTGCTGTACTTGATTTGTGGATTGAGAAAATAAACACATTTGTATTTTTATGTAGCATATCGTCCTAAGCCCTGAAATGAAATGACCTGGCGTCCTAGAAGAAGGACATCACGAATAATTTTCTTAATTCACATCCAATGATTTAGTAGGAATTCAGGAAAACTTACTGCTCCAGGTCCAATATGTTCCTCATAATTTTTTGGACAAGAAGAAAAAGTTCTTCAAAATCTACGTAGTTTTAGACGACTTGAAGTAACTGTTACCTCCAGGGCTTAGGAGGTTATACGTCCCACTGGAGGGCACAATCGTTCTCACAGAAAACGATAGCATGGGCTTCATTACCACGAGTGCCCACCGTGGCTTGGCAATTTCAAGCGCTGAAGTTTCTGAACACCCGGACACTCAGGTTTCCGCACGACGTTTTCCTTCACAGTTAGTGGTAATGGTACTATAACTTCACAAATGTACATACCTTAGAAAACCTTTTCGTGTACCTAAAGTAAATTCATGTTCAACTAAAACTCAAGGCATTGGCTTGAATGACTTAGGTAGGTATTGTACTTTGTTCCGCAAATGGCGAGATAAAAGTACCTGAAACTAATATAATGATCAACATTTATGAAGCGGCAGAGATTGCTCAGGATCGTGGTAAGTACCAACTATGGTCTCTACCTACCTGGCGTAGTTTCTATATGTACTCGTATGTACGTAGTACAAAGCTGATAAACTTTTGTATCGTTTTTTGTTACTAGATAATGGGATATGATTATTTAATCAACAAACCTGTGTACTATTTGACTTCACAAACATTCATTCGGCTTCGGGTATCGGGTACTTTTTGTTACTCTTCGCCAATAGAACACCTGATTGGTCGAAAAATGCCCCAGGAGTAGTTCCTTATCGGCCCTTCCATGCGTAATCACTCGATATTTTCTTTCGTCAATCTTTCTTCCCTCATAGTCATACAGTGTGTTAACTTTTAGAATATACCTCGGCTACTATCGGATAGAATCGAATATATTCGTGTAATAGAAATATCGGAACTAATATGACACTTGACTTGACATAACTTTTCAAAATAGTGAAGAAAAGTTTTATACAGAGCAGGAAGTAGTATTACACTCGTGTGCTTTCGGCGAAAACCGAAGCCTACTCTAGAGCCCGAGGTGTATTCTAAAAGCTGACAGACTGTAGTTTGTCTATAAAAATTGTAATGGCGGCCGAAAATATACAGTCTGTAGTTCTCTTCTTCTATCTTGAATAGATATAATATCTCAGGGCTTAGGGCGTGCTGCTAAGTATTAGTGATCAACAAAAGAAAAATAATGTTTTGCGTATATTGAAAACGTAGTCTGTTAGCTTTTAGAATATACCTCGGGCTCTAGAGTAGGCTTCGGTTTTCGCCGAAAGCACACGAGTGTAATACTACTTCCTGCTCTGTATAAAACTTTTCCTCACTATTTTGAAAAGTTATGTAAAAGTGTCTTATTAGTCCCAATATTTCTGTTACACGAATATATCTATCAGATTCTGACCGATAGTAGCCGAGGTATATTCTGAAATCTAACAGACTTGTTTTATCGAATGAAAAACGAGCGTGATGTTTTGAGGTTGAACAACGAAAACCTTATCGAAAAAACGTAGATATGAACGTTTGTTGATGTATGGCTATTGCATGATAATTATGATAATACAAGATATTTAGCTAGATGACTTAGTCATCGCTGAAACAGCTGGCGAGGTACTGCCAGCCTCTAACATTCTGCCACAAAAAATATCAAGTATAAATATGATTGCCATCGAACCGAGCGAACACGAAATAGTATTAAGACGCTTCGGTATTATAAAACAAGTTGTGATTTTTATTCCATTGGTAGCGCTAAGTATCACCCTGAGACGCCTTAAGTCCGTTGTCAAAGCAAAAAACTTTCCAGACGAACGGATTTGGTATGGAGCGTACCGAATCCGCTGCCCGGACCGTACCAAGTTCGATCTTCTATTAATAGTATAAGTCGCACTGTTAATAGATTTAAGAAGCGGTTAGAGCATTATTTATTACTGTCATAACTTAAGCTATATTTTTATGTATCCTCTTTTTTTAGGTATTTACATTATTAATTTTTCCTCCAAGTGGTAGGTTATTTAGGATTTTTGTAGTATATCGTGTACACGTTTTTTTTACTGCCTCTTTGACTCTGTATGGTAGTAAGAAATCTCTTTCAGAGATAAACTCGCCTTTATACATGTGATGTCGTATGTAATGTCCGTTAATATTATTATACTGATAATGATAATGTACTGTGTTGTTTTGTGTGCAATAAAGTAGGTGAGGTAATTACGTTTTACCTAATGAATAATCGCGATTTGACCCGTTTATTATATAACAAAAGTAGGTGAGTTTTCGAAATGACAAATGAAGCAATTTCACGGAATATTTTTGGTAAAATTTTGTCATTTTAGCTCCACGACTTGCACGACTTGCTGGACTGATACGATAACTTGGCTATTTAGTGAGCTATATCACTTTAATAGCGAAGATATCGTCCAGTTCAATCCAGCCATCGCTGGATCCAGAACTTACACAAAAATTATGCTGCCTGTACGTAATACGGAGAGTATTGTATGGAGGTTCGAAATTTCACTGATGCCGGTGAGTCGCCCATTGGGTCAGTTGGGAGAGCGCTGGCACGGTTAGCCACAGGTCACGGGTTCTAGTCCCGGAATGGGTGGAATTTTTAGCCTCTAAATAAGTTTTTAAATTTGTCCTTAGCACGGGTTAGTGCATTAAAAATAAAAATAGTATAATCATGGGGGTAAGTGATATCGTTCCGATGTAAAAACCTAACTGCAAAGTAGGTAGTCGGGGCTGTAAGTGATGTAATTTGCTTGAGCCAGATGTCGCTGCCTGTACGTAATACAGAGAATAGTGTAAAGAGGTTCGAAATTTCACTGATGCCGGTGAGTCGCCCATTGGCTCAATTGGTAGAGCGCTGGCACGGACAGCCAGAGGTTGCGGGTTCGAATCCCGGCATGGGTGAAATTTTTAGCCACTAAATAAGTTTTTAAACTCTAAATAGGTTTTTAAAATTGCCCTTAGCACGGGTTAATGCGTTAAAAAATATAATAAAATGATTTAATCTCATTGGAGAGGTTCGTTAAAGCATAAATAGTCGTGGCAATATTTTTTCAGCATGACTCATACTAAAACAAGCGGCGGTAGCTTAGTGGGTAGAAAAAAGGACTAGGAGGCGAGAGACGCGAGTTCGATTCCCAGTGCGAACGAGTAAGTTATTGTAGCAATACCACTCTCTAACTGTGAAGGAAAACATCCTGAGGAGACCTGAGTGTCTAAGGTGTTCATATACCTTAGCGCTTAATATTTCCAATTCGCGGTGGGCACGCGTAGTTTTTTTTACCCCCAGCCAGGGTTCGAACCCGGGACCTCTCGCATGGTAGGCAAGTGCGCTACCGCTGCGCCCAAAGGCCGTCTAATTAACCCCTCTCCTCTACTCTCTCTCTGAAAGAAGGCCTATGCCCTGCAGTGCGTGGTAGGCTACATAAAAAAATCTTCTTCTTCTTCTATTAGTCCACTGCTGGACATAGCCCTCCCCTAATGAGCGCCATAGCGCATGGTTGCGCCATCATTGGGAGGTAATGCCCATAATCCCTACGCTAGGCATGCGGGTTGGCGATCGCAGTTTGATGGAATTGTACTGCAGGGGGCGCTGCTGCCCACCCCCGGTTTGTGTCCCTTAGTCGCCTTTTACGACACCCGCGGGAAGAATTTGGGTTGGTGCTATTCTCTAGGCCGACACCACACAGCACCTAATATTTTCCATAATATTATTAAACCATAATTCTTCATTGACTAGTCATGTGGCACAAAGCGCCAAACAAATCGAGCTCTCAAGATATGAGGAAGTTATGATATGACGTCACAAGGTGCTCCTTACGCATTATAGACAGATAATATACTAGATAATGAATGCAGATGTATTCTGTATTTAAGAAGCTTCTGCAATAGGAGCTCGGTCGTGGCTTCGAAATCGAATTTAAGTGCAACAAAAGTATCATACTTAATAATATAATCTCCTCGACCGATTTCAGCCCCGGCGACTGCCGGGGATCATACAACATAACCTCACGCCTGTATCCCAGAGGGTTAGGCTTAGGTTAGGAGACCAGCGACTGCCACTTGCCACGATCCTGACCGATCACATTCGCTTCATCAAAAGTGTCAATAACATTAATTTCTAAAGAGAAACAATACCATCAATTAATATAGATTTGATTTAGGGATTATTGGGAAAATAAATACTACTATCAACATAAAACCCATCATAAATGCGCAAAAAAAACGCACAAAATTATGATAGTAATAAATACGCGATCGTTCGTTGAACAAAGTTTAACAAAGTTCACTTCCTAGTGAAATTTGTTACCTTCTCGAGCCCACAATATTTGTTCGGCCATCAATGGCATGCGTGCCGCTGGTTTGCCATCCCTGACCTACAGGAACGCTGACACCTGAACACTTTTTAAATGCATTCCTTATAATTTATCGCACATTTATCAGTTTAACTTATTTAAACTAAGATTGCCCGATAACCCTCAAGATAAGATAAGCTCGAGCGGGCATGACAAACTCCATCAATGACTTTGTATTTTCATGTTCCGAATGACAGTTACGAGCTGACCACATTACAACCACATGTACTAACATAACATACAGTGCTCGAGTAAATAGTTCAATAACAAGTACATCATGTAACAGCACATAACACAAAGCGTTAAAAAGCGCTTAATGCTGTTTATATTTAGGTATATTGTTGTTATTTGATATATAACCGCGGCCCCACAGGACAGGCTCAGCCCAGTGTGGGGGGGACCACTGCTTAACTATAGATAAGTCTTTAAAAAGACAATCCAATTGTACATGAATGTAATAAAATTCCCTAATTTCAAGGATACCTGTTTCAGATCATTTCATTTTATTAACTGTAGAGCCCTATCTCATCGAATTTATCAGAATAGTATATTTCATTATAAGTGCGGAAAGGCTGTCATTGCAAAGAGTTCTGACAAATGCAATGACGGTTCCGCACGTGTACTGAACGACTATTTTTAATACAGTTGCGAAAAAAATAAGCAATATAATAACTAAAGAAAAAATATTTGGAAAATGGCGCCAACCGTAAAAGATTATAAGCAGAGATTTTTTTTCTTCACCCATTCTGGTAGGCAAAGGGAACTATGCCCATACAGCCAGTCTTCAGTAGGATTTTTTTATTGATATGAAATGAAAATGAAATTTAATGAGATGAAATGAAATGAAATGAAACCTAACCTAACTCATTCAATCAAATCATTAAATCTGATATTGAAACAAATTAGTAGCTTCTTTTTAGAAATATACGTATCATAAAAACTTCTATGTTTTTTTTAGTAAAAACTTCATGGTTGGTTTTTATTTTTAATAGACATTATTTTGACAGTTGGGAAAGAAAACGCACGAGTGCGGGAAAGGTAAAAAAAAAAACACGAGTGTGTAATAGTTGGTCTATGGTAATAGCCCACATCCCGCACGCTATACGTCCCTGCAATACGCCAATTTTTAAGCAACTGTATTTAAAAAGAGTGTGACAGAACGTTATCTAAGTATTTATTTATTGAAATTCTCAATTCAGAAACTAGCTTAGTGTGTGCAAAGTACTATACAAGAAACAATGTGTCAGCTCAGTGCGGCCGCGACGATGCAGCTAAAATTTAATCAACCTTTAATGTTAGAAACTAAAATAGGTGCTAGGATAGAGGCATTATGATTTATTCACATAGATCGATATCAACCCTTGTATGTCCCCACTGCTGGGGCACGGGTCACTTCGTGCATCGCAGGAAGGTTAGGCCATACTCTCCACGGGAGCCAAGTCCCCGGATTGGTGGTGAGACAGTGGCGAGTCTTACGGTCAGAAGTTATCAAACCGCCCATAAGGCCTCTGACATGGCTTAACGACTGCCATTACATGACAATCGGCACCAACGGCTTAACGTGCCTTCACGTAGATCACAAAGCCTATGAACCGTTTATAAACGGTGTGCTACCGTAGCAGAGGTAGGCAAGATGTGTGATGAAGTAGGTACAGCGTCTTCAGACGTCTAGATATTATTTACGAAAAAATGCTGTGAGCTTTTCGTTTCTTGGTAGGACAAGATAATGTATGAACTGTGCTGTATTATTGTGTGCAGCGTCTTGTGTGATCATAACTTATTTCTGTTAATGTTGTCATCCATCATGATGAAAATATCTGAAAAAAAACGTAGGCTAGTCTACCAAACACTTGTGTTTTTAGTTCTTCGCTAATTGATAAGTGACTTGATTGATAAGACTCGTAAACCACGTGCTGTCCGGAGAAGTTGAGTTATACTAATTACAACAGACCAACACTGAAATTGCGAAAAATTTAACTTTATATATTAAAAACATTTACGTGCCTGTACGTAATACAGAGAATATTGCAAAGTGGTCCGAAATTTCACTGATGCCGGCTAGTGGCCCATTGGCTCAGTTGGGAAGAGCGCTGGCACGGATAGCCAGAGGTCGCGGGTTCGAATCCCGGCATGGGTGGAATTTTAGCCTCTAAATAGGTTTTGAACATTTACTACATGTCGCAGAAATCTGTGATAAATGTAAGTGGATAATTCTAAATAATTTTATTAGGGAGCTCCATGCACTCCATGGTCCATAAATTACCGTCACCAATGCAAAAAAGTACCAAGTAAAAAAATCACTCATCGTTTTGCAAAAAGCGTCAGACCAATCAGGCATGATAATAGTGATTTTTTGATGGTGAAGTTTTTTTGTATTTGTAATTTTAGAACCGACAACCCTTAGGAAGGTAGAAGCAACACATCGTGAGGAAACCTGAGCATCTGAGGTATTAATATAAGTATTGCCAATCCGCGGTGGGCACTCGTGGTGATTAAGGCCATATCCTCTGTCTGAGAGAAGGCCTGTGCTCTACAGTGGAACGAAAAGGCTGCATTATTATTCGGATGCTTTTATCCAAATACACGCTACATGCCTAAACACAAAGTTACTTACCAAAAGGCTATTTGACAGTGTGAAAAAAATTATTAGATTAATTTGTATCGTCTGTATCAATTGTGAGTTTAAAACCGATTTAAGGCATTTGAACTAAAAAAATGACCATTTCTAAAAAAAAAACTTGATAATTAAGTATATAACAATTTTATCGAAAACGGCCAGGATTGGTCAAATCTATAATGACGTCACAGGCCAGTAAATATAGCGATCCGTGAACCCGAGAGTTGACCTCACGTATGTTTCTTTACTAAACAATGATGTCATTAATCCCTGTGCGACGCCATATTGCTCAAGAGCATTTTGGCAGCTTATTTAAAAATGCTTTTATGTGTATAACAAGTTTTTTTAGAATACACAAAATATGTAAAAAATATCACTTTCTGAGCACTTATCCAACCAAAAAACGGTGTTGGTTTTCAGAAATCTGTCAATGTCAAATAGCCTATTTATAGGTTGTATTGAAGGAAACCTAGGTAATCATAAAAAGAGCCCTGAAGCCCACTAACACTATGAATTTATAACGTTCCGGTCTACAATTTATTACCCGACTATGATTGAATTATCGAGCAGCCCTGCAAGCTAACCTTGGCCTCTTGAAGGGCACTTGAGGACATCTATATGCGGATGTTCCCTGGGGCGCTGGTCAATGTTACCCTTTCCGACGTAGATTTATGTGACGTCGATGGGTTTCATTTTGCGTTAACGAAGACGTTATTGACTGTTGTGTCGTTGATAAAAACATGATACCTCAACTGTAGTATAACTAGTCTGTAATGTCTCTAGCAATACACGCTAGTGCAGGATTTGATACCGAAGTTGAAAAAGATACAGTTTTAAAAAAAAACTTAAAGATCTCCTAAAACAAATGACGAAAGATTTTTTAATCTTCTTCCATAATGTAGACACACCTTTATTATATACAAAAAAACTATATTTCAGCAATAAACTTGTTCAGCAATAAAGTTTAACGAAGGTTCAAGCCATTTTTTTAAAACTATTTTAAGTCTGCGGGAAAACCGCTCGCAGTGTCATGGCGTCGAATCTGACGTCACACCCAGGTAAAGAAACATCAAACGTCAAACAAAGCACGGGGGAAGTTTACCAATGTTACTCAAGCGTGACGTCACGCGCTGTGATTGCCATGACAGTCAAAAGGCTGAAAGCAGTATTATCTTTTATTTTATTGAAAACTTTCTGACCCAGCGAAATTCGTACCGCTTAACAGTCAATTCTTAATTCTTTTTATTTTTCTCTTCGTAAGAGCCATCCTTGTACTTCAAAGAACATTCTAAAAAAAGAATTAGCGAAATCGGTTCAGCTGCTCTCGTGATTTGCGCTTACCAACACATTCAGCGATTCATTTTTATATTATAAAAGATATTGGTAATCTAATTTTTTTATAAAACTAAATCAGGGTTATAATCCTTTTAATATATACTTTCCCCTAATATCGTTAAATCTATGATTATACCTTCGTCACGCCTATTCAATAATGCTTTATAGTATACAAGAATTCCAAGAAGATACGTAAATTCCATGGTTGGTTATTTTAATTTATGACAAATAAATACATTAAACGAGCTTTAAGAAGACCGGAATATTTTTCAAAATGTTGCTATGCCCTACAGAGTCTATAATGGTATTTTAACTATAAAAACGCCTTGTAAAATAAGAAAGAAGGCCTGCGCAGACAAAAGTCCCTGAATAGTAAAAAAATCCTCCGAGTACTTGTCGCGGACTCAACGCTTACGGTGTGCGGTCATTTGTTCCCCGGAAATTGAGCGAAGCGTACGCTATGGAAGCAAATATTCTGAGATTACATTGTGTTGTAATTTACATGAAGTTGAAAAAGAAAGGCGTTTTAAAAGAAAACGCCGAACTTATGTACAGTCCGGTCTCTTGATGTCCTCGGTAACTTTTTGTACGGGGTACTTTTAGTTCTTCGTGTGCGTTATTCGATACAATTTATAAGAGATCTGAATCGACGGACAAAAAAGTACCCGGGGGATAGGTAGTCTCTCGTCTGCGTAGGCCTTAATTATTTGCTAAAGCATGGTAATAACAAATTATGTTGATGGTAACGTAAAAGTATGCTATACCCGTCAACGTGCGCAAATGTTAATTTGCTTGTGAAAACAAAAAGCCTACTTATTATAAATTAGAAACAAAAATATGCAGTACATTTTGTAAAATTTTTTTTTAAAGTGAATAAAATTTTTGACTTTCACATAAATCTTTGCACAGTACCTAATAACAACAAAAAATGATTAGCTTAAAAATAATTAGCTAATGTAACTTGCGTTCAATAGTGAATCATTTAAGAAATCCTTTATACTATAATACATTATAACTATGAGAAAATTAATGTATAATACTGGTTTCAATTTTGTAAGGGGTTGGTCTGCAATTTTTGTGGCAATTATTAAATAACGTTATTGTCATACAGTACGAGATTCGTATGGTTGCAGTAAATGATAATTATAATGATGAAAAATAATGTATGGTGGATATATTCGTTAACATTGAAATAAAATCCTATCACAGACATGATAGAGATACTAATCTTATGTAAAAAGGTACATTTGTAGTGCACGTGTCATCAGATCACAGATTACCCGCATCCCACGTGACTGAAGCCGTATAACTCGACACCCTAATCTGTGGCCATCGCACGCGGCGTTCAACTGAGAGGCTATCATGAACTTGACTTTACGAATAGATTACGGCATTTAGAACACTGACAATTGTATTATTTTATAATTTGTGTACAATGTAAAGGCAGTGACAGAAAAACAGATGTCTATCTAGCGCCGAAAAATTTACCCCACGTACTTGTGTCACCAATGAGAGCTGTGGAGTTCAATTGTGTTACCAATGGGAGCGAGTTCAGTATTACGTACCCGGCAAAATATCTATGCACCTTCCACCGTCTCACCGGCATTTTGCAATTTACCTAGATATATACGTAGTACCTAAAATAACTTGCAAAGTGAAATGTTTATTTATGTTAGTTCTATGTAAGTAATTGAAATACATATTTAATGAACTTTATTATTTTAGATTATCTTTCACCAGTAATTTTTTATGACATTTTACCATTTTATTCGATTTAGATTTTACTGGTACAATTTAATTATTGACACATTGATTTTATATGAATAAAATTAGAAACTAAAGCCAATCAATTATATATGTTATGATAATAAATAATAATAAAATATTTCGACTAGTTATTCATCAATTAAGTTATTGGTTTGACATTTTGGTATACGACCGGCCACCAGTTACGCTGTCACTTACTTCGAAATCAGCGTTCACGTCACGCATGGCGCAGGGAATTAATCATTGAATGAACCAATCACAGAGTGATTTTCTCTGCAGCAGATGGATGCGGCATGCTGAAGACAGGGCGCTAGGGGCTATACAGTCCATAGCATATGTCCATAGCGCACTAGTATAGCCTGAAGATGATGACGATGATAATAAATCGGTCGAATTAGTATGGAATTTGACAGACCATTGAAATCGCTCAGGATTTGGTGTTTATAATTAGGACACTGGGGACGTTTTTGAGTTTGGATTTTGTAGGAAGAAATACTTCTATGGTTTTTTATTCCTAAACTAAAGGCCCTTCTCCCTAAAAAGAAAACAATTTAATTCGTTTTCCTTGTGCTAGGAGACGCAAAATAAATTATTTTACCTGTTGAGTAATGTTTTAAGAGAATATCAGGGGCGTTAATACCTAAGTCCTCCACTGTATGGAGTTGTCCAATTTAAGCAACTCCATACTGTCAAATACACGCATTTTATGACACTGGAATCGTCATAATGTTTCACCCAAAAGTTACGTCATAAGAGGGCAGATCGTAAAAATCTTTTTTAATCACGAGCCAATTGGGTCTTATCAGAAGACATTAAAAAAGTAATAAAAGAAGTTAAAAATAGAGCAAGTGCGTGCGGGGCCATGCGTATTGCAGGGTTCCGATAAGAAGGGGTCTGTCACCTGCTTTATACTTGTAGAACTTACAACTCTTAATTAAATTAGGTACCAAATATTAAATCTAGAAAGTTACTTTGTTTACTTCATTACGATGATCTATCACACTACGTAGAACTGTTGTATGTTGGTTATATTAATGCTAACAAGCTTGCACCTATGTTTATGTAATAGGCTATCATTTTATTCTATATAACTTGTAGAAGTTTCGTATCTATGTAAGATTTTATCATATGTAGTATAGATTTAATTTTAAATATATTTGAGCTATATCATAATTTTGCTGTATGCGCGTTTATTTTTTTATTACGGAACAATTACTATGTTGTGATATATTTAAGCTCACCCCAAATGGAGAACTGTGCCCCAAGATACAATTTAATCTAGTTTGGGGTTCAGAGGTACTTTATTCATTGTGTGTTTGATTCTGCTCAATAAACATTTTTCATTTTCATTTTTTATTTCAACTTCATGAAGGTATTTTTCAATGGACGAAGTTTTTCTTTTATGAATTGGTCACCTACCCACTCGCTACCTGGTAAAGCCCACTTAGACTTAATAATTTTCCTTGTACAGCTTTCATTTTTGTCACGTTTCTACAATAGCTGGAAGAGGGTGGAGGACGCTCTACTACTTTTTCTTTGTAGCTTTGAGGTTAAAAATAATTTTCCTAGGCTCTCAATATTTTAAATCACAAATACAATAAGCGACTCACAGATGGCACACGAAATCAGAAATGACGAGCTCTGTGGCGCAGCAGTAGAACATCTGCCTACCATGCGAGAGATCCCGGGTTTGAACCCCGGCTGGGGACTAAAAAAACCCATGTCTTGAATATTTACATGTGATGTTGTGATGTTGCTGTTTTTGGTTACCACGACACAGGTTGTCCTAGTGTGGGGCCAGAAGCAATGTATGTGCCTGTATGTAAATGTTATGTAACAATATACAACTCTATGGTGAAGGATAGGTGCGAAAAAATGCATTCCTAATTTAGGTGCAGGAACGGTGCTTTAAAAAAAGATTTTATCCTACCGTTTTGTTGCCATGATGAATATGTATAATATCGATGTCATTCCTTTGTATGTCCCCACTGATAGGAAACGGATCTCTTCCTGCATCGGAGGAAGGTTGCCAAATTTCAGCATACTAGTACTGGTTGTATCTGTGCTAAGCCGCGGAAAGAGAGATGGGCAAACAGACAGATGAAAGGGCATAGCCAAGAGTTCTTTGTTAACTATGGAACCCTAAACAGTATGTGGCTTATAGATGGCGTAGCCATCCTTAGTGTGGGTATTGTTTGTAAACATTGTTTACAATAAAGCAACCTTTAGCGACATTTGAAGATAAAAATTGGCACAGCGACAGTAATATAATTTTATTTCATTAATGCATGTACGAATCGCTCGTAGCCCCGGCTGCTTGAGTGATCTTAAACGATCATGAACGTTAAACAACACAGGGCGCGTTCAGTGCATGGATGGGTAAACTGTCTATGACTAACGCTGGTGACAATTTTCCACACTTCGCAAGGCACGTTAAACAATTGGTGCCGGCTGCCGTTGATAGATGGCAGTCGTTATGCCAAGTCAAAGGCCTTACGGCGGCGGCTTGAGAACTTCTGACAGGAAGACCAGCCACTAGTCTTGCAAGCCTCCACCAATCCGGACTCGGCCCCCACGGTGGAGTATGGCCTATACCTTCCTCAGGGAAGAGACCCGTGCCC
Source organism: Yponomeuta sedellus (assembly GCA_934045075.1). Taxonomy (NCBI): domain Eukaryota; kingdom Metazoa; phylum Arthropoda; class Insecta; order Lepidoptera; family Yponomeutidae; genus Yponomeuta; species Yponomeuta sedellus. The sequence continues at coordinate 24,815,151 of OW203724.1, forward strand.
CTCGGTGGGGACATAATGGGTTGATAAAATTTAAATGGTTATTAGCGTTTTTAAACTGTTTGAACTAGTTGATAAAACAAGAACCGGTTCATCTACTCCCTGTACCCAATTACGTAGGTACCATATACGACACGACTTGGAGAGAAAGCAGTGGCTGAAAACCAGCCCGGGGCTGACCCGGGTCAGCACCAGCTGAGCCACTACCTTTTGCCTTAGGTATTTTATAATACCACAACCTAGGTTTAAGTCTTACTTTGTTTAAGTTGTTTTTTGGTAAGGCAATATTTTTTTTTATCTTTATGTTATGTTTATATACCTTTAAAACTAAAACGTAAGCATCGTAAGAGAAATCTTATAAAACTGCTAAACTAATGTAGTAGCCGGCACTATGGTTGACAGCAAGTCAACTTTAACATTTATCTGGAATTAAAGCCAGTTCAATGCATGAGTTCTATGTTTTATAATAATTATGTCGATCCATATCGATATCAACCCTTGTATGTGCCCACTGTTGGGGCACGGGTATCTTTCTGCATCGCAGGAAGGTTAGGCCATACTCCACCACGGGGATAAAGTCCGGGTTGGTGGAGGATTGTAAGCCAGTGGCGATCCTTACTGTCAGAAGTGATCAAGCCGCCCATGAGGCCTCTGACATAGCTTAACGACTGCCATTACATGACAGCAGGCACCAAAGGCTTAACGTGCCTTGCGAAGTACGGAAGCGCTCGGAAAATTGCTACTAGCGGTAGTCACGGGTCGGTTACCCACCCTGCACCTTACTGCGCCTGTTGTTTCTTATTAACTCAAGTGATTGATTCCAATCACTCGGTTCGACTAGGCCACGAGCGCTTCTAATAATTATGTAAACTCTGTTAATATTAAGGACTTAGAAAACGCTAAGTTTAGAGATTTTTGTCCATTTTTTCTCCAAAATTATCTAGATTTTGAAATAGACACTTAGTTTGACTTGTACTTTCATTTAGCCGCAATTGCTGCGCTACTTTGAATAAAACCTTTTCATTTCGTTAGTAACATAATTCCGGTTCACGTACTTGATTTTTGTCGCTTTGTCGCTAGTAGGTCGCTTGTTCGACCAGGTATAACTTTTAATATAACATTAATATAACAACATGACACTAACGACAACAACAACTATAATAAATCAATTTTAAATAGTTGTACGCCTCAAATAGCAAAACTGGCTAGACCTCCTTTAACCATATCAACAATAACTTTATACTGACTGTAAAATCGAAGGTCTCGGGTTCGATCCCCGGCCGGGTCAAACTAAGAAACGAACTTTTCTAGTTTGTCTCGGGTCTTGGATGATATCTATGTATTTATTGTATAAAATCTATCGTCGAGTTAGCACCTATAACACAAGTGATTTAGTTGTACTTAGTATAGGGCTAACAAGATCTCTGTAATATGTCCATGAATATTTTTTATTTATCTATACTGATGTTAAACAAATTGTACCTACTCGCGCTCTCCGAATATATTACAGGATTACTAGTAGTTACACATAGTGACCATGTAGGTACTATATTCAGATAAAGCTCGTATAACTATGATAGAACTTCACTTAAAGGAAAGGTCGTTTAATTATTTGTAAAATTCTCTAACTTTGATTTAAATAACTTAACGTTATTTAAATCAAACACTATCGTTAACGTTTAAGACTCTCAACGTTTTTGTTATAAGAGTGCTCATAAGGGTAAATGTGGTGTCGACTGAACTACTCACTACTCCACACTTTTAGCTTCGCAATAGCCACTCCGTTAGGGGAGAAGGGTGAAAGGTAAAATTAGTAGCATCATTAGACCTTGTACGTAAGCAGCTTAGTGCAATTTGAAGGCCTCATTAACGGGGAATCTGAAGCGTATTTATTATGTTACCTACGAGTGTATTTCGTTTCATAATACTGCTTTTCTCTAGCTTAGTTAAAACCGAGATTTCCTCACTTTGAGACTTAGTCGTTGGGCTATTGTACATAGTAGGCATTGAAGTATGTTAACACTTCAACTCGGGTGTCCTCACGATGTTTTCCTTCACACTTAGTTAGTGGTATTGCCACCATTACTTTGCAAATCTCCCAAGAAAACAAAGTTATTTGTACATGCCAGGATTCAAACCTACGACCTCTCGATTCAGAAGTCTACTGTTCTACCACCCACCGTTTTTCTTTAGGCCTAAAAAAATAAAAACTTTGGAAGGTAAAAATTGTGGATTGAGAGTTTCTGAATTAATCGCATATAAATGATCGCAATTATATTTCAAGTATACTACACTTTCCGTATTTTATTGATTTCTATCATCGAGTGAAGAAGAGGCATTCGCGGAAGAGCTGTTCAGAGTTGCACTGAATAGTGAGCGTTGGAAGGAGTCATCCAGTGACTGAGAGGCATTTCAAAAAGAAGGGAGAATATAATTTTGTTATTGATATGAGTATTGAATATTGATATGAATATTGATAGAACGGAACGTGGCGGTACAAGTTTCACACAGCTGTTAATTTGGTTCATATTTTTATTGTTTACAATTATAATCGACAGTCTAAAGCACAGCACGGGCATACAAAAGTGCAGTTCTAGTTTGGAGCCATCGATCTCAGCTAGAATACCGCTGAGGAACCACCGGAATCGTGAGTTATATCAAAAATTAACTCTCATATATCTTCAAGAAGGTAACCCAACGACTTATGGTAGAAAGAGAAGGCGATATTTACACGTCAGAATTAATTGACGTTGCCACTTTTGACAACCGACCGACCAATCGTGGAAAGCTGCCGTCAGTGTCACGGGCGTTTCTCTTCACGCAGTATCCATCACTTAGCAAACGTCAGAGGAGGCGATTCTAAGAGACAATAGACTTTCACAGATTGTAAGATAGTATTATTTCATACAACCCTGCCAATAAAAATGGAGGTCGATGGACCGTACTTACGTTGCGCTGCGTGCTGTCAAGATATTGCCGAAGGAGAATACTACGCATGTACTGCCTGCGATAACAGACTGCATAAAAATTGTCTGTACGACTCAATAGTACTAGATCCAACCGGATGCCACGGAACTCACTTGCATTTGTTCGGAATGCAAAAATAAGGTACCAAAGAGCGATAATACCAATACACCCGTGAGACACGAATATGCGGACACTAGACACGACCAGGCAAATGTAACACATAGAAGAAACAAGACATTTACCTTAGACACCTCAATGGATGGCGCCGATCACGGTAACTTCGACATGACGCTTATTTTGATGGAGATGCGACAGATAAAGGACGCCATCGATATTCTTACAAAACAAAATAAAGAGATCGCCCTGTTACGAAAGGAAGTTCTCGACTTAAAAAGTCAGCTGAGTGCTACACACGCCAGCTCTGAAACATCGGTAGCACGGGACATCGAGATTTCTAACCTACAGACCACTGTTATTGAACTTCAACAATCACTCAGGACACATGAACAACAGTCTTTGAGAAACGAACTTGAAATCGCAGGGATGCCGGAGCATGACAACGAAAATCTGAGCCATGTGGTACTTCTCGCATCAAAAAAGATTGGTGTGGACCTTGCTGAGGCGGATGTCGATGGGATTTACCGAGCAGGCCCAAAGCAACCAAAGACAATAAGGCATCTGTCGACAGATAACCAAATGCCACGTCCAATTGTGGTAAAACTGGTACGTCGTGCGAAGCGCGATCAACTCGTCAAAGCTGCTAGAGCTCGGAGTAGTCTATCATCGGAAGAGATAGTCACTGGTGCCACTACCAGACTCTACTTCAACGAACGTCTGACGAAGGAAAACCGAACTCTTTTTCGGGACGCTAGGCAGCGCTCCAAGCAACACAACTTTCGCTTCTGTTGGGTCAGAAACGGCTGTATCTACGTGCGAAAAGCAGAGAAAAAACCTGCCATACCGATTCGATCTGAACAAGACCTGGATCAACACGTCGGAGCGGCCTCCTAACTTGGTTTTTATTGTTTGCATCGTCGCGCTTCACGGCTGTATCTATTGGCAATCTTTTTACCGTAGCTTATTAATCGAAACTATCTCCCACACACATAAATCTCGCAATACGCTTAACAACTTCCACATTCACAATATAATACAGTATACACACGATTTATTCCACGGACACTCCTCACAAATAACGAACACACCAAACTCACACCAATTAGAGACGGAAAAGACAATTAATCACAAATTCCTACTAAAAAGTTATGATCACTTTACCTGTAATAACCAAATTTATAAATGGCAGGCCTAGACATATTGGATAAATTCGATAATACTATGGTAATTCCGTGTCATAAAATAAATGCACCTGAACAATGCAAAAATATATTGCACGATGATCTCGACTTTAAAATACTATCCTTTAACATCCGTAGTCATAACCAAAACTTCAATAACTTACTAGTTTCTCTGAAACGGTTCGATATATCCTTTGACTTAATTATTCTTACAGAATGCTGGCTTGGACTTTCGCCCTTAATAAAACGTATCGACGGTTATTCTCATCATTACACACACAAGTATACGAATCAGAACGGTGGAGTAGTAGTTTATGTCAGTGAATTTTGGAACGCCACTGTCTCTGAGCCCGACAATAACTTTGACACAAACTGCCTTGTGGTGTCACTGCCCAACAACTATACCATATTTGCGATTTACAGATCACCAAACAACAATGTACCAAACTTTCTGACTTTCCTAGAAGAATTACTAGAAAAACACAAAAATTGTCCCAACATTCAAATTCAAATTCAAATAATTTTATTTCAACGTAAAGAATTTACATTCTATTTGCTGAATGTCAATGTACAATGTAAAGTGTAAGCCGCCGCCTTCGGGCCGTATTGTAGTGGAGAAAAAGGCAGCGGAAAAAAAAACTCCACTCTGACCATCTTTTCTCAAATCATCTTAAAACCAAATACATCAGTTGCCATATGTAAACCTAATAAGATTTCATGATTGCCATAAACAACCCTAAATGCCAAAGCATTAGTCAAATGTCTCACAATAATAGGGGAAAACATAAGTGCTGCGGCCAGACACACGAACAGCACTCGTTCACGAGCATAACGCAGTGCTCAGCCATCATCAGTCTCAACCATTTTGGAGGGAGATAGATGACCCGAACACCACGCTACCATTCGAATGACCTTTAGCAAACTTGCAGTTAAGTTTTTGTCAGTTATATAAGGTATCATATAGTTATTAATATGCAATCACGTCGTCTGTACACACTTGTATTATAAAATATATGTTATATTTAGTTATACTTAACAATAAAATCGCGGTGGAATTGGTTTACTACCACGGATTAGGATCGTTTATATAGTCGTCTATTCTATAATATGCCTTTTTACATAGCGAATTTTTAATGAAAGTTTTAAATTTATTTTCAGACAAGCATAGAACACGTTCTGGAATTTTGTTGTAAAAACGAACGCAGTAACCTACAAATGATGTGCCTACCTTGGCTAATCGGGATTTAGTACAAGCAACCTTGTTTCTATTCCTTGTGTTTACGTTATGAACGTCCCTATTTAATTTAAACATTGTTATATTTTTTCGGACATACATTATATTATCGAATATATATTGGCAAGCCAGTGTAAGAATGCCTATTTCTTTAAAACGCTCCCTTAGCGATTCTCTACTGTTTAAGTTGTAAATAGCTCTTATTGCTCTTTTTTGCAAGACAAATATGGTTTCTATATCTGCTGCCCGTCCCCATAATAACAAACCATACGACATGACACTGTGAAAATAACTAAAATAGACCAGCCTCGCCGTCGACACGTCTGTAAGTTGTCTAATTTTTCTGACTGCAAACGCTGCTGAACTCAACCGACCCGACAGTTTTCCAATATGCTGACCCCATTGCAGTTTTGAGTCTATCGTTATGCCTAAAAAAAAGCGTGGACTCTACCAGCTCTAGCCTCTCACCAGATATTTTTAAACTCGTGTCAACATTTTTAACATTGGGTAGTGAGAAATTGATGCATTTTGTCTTTTTTGCATTTAGCATCAGATTGTTTATAGTGAACCAGTTTAGAATAGTAGATAAAGCATTGTTTACATCGTCTACATTACTTATACCTCTCTTTACTTTAAAAATTAAGGAAGTATCATCTGCAAACAACACTATCTGCGAAAGCTTTTCTACTAGGTAGGGCAAATCATTTATATATACCAAAAAAAGGAACGGACCCAGTATAGAACCTTGAGGGACTCCTACTTTTACATCAGAACCCGAGGATTTAACTCTATTAATATCAACCTTTACAGTTCTGTCTGTTAAGTAAGATCGAAGAAGACTTAGTGATTTATTACTTAAACCATATCGGTGCAATTTTATGAGAAGTGTTTCGTGGTCAACGCAGTCAAACGCCTTAGAAAGGTCACAGAAAACCCCAATGGCATCCTGCGACTCCTCCCACGCCTCAAAGATATGCTTTACTAACGCTATGCCTGCTTCCGTCGTTGAGCGGCCTTTTGTAAACCCGAACTGTTTCTTATGGATTAAAATGAGTTTGCAATTGATGTAATATTACTTTCTCAAAAACTTTACTTAGCACCGGCAGTATTGCTATAGGTCTGAAATTATTTGGATCTTCACTATCACCAGATTTAAACAAGGGTACGATTTTACTTAACTTTAATAGATTAGGAAAGGTTCCCTGGTCAACATATTTATTAAAAATCAAAGCAAGGTAAGGTGCTAGAATATTGATTATAGTGGATATTAATTTAACCGATAACCCCCACAAATCTTCAGTCTTTTTTAAGTTTAACTCTTTAAATGTTTTGACAATAGTTAAGGTAGTTATATGGGAGAATTGGAAGTCAACTTTACATGGATTTGTACTTTCCAAAAGTAAGGTATCGGCTAATTGGGAGGAAGAATTTAAGCTAGCCGTTATATGCAGTGGCATGTTTTTAAAAAAAGTTTGAAATATTTCTGCTATGTCCTTCTTCGAATTAACTAACTTACCTTCGATCTTCAACGCAAATCCCTGGTCCTTAGGTCTCGTTTTACCTGTTTCTTTGTTAATTACTTGCCAGACTGTTTTTATTTTATTAGTAGACGCCATAATTTTTTTACTTATACTTATCGATTTGGCTGTTAAACAAGTTTGTCTAAAAGTTTTTGAAAATTTTTTTACCTACTCTTTGAACGTCGGATCGTGATTGAATTGTTTTTCTTCATACAATTCATAAAGCCTTTTCCTACTTCTATATATACCTGGCGTTGCCCATTCTGAAAACCCGCTTTTTAACTCTGTAATTTTTTTTACGTTAAAAACATGTTCAAATTCTTTTGATATGGTTGAAAACAATACTTGATATAACGTATTCGGATCATTGCTATCGAAATTCAACGAATTTAACTTTATGTTTATATTTTTTTTAAATAATTCAATTTTTTTCTCTGTTATTGGCCTACAATTTAATTCATTGCATTTTTTTGCTTCCAGTACTGACGGTAGGACTACCCATAGCCCGCTATGGTCCGACTGTAATTTATGTATGACTTCTTTTTCTAAATATTCACAATTGCAAAAGACATTATCTATGCAGGTAGCGCTAGTAGCAGTTGTCCTAGTGGGTTCTGTAAATAAATTATCTAAATTATATGACCTGAAAAGGCTTGCGAGTTTAGTTTTAAGTGGACCTTGAACTAAGAAATCTATATTGAAGTCCCCACACACCACTATGCTCTTCGTAGTACTGAATAGGCGTTTTAAGGCATCCTCCATAAGTAATTCAAATTCATTATAATTTGATTGTGGCGGCCTATAAACACACATAACTATATACCTATCCAATTCCACACACGATATCTCAATTAAACGTTCAACAGATAGACTGACAATATCTTTTCTTTCTTTCATTTTCAAACTACTTTTGACAAAGATCATTGAACCTCCTCTTATTGAGTGTTGTCGGTTAAAAGTGCTTGCTGCTAAATAGTCTTTTAAAGTAAATGACATTTCAGAATGTTTCAGCCAATGTTCTGTTAAACACAAAATATCTACATTGAAATCTGCTAAAAATAGTTCAATTAAATTGTCTTTGCCGGAAAAACCCTGTATATTTTGTGCAACTAAATTGATACCTAACTTAGGGTTTTCCTTTGTCTGCGATGGCAGTTTAAAGCCATTGACTGTGTGTTTGAGCCCGCTGTTGAATTATTACTAATACTAGTAACACGGTTGTCATTCCTATCAGGTTGTGTTATAATTCCTATAACCACAGAGTCAAAAATATTGTAAGCTAACAAAGTAGCTAACTTACGTCGACTATTTTTCGTGAGGTACACAGTATCTCGCGTCAAAAAGTAATTCTTAACAAATTTGTTAAGATCAAAAAATGATATGTCACTATGACGACATGTCAAATGGTGAATGTGTATGTTCAAGCTATGGATGTCATTATTTTCTTTTGCTGACAGGGACTGAGAATATGGGAAAGCGCAAAACACTAATTTTCCCATCCACGGTTGGACATCTTTAGCTTGACCATATAATTCAAATATATTGTTTATATCAGTCTTTTTAACACCTAGGCTATTTCCTACTAATAAAATGTAGGTTGTGTCGTTCTGTATTGGGCTTTTGAACAGCTCTTTAACAATGTCAGTAAAACTTGAATGGGGATAGCATTTATTCAGCACATTTTGTGTCAGCCTGTCATTCAACAAAGGACCTAACCCTGCACCTATCTTATCAGAGAAGATTACAGTCCTCCTTTCTTGTTTTACTGCCGGGCCAGTCATGCTAATGGTGGTTGATTCAGGCTGGCTGTGAGTTATCTCAGTAGTGCTTGGAGGTAGACGCAACGCAGCTGGACTTGTATCCTCAGTGGGGCCATGCAGTTGTGTGGTGAGGCATGATTTTGATGCTGGTGGCTGATCTTGTAGAATTTTACAAGATGCACATGAAGAACCCGCTGATATTTTGTTGCTTAGCGACTGAAATCGATCCATGTTATATGTACCTAAGGCTGTTAGTTCTGCTGCATATGCCTCCATTTCCTCTTGTGCCTCAGTGTACTGCTTGCCTAAGTCACTAAGTGATTTTTCTAAACTATGAATGTGGGAGTGAAGATCCTGAATTTTTTCCTCATATTCACTTGTTATTACTTGATGTTCCATTGTGTTGCCTAGTAGGTCCTTCTGCAGACTAATATTAAGTTTTTTAATACCCATGTACTTCATAATCTGGTTATTGCTTTTCAAGGCTTTATTGATGCGTTTAATATGTCTTTTTGTACGAATGTACCGTTTTATTTTGTTGGAACCTTGAAGTGGCATTTTGGGTTGGGAGGATTCAGTTTGTGAGGAAAGACAACTAGTGCTATTGTTGATTATTAAGTCATTGTACAGACAAGATATATTTTCACTTTCTCTGTCAAGGTTTTGTTGATGTAGCACACTGAGTTCTTTATGCGCTTCAGAAAGCTTATATTCCAGTAGCTTTATGCGCTGAAGTGCTACTTCGTGGGTATCACGGCACTGATCATATTTATGAACAATTTTTTGGAGTTCATCTCGCTGTCCACGGAGGTCCTCGCAGATGATGTCCAGTTCAGCAAGATCATTTTTAAGTTTGGTGTTCTTTTCCACAATTCTTTGAACATTATCTTGGCAGGTGACGTAAATATAGATACAATAGTTAATACTCGTAGTTCACCAGCCGAGTTACAACCGGACTACTTGTGTATCGCCGCGGAATACAAACTTATACCAGCTATCACTTTAGCTACAAGAGATGGAGCTTGCCTTGACCATATTCTAATAAAAAGTAAACATCAAGCAGTGTCAGTAGTATGTGAAACCTCCGTCACTGATCATGACTTTACAGTGGCAGGAATAAAAACGAACTATTCCCAACAAAAGATCATAAAAAGAGAAATAACCAAAGTTAACCACGAGGCAGTCATTGGGAAGCTTACATCCATGGGCTGGTCAGATATATTGGACAGTTCAGACGTGTTAGTGGCCTCAGAACTCTTTACTCAAAAACTGCACACTGTCATCCAAAACCATACGACCGTTACAAAAATTAGCAGATCTAAATGTAATCTGAAACCCTGGATCACACCTGGGCTCATTCGATGCATTAAACATAAAGACAAACTTCACCTTAATTGCAGAAAACAACCTAAAGACGAAACGGCAAAACTAATTTTCAAAAGGTATCGTAACTTCTGTGACAACCTCCTTCACCGACTTAAGGCACAATATGAAAACAAAATACTCACTGAAAACAATAAAAACCCGAAGAAACTATGGGACGCAATTAAAAATATCTGCGAATTAAATTCTCCAAAACCCAACGCTCAGATGTCATTGCTCTCTATCGGGCCTACTCCATCTGACTCTATTCAAGAGTGCAATGAATACTATGCCTCTGTAGGCGAAAAACTTGCAAAAGAGATTCTTGTTAATACAAACCAAACCGAAAGTTATCTCGCTTCTGAGACTAAAACGCTCAAACCACCATTGCAGTCTTTCTTCATGCACCCTACAGATGAGTCTGAGATAAATACATATATATTACAATTAAAAAATGAAAGTGCCCCTGGCTCGGATGGAATTAAGCCTGTGCTGCTGAAGCAAATCAGTTCTTGCATATTAAAACCTCTTACTCACATCTTCAACTTAAGCTTGTCAGAGGGCACTTTTCCCGAAATATGGAAAACGGCTGCGCTAACTTTAATACACAAGTCCGGCGACAAGACTTCGCCCAGTAATTTTAGACCTATCTCGCTCCTTAGTATACTTTCAAAAATTTTAGAAAAAGTTGTTCACAGTCGTCTATGCAAATATTTAAAAAACAATGAGCTACTAACACCTTGTCAATTTGGTTTCCGCCAGGGTAAGTCCACAGAAGATGCGATCTCTAAACTGCTGGAGTCAGTGACGTCCCAATTGGATAACGGACGGTGCTGTGTCGGTGTCTTCTTAGACCTGGCAAAGGCATTTGACACAGTGTCCATTCCAATCCTCCTCAAAAAGCTGCAAAACATTGGGATCAGGGGTGCGGCCTTGGATTGGTTTCACAGTTATCTAACGGACAGGCTCGTCATAACTCGTATAGGTGAAGTAGTAAGCTCTCCTGCACCGGTTAATTATGGTATCCCACAGGGCAGTATCTTAGGGCCAACTCTGTTCTTGGTGTACTTAAACGACATCTCCAATGCTTTATCCCCTTGTTTCAATGCCGAAATGGTTTGTTACGCTGACGACACTGCAATATTATTTAATGACTCAACCTGGTATTTTGTTTTCAAACGCGCTAATGCAGGTCTCGCAGAAATATCAAAATGGCTATCCAAAAACCTACTTACGCTGAATGCCTCCAAGACAAAATTTATATGTTTTCACAAGACAAAAGCTTCTGAGCCAAAACCACAATCAAATATAAAGGTTCACACTTGCGATCTATCGTCCGATCAATGCAACTGCGAAAGTATCAGTAGAGTAGATGATATAAAATACCTAGGGATAATTCTAGACGCAAACCTCTCGTTCAAAAAATATCTAAACGTTCTCGCAGGCCGGGCAAGAAAACTTATTCTCATCCCCCACGTGACAGGCCTTGCCTAGTGTGGGGGTCAGATTATAAGTAAAACTGTACCTTTTTATGGCAAACAAAAAAAAAAGAAAAAAAAAAAAATTGAGACATTAGGTATACCTACCTCCCTACCTTAAGACACGGAAACTAAACGTTGGCCTGACGGTCAATATTATGCGGCTAGTACACAATGGCCCATGATGGCCCACTGCTTGCCATTGCCATTGTGTACTCGGGATAATAGCGTGCAGTGGCGAACAATTGCCTATCGTGGCGCGCAATCGGACAGTTGTCGGTTTTTTGGGCACACTTCAAAGGATCGTGGCGTAGCGTGGTCCATACCTGATTACACAGTGGCCCATCGTTTAGTCAATTGACCTTCAAGTTTTTTTAGTTATATCAATCTGAGTCCGTAATTTTGCGCCGTTTGCGCCAGTTTTTTTTTAATAACTTTGTTGTTGTACATACTTTAGTAATACTTGTTAATAAATAAAATAAATAAATAAATAAATAGTAAATAAATAAATAGCTGCGGCCGCAGCTACTTCCACGTCCATCGCAAGTGGTTTCCCAGACAGCAATGAGCCATGCGCCATTGTGTAAACAGCAAGTGATCGTGGCCTACAATTGGCAATGGCGAGCAGTGGGCCAGCATGGGCCATTGTGTACTGCGGGCTTTAGGTTGGAAAATATTTACTTTTCCTAAGTTTGCCAAACCATTCTAACAATTACATCGACTGTTTCGTGCTACAGGGAATGGTAGAGGGCACCAGAGTACTCGGTAGAGCACCAAAGCGATGGACCGACCGCGTAAAGCCACTACCTGTGTACTATTCAACACTCAATGAGTTGATCCGCAACAGCACGCGTCTCGTTAAAATTTTATGTAGCTTATTTTGAAAGGACAAAGTATGTTACGCGCCAGCAGCGTTGAGCCTACTTAAAACGCAACAAAATGCGCTAAGTTTATTACGGATAATATAATTATTTATTTTTTTGTACGTGAAATCAATGAAGGCCTTTCGTTGCGTTCTTTTATCGAAAGTGTTGAACGCAAACATAATTTGGCTCTTATTTTATTCCAAAGATTGGACAAGATGTTGCGTGTCCTCATATTTTTACGGAAAATGAGAAACAATATCTGTGATATTAACACTTTTAGGTGGTGGGCGGCTTGATAACTTCTGACAGTAAGGCCCGCCACTGTCTTACAATCCTCCACCAATCCAGACTTGGCCCCCGTGGTGGAGTATGGCCTAACCTTCCTGTGATGTAGGAAGATACCCGTGCCCCAGCACTGGGGACATACAATGGTTGTATCGTAATCGTAAAAAAATTGTCGTACTTACATAATTTAAAATTTAAGTGATCGTTTAACTTTGTACGAACACCCCTATATATATTTCAAAGGTGATCCTGTGGATTCATTTAGTGTCTCAAAATAATCAACAAAAGTGAAAGTGACATTATCGAGGGTTAAAAGTGCTTAGAATTGGAAATAAACTAAGTAATCAAAAAAATTATAGCCCTTCACAAGGCTTGGCCCCCGTGGTGGAGTATGGCCTATACCTTCATCAGGGAAGAGACCCGTGCCCCTCGGTGGGGACATAATGGGTTGATGATGATGATAAGGCTAAATTTTTTTGGGTTAGTTTATTTCCTATTTCTGTGAAAATTCTTATGAGGCTATAATTTTTTTTTCTTCTGCTATTCTCAGTTAACTTTTAGTTAATTATTAAGTCAGTTGTAAGCACGTGCAAACTACGTTTATTTGGGAATTGCTCCACGAGGGGCCGCCTTAGAAGGACAAACAGAAATACCTACCTATAAGTTGTGTATGCATTGCAGTACATCATAATATATATACGGTATTCTACATAGTATTAAATAACATAACATAACAATTACATACAGGCACATACATTGCTTCTGGCCCCACACTAGGATACCCTGTGTCGTGGGCACCAGAGACAACGACATTACAAACATGTAAACATCCAAGACCTGGGGTTTGTTTTTTGTCCGCAGCCGGGGTTCGAACCCGGGTCCTCTTGCATGGTAGGCAGATGCGCTATCGCTACGCCACAGAGGTCGTCAACCGCGTAAACATCCTAAAGATATTTCTTCAGCTAGTCAATACGAACAAAGTGTGGGGAATACTGTACACAGGGTGTTCGTTATACCCTGTAGAGATCAGTGCTGCTATTACTTATTCTATTCTATTATTCATTACCCCCCTGCGGTTGACTGGTAGAAAAGGCTTAAGACGTTAAGTCCGCCGCATTGTGCTATTTAGTTTGTAAAAAAGTGCAATAAAAATATAAATAATTTTCCGTTCTGTTCTGTTCTATTCAACTACTGTTAAGTGTCCAAAATCTGATCGATTAGCGTTGCAAACTGGTACTTACTGCTGCCAACACAGAGTCGAAGATCCTCTGCCACATGAGGGCGGCCGCCATGGCTGTCACCGCCATCAGAGCCATCACCGAAGCGGCCAGCCACCGGCATCGGCCCACGTTGCCCCGCATTGTGGATCAGCCCTGTTCACAAGAAAAGGCTTTGTCAAACGACTCCGATATAAACCCTTGTATGTCCCCACTGCTGGGGCACAGGTCTCTTTCTGCATCGCAGGAAGGTTATTTATTTAATTTACAGACAACGTGGTCCAGTGTTTTGTTAGTAGCAATAAATATTTCATACCTAACAGTGACTTGGTGTGTTTAATTAGAATGGAAGCGCTCGTGGCCTAGGCGAACCGAGTGATTGGAATCAATCACTGGTTAAGCAACAACAGGCGCGGTCAGGTACAGGATGGATGAGCGTCCCGTGACTAGCGCTAGTGGCATTTAATAATAATAATAATAATATTCATGGACATATTACACAGACATATTACATATTACATATTATTACATATTTTTTCCGAGCGCTTCCGTGATTCGCAAGGCACGTTAAGCCGTTGTGCCGGCTGTCATATATACGTAATGGCAGTCGTTAAGCCATGTCAGAGGCCTTATGGGCAGCTTGATAACTTCTGACCTAACCTTCCTGCGATGCAGGAAGATACCCTCCCTAACAGTGGGGACATACTAGGGTTGATAACGTTTAATTAGAATCCAAATCAGTAGATTATCCAGTCGCGATGCAATCGCGTTCAGAATGCTGTTGCCGCTCCCGCGCATTCTGCTCAGTTATGATGCTGACTTTTTTCGCCAGATGACGTCAAAACCATTTACTTGGGCCTCGGGAAAACGTTCTCGAGGGGCTGCAGAAGCACGGCAACCGTAAGAGAAGGTTAGACAACACCCCACCACGGGGGCCAATTCTGGGTTGGTGGAGGATTGTAAGACAGTGGGGGCTCTTACTGTCAGAAGTTATCAAGCCGCCCATAAGTCTTCTGACATAGCTTAACAACTGCCATTAGGTACAGCACAGTCGGCACCAACTGCTTAACGTGCCTTACGAAGCATGGAAGCGCTCAGAAATATGCCACTAGCGGAAGTCACGGGATGCTCACCCAGCCCTCACCTGACCGCGCCTGTTGTTGCTTAACTCAAATAATTGATTGTAATCATTGGGGTGACTTGGATCGACTAATTCACGAGCAGCACTCCGAAAGTTTTATGAAACTATGTTTATATTTTATTTCAAGGTAAAAAAATACATTATTTTCGTTTAATATGTACAGTTGACATAGTTGCTATGCCTTCTAATCGTATTTAGAATTTAGATTTTGTAGTAGATAAAAAGGCAGCGGAAACAACACAACTTTTTTTCTGAAATCATCGCCTAATAACTACATCACTTGCTGTTAGAAAACATAACATAATTGAGGACCTCTTAATTTTTTGATGTTGGTTAAGAAATCGTATCGAGAAGCTGATATTTAAGTGCGTTTTACATGGTACCAAACACGTTTTTTATGCAATTGAGAACTTTTATAATATTAATATTGTATTCGTCCCTCGATCGGTTTACGAATGATATAATACAACACCGTGCATACTAATAAATTATTATGAATGTTCACTTAATCATCTCCTGTTTGCAATATCCAAGATAGTCGAGGTTACTGACTGATAATGAAGTGTAATAAAAACATCAGTGTTTACGAGCGAGGGAATTGACCATGAAGATCTACTATCAAAGTGGATTATTTGGATTTTAATTTTTCTTTCTTTTTATTTTTCTCTCAGAAAGAGAGAGTATGGACTTAATTACGATTGGCAATTTCAAGGGCTAAAGTTTTTGGTCATTTCACTCAGGTTTCTTCATGATGTTTTCCTTCACAGTTCCCGTACCCTGCAGTGGGACGTATATGGGCTATATAAAAATAAAAATCTTACTGCATTGGAAAAAAACAACTATCTGGTGACATATTTTTAACCTCACCCATTAAATTTTGATGTTATGGAGAGTTATGAAATCTTTGTTTGTCGCCCAACTAACAATTTTGGCCTATAACAAATCCTTATACCTCAAAAAAGCTGAGTAAGCGATGTATTAAGGTTTTAGCGGTGACCGAAGGTTGTATAATAGCGTTTGACAATACAGTTCAGCTCTTTAAGTTTATACAGCAAAAACGACCTATTATCAAGTGATGTAAATGCTTACATCGCCACTTTATGTAGTTTTTATAGGCAAATAATATAGCGACCTCCAATGTGACCAGTATACAACGATAGAGCTCTATACCAGTGTTGACTGTCACCATAATGTGGCTGTTTTTCGCTATAAAAGGTCTTAAAATACTTTAGTAGAATTCCTTCGAAGATCTATAAAACTGGTTAGGCATAACGAAACTAACATCGGACGGGGCCGTCACGTACGCGGCGGATACTCCTCGTAGCAGTATCATATGTACTAGAATTAGCTAGCGCAGTTCGACCTTTTCTAACAATTTATACTTTGCGTGAGGTTGTGTCTGTGTTTGCGTTTGTGTGTGTGTATGTGTGTGTGTATGCGTGTGTATGGTATTTATTTGACTAAGCTAAGAAGTTCTAAGTCACCTCCCGTGTCCCCCGGCAATAAGACCCCAAATACATCAATGCGAAGTCTAAGGATCAAGTTTTACGAAGACATTAAACTGAATAACAAGACATCAATGGTAGGTAACCACACTAGTAGCATGGCTGCCTACCCACCACACTCAGGTTTCAAGAGCAACCTTGAAGGCAACTTGAGAGTACACGCCCGTCAAGCGCCATGTGCCTGCGGTTGCGCAGCACAATCGACAGCACAAGGACCTTTACACCCGTGCACTCTAACCAGTTACATTAAGACTACTTTGCAACTAAAAAAATGTAAAGTTTGACCTACTGCAGATTGTATCACAACTAGAGCCGTGCATCTGGAATAGGATTATGGGAATGACATTTTATTATTCGTTATTTCTTAGCCTGTATTTACTCGTACGAAGCGCAAAGGATGTTCAATAAAGTAAGTATGCTATTCCACCTTGGAATATGTCAAAATAGGTTTTTAAAATATGTCAACGAAATGTCTGGTCTTTACATAAGTATTGGAGCCCACACTTTTGGCTAAGACACATTCCAAGGTGGTAAGATCGAAGCGATCGTGGCTTAGTCGAACCGAGTGATTGGAATCAATCACTTGAGTTAAGCAACAACAGGCGCGGTCAGTTGCAGGATGGTGACCGTCCAGTGGCCACCATCCATGCCTCGCAAGGCACGTTAAGCCGTTGGTGTCGGCTGTCATATAATGGCAGTCGTTAAGCCATGTCAGAGGCCTTATGGGCGGCTTGATAACTTTTGGCAGTAAGGCCCGCCACTGTCTTACAATCCACCTCCAATCCGGACTTGGCACCCGTAGTGAAATGTGGCCTAACCTTCCTGCGATGCAGGAAGAGACTCGTGCCCCAGTAGTGGGGACATACAAGGGTTGATGGGTTGAAGGGTTGAGGTTTTGTAGCCAAATAATCAAAATTGTAGGCTACACTATGTAAAGTCTACGTTACAATCGCAATTACTAAATCGAAGTAGCAAATACATATTTGAAATACAATCAAGCTACAATAATGGGATTAAAGTAAGCAATAGGCAATTTGGTTACTTCATCAAATATGCAGAACAAACATTCTTGTACCCTACGGGGACGTATTATTAGAATATTTATCTAAAATTAAAATACACTTAAAATCTCGGAGCTCTACACACCGCAAATTGCAATACCTAAGAGTATTAGTGACACCCACTTATCACACTATTTGGAGAGACTTGAAGGTTTTGCAAACTTCTTTAAACTTGTTTTAACAGGTTTTATAAGGATTTATTTAATTTAAGAAGAAGAAGAAAAATATTTATTATAGAAACAGTGCACACGCCACAGTAACAAACTTAATAGTACATTACATAACTAGGGTGGTAATACAAAGAAAGGCCGAGATCGCAGAAGTTTGCGGCCCGAGCTGCAAGCGAGGGACGTAAATATGCGATCGAGAGCTTTCTTTATTACCTCCCGTGTTGTGTACATCTTTTTATGTCTACACTTGGCCAGAAAGCGGCTTTTTCCGTACGCGCAGCGTGCGGAAAAAGCCATTTTATTGCCAGGTGTGGCATAAAACATATTACTAAACATAACAATCACAAACAACAAAAAAAAACGAAGAAAAACGAAAGGTCTCGGCGTGTATCTGCTGCTATAAATGGCAACTGACTCAGCAATATGCTGATGGACAAGCCTTCAGCGCTGATTTTCAGTCAGTGCCATGTGCTACCCCACGAGCGTCACAGACTACGGTGCGATAATAATAATCATGGGCAATAACAATACTAAAGAATTAATAATACCGTATAGAGTAGAATACTCATATGTTATATAGAATAATACCCAGATGAATAGAAAACTTATTATAAATACAGAATGAAAAAGATACTTAAATACTTTAACTACGTGATAGAATAAGCTACAATAATATACAAATAAAATTATACACAAATAAATAACTAGCTCTAATAATTAAATTGAGATAAAGATAAATGTAATTAGATATAATAAATTCGCACACATGTATATACTCATATATAAAAAGAATACAAGATATATAGACATACACAATGTTGCACAACCCTACTATGCGATTACAGAGTCATTTTTGAGTATGTAATCGCATAGTTTGAATTTGATCATTTTTGAGCCGTGCGTAGTCACTTTTTATTGTTTTTTAGATACAATATCTCCAATAATGCCTCTTTCCTTACAACTTGACATTTCTTCACAGATTAACTCCCATATTTTTTTATTTGTAAACACAGAGTTTTATGCTGTCATTTGTACCAATTTTAATTTTTAACACAATGTTAACACGCGGGACCGAGAAGCTTGGAAAACCATTAGGGAGGCCTATGTCCTGCATTGGGCGTCAAATGAATGAAGATTATGATAAATATAGTTAATTATTCATCGTAACTTAACTTTTCTCGCACCAAAGTAACCATTACAGTTCCTACTTTAACTACCATAAGGTACTTAGATTACAATATTACCTTGCATTTTTACAATAAAGAAACAAAGCTACCTACCTATACATCTTAGCAGGTTGTCCGATAGAGACTAACATTGTATCCAAAAGCGATGTTGATGTATTTGATAGTTAACTTAATTCCGGACTCACTTCCTTGAATTTTTGTCAAAGCAGGTTTCATTTTTCGTTGTTTATTTGATTCAAGACATAAGTACCTAGCAGTTATGGCCTCGATGTATGCGCGTGCGGCCATCATGTTATTGTTTTGTTATATAAATAAACAATTCAATAGACACACACAAGTATGTGCAAGTGTGGCGATGTTGGCCAATTCTAGTTATCGGTATCTATAACAACGTTATTGCAAATTTAATAACAACCCGTACCCGGTCTATTTTTAATTTGATAATTTTATAAATTAACTAGCGGACCCAAGAGACGTTGTTCTGCATGCAACGCCATCTGCCGGGCTAATTTGTGAATCTTAACCATCCAGGGCCCCAAAAAAAGCATTCTAATATGTCCAGCCGTTTAGAAGAAGTTCAGTGGCATACACACGCACCGCAGAATTGTGTTAAGGCCTGGCCAAACCAAGGCGTCCAGGTCGCGTCCGCGGTGGCGTGCGCGGTGGCGATAACTATGCGTGCAAAAGTTGTTCGCACTGTCGCGTTTGTTCTTGCGTTCACCAGGCTGGAGTCACGTCATTAACTACAATGCTTTCTGATACAGAAAGTGAAATTAAAGAAGTTTTACTTTTGGCTGCTCTCATTGAAGATGAAGAGGAACAGGAAAGGTAAGTAGAACACAATCACATTAATTCTAGTGAACATCAATTGTAAGCTAATGTCTCATTCATTACATAGGTATGATTTTTTTTTTCAGAAGAACAAGAGTATGGGTACACAGTAAAACCAGAGAAAGGGAAGGTGAATTCCATACCTTGCACTAGCAATCAGGTAAAGATGAAAAGCGAGTTTTCATTTACTATAGAATGTTTTTCTCGTATTCTTATAATCAGACTAAGAAATATCATATAACAATGGGTATATGTGAACCTCATTTATAATTACTTCCGGTTCCATCATGAATACTTTAAAAACTAAAAAACACAGTTTTTTCCAACAAAAATAGCTGCGTGCAGCGTCCTAATGTAACAAGCGCGATCTGATCGCCACCGCTGCGTGCAGACGCTGCACCAGGCAGGACGCCGTGGCCAAACAGAGGACGCCTCGATGTGAACACGTCGCTACAAGTTTGTACGCAACAACTGATCGCTACCGCGCACGCCACCGCGGACGCGAGCTGGACGCGTTGGTTTGGCAAGGCCTTTAAAGATATAAAAAAATAATAGAAATATCTAGGATGCCTACATATAAAGAACAATGCAAAAAACCATATATCGATTGAAAACTTGCATAAAAAATATATATCATTATAGAGGCCGTATCAAAAAACAAATAATGTGAAAAAAAAACTTTTAAATTCTTTTATTAATAACATGTCGAAATACTTTTCCCGAGTTAATACTCCAGTCACGTGATACAAGAAACATGCGTCATAAGTATGACGTCACAAGGTGATGCGTTTACTAATATTTAAGTTATTACTTAAAAGTTTTATTTAAGACTGCGCCCTAAAGTTTGGCATTCAAAGTAAAATAAGTTTTTTTTAATCTACATCTCGTACTTCTAATACGTTTCTACTTCTTTTTTTTTTTCATCATATTTTTTTCCTAAAGTTTTATATCAGTAAATTTTGATGCAGGTTCCTCAATGTAAACTTCATTAGTAGTAGCTAGTAGTGGCACGTAGTAGAACATACCACGTCAGTACTTCTATTTTGATCGGACAAGGAAAATCTGCGACGCACAGACAACCCAGCCACGTGTACAAAATGTATTCAAAAATACCAGACTATTCATCTATAACAATAACAATATAGCGCCGAGATACATTTTATACGATAATCGCGTCGTATTGTACGTAATTATTTATTTCTCAGTGGACATAGTAAAACTGCGTAGTAGTGGTTTTAGCCTGCATTTGCACACCGTATAATAGTGAGACAGAAGGCTTACTGAGATACCAATCCCACTGCAGATTATGCTACACGGCACAGTCCTTCTCTTAGAAAGATAGTATGAATTGAGTGTCTATTTCAAGCACCGAGGCATTTGAAAACTTTAGATAGGCCACCAATTGTATTGTATCTTTATAATTATTTTATGTTTGTTTTTTTCTGGTCTACAATAAAGAATATTCTTATCTTATTTTATAATAAGAGAATCCCTCTAACAGCATTTTATTATTTATAACAGCAAATTGAGGTTTTATCATGTTTAGAAAAATAAAAATAAACTTTTAATATAGAATAGAAATAATTATTTCTCTTCATAATATTAATTTAAAGTAGGTGAAAAGTATTTTAGTATAATGATAAGTATAATTGTAAATAAATAATTCATTAGTTTTTCAAACATTTAGTTGTTTTTTACATGTTCATTTGTGTCAAAGGAGAAATAGAATGCTTTTAATTAATATTATAAAGAGGAAACAACAAAAGAATACCAAACGAACTAATTTTTTATTAGTTTCCATGTCTTTATGACTTATAATAAAGCTTTATAAGTCTTTTTTAAGGCTACAATAGCTCATTAGCTCAGTTGGGAGAGCACTGGGCTACAAGTGATGCAAATTACTTCAACCAGATGTTGCTGCCTGTACGTAATACAGAGAGTATTGTTAAGAGGTTCGAAATTTCACTGATGCCGGTAAGTTGGGAGAGCGCTGGCATGGTTAGCCAATAAGTCTTTTCACAGAAATTAATAGAATAGAAATTTCTTTTTAATAAGTTTATTTACAATTCTAAGCACGATCGAATCTCAATTTGTGCCCTTTGAACGTATTGCCAAAGATTCGTTTCGATCTGAAATGACGATAGTAAATAACAACCAAACGGTTTTTTGGCGCTTAAGCTTTTCTTACGATGTTTATCTTCGTCGTTAGCGAGAACAAAATTATACCTAGTTTCCAAAAAGAGTAATATATACGTATATATCAAAAGAAGAACTATAAGTTTTTATAATACAATATCATAATTCTCTGATGATGAAGATAATTCTCCGAAATAAACACATATTTAACAAAATGTATTACTTATAGTATTTTCTAAGGTTAACACGAGCAGTAGACATAATTAAAACTGTTTTTATACGGATTTATGCTCGTTTATTACATTTTTACAATTTTCCAACGTTTCGGCACTTTTTCAGGTGCCGTGGTCCCGGATGACTAAACGGATGATGAATAAACGAGCATAAATCCGTATAAAAACAGTTTTAATTATGTATTACTTAGTCAAAAATATATTAGAAAAAAGTTACTCCTCAAAAGTTATATTTTATTATACTTTTTAAGGACCCAGGTTCGATTCCCTGAGCCTGACCAATGACTTCGTTTTCTAAGTTACGTCCATTTCTCATGTATCGTAGTAATACCGCTCACTCACTGTGAAGGATAACTAACATCCTTAGAAAAACTGAGTGTCTGAGATGTTTAAATACCTTAGCGCTCTATATTGCCAATCCGCGGTGGGCACGCGTGGTAATCAAGCCCAGCCCATACTCTCTCTCTTAGAGAAGGCCTGTGCTCCGCAGTGGGACGTTTATAGGATAAATAAAAAAGTAATTGATGGATTAGGACAACGAGTCATCGATTTGAGGAGAAATTACAAATTTAGAAAGATAAACGCATTATTACCCGACTGCGGCGAGGCCCAAAAGGAGGGTAATGTGTTTAGTTCTATTTTACTGGCTGTGCCCGGCTGTGTTACCCGCGTTTATCAATTTTCCCATGGGATTAATCCACGGTGTCAGCTAACGTCATACCAAATCGCTCCAGCAGTTTAGATGTGAAATGGTAACAAACATACACACTCACAAACTTTCGCCTCTATAATATTTGTGTGATTTGATGACACTATAATTTTCACGGGCAAAATGCCTTGGCGTCGGTTATGTTTGAGTGAGTCAGACTTTCTGTGCTTGGATGGATCACATACTGTTTTGGTTCCACGTGTCTCTGTATGTCTGTGTGTCAATGAGTCATTCATTCAGTAAGAACACAGCGTATTTATGAGTAGTTGCGTGTGTGCTCGGGCATGCGTGTGCTTATGGAAGACTCGACCGGTTTGATGATTTATTGACGTAACTAATTTTCGGTTTTATTGTTTGCCTTGTTTGACATTGATGACAAACAGTCGATATCAACCCTTGTATGTCCCCACTGCTGGGGCACGGGTCTCTTCCTGGATCGCAGGAAGGCTAGCCCACCACGGGGGCCAACAAGGTTGATGGAGGATTGTAAGACAGTGGCGGGCCTTACTGTCAGAAGTTATCAAGCCGCCCATAAGGCCTCTGAATTGATTTAACAACAGCCATTACATGACAGCCACACCAACAGCTTAGCGTGCTTTGGAAAGCACGGAAGCACTCGGAAAAATGCCACTAGAAAGTCACCCATCCTGCACCTGACCGCTCCTGTTGTTGCTTCACTCAAGTGATTGATTCCAATCACTCGGTTCGACTAGGCCTCCAGCGCTTCGGACAGGGAGCGAGGACAGACTGTAACACTGACAAAATAAGCTTACTTTAATTGGTTGAATGTGCCTTAATTTATTGAAGACTTCTTACACAGCCTTCCGTTTACATCGCAATTTCTCTGATACGATTTGGTGGATCTGGTGGATTTGGTGGGTATAATAACCTGGCCCCGCAAACGTTGTTCAGTCATATTAATTAACTTACCAAATATACACTAAACCTTACATACCACTCGATAAAGCCATTTCGAAGGAGGTCGATAACAAACAATGTAACGCAAGAATTTTATATATTAGAAGATAATTTACTTAACAAAAATAACTTCAACATAGCACAATTACTTGTCCTGGTTCCAAACTAGGATACCTCGGGCTACGTTAACCAGACAAGGACATTACAAATCTATACATATAAAATTCAAAGTCCTGACTGACTTACTGACTCACTCATCAGCGCCCTGCCCTTGCCGTTGGACCTAGGAAGCTGAAACTTTGCACAGAGGGTCTATATATAATGTAGGCATTATCAGTTTTTTTTTTAATTTAACCCCTAAGGGGGCGAAAAGGGTTGCCAAAACTTTTGTGGGAGGTATAAAGAATGTTGTCTAATTTTCTTGAAACTTAAAATAAATACTTTTCAACTCAATTGATTGAACACTTGTTTCGCCGTTTTTTTAAATTTAACCCTTGGGAGTGAACGGGTGCATAATTTTTTAGCTACTTAACCCGCTTAGCCCGCGACTCAGTCCGCGTGGACACGCGGACTGAGTCGCGGGCAAAAGCTAGTATGAATATAAACCTAATGCCATTTGAACCGAACAAGTTTTCCTAATCTCTAAAAAATCCTCTGCGATCGAAACCTAAGCATTGAGACACGTGCAACAGTTTCAAGTCTTCTCCGTGCTTTTAAACGGAGGAGAGGCATTGACACTTACATAGAATATAGAGGTGCTTGAGATGTGGGTGTACCGCCGCCGGATGCTTAGAATTTCTGAAAGAGAATTTCTCAACTGTACCGTTCTGCATAAAATGAAAAAGATGATAGAGGTACTTAACACCATTAAGAAACAGAAGCTGAGGTATTTCGGACATATAAGATAAGATGAGACGAGACGAGACGAGACGAGACGAGACGAGACGAGACGAGACGAGACGAGACGAGACGAGACGAGACGAGACGAGACGAGACGAGACGAGACGAGACGAGACGAGACGAGACGAGACGAGACGAGACGAGACGAGACGAGACGAGACGAGACGAGACGAGACGAGACGAGACGAGACGAGACGAGACGAGTCGTTTAGTGAAATTTTTAGCCTCTAAATAGGTTTTTAAATTTGTCCTTGGAACGATGTATATAATTTATAAATAATAAAAACTGGAACAACTTCAGGTGTTGTTTTATTTGTAGATTAGTATGTACTTAGTAATATTAAAACAGAAAAACTGGATAAAAACGGATAAGCAGGTAAAAAGTCAGATCTGGTCAAAGGGTAAAGTAGTAGTGGTGAAAAATGAGGGAAATCGAAGAATGTGTGACGTACATAATTTAAATATTTGAAAATTATAGATGGAAAAAGAAATAAAAATGGTATAAAGAGGTTTGCACCGTCACATCCTTAGCACGGATTAGTGCCTTAAAAATAAAAATAGTATAAACTCTTGATTGCCAATACCTAAGCTAATCATACTTTTATGTAAATGGAAAAAAAAATATTTTTACCAGTAAGTGGTTTAAATAAAATGTAAAAACCTATTTAGAGGCTTAAAATTTCACCCATGCCGGGATTCGAACCCGCAACCTCTGGCTATCCGTGCCAGCGCTCTACCAATTGAGCCAGAGGTTGCGGGTTCGAATCCCGACATGGGTGAAATCTTTAGCCTCTAAATATGTTTTTAAATTTGTCCCTAGCACGGGTTAGTGCATTAAAAATAAAAATAGTGTAAATAAAATGTGTTTATTTATTTAGTTTAACAGTCCTCCCTTATGAAGGTAAACACTTAAAAGTGCAAAACATAACGCTCGCGCGTTTTAAAAACCATTAAGAAAATATGGCGAATCATGACACAGTAACTAATCGTATTTTAATTGGTTACTACTATTATAGTAATACAGTGTTAAAACAGTTGTTAGCAATAGATAACAAAGATATTTGCAGTTGATAATTTCCTGTTAAAAATAGTGTTTCTGTCTATCATTAGTTAAAGACTCGTTAGGCTTTTATCTAAGTACTAAAAAGTAATTAGCTACAGTCAATCGGCTGAATAACGCTAAATGCTTTGCATGAATATTGTAACAACAGTAAATTCGCGATTAGACCCGTTTAATATACAGGGTGTCTCATTCAAATCTATACTGACCAGTATGGGAAAGTCTGAAACTATAAGACATACGAAGATCTGTTCTAATGAACCATGTCATCGATTTTAATAACAAGAAAAACTGCATTCATACATTTTAAAAAACATCTGTACTCCGTTCGGGAATCGAACCCGGTTGTTTTTTTCCGCTGCCTTTTTCTCCACTACAATACGACCCGAGGGCTGCGTGCGGCTTACATTTTACATTGTAGGTACCTTGCTTTTAGCAATAAGGCCGCCAATTGTACTATGTTTTTCCAGTGTATAATAAAGAATATTCTTACCTATCTTATCTTTCCATTGACATTCAGCAAACAGAATGTAAATTCTTCAGTTAAAATAAATTGATTTGACTTGACACATCCAATCCATCTACAAACAATCTATTTATCTATCCACAACGTAGTTATTATATTCATACCAGATAGGTATAACAAATAAGTCCATTGCGAAATTACCGTTCATTAAGGGAAGTACCTTTCCGTCACGTTTTGATCAGCTAAAGGGGATGTTTTCATTCAATTACTTTACATGTAGGTGTGGGTTAGAAATAGCTATTAGCAATAAGGCCACCAATCTCACTGTATCTTTGTAAATATTTTGGTTTGTTTTTCTCTAGTGTAAAACACAGTATATTTTTAACTTATCTTCTTAACGAAGAAGTCTGTACAAGATGACCCAGTACATTAATTAGGTACCATAATATTGTTAGCTAAATGTGAAGGAACACATCGTGATAAAATGAGGTGCTAACATACCTCAGCGCTTGAAATGGCTTATCCGCGGTGGGCACGCATAGTAATTAAGCCCATACTCTCTCTTCTCTGAAAGAAGGCCTAAGCCATACAGTGGCACTTATGTAGCCTGCATTATTAATCCGCTAAAAAACACGATCTGTGCTTTTAATAGTATTATATTTTTTTTTTATTTACTAAAGTGCCCAACATTACAGTGTTAACTAATTCGTTGAACAAATACATTTTTAAACCATAAATTTGACACCACTAACAAAACTAGCCTTAGTAAATATTTAACAATAAAGATTTTTTTGTATTTCTTCTGTGCACCCGAAAAGCAAATAAAATAAATCAACATTTTGTACAGCCTTGTAAAGGATTTTTATAGCTCTAGTGAGCAGCGATTATGATTGTAGAGAAGCCCTTTTTATGTCAGACATTCAGACGGACGGCCACTCTCTCTCTGATAAAAGTATGTACTCTGAAGTGTGACGTACTTATAAAGGGTAAATAAAAAATGATGACACCACACCAACCAAACTTACGATCTTGGCTGGTCACTGGTAAAAGTCGATATCAACCCTTTCATGTCCCACTGCTGGGTCACGGGTCTCTTCCTGCATCGCAGGAAGGTTAGGCCATACACCACCACGGGGACCTAGTCCGGGTTGGTGGAGGATTGTAAGACAGTGGCGGGCCTTACAGTCAGACGTTATCAAGCCGCACATAAGGCCTCTGACGTGGCTTAGCGTGCCTTGCGAAGTACGGAAGCGCTCGGAAAAATGCCACTAGTGGTAGTAGTAAAATATTTAATAGCAATAGAGTCATATTATACAGAAAATCATAAATTCCCAATAATGCACAGTCAATTTACAAGAACAATTAGTAAACATATGTTAATACAACCGCCTGCAAATAATTACTATGGAGAACGAACAAGAGATTATTTGACACCTAGAATTTGTAATAGCTATCCTCTTTTGCTTGATGAAACAAAATTATGTAAAGCCACACTTAAGTATAAACTTAAAGAACTAATGATAAAATAAAACTACACCTATGTAAGATAAGATAAGAATATTCTTTATTGTGCCAGGAAAACACATAGAAAACATAATGATGTGCTTGAGAAGAATCATTAATATGTATTATGTTGTTTATGTATACAAATAATATACGTATAAAATAAGTTATCTATATACAGAGATAGAGCGCTTCGCCAACAAACTGCTTTGCAGTTTGGCGTAATTGTGTAATTGGATAAGGTTTTTTTGTTTTTGTAAAAATAAATTAAAAAAAAAAAGTCACGGGACGGTCACCTGTCCTGCACCTGACCGCGCCTCTTGTAGCTTAACTTAAGTGATTGATTCCAATCATTCGGTTCGACTAGGCCACGAGCGCTTCTGGTAAGAGTAAGTGAGCCTAATTTTTGTCTCGGGTCACGCGGTCAAACAAGTGCATTTGCCCTGTGCACGCACTCAAACCTTAACTACGGCCTAAGTAAATAATGACAGGAACTGTCGTCGTAGATAGTTATGGTCCATTACTATCTACAACACACGTTCCTGTCATTCCAACCAGCGTTCTGGGAAATTTCGCCAGTTGATGTGGACAAAGCTCACCTGTCGATACTTAATAAATAAATAAATATTCATGGATATGTTACACAGATCTCGTTAGCCCTATACTAAGTACAACTAAATGACTTCTGTTACAGGTGGTAACTCGAAGAAAGATTTAATACAATAAATACATAGATAACATCCAAAACCCGAGAAAAACTAGAAAAGTTCGTTTCCTAGCTTGACCCGGCCGGGGATCGTACCCGCGACCTTCGGTTTTACAGTGAGCGTGCCAAACCGCTGCGCCACCGAGGCCGTCCTTATCTGTTATAAAGAAGATTTTATTGTTAAAACTGCGTTTTCACGATCTTAGTAGACTCGGACATTTTTTATTTTTATTTGCTACAAAGATGCTATTCGTGTACAGTCACGAGCACTAAATGTATGCAATTCAGTAGGTACCTTGTCAAAGTCAAAATAGTCAATTTCTCATACATTAGAATGGAGGAGTTTAATGTGACAAGGTTCTAACGTGTTTACATATTAGTGCACTCGAGTTTACACCGAGTACACCGACCATTTTAGTAAAAAATAGTTTATTTCATTACAAGTGCGGAAAGGCTGTCATTGCAAAGAGTTCAGACAAATGTCGACAAGTCGGAACAAGTTGCAATGACGGTTTCGCACGTGAACTGAACGACTATTTTTAATACAGTTGCGAACAAAATAAGCAATTTAATAAAGAAAAATTATTTGGAAAATAGCGCCAACCGTAAAAATATATAAACAGAATTTTTTTTTCTTCACCCATTCTCGTAGGCAAAGGGAACTATGCCCATACAGCCAAGTCTTCAGTAGATTTTTTTTATTGATATGAAATGAAAATGAAATTTAATGAGATGAAATGAAATGAAACCTAACTTAACTCATTCATTACACTATTTTTATTTTTAATGCACTAACCCGTGCTAAGGAACGGCTCAATTGGTAGAGCGCTGGTACGGATAGCCAGAGGTTGCGGGTTCGAATCCCGGCATGGGTGAAATTTTTAGCCTCTAAATAGGTTTTTAACTCATTCAATCAAATCATTAAATCTGATATTGAAACAAATTAGTAGCTCATAAAAACTTCTTTGATTTTTTTTTTGTAAACACTTCATGGTTGGTTTTTCTTTTTAATAGACATTATTTTGACAGTTGGGAAAGAAAACGCACGAGTGCGGGAAAGGTAATAAAAAGCATGAGTGTATAATTAATAGCCCACTTCCCGCACGCTATACGTCCCTGTAATACGCCACTTTTTGAGCAACTGTATTAAAAAGGTCTCTTATGATACTACCTGAGCAAAAATGGGACTTGAATGTTACAAATGTAAAACCAAGATTACAAATAAAGATTTCTTGCCATGTATAAGGTGCAAAAAAGAATTTCATATAGACTGCATCTCAGTGTCAGATAAAAGATTCCGACTAATGACAACAGAACACAAAAAAAACTGGGAATGTAAAACATGCCTGATAAAGCAAAGCAAGCTTTCTAGTAGCTATATTAATTTGAGGAAACGAGCGATAGCAGTACCGGCTCCATTATCATCTACGACTCTTTCTGTGGTGGACTCTGCCGACATATCTGCAAATGACTCTCTTCATAGTTGTCCAGAAAACTGCTCAAACTTAAGAGAAGATTTAGATGGTCTTAAATCGATATGTTAGAAATGCAAATGGAAAGCACCGACTCTGAAATTGAAAGATTAATAGCTGAAAACTGTTCCCTCAAAGAACTAGTATCAAAACGTGATGCCAAAATTAACCAATTACTCCAAGCCTCTAGATCAACTTCTCAACACAAGAAAAAGAGTCCTGAAGAACCACCTAGTCACAAGGAGAGTACCGTGAATGAATCGCATAGTAGTTTCAGTAACTTCAGTACACCAATACAAACAATGATTGGGAAAACGTACAATAAACTAACATCTCCGCTAACAGACCGGAAGAAACGCTCAAAAACATCTAACGAAAAGAATGAACTCATCGTCTCCTGCGTGGACATGACAAAGACAATGGAGAGTAACACGAGAACCAAAATCTGTATAGTGAGTGACAAAAGGAATGGCTCATTAACAAGCACCATGGAAAACACTTTCTCAGGGGCGAACTGCTGCCATTACGCATATCCGAATGCAGGTATTGGAGAGATGCTAAATAATCTCGAGGACAAAATTCAAGAGTTTACACCCTCAGACTACTGTGTAATCCTAGCTGGAGAATCAGACTTTACATCAACCAAAAACTACATGGATCTTGTCAAGATTGTGAGAGAAAAACTACTAGGCATAACTAATACGAATATTATGATATGTGCACCGACTTATATCTGCGGTGCAGTTACGTATAATTCCAGGGTGGAACTCTTTAACACACTCCTGTACAAGGACACTCAAACTTATGGTCATGCTTACTTTTTCGACCCAAATAACGAGGTTACTTTTGATATGTTTTCAGTAGAAACTGGAAAACTGAACAAATATGGATTCCGTAACGTTTTCGATTGTATAAAATCTCTCTTGAAGTATTATTGTGATAGTCAACCAAAACATATTAATAATATTATGCCATCTAACAAACAATGTTCTTACTTAGGGAAAATTTGTCAAGAACTAACTGCACAAACATTTTTTCGAGGCTTCTAATCACACCAACAAACAACGTAAATTTACTGTATTCCACCAAAACATAGCCGGTGTTCTCAGCAAACGAGATATTCTACAGGTAGCATTAGTTGATCTTGAAAAACTTAATAATAATTGTGCTATTGATGCTATCTGTTTAACAGAAACATTTTTGAAACGAGGTTCAGAACAAAATTTAAAAATTAGTAATTACCAATTAGTAGCCTCTTTCTGTAGACTAAATGAACGCAGGGGTGGATCCTGCATATTATTAAGAGATAACATTGAATATAAATCACTTGCAATTGCACCTAAGGAATACGAATTTGAATCTTGCGGTGTACATTTAATTGAACATGATATTTTAATTTTATGTATTTATAAAACACCAACAGCAAACACACTTAACTTTCTGCTACAATTAGAAATGCATCTTGATAAATTAACTAGAAAATATAAAAAACATAAAATTATAATAACTGGTGATTGGAACATAGATTTGCTAAAGACAAATAAAACCTCAAGAAATCTCATTTCTATATTAAACAACAACAATCTTAAAAGTCACATAGACAAACCTACAAGAAAAAAAGCCTGTATAGATATAATAGCTAGTAATGTCGCAGAGGTAGATTCAAAAATATTCTATCTGGGTCTCTCTGATCATGAAACAGGGCAATGCATATCTTTCTTAAATAAAAATAAATCGAACAAATTGAAATACTGGTTTGAATCAAGGCGAAATTACAATAACGATAACATAAATAAATTTATTGAATGTCTGTCTAATCTAACATTTACTGAGGTTATAAATGAGAACGATTCAGAAAAAGCTTTTGTTATTTTTCATGACCTTCTTCTTTCATTCTATGACCTTTGTTTTCCAGAAATAAAAGTTAAAATCCTAAAAAAACCGATTAAAAATAAATGGCTAACAAAGGGTTTAAAACGAAGTTGTTATATAAAAAGGAAGTTATACCTTAAGTATCATCTGTGCTCAAAAGATAAAGAGATAAATAGAATGAAGTATACGAAATATGCAAAAATCCTTTACAAATGTATAACACAAGCACAAAAAAATATCAATACTAACTATATAAAACAATCAAAAAATACTTGCAAAGCCGCATGGGAAGCAATCAGATCAGAACAGGGTATAAAAACAAATAAATTGGAGATACAAGAAATACAAATAGAAAATGAAATTTATGAAGATCCCCTTAAAATATGTGAAATATTTAATGACTTCTTTATTAATATAACAGACAAAATTGATTCACACAAAAATACTGAAAGAAATACAATACAAAGTAACATTCACACGATTTATATAACACCAATTGATGAAGAAGACACAGTAAAAATTATAAAATCTCTAAATAACACAAATTCGACAGGCTATGATAATTTAAGCACAAAAATACTTAAGCTAGTAGTAAACTTAATAAAAAAACCAATAACGCACATAATAAACTTATCCTTAAGTGATGGGAAATTTCCTTCCAGTCTCAAACTCTCGATCGTCAAACCAATATTCAAAAAAGGCGATAAAAAACAGACAAAGGATTACAGACCCATAACACTAATACCCATTCTCTCTAAGGTACTGGAAAAGGCTATGTACAATAAAATTTATAGTTTCTTAACTCATTATAAAATACTTAAGCAAGAACAATTTGGCTTCCGAAAAAGCAGTTCTACTACTCTGGCATGCTTTCATCTCATGAAAATTATAACAGAAAGCCTAGACAAAAAAAATCCGACAGCAGGAGTCTTTCTGGATATGAGCAAGGCTTTCGATTTTGTCTGTCATAAAAAACTAATAAGCAAGCTTTCTCAATATGGAATAAGGGGTAAATGTCTCGAATGGATAGAAAGTTACCTAAGTAATAGGCAACAATGTGTCGAAATTAATAGAGTAATTAACAAAGAAAAGAAATGTTTCCGATCCAACTATAAAACTAACAATCACGGTGTCCCACAAGGAAGCGTTTTGGGCCCATTACTTTTCTTATTATGTATAAACGACCTCCCAAACATAACTGAATATGACTGCATTCTTTTTGCAGACGACACTACTCTCCTTATAAAAAATAAAAAATGTATTCTCGAATACATTTTTATAATAATAACATAGAAGAAGTCGATACGACAATATTTTTAGGCCTAGAGATCGACAAATACTGCAATTGGAAAGCACATGTTAACAGAGTCTGCTTAAAACTAGATCGATTTGTATATGTTTTGAAACGTCTTTCTAAAATAGCAACTAACGAGGCAGTTCTGAATGCGTATCACTGCTATGTATCGTCAATCCTCAGATACTGTCTTATTCTATGGGGTAACTGTGTTGATATTGAAAGAGCATTTAAGGTACAAAAGAAATGTATCAGGGCTCTTACTGGGGCTAATTGCCTGGATAGTTGTAAGCCACTATTTAAAACATTGAATATATTGCCCCTGCGTAGTCTTTACATTTTTGAAATATGTATATTTGTAAAAAAATACCCACACATATTTAAGAAGAATAACGAAGTATATAACGGTAGAGGCAGAAATGAAAACAAACTACATGTTCCGGCACAGTCATTAGCATTACACTCACGAAATTCGTATTGTATGGCAATAAAGATATTTAATCATTTGCCTCAAAAAATTGCAGACTTACCTCTTACCAAATTTAAAGCAGTATTGTATAAAATTCTTATAGAAAAACTGTATTATAATGTAAATAACTTCTTAGAAGATCCACAATTCATCTCAAATTAATCTTAAGTCTAACAATTTTTTTTTGTTGTATTACAGAGGTTTGTGTGCATAATTTTATTTAGGCTAATAAATAGATAGGCTGTTTGTTTTTCACAAAGTAATATTTGCGCACCCTAACGGGTAGAGCATGCTTGTACCATAATATTAAGTTACCACCTACATGATATGTAATTACCATGCTTTAGCAAATAAATTATTCTATTCTATTCTATTATGAAAACGGCCTTGCTTTTTTACTTGAAATGCGCTCGACTCGCCTCAACTGTTAAGATGAAATCGCAAAAACAAAATGGCGCCACAATTAGTGACTTCTGCGTTTCGTAAAGATAAAGAAGGCAGTAAAGAGTCACATGAAAATTATTAGTCGTAGAGAAAAAAAATACCACGATTATATATGTTTTAACACGTTCTTTTCGATTCTTCTTCTTCCTCGTATCCTCATGGCTAAGGCACTTGACTATAGGGCAGCTTCCGCCACCAGCACTCTCGATTCGTAACGATTATGTGCCAGATGTAGGTACCTATGACTGCTTGAAGGGTTTCGAAGTTTTTATTATAACAGTCTTTTCGATTATATAAAACCATTTTTTGTGTATTTTCTCGATTTCACAGTATTGAAAGTAGTTTTTATAGTCGACAATATATCAACCTTTAAATTTTGTTTCTAAGTCGTAATATAACTGAATAGAGTAATAATTAACTAATTAATTATAATTCTTTTCTTTTCAGGTAGTGAAATAAAGCGTTCTCTATGTCGATCGATCACACTACACGGATGTAAACATTGATATGCTGCGGACAGTACATCACCGTTTTCGTATGTAATTGAGCAGTTTGTTACACGCATATTTAGTCACTTTTTAATTACTTTGATAAGAAAAGGTTATCAATATAATGCGTTGCTTAAAAAATATACCTATGTGTGTGATCTTCAAAAGTCGATTCCGAATTCAATCCATGCCTATAGGTACCTACCGCTGCAGCAGTTCGAGCTTTACATTTTAGTTGCAAAATCAGCTCACAGTTTCACAGAAGATGGTTTATTAAGACAAAGATGAAAGAAATAATTGCATAAGTAGTCCCTGGATAAACAAAGAGAAGTGTTGCAAAATAGCGTTGGCGCAAGACGACCTAAGTAGAATACTTCTTCTTGGAATTAGATATTTATGTAATAATATAAACTTCCACACAACACGAACAAGCTGTCCTGGTCCCAAACTAGGATACCCTGTGCTATGGTAACGAGGCAAGGTCATCACAAACATGGAAATACACCGATAAATGCCATTTTATTTTTTTTGCGTACGTATTTTATTGTTTTAAAGATAACTAGATAAAAAATAAAACGACCATATTTTATTATTTAGAGAATTTCTTTTGTTTTTAATCATAATTTTCTGTTTAAATTTTGTCTTATTCTAAAAAGACGTATACGCCAAATGACGTCACACATGCGGCTTAATAATACTAACACCCTTGCCGACTTTTAAAAAACCATTGAAATTAAGGAAAGGAAAAGGAATTACTCAGACAGAGATCTGAATTGAGACATAGGATGCTTGATATCCCGTTAATGCGTATAATATTTTAATTTTACTTTTCCTTTTTTAATCTGTGGTGGTACGAAATTCGTTGGGACTGCCAGTTTCAATAATCATCCACCAACCCGTATTTATCCGCTGCTAAACACAGCCTGCTGTGTGGTGTCGGCCTAGAGAATAGCACCAACCCAATTTTTTCCGGGGGTGTCGTAAAAGGCGACTAAGGGACACAAACCGGGGGTGGACAGCAGCGCCTCCTGCAGTACAATTCCACCAAACTGCGATCCCCAACCCGCATGCCCAGCGTGGGGATTATGGGCATTACCCCCCAATTATGGCACAACCTTGCGCTATGGCGCTCATTAGGGTAGGGCTATGTCCAGCAGTGGACTAATATAGCCTAAAGAAGAAGAAACACAGCCCTCCTGCGTCATGCCAGTTTTTTTAAGTTATCAAAGTAATTTACAGAATACCTACAAATTAGATTAGATTAGAACTCATTATTGCACACACCAGAAAACAAAAACATATTAAATACAAAGAAACCTTCAGTGAAACCTGTATAGGTTTGTTTTTGTCCTCGGTCTCGATCTGCCTCAGATCTTACATCCTGCGCACTGGACTGAAGCTGCCAGGGACTGCGTTTGCCAGTTCGTGGTCCCGACAGAAATTACATAAGGCGCTTTTTTGAGTAAATTTAATCGGTCAATATTTATATAAAAATGCACTTTTGACTCCAAGATCTTTTGAAGATACCGGCGTCGGTCACTCGGTTACCTATTTGTTATTTGTTCAGATTAAAAGTCAAATTCTAGTAGGTAGGTAGCTTCTTTTGAAGTTTCACCACTCCAAAACACGCTCTTCTGGAGTGGAATATAAGTTCCTACTCGCCAAGATCCTAGTGCATCGGCAGAGCTTAGACAAACCACCCATAATTTATGTCACACGTTAAGGGAGGGGGCGGGGGTCGACGAACTGTGACATTGTGTGACAGAGGAGTGGGAGGGGTCCAAAATTTCGTGACGTCACATTTTCAAATCTACGTGTTAACCCATCACGCGCTTAGTGTACATACGTCTGTACACTAAGCAAACCGGCCGCGCGCAATCCCCCAAGCGCTTAGTGTACAGACGTATGTACACTATGCAACGCTCAGATTGGACTCTTTTTATCTATGCTCTGTGCATTCTCTATGGACAATATCTGTTGTTTTATTGGCTAATGGTTAGTAAGGATTACTTTTGCCAACCAATCAAATGAGGTGACGTGGAAAAAAATTGAATTATCATCGAAACCACATGAGCTTGCTAGGTCAGACGCCATTTTACGTTTTCGTCGTGAGTTGCTCCGCTCGCTAAAGTTTTATAAGTTATTTCGAGAAGGCAACGCTGCGTATTTGTTTATGTGTTATATATCAAATTACTGGGAAAAGTGTATAGATTATGTTTCAAATAATAGTTTCGTTGTATTTGATGGAAAATAAAGTGAAAAAAGCCTCGAACTTTTAGCCCGGATCGTGCCGCTTGTATGGGCGGTCAGTGTCATTTTACCTCTTCCTGTTAATTATTCATTTATAGCTTTATTTTGGTGAATCAGAGTATGAACATTGTGTAAACAGTTAAAGATATGCAGATCATATTATAAGTGTTAGTTCAGTGCTAGTGAATGAGTAATTAGTGAAAATAGTGAGACAAAGTTCAAAGTAGTGTCAAAATGGCGTGGATAGTGAAATTCATCTCGTCATTTGAAAATCATGTTTAATGATAATTTTATTAGCATTACAAGTCGGATAGGGAATTTTATGCAGATTGTAGTGATACATAACACTTATTGAATAATTACCTAGTACTTTCTCTAATTTGAGAAATGCGGAACTGTGTCCACAAAAAAATTGCAAAAAAATGGCGGTGCGAAATGACCCTGCACTATGCGGTACCTTTGAACTTTCTTTTGTCCGAGCGCGTCGAGCGCCAGAAGAGAACACTAATTTTCGACTTATACACAATACCTACTCAAAACATTCGCAACTCTTGATATAAAACTAATTTCGGAAATGCTGTTTGAATTCGTTATCAACCCTTGTTTGTCCCCACTGCTGCGGCACGGGTCTCTTCCTGCATCGCAGGAAGGCCATTCTCCAACACGGGGGCCAAGTCCAGGTTGGTGGAGGATTGTAAGTCAGTGGCGGGACTTACTGTCAGAAGTTATCAAGCCGCCCATGAGGCCTCTGACCTGGCTTAACGATTGTCATTTTAATACAGCCGGCACCAACGGCTTAACGTGCCCTGCGAAGCACGGAAGCGCTCGGAAAAATGCCACTAGTGGTAGTCACGGGACAAGGGGTAGCAGTAACTTAGCAGAAACCTTTGACAGTAATGCTGTCCTGCTTTCGCTAACCAACCTTCCATAAGAAAAAAAGAGATGGCACTACGTTTATCAATGCACCGATTTCAAGGTGCGTACATGCCCTACTGTCAAACGCTACCGACTAGGGATGGGCCTAACTCTCCATCGATGTCGATAAAAACGTTGAAAAATGAAGACTCTTGAATTAATTGTAATGTATCTTTGTAATTATGTTTTGTTTGTTTTTTTCCTGGTGCACAATAAATAATGTTCTTATCTTAAACAATGTAATAAATTAAAATAAATTGTATTGTATACAAGTTTTCAATCATGTTTTATCAAAAAAAGTAACAATAATTTAAAAAGCGACACTTTTTCACACAAAATTGCTTATTTATAATTATATTCGTCAACTTCAACATAATACTCTGTCTCGAATTTCTTGCTGAAGGCCTATGCTTCAGAAAAAAATCCGTGACGACGTATTAGATTGACGTTACGTTTCTTCCTCACATTTAGTTAACATACAGATCGAGCTAGGACCTTGTATTATATATAAGTTAATTGAAAAAGTTATCAAAACTTAATACTCATGTTTATCTTGCAATAAAATTCGAAAAGGAAAATACTATTGCTAATATTGATTAGGTAAATCCATCTTCGGCCGCAATCTGTCGCTAAAAGTTGCCAGCAAACCTTATTTAATAATCACAATATTATATTGCAAGTAATAATTCAGTAATTCGATGCACGCAGTAATTTAATGTGTCATGTGAGGAATGCTGATATTTAAATAAGTTTCGTTGACAGATTTTAGACAATAGATAGGGCTGGTCATCAACGAAGGAATTTTCGAACGGATGACTATACTACGTCAGTCTTCAGTAAATTTGATCAAGAAAGAAGAATATGACCGTGGCATTGGCAGATAACAGACATTTTTGCTCAGTTTCCATGTTCAGTACTGACCTAAAAACAAAAAGAAACTTAATAAAGGCATACCTACAAAAGAGAGCTACTTAAATAATAAAATATTCCATTATTGACTGATCCTGATAAGTAATTACATACTTTGAAGTAAGGTACAATTAGCATCTATGTGTCAGATATTTTTTGCAATAAGGTGATCACCACACAATTTATTAATTGTGAAACTAACAGCTTTGATGTTCATTCATTTAACATTTTATTTTTACCTTTCAACCTTTCTTAATCCATCTATCTATGATTTACACTGTTGGAGAGATGGTTTTTTTTGTGGGAAAGTTTATGGTAGTTTGTATTATTGTTGGGTACGATTTAAATTCAGGACAAACATAAAACAGCTGATGGGGTTTAGAAAACCAATTTTTTACTCGTAGAAGTCTTAATATAAGCAACATCGTGATGTGGGAATTTAGGGCCTGTTTTTTTATATTATCAATTCTCACATCACACTGTTTATTTAATATGATTTAGAAATACTGAAATAAAGATGAATTATTAAATGGATAAAGGCACCACTCGGACGCTGTGGTGCCTGGTACACTGTCTGGATGTAGAAGACTACTAAGGAAGTATGGTGAAAAAAATATTTTGTAAACTTTCATAGTTATTCTCGTTATGCTTGAAATCAAAATAAACTCCTGGGAGCATCCTATTTTGTAAAAACATGTCATAAGTGTATATGAAAAGGTAGCGATAAATATTATGTAACAAATGTTTAACTTTCTTACCATTACTTCAATTTTTACTGGAGTAAGGTGGGCACCACATCTTCCTTCAGGCGTGTTCACAATAAGTTTCTTCGTTCAAATCACTCGGGTCTAAAGTGCCTTGTGCGCAGTTTACAGTCGTTTCTGTCCTGCTTTTTATTTCTGCGTTTTAGCATGCTATTGCGTCCATATATCAATTTGGGAAAACTTGAACAAGAATAAACAATGGATTAAGTACTAAGAAGGAGTAATGAACAAGTATCGACTATACTACTACTATGGCGAATTTTCATCGACCATGCTTTTGTCATCACTAGTACAACCTACAAATGGATTGGTTTATTTTCCTAATTTTAGGGCGTAGAAGGGTTCTAGAAGCTACAATTACGGTAATTTTGGTTACCGAGTCGTTAGGAAGTTTATTTTCAAAGTGATATTTCATTCCTCGGTCCTTTTACGCGAGAAAATATAGGTTTTAGGTACTCACCTTTGGAAGTTCATATTATAAACTGCGTTTTCTTTGTTTCTTATATGACCTGCCGCAACCACGCACTTTTCACCTCATTGTGCATTTATCGTACAATATCCCAGGGTAAGTTGTTTGCACCAAAATGTTTTAGTTATTTCAATTTTCTAAAAGAATCCGACGACGTCTTCACAGATTTTACACTTGCGATAACCCGACTAAATTTGAAAACATTCAGAGTGTTGCCACTATTGTAAGTTACAATACCATCTTAATTTGGACTCTTACTCAGGGCATCAAGGTATCGTTTTGACAATTAGGCATGTACGCTGTCACGTGACCATCGTTTCTTCTATTGATTTAATTGTTCTGTGACGAATACACTCGTACACGCGTCCATCCCTAAGGAGTTCACAACAGCGTCGGTGACCTCCTTAGGGATGGAACACTTGTATCAAATAATACATCTATCGATAAAATTATCCGATGAGAGGTCATTTATTAACAGTATACTTCGTGTTGGGATGATACAAAAACAGAGCATGTTAATTTTACAAAAACAATATTATTAAAAAAAAAAATCCTATTTTAATTTACTGTCCTGTGAAATGTAAATATTTATTAAGTACGTGTCTTTTTGACAGTATTTGTGGCTTCAGTATATGATAAAGAAGCAAACTTTGCTTTCTACTGATATAGAATTTGATTATTTTGATAATAATGATGACCCCTGTACTGTATACTAATACGATATGTTAAATTTGTTGGACAGAACACCACTGAAGCATACTTGGTAGTGACTCTGTCCGGAAAGCTAGGTCTTCTGGGTTTGAATCCTGGTAATGGAAAGAACTAATATTTGTGTGAAGAGCATGTCCACAGTCAGGGACGCATTTGTACCTGGATCTTGGATATTTTTTTGTATTTTATTTAGTATATGAATCTCAATGTAACGTGAAATGCACTTACATTACCATTTACAAATTGGCTTTAAATATTGGTAACTCTGTTAGGACTCTGTAAATTAACAGCAG
Source organism: Yponomeuta sedellus (assembly GCA_934045075.1). NCBI lineage: Eukaryota > Metazoa > Arthropoda > Insecta > Lepidoptera > Yponomeutidae > Yponomeuta > Yponomeuta sedellus. The sequence goes on from OW203724.1 coordinate 24,856,011, forward strand.
TTTTTGTTGCGTGAAAGAATGAAGTGCTGAATTTTTAAGAATACAATAGCAATTACTTTCTCATTCTCTGAAAATAATTCACCCAGCTATATAAAACATAGAATAAACACATGTATAAACTCGAAAAACAACCATTTTTCTGAAGAAATTGTCACTTGTCGGAGTAACAGCGATATATTGGAAATCAGTAGCCACGCTTGGATTATAAGGATTAACTAAAGAATATGTTTATGGCTGTGATTGAAATGTATCATGGGCCTGTAAATAAAGTAACTTCCTAATTAAAAGTACAGTAAATAGGAAGAACTTTTGTAAGCTTGTCAAAACAAATTTCAATGAAACTTTCGAAACATATATAGATTAAAAAAATAAAATCAGCCTCCGACTGAAATCCTACAGAGAATATTTTCATTATCGTTATCATTCAGCCACAAGATATCCACTGCTGGACATAGGCCTCCTCCATGGATTTCCAAAAAGACCAGTTGAAAGCGGCTTACATCCAGCGTCTTCCTTCGACTAGGATGAGATCTTCTCTCCATCTTGTCGTCCAACGCTGCACTTGCCGATATGACATATAAGCAAGTACCGACATACCATATTGTGGTTTCCATTCAAGAACTTGTCGGATCTAAAATGGTAAATAAATTATTAAAATACTGAAAATACTTTATTTAACTTGTTTTTCATTACATAATCGAATTTCATTTATAACATAACGCTCATAAAAATTAAATATATAAGACTATGATTTAGTACCACAACCAAATCACCAGATTTGTTTCTTTAGAAACACTTTCTTTTGGAGAGTTACGCGTCGTCCATATGAAATGAAGATTAGAATAAAGTGATAATTGAATATTCTAAACCATGTAAAATTTTATCGTGATTTTAAATATACTGGTACCTCAACCTTTATGGAACTCGTTATTACTGGTATTTTCAAAATAGGAACTGCACACGGAAATATTTTTTCCCCCACTTTAGCATCTGGAAACACTTCTCTGTAAAATAGATGGAGCAAATGGTACTTTATTTGAGAGGAAATCAGTCATACCCTCTGTTTGATTATTTTGATCAATTTTTCTTTCGTATTTTTCTTTATCTTTATTAGAGACTTTTTGAAATACATGATCGAAGCTAGGCCTGTTTTTAATAAGACAAAATCCTTCCACTAAAATAAAAGCTTCCTTAGCAACGCAAGCTGAAGTCTACGCAGATGGAGTCTCGGGCAATAGTCGACGATAAGACTAGATACCTAGTCTTACAATAATTGGTTCTAGTAATTTTGGAAGTCTGGACGAACGATTATAAATGCCTCAATAATATCGATACTTAATCAGTCTGAAAAGAAAGGAACTACCCCATCACTATGTCTCCAGCTGACCTACTGGTGAATTTGACATTTCGCGGCAAATACATGCGGCCGTACCTCGAAACATCGCATTGAACAATGATCAGTTTTGCGTGACGGTACACTGCGGGCTGGCTTTTCCTAGTAAGCAAACCTCCACGAAAATCCTATATAGAAACAGCAGTGGAGTAACTACAATGTAATAAATACGTCCCATTTATGTTCTTAGTAATGCGATGCACATTGCACATAAAATTATTATAATTATGATTTTTCGTAGTTTATAAGACGAATATAGTGAGTAAAATAGGTTTACCGGTGAAAAGACACTCCCCTGTTTTTGAATAGCATGTATCACAGCGATTTCTGCAGGTAATCACTGTGCAATTAGGCATTTATCTCAGATGTTACTACGACGGCTGGCGTGAAGCGATTGACGGCCATATTTTAAAGTTTCGCAGAGGTTAGCCCAAATGGGCTAACGTTGGGCGACAGTGCCACGCCCACAAGGCACTTCTCCTTATTTTTGTGTTCTGAGCACGGGACGCTCACCCATCCCGAACCTGACCGCGCCTGTCGTTGCTTAACCAAGTGATTGATTCCAATCACTCGGTTCACCTAGGCCACGAGCGCTGTTTGAATTCAATAATTTCTAAATGTAAATTTGCAAAATATGTGACGTCACACTGGGGACGGGGGAGTCTCACAAATGTAACCAGCTGACGGGGGAGGGGTCAAAAAATCAAGAAATTCCTATGACGTAATTTATGGATGGCCCCTATAGCGGTTTACTTAATTTTCATTAATTTATCAATCAGTATTCATCTACTGTTGGACAAATACCTCCTACGGCATGCCACTTCCGACCTCTCATTGCTAGCAGCGGCTGGGTCCAGAGTGCTTAGTGCGAGTTTGACAGATCCATTCGAATAACTTTACTACCGCGTTAATCGAGCATTGAGTAGTGAGTATGAGTAAGTTAACCGTTCGAACTGGCAAAACGCTGTCACAGTACAACTCGCACTCGCGTTTATTCGTGTTTTGGCTGGTAAACGTGTTCACTTCTCAACGTAAACCATTACAACTCGCACTCAGCATTTTTTATTTCCATACTCGTCGCTAGGTGGCGCTTCCTCGATGCCATAGAAATATGAGTTTACGTTAACGCGATCGAGTAGTTAAAAAACTCGCACTAAGCACTCAGCTCCCTGTCAGGGGGCTGCGTTGCATTTGCTCGTTCGTGGTCCCGACAGAAATATCGTAAGGCGTTTGTTTTAAGTAAATTTAATTGAGTTAATATTTATGTATTATTTAGTTAATATTTACGGAATCGCTCGTAGCCCCGGCTGCCCAAGTGATTTTAAACGACCACGAAGATTAATCAACATAGGGCGCGTTCAGTGCATGGATAGGTGACCGTCTATGACTACCGCTAGTGGCATTTCTCCGAGCGGTTCCGTGCTTCGCAAGGCACGTTAAGCAGTTGGTGTCGGCTGCCGTCGATAGATGGCAGTCGTTAAGCCAAGTCTCAAGTGGCTTTAGGACGGCTTGAAAACTTTGACAGTAAGACCAGCCACTAGTCGTGCAAGCCTCCACCAATCCGTACTTGGCCCCCGTGGTGGAGTATGGCCTATACGTTCCTCAGGGAAGAGACCCGTGCCCTTCAGTGGGGACATAATGGGTTAATGATGATGAATGTTTATGTATCGTATGGAATCAGGCGTTAGGTACTTTGCGGAAATCGATAATAGCATTAAAATCTGAAAATTACTTTGCTATATTTCGCCAAAAATCTTAGAAGCACCATGCGGTTAGTTAATGCACCGCCCTCCCTCCGCTCTGCTCTCCTCTCCTCCTTTGGTAGGTAGGCCAGTGCATTAACTAACCGCATGGTGCTTCTGGGATTTTTGGCGTAATTTAGCAAAGTAATTTTCACATTTTAATGAATATTGATGTACAAATGCACCTTTGACTTCAACATCTTTTTATGATACCGCCGGCGCGTCGTCTGTTAATCAGTTATTTGTTAAGAGAACAAGAGATAATACCTAATTGTAATGGTGTAGATAACGGTTGTTGTGAATTAATAAATAAAATCAGTTGTTATTCGAAACGCAGTTTTAATGTAATTTTTAGGGGTCAATTCGACCCTATGCCATTACTGTGCTTAAAGTCCGACTGTGTGTTTGTTCGTCCGTCCATTCTACTGTCCGTCTTTTCTAGCCTTTATTACAGGTGTTTTCCTATTTTTGTACGAATAGTTACTAATAATTTTGCGTTGCCAAGGATCTACTTTTGGCAGGGTGTCCTAGTTCCGAGCTAAATTTTAATAAAATAATATTTTATTATTGTGAAATAAATAAATAGAATTGAATTGCAGAAAGTAATACTATTTTTATTTTTAATGCACTAACCCGTGCTAAGGAACAAATTTAAAAACCTATTTAGAGGCTAAAAATTTCACCCATGCCGGGATTCGAACCCGCAACCTCTGGCTATCCGTGCCAGATTTTGCGGGTTCGAATCCCGGCATGGGTGAAATTTTTAGCCTCTAAATAGGTTTTTAAATTTGCAGAAGGTACTCATGGCTTTTAAATGAATCATTTATATTGCAAGTAGGTACTCATACCGCAAACCACCGTCAGAAGTGACACCTGTGGTTAAGGCCCTATGCTCCCCTAGGAGTTAAAGGACCGAAGAAGAAGGAGGTATTCATAAAAATTGATGTATTGGATTATCAAATATTAATAACGATTTAAGAAAAGATGATCAATATAGTGGAGATTTTTTTCAATTCGACCCATAAGGAGCCTAAGCGGAAACATTGAACATTGACATTCAACAATGTAATGTCGGGAAATTGTTAATATTGAAATAATAATTTTGTCTGAGGCGTTCAAATACCTCAGCGCTTGAAATTTCCAATCCGCGGTGGGCACGCGAGGTAATTAAGCCCACACACTCGCTGGGACGCGGCCTGTGCCTTGCAGTGGGACGTTTATAGGCAACATAATTATGTTTTTTATCTCGAACCATACCAACCGTACATGAAACATATTTCTCAAAATATTTTGATTTTATTCCATGTCTTGTCTACCCACAATTATACATATGCGAGATAATGTAATAATATAAAAATAGATCCCTGAATGTGTTGGTAAGCGCAAATCTCGAGAACAGCTGAACCGATTTCGCTATTTCTTTGTTTAAAATACTCCTCGAAGTACGAGGATGGTTCTTACGGAGTGAAAAGGAAGAAAAAGAAAGGATCTACTGTTAGGCGGTACGAATATATATTATACTCGCTGAGTCAGCTAGTATAATATATACGGGTAATGCTAGAAACTTAAGTAAACCTAGGTTTACTCGGGTTTACTTAGTATTACCCGAGCCTCCTGGGTAAAGTTCGAATATTGAATCGAAATTAACCTTTATGCGGGGTTTACCCGCACCCACCTAGGTTTACCCAACACTGGCTGGGTAATGTTCAGGATAAACTAGTTTGGCCTAGTCTATATTAATTCTGCTTAGTTAAAAATGCTTTTATTTTACAGTCAAAACTCTCAAACAGTCAAAACTAGTTATTAGATAAATTCTAATATGTATCTAATAATTACACTATTTTTATTTTTTAATGCACTAACCCGTGCTAAGGAACAAATTTAAAAACCTATTTAGAGGCTAAAAATTTCACCCATGCCGGGATTCGAACCCGCAACCTCTGGCTATCCGTACCAGCGCTCAATTGGTAGAGCGCTGGTACGGATAGCCAGAGGTTGCGGGTTCGAATCCCGGCATGGGTGAAATTTTTAGCCTCTAAATAGGTTTTTAAAAATGTATCTACCTAATAATGTCGAGTTGGTTTTCGGTCTTACATGTTCAACCTAACACGCTACACGCTCCTTCGCGCTCCGCTACGCTTCGTCGCACCTATATTTTTGCTGTGGCAGATTGAGAGATGCATCTGCAGTGACATGCAGTAAGAGTCTTGACTGTAACATAAAAGCATTTTTAACTAAGCAGAATTAATATAGACTAGGCCAAACCAGTTTATCCTGAACATTACCCAGCCAGTGTTGGGTAGACCTAGGTAGGTACGGGTAAACGCCGCACAAAAGTTAAGTTCGATTCAATATTCGGACGTTACCCAAAAAGATTGGGTAATACTAAGTAAACCCGAGTAAACCTAGGTTTACTTCAGGTTCTAGCATTACCCGTAACATATATATTGGATTCCATCCAATATTTTTTTTCGGGATAAGTCATGACGTAAGTATAATATATTCCTTTATTTGTCCTACCTATTAACATTAATGAAATGAAAAGGTATAATTCAAAGTAGCGCAGAAACTGCCGCTTAATGAACGTTACAATTCAAATAATTTCAAAATTTTGATTATTTTGGAGAAAAAATGTACAAAAAAACTCTAAGCTTGTACTTATATAACATACATAGTTTTTATTAGTAGGTACTATATACCAATTTACAGTAATTAACAGGGCAGTATCGGAGTGGTGGCCAAGGGAGGGAAGGAGGTTGGTAGGCAGACCACCGACACGATGGTCAGACGACTTCGTGATGGTTAAGAGCTAAACTTAAGTCTTTAATTAAATTGTAAATGTAACTAAAACAAACCATAAACGTTAACAGGCAACTAATCACAATGTCAAGCCTACCTCTGATTACCCCCGCACAGATTTACATTTAATGTGGTAATCGACTTAAAACATGCGTGTAATCTTTTTTCTTTTAAATAAAACATTTTGTATTTCTATTTGAAGTATTGTAAATATTTTTTAAGAAAGGCTACAGGTTAGTTACCTTTGTCACCTTTTGCATCTTTTCATCTGAGCCGCCAGCGGCGAATACCTAATTAAACTTAAGAAAAAAATTTGTTTTCATTACTTGTTGATAAATTATTATCATGTAGGTGGTTAGTAACGAGTGGCTGAAACCAATGAAAAACATTTAATTGCATAAAATCTAATTGCTTGAAATAATAAGTACCTATGGCAAATCTAATGATAAGTAAGTACCCATAATTTATGCTAACAATTTTTTTAGTTAGCCTGTTTTGTGTCCCACTGCTGGGCAAAGGCCTTCCCCCTTTTTCTCCATTCCGTTCTGTACAGCGCCACCTGTGACCAATCTCGGAGATGATTGTCGAGGTCATCCCGAAATCTCCGTCGCGGTCGGCAACGACTTCGCCGTCCATCTGGTATCCACTCGGTGGCGATTTTCGCCCACCGGTTCGGATCCATCCGGCAAACGTGACCAGCCCAGCTCCACTTAAGTTTATCGGTTTGCCACATCGACATCGCGTATTCCTGTCTTAGAGCGCAGCGTGGTGTTTCGGACACGATCTATCAAATTAACACCAAGTATGCTACGCTCCATTGCACGTTGACAAATCTTGAGTTTGGACTTCTGCTGCCCAGTCAAAGACAAGGTTTGAGCGCCGTAGGTTAGGATGGGAAGAATACACATACTAAAAATACTAGTTGCATATTTTGTGGCTTATAATAACACTAAGTATTTGCATATAGAAAAAAGCATTCATATCAAGTTCACTCGTGGCGCTTGTGGTCTGGTCAAATCGAGTGATTGGAATCAATAACTTGAGTTAAGCAACAACAGGCGCTGTCAGGTGCAGGATGGGTCCCGTGACTACCATCGTCCATCACATCGCACTTAGCACTCTGAGTGCGTGCGAGTTTGACAGATCCAATCGAATAACTTTAATACCGCGTTAATCGAGCATTGAGTAGTGAGTATGAGTAAGTTAACCGTTCGAACTGGCAAAACGCTGTCACAGTACAACTCGCACTCGCGTTTATTCGTGTTTTGGCTGGTAAACGTGTTCTCAACGTAAACCATTAAGTACAACTTGCACTCAGCAATTTTAATTTCCATACTTGTCACTAGGTGGCGCTTCCTCGATGCCATAGAAATATGAGTTTACGTTAACGCGATCGAGTAGTTAAAAAACTCGCACTAAGCACTCTGTCAGGATCGTGGCAAGTGTCTCTGCCTAACCCTCTGGGATACAGTGAGGTTATGTTATGTTTTTTTTTATTTTCAACATTTTTTATTTAGATATCTATGGTAAACCAACCATAGCTATCATAGATCAACCATACTATCAACTATTACAAATAAAACAGAATCATATATAGGGAATCATAATAGTACATTACACAACTAGGGTGGTAATACAAAGAAAGGCCGAGATCGCAGAAGTTTGCGGCCCGAGCTGCAAGCGAGAGGCGTAAATATGCGATCGAGAGCTTTCTTTATTACCTCCCGTGTTGTGTACATCTTTTTATGTCTACCTTTGGCCAGAAAGCCACTTTATTGCCAGGTGTGGCATAAAAGAATATATGATTTTTTGCTCTTGTTAGAGCTCTATAGCCTGTGAAGTAGAGGTAAACGTTTAGATTATATAAAACAGTCCTTAACAATAAGCGGTGTCCAGTTCACCTGATGTAGACCCCGCCGTCTCTGGGCGGGCGCACGAAAGCAGTCTCCTCCAGCGGCATCACCGTGAACTCCCAGCACAGCGTGCCTATAGGCCAGCCCTCGCCACTTTATTGCCAGGTGTGGCATAAAGCCAATTACATAATTAATATTTGTGTGTCTTGTTTTGTTTTTTCCCTTTTTTTGTTTTATTTCCTGTGGAGTTTTGTTTTTTTCTTTATATTGTTTAATTTTTTAATATTTGTACTGGATGTTATTTTTGCTTTGCATTGTTTTGTTGTTTCATTTCCTTCATTTTCGTGTGGAGTTGTGTGTATACGTAGATTGCTGATCAATAAATACTCGGGTTAAATTAAAATTGCCGACTACCTACTTTCGTTATCACAAGTTATCTCTAGTCCGTGTTGATTATGATAAGTATAAAGTTATGATAACTGCTGAAAAGTATGTTGTTATATCTCATCGTCTAGATATTTCTGGACTTTCTCTTTGTCCAATTGTGGATTTGGTTTTGACTGTGCGAATTCATTATGTTTACATATTATTGTTGCATACTTACCTATTCTAGATTGATGCCCAAAGTGTACTACTGGCATTAAATGTAAAATAGATAGGAAAATTAATTAAGGTAGACCTCTATTGAGGCCCATTACGTCATTACAATACAATACATTTTTTTTTAATGTATTATACGACAAATCTTGTCGGTACCACAAAGGTTGTCTGGAAGAGATCACTTAGGATCAGTGATAAGGCCGCCGTCTGTACTCTTAGGATAAGAAATCATCATTCATCATTAACAACCCATTATGTCCCTACCGAGGTGCACGGGTCTCTGCTCTGAGGAAGGTATAGGCCATACTCGACCACGGGGGCCAAGTCCGGATTAGTGGAGAAATATCGGAGGTTAAGAAATATCTGTGTGATTTCCATTCATATGTACACTAGCTGACCCAGCGAACTTCGTACCGCCTAACAGTCGTTTTTTATATTTTTCTCTCCGTAAGAACCATCAATTCAATTCAATTCAATTTATTTCAACGTAAAGAATTTACATTCTGTTTGCTGAATGTCAAAGTACAATGTAACATGAAAGTGAAAGCCGCTGCCTTCGGGCCGTAATGTAGTGGAGAAAAAGGCAGCGGGAAAAAAAACTCCACTTTGACCATCTTTTCTCAAGTCTTCTCGTCGTCGTTCTCAAGTCAAGTCAAGTATCATCCTCGTACTTCAAGGAATATTCTAAAAAAAGAATCACCGAAATCGGTTCAGCTGCTCGCGAGATTTGCGCTTACCAACACATCCAGCGATTCATTTTTATATTATAGAATAAACTGTTCTCTATTTGTCTGATCGACTATCGACTGGAGATGTTGAAGAGACAAAATAAAAACAAAATGTTTACTTAATGAACGTCAAAGTTACGCATGTGGAGAAGAAGCTAACAAAGAAACTCGACATTTATTCGTTTCAAACGCATGTGGAGAAGAAGCTAACAAAGAAACTCGACATTTATTCGTTTCAAAACAGGTTATAACTTTTTAGTTTACCTAAATCATCATCATCAGCCCGGTAAACCCCACTGCTGGGTATCGATATCAACCCTTGCATGTCCCCACTGTTGGGGCACGGGTCTCTTCCTGCATCGCAGGAAGGTTAGGCCATTCTCCGGAGTTCAAGTCCGGGTAGGTGGAGGATTGTAAGACAATGGCGGGTTTTACTATCAGAAGTTATCAAGCCGCCCGTGAGGCCTCTGACATGGCTTAACGACTGTTATTACATGACAGCCGCCACAAACGGCTTACCGTGCCTTGCGAAGCACGGAAGCGCTCGGAAAAATGCCTCTAGCGGTAGTCACAGGACGGTCACCCATCCTGCACCTAACCGCGCCTGTTGTTGTTTAACTCAAGTGATTGATTCCAATCACTCGGTTCGACTAGGCCACGAGCACTTCTGGGCCTCTTCATTTCCGCGCCAACCAGCACGGTCTCGCGCTAGTCTCATCCACTGTTTGCCGGCTACCTTACATATCTGACCATCTGGCTGTTTTAAACCATTAGTTTAAATGCCTTGGGTAATTATTAAGTAATTAGAAGTAGCGATTAGTAAAGTCTAGGTGGTGTTTTAGCACAAAAACAAATCTATTTTTTTTATTTTGTATTCTGTTTCGTATTGTCTCAATGTATTAAGTTGATCTTTTCTTCTCCTTCTTTTTCTTGTTCTTCTTCTTCAGGGTACACTATGTAGTCCACTGCTGGACATAGCCCTTCCCTTATTTTTCTGGTGATTACGAAGGATTTAGTTCAAAAATATATTTTTCCGTTTACTACAATTTTTGACGGAGAGAACTGGGGTGTGGGAACTGGGTTGTCAAATGCATACATATTTTGACACTTTGGAGGCGTCTAAATGCTAAACTCGATAGAGTGAAATGTTGCATAATAGAAGGGCTGGCCCTATACAAACGACTTGCCGCGTTTTGTGGCGCCATATTGTCGGAATTTGACAATTATTGTACTAGAAAGCCGCGACTTTTGATATTTAAGATGTACGTCGTCGTACCTACTAATGGGGCTGGACTTCGGTCTCTCTTCACCTGTTTACCTCGGATTTGTCTCAATGTATAGTCTGTTAGCTTTTAGAATATACCTCGGGCTCTAGAGTATAGGCTTCGCCAATTTTCGCCGGTTTTCTTACTGATGATCGAGGTCTGATTTCGAAATTAGGTGTCATATTAGTTCCGATATTTCTGTTACACGAATATATCCGATTCTATCCGATAGAAGCCGAGATATATTCTAAAAGCTAACAAACTATACACCGATCGTAAACCTGTACGCAACGTTTATGTCTTTAGAACGTTTTATAATTAATGTCAACATGAATAATTACAAAGATGATGTGTTATCCGACGAGTCATCATGAGTAGATTCAAAATGTGAAGGAGGTTTTAATTGAATACATAGAAAATCTTTATACTTTGTTTTGCTAACAGAGATTTTCATTGAACACTCAGAGTTGAACACATAGAACCTCAGAGTTGTAGCCGCCATAGACTACGGCATGAATATATTCTATTTTTGCATACAATCGCGCGATATAGGTATTATTATAGAGGTAGGTACTAAATAAATATCTTACATTTTGGCTTGAAAAAAGGTTACGGTAACAATAAAATACTATCCCACGGGAGCGCATTGCTGGGACATCAAACATCCTATGTCTTAATTCAGATTTTTGTCTATCTGTACGCCATGTTTCATGTAAATTCTTTAATAAGCTATTGGTTAATTGAGTAACAAACATGAAACCATCTTTCAGACTTATAATATTACTAGCTGTGCCTCGCGGCGTTACCCGCGGTTTATTAGAGAAAATTAATTGTGTATTAACAGTAAAATATATTTTCCCGCAGTAAAATGTAGCCTATATGTTAATCCGGGGTGTCTAGCTGACACCATCAAACTCAACACCAAATTTTATTGAATTCGCTCCAGCCCTTTAGATATGAAGAAGTAACAAACTTACACACTCACAAACTTTCGCCTTTATTATTCGTGCGAAGTGTGATGTGATAATAGGATGTACTCGTAGGATAGCCGCCGCCTGTCACGACCTTTAAAAAATAAACTTAATAAATTCGTCGACATTTGTTGACTACCGTACACATACTTCGCAGGTTGTGATGGTCTACGATCCCGACACATGTCACAGTATTTTATTTTGCAACGATGATTGATGTCCGATGCATGCTGAGTTGGTGACCTTTTTTTCTTGGCACGGAAGCACAAGCATTTGCACGAATGTGTTTTTTTTTCCACATTATTACTGTAATGTGCTATTTCACAGTGTGAAAAAAAGTATTAATTACAAACATTTTAAAACCGATTTAACGTATTATACAGAAAACAGAAAAAAATATATTTTTATGTAACTAATTTTATCGAAAACAGCCAGGATTAGTCGAATCTATAATGACGTCACATCTCAGTAAATATAGTGATCGGAGAACCCGAGACTTGACTTGGCGGTTGTTTGTATACTGAAAGGTAACTTATAATAATCCCTTGCGACGCCATATTGCTTAAGATAGCGTTTGGGCGGCTTATTTTAAAAGTTAATTTTTATTTCACTAAAAATACACGAGAGATTTAAAAATTATCAGAGTCGAAGCACTTGTTAAACATCAACGAAAAATCCGAGATGGTTTATTTAAACAGGTACATATTTAATAGGTTTAAATAGCCTATTATATTATTTTTATGTGTGTGCATTTGTGACAATTTAAATGTTTCTTTCATTTGACATTAAAAGATCCTAGTCATCCACTTATCTAATAACGTTCGTTTCACAGTCCTATCTGTAAATAAAAATGCCCACATCACATCAGGGCAATAAGTTCCATTTTGACCAAAAGAGTCTGTATCAACCCTTGTATATGCCCTCTGCTGGGGCACGAGTCTCTTCCTGCATCGCAGGAAGATTAGGCCACGGAGGTCAAGTCTGGGTTGGTGGAGGATTATAAGACAGTGGCAGGCCTTACTATCAGAAGTTATCAAGCCACCCATAAGGCCTCTGACACGGCTTAACGAGCCGGCACCAACGGCTTAACGTGCCTTGCGATCTTGCGAAGCACGGAAGCGCTCGAAAAAATGCCACTAGCGGTAGTCACGGGATAGTCACCCATCCAATACCTGACCGCGTCTGTTGTTGTTTAACTCTAGTGATTGATTCCAATCACTCGGTTCGACAACAAAAGTGTAGGTACTTAGCTAATATTTTTAATCTCACTTAATTAATGAATATTGTTTTGAATAAATAAACGAAACAACAACTTTACTAAGGTAAACAAATTCTTACAGCTCGTTAGAAACAAAAGAGTTCATAAAACATCACAGCTCTAAAATATCGGTAGGTATTTAAAGTAGATAATGGGGCACTCAATTTAAATCATCTTTTTATTGACAACGTAGGTAAATGTTGAAAGAAATACCTATTTGGAAGTTGTTTACCTACTTAATTATAGCCAATCCCACAGAAGAAACAGTTGGTTGGTATATTGTATATTCTGATAAATATAGAAGGTAAAACATTGATTCATTTTTTTCCTTCTGTACCCAAAATAATTAATCCCGCAAGAAGCCTACCTAATTTTAATTAAAGAAATTAATGCGCTTACAACATACCAAAAATTATTTAAATAGGTAAATTCTTTATTGTGACAGAAATAATATAAAATTATAGTACAATTGGCGGCCGAAAGCAATTTCTTCCAGGCAGCCATAGACGGAGACAAGAAAGAATTAAAATGTGAAAATTATTTTGTTAAATTCCGCCTAAAATCACAGAAGCACCGTGGGAGGGCGGTGCATTAACTAACAGCATAGAGCTTCTGTGATTTTTGGCGGAATTAAGCAAAGTAATTTTCACATTTTAATGCTATAATGGATTTCCCTAAAGTAACGCCTGACATACAAGACAAGAAAAAAAATAGAAATGCGGAGTCGGTGCAATTTTTTTTTTCTTTTGTTCCGTTCTATACAGCCTACCTATTAAGGCGGCCCTCAAGGAGCAATTCTCGTACAAATGTAATTCGGTTTTTATTTATAAACGACGTGCCGGTTTGCAATGAAACTTTGCCAAAGCGTAGAGGACACAAATCAGGGCTTGGTCGTGCTTAGAATTGATCGTGTATATTATTATTAAAAAAAAACTTAACTATGTATACCTATAATGTGTAGGAGATTTCATTTTCTAACACTCCGGCTTAGACGAGAGGTAGCTGACGTAGTGTATTTGCACAAGATTGCAACATCTGGTATCGACTGTTCTGAGCTACTCGGTAAGCTTCACCTAAGGGTTCCAGGCCGAGCCCGATATAAACCCCCGTTAGCAGTGCCTAAATGTTCCACAAACTTCCGACAAAATAGTTTTATTGTGCGAGCGAGCGATAAATTCAATAAAATTACTGCACATCACGACATAGATTTGTTCAATGCAGGGGTCCACACTCTAAGGCGCTTAATTAGTGCGCCATTCTTTGCAGGTGGATAAATACTAGTTTATATATTATAATATATATATATATATATATATATATATATATATATATATATATATAGTTAAGTATTATAAATTATAATATATCATTGTAAGTGTTTGAAGCGCGAAGCATGAAGTCCATACATTTTTTGATTGCGTTGTATCTATAGGCGGGAATCTGTTATTAGCTCTTAGTAACCTATTTCTTCTACTAGCATAATTTTTTAAGCTGATGATTCTCCAAACTGTATAAATAAATAAATAAATAAATAATCTTTTTGTTACACTAACCCGTGCTGAGGACAACCCTATGTTTGTATAAGTACCTACTTAAACTCACTCGGCTCCAGCAAAGCCGTTGGTGCCTGCTGCCATGTAATGGCAGTCGTTAAGCCTTGTCAGAGGGCGGCTTGATCTCTTAATCTTAATAATAGTGATTAACTAGAGCTACTCAAAAAAAAGGAGCGTTGTACGTCTACGTAACTATAGTTACTTCGCGGACTGGGGTCAGTAAAATCGATTTTTTTGAATGAAAACTTTCAAATAACTTCTCGAATCGGCTGTTACAATAATCTGTGGTAAATTATTCGTTCAATTGATGCTTGATGTCATAGCCAAGTCTCCGAATAAAAAAAAAGCTTCGGTGTCAAAACAAAATCAATTCGTATCTATTACGTGAGGTGACTTCAATCTGCTTTTAAAATGTAAGTTTTCATTATTTTTCAATGTATTATATATCAAAATAATCGTAAGGATTAGCACTTTATGATTAAATACAAAAAAAACTGAATTGTGTTACATACAACGACAGATTGACATTTTCAATTACCGCCGCGTCACGCCATGTTTCCACAATTGATTTCATTTATTCTATTGAATTTAATTATAAAATGTTACTTGGAGCCGTAATTTTTACTTTATCTGTTAGTGCATTTCATAAGCTATTCGGAAGTATACTTTATTTTGTGGTAGCTGCAGCAGTTCTATAGTTATTACAGTTTTTCTAACAATGGTACTGTGCAAAAATGTGCAAAAAAATCGCAAAAAATGTAATTCGCGAGCGCGGACGGTTAAGGCTTCCGTGGCCGCGCGACCAGGACGTTTAAGTGGATAAAGGGAAAAACTGTTTATCCATCATAACTTTTAAATTGATGTAAATTTATACCTTTAAGTCAAATCAAACAATGCTTTGTTGTAGTGAAAATGCATTAAGACAATAACATTCAAAATATCTCCTGTATAACAGACGCTAAATTTTTTTTCGTTTTCAAAACTTTGAACGTCGATTTCTCGAAACGGTGTTTTTCGAGTTGGTGAGTTTCCGCCCTACGGGGACGACCTACTTATTAATATAACACAATATCACCCTTATCGCCTAGACTAGGACCTTCAGGCTGAAGGCAGTGAAGGCTTTAGCCCCCACCGGGTTTGAAGGTCCATTCAGTCGCTCCGAGATTCGCTTTGCCCCGGTTGGTTGACACGTTTTGACGTCGCGACGCTCCGGGCTTCGCCCTACGTGGAGCTCGACCTTCGGCCTCGCTAAAACCCGTGTAATTTTTTGCGGCAAATCTGTCAATTTGCAATAATAATTTTAGGACTGTCGCCAGCGGACCGAAATACCTGAATACCTACCGATTTTCCAACGTGTGTTCGGATTGGTCTTACAAAAAGATCATGTACGCCTGTATGTAAATGTTATGTTATCACTGAGTCGAATTGCACTTAGTGCGCCATTAATGAGATCTATTAAAGACGTATTAATCTTATGGCATGCGAGTATAAGGCCGTTGTAAGTTATTGTCCTTACATCAGCCTTAAGCCAGATTACAATAAAAATGAAACCACTCTTGAAGACCATACTAAGACCTTAAGACCTAAGGGTAGGCTGGAAGAGATTTCTTATGAAATAAGCTCGCCAAGTTCACTTTTATTATTTTTATAATTTTGTGCTTTCTTTATGATTTTTATGTGTTCAATAAACTATAGTGTAAAGTGTAAAGACCACTTTAAGGGTAATTTCTCTTATGAAGAGTGATATAAGAGTTTGAAAAAGCTCGTCTCAAAATAATTGTAAGACCCATTTTGGCTAATTAGGGGACAAGGCAACTTTTTTTTAAATCTTCGTATTTTATTTATTAGCGCTACAAATCAGCAAGGCAACAATACATACCTATACCCACATAGGTACTAATTAATAGTACACCTACTAGTTGTATCTTTAGTTGACTCGCTAATGCGTCATCATGGCACCATGCGATGGTTGTGGTGTTCAAAATTCTAAAAATCCAGCTAAAACTTAGGTTTGGTTAGCTAATAGATAACGCAAAGTGGCTTAAGTTCGCCTATGTGTAAAATAATTTATGCAAAAAAGGATTTTAATAATTATAATACAATATTAGCTGTGAGATAACCTAGGGCTTGTCTTATAAAAATCACAAAGCGCTCATCCTGAGTATTTACGAGCAGTTGACACATTTTTGGTAGCTAGACATGCAACTAGCCAATATTAAAAATTAAAAAAATACTTTATACAGACTAAGTCTAAGGTAGACTGCATACAAACATGACACACTAGCACAAACAGTACAATGAAGCAAGTAGGCACTATGATTATTAAGATTAATAACAAGACTGTAAGTAACATGTAGGTGGCACCACTGGAATCGGTATCGGATGATAATATTAGGTACATGATGGTCATCAAGAACTTTGACTAAAGTATTAGTTACTTTTGTTACAAAATTAGGAAAAATATTGATGTCGCGGCCAGGCACGCGAACAGCACACTCATGGTTCAAGAGGATAACGCAGGAGTCAGACAGTCTCAACCATTTTAGAGGAAGATTATGCGACCCTGCCACTGCGACAACATTAGAGTGACCTTTGGACAACCTACATGATTAACATCTTGTCAGTTACAAGATTTATGATAGCAGTTATTAATATGAAATCACGTTGTCTGTACTTTTTGTAGAATTATTAAATAACCATAAGCATGCAGTGTAGAATAGGTAATTGGTTTATGCCAAGGGCTTATATAGTTCGTACATATATTTTTCCACACTTTTGCTCTACAACTGCTTTTAAAAAGCTTGTTCAAATGTTCAGAATAACGCATTATACAACGTGCGTGCTGTAAAGCAGGCACTCTCAATAAAGTACTTGTTTTACCGCACGCTCCATTGTATCGCGGTGTGCGTATTATTTGCGGTTTTTTTAAAGTTACGTATGTCTCCAGATATCTAATTTCTCTATCGATTTAAACCCATGCATGACTCCACTGCTGGGGCACGAGTCTCTTCCTGCATCACAGGAAGGTAAGGCCATAACTCCACCACGAGGGCCAAGTCCAGGTTGGTGGAGAATTGTAGGACAGTGGCTAGCCCTAGTGTCAGAAGTTATCAAGCCGCCCTCTGACAAGGCTTAACGACTGCCATTACATGGCAGCAGGCACCAACGGCTTTGCTGGAGCCGAGTGAGTTTAAGTAGGTACTTATACAAACATAGGGTTGTCCTCAGCACGGGTTAGTGTAACAAAAAGATTATAGGTATACATAGTTAAGTTTTTTTTTAATAATAATATACACGATCAATTCTAAGCACGACCAAGCCCTGATTTGTGTCCTCTACGCTTTGGCAAAGTTTCATTGCAAACCGGCACGTCGTTTATAAATAAAAACCGAATTACATTTGTACGAGAATTGCTCCTTGAGGGCCGCCTTAATAGGTAGGCTGTATAGAACGGAACAAAAGAAAAAAAAAATTGCACCGACTCCGCATTTCTATTTTTTTTCTTGTCTTGTATGTCAGGCGTTACTTTAGGGAAATCCATTATAGCATTAAAATGTGAAAATTACTTTGCTTAATTCCGCCAAAAATCACAGAAGCTCTATGCTGTTAGTTAATGCACCGCCCTCCCACGGTGCTTCTGTGATTTTAGGCGGAATTTAACAAAATAATTTTCACATTTTAATTCTTTCTTGTCTCCGTCTATGGCTGCCTGGAAGAAATTGCTTTCGGCCGCCAATTGTACTATAATTTTATATTATTTCTGTCACAATAAAGAATTTACCTATTTAAATAATTTTTGGTATGTTGTAAGCGCATTAATTTCTTTAATTAAAATTAGGTAGGCTTCTTGCGGGATTAATTATTTTGGGTACAGAAGGAAAAAAATGAATCAATGTTTTACCTTCTATATTTATCAGAATATACAATATACCAACCAACTGTTTCTTCTGTGGGATTGGCTATAATTAAGTAGGTAAACAACTTCCAAATAGGTATTTCTTTCAACATTTACCTACGTTGTCAATAAAAAGATGATTTAAATTGAGTGCCCCATTATCTACTTTAAATACCTACCGATATTTTAGAGCTGTGATGTTTTATGAACTCTTTTGTTTCTAACGAGCTGTAAGAATTTGTTTACCTTAGTAAAGTTGTTGTTTCGTTTATTTATTCAAAACAATATTCATTAATTAAGTGAGATTAAAAATATTAGCTAAGTACCTACACTTTTGCTGTCGAACCGAGTGATTGGAATCAATCACTAGAGTTAAGCAACAACAGGCGCGGTCAGGTATTGGATGGGTGACTATCCCGTGTCTACCGCTAGTGGCATTTTTTCGAGCGCTTCCGTGCTTCGCAAGATCGCAAGGCACGTTAAGCCGTTGGTGCCGGCTCGTTAAGCCGTGTCAGAGGCCTTATGGGTGGCTTGATAACTTCTGATAGTAAGGCCTGCCACTGTCTTATAATAATCCTCCACCAACCCAGACTTGACCTCCGTGGTGGAGTATGGCCTAATCTTCCTGCGATGCAGGAAGAGACTCATGCCCCAGCAGAGGGCATATACAAGGGTTGATACAGACTCTTTTGGTCAAAATGGAACTTATTGCCCTGATGTGATGTGGGCCTTTTTATTTACAGATAGGACTGTGAAACGAACGTTATTAGATAAGTGGATGACTAGGATCTTTTAATGTCAAATGAAAGAAACATTTAAATTGTCACAAATGCACACACATAAAAATAATATAATAGGCTATTTAAACCTATTAAATATGTACCTGTTTAAATAAACCATCTCGGATTTTTCGTTGATGTTTAATAAGTGCTTCGACTCTGATAATTTTTAAATCTCTCGTGTATTTTTAGTGAAATAAAAATTAACTTTTAAAATAAGCCGCCCAAACGCGATCTTAAGCAATATGGTGTCGCAAGGGATTATTATAAGTCTCTTAACGAATCTCTAGTGCCTAGCTTATAAATGAATCTGATCGCTCTCTTCTGCAAGACGGAGATGGTCTCAATGTCTGCTGCCCGTCCCCACAGAAGTATGCCATAGGACATAACACTATAGGAAGTTACTAAAATAAACAAGCCTTGCAGTTGCGACGTCAGTAAGTTCCCTAAATCTTTTAACTGCATATGCTGCTGAACTAAGGCTATTTGCATTTTTTTCTGTATGTGGACCACATTTAAGCTTTGATCCATTGTGATACCTAGAAATACAGTTTCATTCACAAGCTCTAATTTGTCATTCCCCAATATAACATTGCTATCAACCGTTTTGACATTTGGAAGAGTGAACTTTATACATTTTATGTGTTTTGAATTTAACAGTAATTTATTAGAAGTAAACCAATTTAGCACCCGAGATTTAGCATTAGGTATTTGTACTGTCGAAGTCATTCTCTTGTATCTTAATTTTAAAAATAAGTAATGTGTCATCTGCAAATAACACTATCTCTGACACATTTGCAACCATGAACGGCAAATCATTTACATATACGAGGAAGAGGAACGGGCCCAATATCGATCTTGTGGCCACCTCTGACCCTATAGATTTAGTTCTATTTATTTATATCAGCTCTTTGAACTCTCCTTCTAAATAAGATTTCATAAGCTAAAACCATAGACCAAAAAGGTATTTTTAGTCTATGCCAAAACTAACTAAAGTGGCTTAGGTGACGACGAGAATGTACTTTGGGTAGGCATAAAATAATTAAGTACATTTAATTAATTGTTCCTTTCAATGTGGCTGTAAAACATTGTAATTAGTTAGTTTTTGAAGTTTTTAAATTTGGAACTATGGCTCCTATGAAAAAACTGGTTAGACAGAAATGTAGAGAAAAAAAATGCGATCCTAATGCTACTAAACGCTCATTTTCTCCTTAAGTCGACTTGGTGAGTTTCCGCTCTACGGGGACGAGGTATAGTACTTCTGTAGTGTCATTATAAGTGGATCAGAGAATGCAATTACTTATGTTTACACGTGCCTGTACTGTAAGATAACCGACGCTATGGAGTGCTGTAAGTAAAGATCATCACTAAGTATATCATGAAATAGGACTATTTCGTCTAAGCCATAGAAAAGTCGCCTGTCTTGCCTAAATTGCAGCCGGTCAAGGGCCAGGGACCTCGTCCAGTCCCTTGGCAGGTACAGCACTGATCACTTACCGTTTCAGGTTATGCCACGGAATCCAACACATCTAGAGTGTATGTACTTATATCTAGAAGAACTTTATTTCACACAAACAAAAAAAAATGTTTTTGCAGATTGTTGTCAAGATTGCTTAGAATTCGGTAAAGTCGTAAAAACTACATCGGATTAAAACTTACCAAACCTTACTGATGGTTGATAAACAGGCACATTCACTAATTAAGTCACTGAGCTACCTTTTAGACGCGGCAAACCAAATTGAACACATTTACCGGTACTTCACACAGACAAAAGAGAAGTTGCAAGAAATTTCCACGAAAGAAAATTCACATTTAGATTTCTAAAGCCTGTACCAGTTCCAATAATAATTTTACTAATCGTATTTTGTTACGAGCTATTTCCGTAACAAGTGTCACGCGTTTACTCTTTGTGACGTACAGGATAGTACTGAGGCATTTTATAGGGATGGATTGAATGGAGGTGGCTGTTATCTGCTATAATTCAATGCTGCTATCTATGAGTTAGAACAGTTGACAGCAGGCGGACCTTTTTAGGGATGAGCTTTACTCACTTAGGTACGTTACGGACTTTGCAACGCAAATGTAAAAAAATCGAGCTGCGTCCGTCTGTACGATGTTCTGTTTCGTATAAGAATACGTAGGTAGGGCTCTCTTATGATAAGAGCTCTGTCGATAGAGTTAGGTAGGTAGGTAAATTCGACAGATCCTAGCCACTCCTTAACCTCAGTTTTTTCGCCGCTTTTAGATCTTGATATAGAAGTAGGTAAGTCTCTTTCGTAAGCACTACACATTATTAACTAAACCTGCCTTTGTATTACGTAAGTTTCCACACTATAGGTTAAGCATTTTACGACTCCAAAGTGACGAAATGAACCACTGCTCAGTGGTCCATTTGTCTGCCTGTATTACTTAACTATAGTTTTAAGAATATTTTATTTCATTTACTAACTTTCTGTATTGTCACAATTTGTATGATCCGAGGAAACTAAATTATTTAATTGAAATAGTATCTGACAGTTCGGAGTAGCCTAACAGACAACTCCATACAGTGGAGGAGTTACGTGACCACCCTTGGCCGAACTCTTACGACAAAAAAACAAGTGTATAAGTCAATAACAATTAAGAATAATTTCAAACTATTTAGAGGCTAAAAAGGCTAGGTTTTTAAAATTGTCCTTAGCACGGGTTAGTGCATTAAAAAGAATCTAATCATATGAGTACAGCGATATCATCAACAGCGAAATTTCACTCATAGCCAGAAATCGCGAGTACGAGTCCCGGCATGGGTGGAGTTTTTAGCCTCTAAATAGGTTTTTAAAATTGTCCTTAGCACGGGTTAGTGCATTAAAAAGAATACTCGTATAACGATTAAGAAGGTTTAAGTATCTCATACAATCAAGAAATATTAACCGGTATAATCTTCAATCGTATTAGCGAATAGACTACCTTGTTGGTCTGGACGTTGGCGCGCTTAGTTCCCAAAACAGAGGTCGTGGGTTCGGTTCCCACTGGAGACCAACGTATTTAATTTGTACAAAATGGACTCAGTGTGAGTATATTTCCATGATGTTGGTGATGTCCTTGCTTGATTACCAGATTGCAGGTGAGCAGGTTATCCTAGTTTGAGACCAAGGGAGCGTTCAGGTATTACGTAACACAATTTTTGGAGATTTTTTAATTAAATGGCAACAAAAAAAAAATATCCCATGGGATTAGTGGGATACTAAGTACCTACCTATCCTATGTCACATTTCCCTAGAAACTTGGCATACAGATAGACCGATCCTTTTCTATCTATAGGTATGCAAAGTTTCATGAAACTCCGTTCAGCCGTTATTCTGTGATTAAGAAACTAACATCTAAACATCTTCACAATTTTTAACATTTGTAGGTACTTTAAAAACCTATTTAGAGGCTAAAAATTCCACCCATGCCGGTATTCGAACCCGCGACCTCTGGCTATCCGTGCCAGCGCTCTTTCCAACTGAGCTAATGGGCGACTCACCGGCATCAGTGAAATTTCTAGGTATTTGTTTAATAATAGGTACTCGCAGTAGGATTTATAGTATCTATTCTTGATCTTTAATAAATATTAAAAATATAAGTAAGTATATTGTTACATCCACACAAAATGTGAATGAAATCAAATATAGGTAGATACTTACACAGATACTGTTGAATATATTTACTACTTCTGGCCAGAGTTTCATTAAACTACAATTCTTAGTTTATGTTACGAAAATTCGATGTACATTGCGGGGCAGTCTTTCTACTTATTAATCTGTGGGTTTATCGAATTTGTAATGTACATCGAATTGTTGTAGTTATGAAACAGGTTCAGATCATGAATGATCGCCAAATTTTTGTACGTTATTTATATAGCACCGAAGCTACCTAATAAAATAGTACCTAGTGTAATTGTATGTCTTAATTCTCCTGTGCTGTTTTATAATAAGTCTTCATACAATAAATGTGTTTTTTCGCCGTTTGGAGGGTTCCACAGAGAATATTTTTCCATGTTTCCGTGTGTCTGTCAAGACCCCTAATTTGACCCTTTACTCTCAGAAATGCGTACAGGTGACGAGTTAACATTAAAACCGAACAACCAGGTGTAGGTACAGTCCTTTGGAGTTATGAAAAAATCAAATGTTTATACAGCAAAAACGGAGGTATGTTTCGACCTTCCGTCCGCGTCATCGTATTTTAGAAATTTCTGTCTTGTATATGTGTGCAATTGCCCTCTGCATCTGCGTAATGAGATGATTTATACAGCGTCCAGTGGCATCGTCACTCACACTAGATGGGTGAAGGTACCACTCGGATGCTGCAGTGCTTTGGACATGGTTTTATGTATATGTGTCCATTATATTTTTTACGTAGCCTCTATGTTTGTGTCCCACTGCTGGGCAAAGGCCTCCCCCAATTCAGTCCAGATTTTTCAGTCCTGGGCCACCTCAGACTACTCCGGCAGATGGTTCTCGAGATCATCTCTCTACCGTCTTCTAGGCCGGCCTCGATATATCTATATATAATAAAATCTTGTGTCACAGTGATTGTTATCGAACTCCTTCGAAAAGGCTTAACCGATTTGTCATATTTTTTTCTTTTATACATACGAGTATTTGGTAGGTCTGAGAAAAAGTCGTAGACTAATTATGGCAAAACTAGATTGCAATTTAGGAATTTGTCAGGAATTACGTAACATAACATTTACATACAGGAATGTATGTACATTGCTTCTAGCCCCACACTAGGATAGCCTGTGTCGTGGGTACCAGAAACAGCGACATCACAAACATGTAAACATCCAAGACCTGAGTGCTTAGTGCGAGTTTTTTAACTACTCGATCGCGTTAATGTAAACTCATATTTCTATGGCATCGAGGAAGCTCCACCTAGCGACAAGTATGGAAATTAAAATTGCTGAGTGCGAGTTGTAATGATTTACGTTGAGAAGTGAACACGTTTACCAGCCAAAACACGAATAAACGCGAGTGCTAGTTGTACTGTGACAGCGTTTTGCTAGTTCGAACGGTTAACTTACTCATACTCACTACTCAATGCTCGATTAACGCGGTAGTATAAAGTTATTCGATTGGATCTGTCAAACTCGCACTAAGCACTCTGACGTTTTTTTGTGCATAACCTGGGGCCGAACCCGGAACCTCTCGCATGGTAGGCAGATGCGCTACCGCTGCACCACAGAGGTCGTCAAGATTTAAGTCCCCAGGCCACTAGGTAATTACGTTACTCACGTACAAAGGCTGGTTTTCCTAAATCTACAGAGTGCTTAGTGCGAGTTTGACAGATCCAATCGAATAACTTTACTACCGCGTTAATCGAGCATTGAGTAGTGAGTATGAGTAAATTAACCGTTCGAACTGGCAAAACGCTGTCACAGTACAACTCGCACTCGCGTTTATTCGTGTTTTGGCTGGTAGACGTGTTCACTTCTCAACGTAAACCATTACAACTCGCACTCAGCAATTTTAATTTCCATACTTGTCGCTAGGTGGAGCTTCCTCGATGCCATAGAAATATGAGTTTACGTTAACGCGATCGAGTAGTTAAAAAACTCGCACTAAGCACTCTGTTCGTGGTTAATTACGACAATTCGAGGTACTTTCCGTACATTGCGTTGCAAATTGAAATTGAAATTGAAAAAACATTTATTTATCATTATCACATTAAAAAAAAAACCTTAATAATTTATTATACAAACTTAGGATATTGATAAAAAGGAATTCGCTCAGCATAAATGTTGTGTTGAACACAACGCTGATTTTCAGCAAATCCCTGTTAAATACAAGATATTATAAAAATCAATCAATTACAATTACGTGTCTATAAAATTAATAAATAAATAAAATACTAATACACTCACTCAGGGGTTAAATTAAATAATTGACATATCAATAAAAGTAAAAGTTGCATTCAAATCAACATCAAAACTACCATTAATATAATTAATGTTATAAAATATAAAATTGAATTGTAACCATAATAAAACATGGCTATAGCAGCTCCCGAATAAATAAATTAATTAATGACATCAATACATATTTTCAATAATCATATTTTTTTTTTTATTTGTATAAAAATAATTTAAAAATTTAGGATATAAGTAAATATAGAAATATGGCAATTTTTTTTAACATTATCGTTATCAGTCATCATACTGTGGCATTTTAGGGCAATTTTCATTTTGTATATTTACATATTAGTCGCTCCTTTACATGTAGGATAAACTCAATGTAAGTATTAAATCGTTTCGGTCTGCTTTGAAGGTCTGTGACCTACTTAATATACTTCGGCAAGGCTAAATATCTAAATCTATTACAATTTATTTAATAATATAATTTATTTATATTATTTCTTTATTTGTCTGTCTAAAAGAACTTTTTTTAAATTATTTTTAAAGGTTAAGGATGTCATATAATCCCTCAGGGGAGGTGGTAGATCATTCCAAATCTTTGTCGCAGCGTATTTAAACTGCCTCTATAGTGCGACGTTTTATGCTTTGGAATTATCATAAGATTTAGCTGCCTTCATCGATGATTGTGAATGTATGTATCATTAGCCCAGACAAATTTGGTGTATAGATAAAGAGGTCTCTTTCTATGCACCACCTTATGCACAAGATTGGAGAGATGAAGTTGCCGTCGCGCTTTCATTTTAAGTATGCCCTTTTCATTTAAGAACGGTGTTACGTGAGCCCTTTTTGGTATAGTAAAACAGAATCTAGCGCATGCGTTCTGGACTCTCTGTATGGCCCGTTCCGTTTTGGCTAGTATTCTTGGACCATAAACTACGTCACCGAAATTTAGTAGGGATAGGATCAACGTTTCGGTTAGTAGTATCCGAAGTTTTTCTGTTAAATATGGTCTAATAGTGTACAGTACTTTCAATCTGTAGAAGGCATTCCTTATTTTACCGTCAATATGGTCTATAAATTTCAATTCAGAGTCCATGAGTAGCCCTAGATTTCGCGTTTTTGTCACTCTTTCAATAACACTCCCAGAAACTACAATTTTTGGTTGACACTCTATAATTTTCTGGCATTGGTGCTTGGTGCCCATCACCATGTACTTAGATTTTAGTGGGTTGAGTACCAGGCAGTTTCCTAAAGCCCATTCCTGTGTTACATTAAGATCTTCGTTAATTTTAGCCAATGCTTTTTCCACTTCACGGGGCTTAAATGAGTAGTACAACTGTGTATCGTCCGCGTATAAGTGTACTTGACAGTGGCTGATCTTACTGATTAGGTCTGCTGTGTAGAGCACAAACATTAAAGGACTAAGGATAGAGCCCTGCGGACAACCACGAGCTATGGGTCTAAGTCCTGATTTAAGCACGTTGCCCTCATCGCCATTCACCTCCACGTATTGCAGACGGTTTTCAAGGAATGAGAGAAACCATTTGCATGCTGAATCAGGGAGACCGTAGTAGCTTAATTTCTCAATGAGCAAGTTCTGGTTTATGCAGTCGAATGCACGAGAAAAATCGAGAAGAACCAAAATGCTGCTCTGCCCGTTGTCTGAAGCCTCAATTATCTCATCAGTAACGTGTGCAAGAGCTGTCTCTGTTCCGTGCCCACCACGGAACCCTGATTGTACTAAGGGGATGATATTTTCTCTTTCGGCATACGCTGTAAGCTGCCTGTGGACGGTACGCTCCAGGACTTTTGATAGGACGGGCAGTATGCTTATAGGTCGAAGATCCCCGTAGTCATTGATTGACGTGCTTTTTGGTATAGGCTTTACCTTTGCCAGCTTCCAGTCATTCGGAAAAATGTTAGAGATAATAGATTGATTTATTATTGCTGTTATTACTGGTAAGGTGACTGGCAGTGTTCTACGGATCATGTTTATTGTTATATCGTCAAAACCAGACGCATTAGTTCCTATGTTGAGAATTATCTTGTTTACTTGTTCTTCTGTGCATGTCTCTATATAGAACTTGTTTTCGGTAAATTTGTTTTGCTTAAAATAATCTAGTATAGCTGTATCTGCCACTGTATTGCCTGGGATATTTAAAAATGCATTATTTATATCGTTCGGATTTTGCAGTTTGGCTGGTAGATCTGCAATCTGTGGACCCTTACCTGTTAATGATAGTCGCTTCAAGTGGGACCACATTGATTTGGGATTTTTTGCGTTGTTGTTAATATAGTACGTAAAATATGCTCGTTTTTCCCTATGTATTGAGCTGTTGACATAGTTTTTTAAGGTTTTGTAGTAATCTTTTTTTTTCTGACATTTTGATGAGTGTGCCTTATTCCTAGCATTGTCACGGTGTTTCATCAATATTTTAATAACGTCCGTCACCCATGGTCTAGGATTGTCTTTTATACGTATTTTCTTTAAAGGAGCATGTTTGCCGAATAAATCCGTTATTAATTTATTAAATCGAGTTAACATTGAGTTAACATCTACACTATCTGTCACTTCATGCCAGGGTGTGTTTTGTAAGTCATGCAGTCGTGCTGCGTCGTTTTGTTAATCAGTTGCATTGCATTTTTAAGTAAAAATTTTATGTCAGTGGGTTTATTGACTTAGCGATGTAGATCAAATAGTCATAGAAATTCATAAATTGTAGTTTTATGAAACAGACCGCTGCCCGTTTACGTAATAGGACATATACATAAAAATCCCCATATTCGAATTAATTCGTACAAAAACACAATTTAGTAGTTGCTTTGTTTCTTTTTATTAAAGATAACAATATTAGACTCTCCTATTCAACAATCAACTTAAAGCTCTAGCCATGTCTACAAAAAAAAAACTCTTATGTAAAATAATTTGAATAAAATAGGCTATAAAAATGTACAAAAAATATTTTTATATTCTGGAATAGCAATAGTAAGTAAAACTAAAAAAAACCACTAGATATGTTATGGCCTCACTACAAACTAAAAAGATAACTATAAAGAGTGTCTCAAAAAGGTGAAACTGGGTGAAATCACTGTGGAGAGATTGTATAGACACTTTTTACACAATAAAAAATATGATCTGTAAAAAATTTAAGATTTTTTTCTTTGGTAGTGCTCGAGCCTTCTCGATCTCCTAAAGTTCCTGCGGGCCTTTTTGAAACACACTATGCTTATGTTTAACAAAGTAACATTTCATCTACTATGGTTAAAATATTATATTTTACAGAGTTAACACAGAAAATGCATTAATAGAAAGTAAGCGAGATGCACAAACTATAGTGCAGGCGACAGCACATCAAACTTTACAGGAGGGCACTCTACTCAGTTATGTCACGGGCTACTTTGCAACCAAATTGTAAAGGTTGATGTGATGTACTGTACAAAATCCGTCTTGGAAGTAAAATAACGAGCGAGTGTTCTAAAGCACCACACATGCAAATCTTCCAGTGCAATAACCGGCCAATTTTAGAATGTACAAGGTGTAACAAATTCTCCATATACTTTCCAAAATGGACGCACTACTAGTGTTACGGACGGCGAGAGTGTAATCGAACCGTTTAGAATAATCTAGATGCTAGGTGCAGGTAGATTACGTAATAACTACTCATGTGTGTAGAGACAAGGGAACCTTCCAGAATATTCTACGTGCTACAGAGAGATAGCTATTTGTAAGACAGAGATAGAAAGATATTCTGGAATGTTCGATAGTTTTCTAGAACGTATTTCTATTACCTTCGATGCGATCTTAGGTACTTCCAGACGATATTCTGGAGCGTTCTATGGTTTTCTAGTGCCTACGATGTCTTTCCGGGTACTTCCCGCAGTTTCTAGATTAGTAAGTAGAGTGGAGAGATTATACGTATAATATTACGTACTTGATCATTCGGGAACATTCTGGAAACTTCCAAGAGGTATGGAAAGATATCGAACCTTCTCGGAGTGTGCGAGTGAGATAGACATATATGTAAAAGAAGGATAGGTATATATTGTGCGAGTGAGATAGATATATTTGCTAGAAAGGGATGGATGATAGGGTTTGGTATAAATAGCGGGGCGCCCGGCCCCGCAGTGAGTTGATATTTGACAGTTCATAATTGAGAGTTGAAAAATACTAACGATCAAGAAAAGTTGTAAGAAAAGCGAATTGAACTGTGATTGAAGATTAATAAACGGATAGTTTGGAAAGTTAAACGCATTTTTATACAGTCCATTAAAACTAGTAAATACTTACATCTTTTACAGTAGAAAAAAAAAGTTCGCGAAATAAACATTATCAGCTGATCGATATTACATAGTTACCACATGCGGCGTTAAGGCCCTACCCGACGGAAAAATACAAATGGAAAAAATAACTTTCTATATTATACTTTTTTTTTCAGTCTTAATTCAAACATCTTGAATCTTAACAACTGTCATAACCATTTTTAGAACCTACAGTCTTAAACCTAGGATTAACAACCTGGGACTTTAATCAATTTCCGCTATACACAAGAATCCAGACCGCTGTCCAAGAATCTAGGACTTCAAAGTCCTAGATTCTTGGATTTGACCGAGATTCTTATCAGAAGGTTCTAAACTATATTTATCGAAATTTATAATGTTCACCTTTTTCAAACACGGATTATAAAAGAAACATAATTGTTCTTTTTCACTGGTGGCGCTAATTAGCACCGGGTAGTTCCTTAAAAAACAAGACAAGAGAAAATTTATTGTGCTGAAATGTAGTTACATAGAGATCGAATATTCTTTATGGTACACAGAAATTACAGTAACAGAAATTACATAACAATATAGTACAATTGGCGGCCTGCTATGGAGCAGAGGAATTTTTTTCACGATTTCAATGTTCTGTATCGTAAGGTACATATCACTTCACGCTAGTTCTTAACGGATCTTTGTTTAAGTTTTGTTTTGTTTTACTTTCTTTTGTGGTATCTGCTGAAAACCAGCGTCGTGGTCGCTTTTGGCCACGGCATAAAGCTAAGCAGGCCTTTTTGGTGCCAGTTCCTAGTTTTTAAAGATTTAGATGAAAAGTCTTATTTTTCTATGGTACCAAATAAACAAGCTATCTATCTATCTAAAGTACTTTATTAGCTCTTAAACTAGTTTATTTATTAATTAAACTAGTTTATTTAGTTTTGCAGTTACATAAAAAAATGGTGCAATGCAATTCAATGGTACTTTTCTACGAGTAGTAGTTCAGACCTTACAATAATAGAGTCACGTACGTAAGGGGCCCGATGTAAAAACATCATCGAGTTTTTTACACATCACATTTGCAAATATTGTCTGTAAAATATCTCACTCATGTTAATAGTGATTTTTAGGATCCATGGCCGTGGACTGAAGGAAAAAAACCAAGACTTGATAGCATTAACGCCACAAACGGTCGTCTTTGGGGTAAATGCTGTCTAGTCCCAGATCCAGATCCCAGATTTAAAGCTGGAGTATTTCGGACAGTTAGGTATACAGTTTCCTTCAACTTATCCTACAAGGCAAGATTTCAGGAAATCGGAGAGCTGGGAGACCAAAGATATCAGGGCTGTACAACCTGCG
Organism: Yponomeuta sedellus; assembly: GCA_934045075.1. NCBI lineage: Eukaryota > Metazoa > Arthropoda > Insecta > Lepidoptera > Yponomeutidae > Yponomeuta > Yponomeuta sedellus. Next base: position 24,886,335 of record OW203724.1, read on the forward strand.
ACAGTGGTTTCAACTGACGCAGGTTTTAACAGAGTACCAGTTCCTTGTTTGTCAATAGAAACAAGGAACTGGTACTTTATTAAACGACTGTAACCCCGAAAAGCAAGATAGCCGAATTGGTTGCCAACCTCGAATAAGAAGAAGAAGAGTCCCAGATCTGTGGTCCTAGGTTCTTTGTTGTGGGTCCTGAAGATCACTGTTAACACGATTGAAAGGCCGTTCACATACTTATTGCAAATACGATCTGTAAAAGAAGTTTTTTTTTAATTAATTTTTTTTTCAACTATTCTCATGGATACCGCGATGATCGCTAAAATACTATAAAAACAATACACGCTTCTCAAAAGTTATTATTTCAATTATAAACATGTTCTATCTACTTATACTGATTAAAGGCAGGAACTAATTATTTTGGCTCAAAATAAGATATACGGATTACACAGATAGAATACATTACATTGAATATTATTAATTTATTCAGACCGTTTTGGTTTATATTGTCTTTTTAGTTTCTTCTACTTAGGGCCAGTTTCTGAATTAAGAATTTCACTAAGTAAATACTCAGAGGTCGCAGGTTCGAGTCCCGGCATGGGTGGAATTTTTAGCCTGTTAGCGACGTGCTCTGAATTTTCTTTCCTGGTCTCGTTTTCAAACCGCCTCAAGACTGCTTGGCTCTGACTTGGCTTAACGACTGCCATCTATCGACGGCAGCCGGTATCAGCTGCTTAACGTGTCTTGCGAAGGACGGAACCGCTCGGAAAAATACCACTAGCATTAGACACAGACGGTCTCCCATCCATACACTGAACGCGCTTGATTTTGCTTAACCTTCGAGACCGTTCTTTATATTGCTTATCCTTCGAGACCGTTTAAGATCACTCAGCAGCCGGGACTACAAGCAACTCATTTACAGATGCCTAAGTTATTGTATCTGACCTACCTATGTTTATTAGTCTGGGCGCGCGCGAAAGCGTAGCTCCGTTTTGATTAGCCGTTATAGCTGTACAGAAGATACAGCATTGCAATAAAGTTATAGCATTGCAATAAGCTATTTACTTTGCGAAATTCTTAATTCAAAAACTGGCCCAATTTGATACAAAAATTACTTGGCTATATGCAAGCTAAGTTTACCCAGGTTGGAGCTAATCACATACGATCAGCGGATTGATTAATTAACTTTTAATACAATTAATTAATTAACTTTTAATACGAAGCGGTTTTATTATCCTCGTTTTTTGTGTTTATTTCGCTAATTACCATTGAAAACTCTCACTTACGCAGTCCACATAAGAACTGTTTTAGTGGGGCCAGCGGTGAAGTGACTGCCTGAATATTATGTGTTCCAAGCCGGTTTAACTTACGTCGTTCATCCAGTATGTAAACTAATATCAGTGGAAGACAGATTTTATACTTAATTTATTCTTACTTGTCCAAAGTTAACAAGATTCTAACCTTAAAATTGAGATTAGATGCCTAAACTAGACATTTTCTCGCAAATTCATGAACTATGTTTATAAAATTGGCAGCGTGTTATCTAAAAGAGTGCTCCAAGTTACTTCATTTATGGAAATATGGCAGTTTTGGACTAAAAAGTCACAGTTTAAGGGTAGAATCTTGTTTACTAAATTAGACAAGTAAGAATAAATAGACTATAAGTAGCCTCCATAATATGGGTGTTCCATTGTAGTGCAAATTTCTTGCCTCCCCCCTTCCAGACCAAGATTTTCGGTCATTCGCCACCCCGGACCGCAATTTTTTTTAATTTAGCCTATAAACGTCTTACTGCAGGGCACAGACCTTCTCTCAGGGAGAGAATATAGGCTTCATTATCACGTGTGCTCACCGCGGATTGGCAATTTCAAGCGCTGAGATACCTCAGCGCTTGAAATTGCCAATCCACTAAACACCTCACCCGCTCACGATGTTTTTATTAGTTTAGATGTTTAGTGCTCTGCGGGGTCGCTCGCTACCGTCACTTCATCTGTCAACCCCAAAATATGCGCAGTACGAGAAAGGCCAGAAAGTCCTCTTCATGCGACCTGGCGGCACTACCATGTAACTGTGAATTGTTGATTATTAAATGGAATTTACTTTATCATTGTGTGTGTGTTTGTGTCTGAAATGTATTGGACTTGTTCTGGAAATAAATATTATTATTATTAACAATTAGAGAGTGGTTTTGCTACAGAAGTTCACAAATGTACATTACTTAGAAAACTAAGTCTTTGGTATATGCCGGGATTCGAACCCACGACCTCCCGATTGAGAAGCTTGTGTTTACCGCTCCGTTGCCTCTAAATTGTCATTATGTTATTTGTCACTATGTTTTTATGGAAATAAGCACTGTTGACAGCTAAATCGCAGATTATTAACGTACCAGAAACCAGGGGTTAGGCAAACGTAAGCACTTCAAAACTACGAATAAAAAAATCATAGAAGAATCATTTCCCCCTACAACATTCACGTTCAAAAACGGCCTCTGTCCTAGCAAATGGTCTGTACCAATGAAATGAGCTCAAGATGTGCTGCAGAGTGAGTCGCTCTGTGAGTGGTTGATGCTTGCGCCAGGCGTGGCGGCGAGAACGTTGATTGGCCGATAGTAAGTGACAGTGTTTGGATTTATTTAAAAACATCAAACTATTGATTTCATTGATTGTTGTATGTTGTAACCCGTCCAAATATCAAGGCACCTCGCAAGATGATGGTCTGACGGTGGCTGGTGCGTAGATATTTGGCCGGGTAGTACTGAACTCGCTCCGATTGGTAACATAATTGACAAGCGCCGCCCACCTTCGCACAATTAAACGTGGGGTAAATTTTAGCGCTAGTTAGACATCTCTGTTTTTAATAATAACTGCTTTGAAAGCAGTATCTACCTACTATATGACGGTTTCTGAATTTAGAAATTCACTAAGTATTTACTTACTTAACTATCGTTGGGTTCCTTAAGATTTTCCACTGTCTCATTCATTCTTTTTTGAGATCTCAAAAAAGATGAGACAATCAGCTACGTAAGTAAAGTAACTGAAATAAATTCTCAACTCAGAAACCGGCGCTCTATCTTATATTCTATAATAAGTCACCTAATGGCCATAGTCCATGAAGAAATTGATACCTTACGGACTCCGACATAAGAGTCGCTTTACATTGTTTCCTAAATCACAGACTTACGCATCTTACCTTAATCTTAAAATAAGCACAGGGAAGCCAATAGAGTCGCAAATGTTTACATAACAAAACCAGCCTCTTAATTATTATTTCTATAAGGCGCAATTTGTGAAATATATTGGTAACAGTTTATCTCTCATAGACTCACTTAACTGCACAACAATCAACAAGATCAACAGTGAACGGCGTGACGTCATAACGCCCCGCGTCCGTCCCCCGCCGGCGCCCGCGCCTGTCAGTGGGAGAGGCTCTCCTGTGAGGCGTTCAGTATCGGTCGTGTGTCCGGAGAGTTCAGCAGGTTACGGACCAGCACAAAGATGCCCGCCATTATGAGGATCACGCTAAACGCCTGGAACAACGAAACCAGATTTAGATAGATAGAGAACACTTTATTGCACAACCAGAAAAATATTACAACCAATCGTGGTATTCAAATTATCCAGCATCTGCCGGCAGTTTTTCGCAGATCGTCATCCCACCTGGTCCGAGGGCGTCCTACACTACGTTTGCCGAGTCGCGGTCTCCACTCAAGAACACTTTTACTCCAACGGTTGTCGGCTCTTCGCGAGATATGGCCAGCCCACTGCCACTTCAGCTTGCTGATTGCGGCAAGCTGAAGACAGGGCGCTATGGCGCTCATTAGGGGAGGACTATGTCCAGCTGTGGACTACATAATATAGCCTGAAGAAGAAGAAGATTCAAATTATTGTATGAATGAATGAATAACCATTTATTCAAAATTACGCAGATTACCATTTATTAAAAATATACCATTTATTAAAAAATAAGGTATTTTATTCAAACTTACGCAGAGAGTGTGACTTATTGAATGTTACAAGTAAAGTATTTTCTAAGGTTAACACGAGCAGTAGACATAATTAAAACTGTTTTTATACGGATTTATGCTCGTTTATTACATTTTTACAATTTTCCAACGTTTCGGCACTTTTTCAGGTGCCGTGGTCCCGGATGACTGAGGTGACAGGTGTCTTTTAGAAATCATTACCGGTTAGTTTACTACCCTCGGCAAAAATTACAAAAGTTAATTATGAAGTTACGGTCCAAAATAGACAAACCAATTATTTTTTATATAAAGTCAACAATATTGATTATTAGTAATTAAAGTTAAAATTAAATTTATAAACTAATTACTTTATATGAACTTAAAGATACCGATTATTAATTGAAATTAACTTGATTTTGAATCGCTTACCTATACTTGAATGTATAGGTAAGCGCTCTGGTAGATCTGCAGTCAGCGAGCATACACTTAGCGGTACCAACCACTTTATACATTTTGATAAAGTTAAAGTTCTAGCCCGAGAAGACCGTTTCTTCCCTAGAATGATACGTGAGGCAATAGAGATCCGCCGGCATCCAAATTTTAATAGAGATCGTGGTTGGAACATACCGGTAGCATGGGAACCAGTGCTTAAGTGCATGAGACCCCCTTGCTAGAAGTGTGACTGTAGAATAAATAATAAAAAATCAATTTAATTTCAATTAATAATCGGTATCTTTAAGTTCATATAAAGTAATTAGTTTATAAATTTAATTTTAACTTCAATTACTAATAATCAATATTGTTGACTTTATATAAAAAATAATTGGTTTGTCTATTTTGGAACGTAACTTCATAATTAACTTTTGTAATTTTTGCCGAGGGTAGTAAACTAACCGGTAATGATTTCTAAAAGACACCTGTCACCTCAGTCATCCGGGACCACGGCACCTGAAAAAGTGCCGAAACGTTGGAAAATTGTAAAAATGTAATAAACGAGCATAAATCCGTATAAAAACAGTTTTAATTATGTTACAAGTAAACCTAGGTGTCCATTTCAAAATTTACATAATTTAGGAGAAAACATGGACAAAAATAAACTCCTAACTTAGCCTTTTAAGAGTATTTTGATACTTAATTAACTGAGTTTACATATTATTGTAAAACCTAGTACAAATGCGCTGAACTGGCATTAATTCCTGACATCTTTGTGATTTAAATAATCTGCAAGGTTATAGTAGCCTTTTTGGCACAAAGTGTGCTTTACACACTGTTTGAAAGAGCCGCGTTTCTGGCATTCGATAACAAATTGAAAAGGTCAGACAGTCATCATCAATCATAATCATGCCCATCAGCTAAACTCTACCCACTGCTGGGTTGAGGCGTCTTTCCCATCAAGCCATCCTTCGCGGTCTCTCACCATTCGCAGTATCAACGTACAACATATACTTATATGGTTTTATAACTATAAGTTGTACGTTGTGCTATATGAAAAAAAATTTAAAAGGGCGAGGTTTTCACCTGGTCTCTGAGCAATACGGGCGTTCAAACGGAGATCTGTAGTTTGGCGATACCTTCAAGCCACCACCTCCTTCATTATACTCCTAAGCCCTAGCGTCCTAGAAATGGGGCATCGCAAATAACTTTCTTAATTAACACCCAATGATTTAGTAGGAAGTCCGGATAACTTACTGTTCCAGGTCCAATATTTTCTTCATATTTTTTTGGACAAGAAGAAGAAAAAGTACTTCGAAATCTAGGTAGTTTTAGAAGACTTGAAGTAACTGTTACCTCCAGGGCTTAGGAGGTTAAAGTAAAAGTAAACTGAGCCTTATGCACACGTACCGTAAGGGCGTATAAGGCGTAGGGCACGCCGTATCGTATGTTCAGCGCCTGGCGCGCCATGGCGGCGTACTCGGGCGTGATGCGCACTTCTTGCCGGAACCAGAACATCGGCACCAGCGTGTCCGCGTCTGGTAGCTGGTTGTTTATCCTGCGGAGACATTGTGTTGGTAAATAAGCTATTTGAGATGCTAAGCAAAGGGCAAGATCAAAAGTAAAGACTAATGCACGATAGTGAAACGAAGCTGGCAAGTGGCAGTGCCTGGCCTACAGCTCTGGGATACAGGCGTGAGGTTATGTTAAGTAGATAACATATTGAACCAATAACATGTACAGTTATAAATAACAAGAATGTAGTTCTCAGAAAATTGGTCGTAACTAGAATTCAAAATTATTATACAAAAATTTTCTTTATCTGTCTATTTATCTGACATAAGTAAAAGTTAAACGATTCGGCTGGTGTTTTACAAAATGGTTTACAATAACAAAACGTCTACTATTACAAAAAAGTTTACAATGACACGTATTTTTTTTACATAGCCTCTATTTTTGTGTCCCACTGCTGGGCAAAGGCCTCCCCCAATCCAGTCCAGAGTTTTCTGTCCTGGGCCACCTCAGACCACTCCGGCAGATGGTTGTCGAGATCATCTCTCCACCGTATACCAACATAATTAAAACAGAGAATAGTGTAAAGAGGTTCGAAATTTCACTGATGCCGGTGAGTCGCCCATTAGCTCAGTTGGAAAGAGCGCTGGCACGGATAGCCAGAGGTCGCGGGTTCGAATCCCGGCATGGGTGGAATTTTTAGCCTCTAAATAGGTTTTTTAAAATAATTAAAATGTGCACAAAGGCATAACCATGCTTTTGTGCACATTTTATCCAGCGTGGGACCATTTTATCCAGTGTAGAACCAGCGTGGGAAACCTCCCACGCTGGTTCTACAAAATGGCACAACCCATAATAGTTTTTCTGTCCTGCAACAGAGTATGCGGAGCCTCGCCCGACGCTTGTGATCAGAAGTGGGATCTTCAATAGACGCGATGACACTTACGTGATGCCTCCCACGTGTCGCACGAGTAAGTTGATCTGCAGCTGTGCGGCCACGTAAAGGGGGATCCCCGTGTACATCTCCAGCGCCATCCGGAAGTTGTGCTCACTGGGAACAAAGGAAATGGACAATTAAACAAAAACTAATCCATCTCTATCTTACAACACCCGTAAGTAAATCCGGACTAAAAGTCTACAATATCTCTATCTAGTCCTTCTAACCCAAGTCCTATGCGAGGCATATTATTATGAGTTGAGAACCATTCGCCCCTTTCCATATACGTCCATTATTACTGCTGTGTTTGTTTTTGTGGCTGCAACAGATGAGCCTTGAAAGTTTTGCAAAATTTGATCGAAGAAAGCTGTGACATATTTTAAACTTTCGCGACAAACACATAGTTAGAATATTTTCGGGGCTTAATCGCGTAGTAATTTATTGCTATTTAACCTCGACGTTTCGACGACGTTACAGTCATCGTGGTCACGAGAAGGCGAAATTACTACGCGATTAAGCCCCGAAAATATTCTAACTATGAAGAAAGCTGTGTTCGTCAAAAGTAACCCTGAGCTGTCTCCACGTCTGTCTGCATCGGTAATGGGAAACAGACATGAGGAAAGCCAATTACGTTTACAGCCGGCGCAGACAGCTTTATCTGGAAAAAGCATCAAATGCAACGGCCCCTATAGTTCTAATGTATAAAAATCTCCGGCCTCTACTGGGAATTGAAACCACGATCTGTTTTGGTAGTCAAGTGTGTGTTGTTACATTGATACTTGTTGACCCCGCAAACGTTGTTTTGCCATATCAAATAGTCATATCTTTTGCTACTTTGTAACAATATATCTTCAATTCGAAATCCACTCCATCCAAGGGTTACCTGGAAGAGATCGCTCTAAGCGATTACTTAGATTTAACAAATTGTGTTCCTTTTTTTTTGTTGGGCAATAAAATATTCTCTATCTATCTATCTACGGCTTATTCTCAGACCTACCAAATACACACAAAGAAATTTCATAAAAATCAGAAGTAGTTGCGGAGGAGTTCGATAAGTCAACTAGGGCCTAGGCACACCAAGTAATTTTTTTTTTTGTTGATAAAACGAAAGACATCTGACAGCATTGTAAGAAGTGGTAGATCCTGATCTCTGAATACCCCTCGGGGATACAGGAGATCAATTTTTGAATCACTCGTATGAAATTGTATCGTTGAATGCGACATAGTCACACTCGTCTTCTAAGTCGCATGATCTCGTTTTTCCGTATTTTTGAATCGTTCGCCTGAAGTGTTGCCAGTACCATTTGAAGTATTGTATTTTATCCGTTCCACGCAGAAATTACAAGAACCGGAAACTACCGTAACGGAAACGGAACGTAAAATATTTCGTTTTATTGGCTGTTTAGATGAAAAATCTTTGTCTTTAGTTGCAAAACTAACAAAACACTGTCATAGATGTTAATAATAACACTTTGGTTTGTTTATCTTCGAAAATGTCGAAACAAAAAATCAATTCCACACAAAAGCACAAACTCCTCGATTTGCTTTCGAACACAAATTTTGTCAAGTAATCTATCGATCGACATACGAGACGAGTGGTAAGGACCATTCGTTGCAGTCGAGTGATTCAAAAATACGGAATTTCGTATGTCGAACGAAAATCAGTAGAAATCGAGCGCTTGACGCGAGACGAGCGATTCAAAAATAGAGCTCCTGGTGTGAGTTTCTGTGTGTCCTTTTTTGCGCCGATGACGATGCGCATTTTTGATAAGCGCGTCCTCTGAGCGTAATCAACGTATGCAGCAGCAGCAGATAATAAACGCAAGGATTTGTTTGTTTAAATGTTTCGTGTTTATTGCACACGAAACATTTAAACAAACAAATCCTTGCGTTTATTATCTGCTGCTGCTGCATACGTTGATAACGCTAAGGAATAATAATAACAATAATATTTGGAAACCTATTTAGAGGCTAAAAAAATCACCCATGCCGGGATTCGAACCCGCAACCTCTGGCTATCCGTGCCAGCGCTCAATTTTAAATTTTAGCGCGTTTTTAAATTTGTCCTTAGCACGGGTTAGTGCATTAAAAATAAAAATAGCATAATAATATTTGGTGCAAAGCTTACATCGTGCTGAGCGACTTGGGACCTGCTATACAATAACAACAATTCATAGTTATGACCATTTGATGTGTATCTATGGGCTGGTGGACTTGCAATGTGCAATGCAATTAACTGTAGTTATATAAAAAAGGAGGACAAGAATTTCGGGGAGAAGGTTATCTGGAAGAGATTTCCATGTACACTTTTTTATTTTGGGTTTTCTGGATGTTTCTTATGTGTGCAAAACTCCCCTGACAAAAGTTTCCATACTTAAGTCTTAAAAGGCTTTAATTTCTTTCTTGTTCTGTTCAATTGTAACCACGATCAAACATTGAACGTGTCGGCAAAGTGTCCTCTAAACGTATTGGCAAAGTTCCACTTCGAAACGGCATCGTTTGTAAATAAAAACCCTTGCGAAGCCGCCTTAACTGTATAGATCAGCCTCTGTTTAACATTACTACCGCACAACATCTTAGGGAGAAGGGAGTAGCTGAAAACCAGCGCTGACCGGGACTGACCCGGATCAGCACCGGCTGACTCACTACTGTTTTTTTATTTTATAATAAACTTAGGATTAAGTCTTATTTTATTTTAAGTTTTATTTAGATGAGACAAATAAATACTTTTTTTATCTTATACAATAAGATAAGATAATGCTTATTTATACATGAAAGAAACAATAAAACATTTAAGTAAAATTTACACTAAAATTACAAAAAATAAATTGTATCAAATCAATGCACAACTAACCCGTGCTCCAGCAGTGGGGACATACAAGGGTTAATGTCGAGAATGCAAAATTATGAAAAAAAAACTAAACTACATAACACTTGCCTATATAAGCACTATCTTATCTTCTTATCTGCTGCAGAACTGGGCTAGGCTAGACATCAAATACTCGTAAGTCAACTTACGGCTCTGGTGCCATCCCGTCGATCTTGCTGGGGTAGTAAGGGTCCGCACTGTAGAAGTGCGGCAGCGAGACGAAGGCGGGCGCGCCGAGGCGACACGCCGACACGTTCAGAGCACCCGGCGGCAGACAGTTGGCGTCGCGCACCTCGTCGCAGTAGCACGACTGCGGATTAGAACGCACACGTCAGTTAGACCTCACATTTCCGCACTGACTCTCATAGGTGGGTACTTCAGCTTTAGACCTGAGATTTTCACACGCATCGTAGCGAGTCGTAGCTTAGGTACTTTTTTTGTAACGGTGCAAACCTCTTTACACCATTTTTTATATTTCTTTTTCTATCTATCATTTTCTAATGTTTAAATTATTAAATTATTTTTAATGCACTAACCCGTGTTAAGGACAAATTTAAAAACCTATTTAGAGGCTAAAAATTCCACCCATGCCGGGATTCGAACCCGCGACCTCTGGCTATCCGTGCCAGCGCTCTTTCCAACTTGGCCAATGGGCGACTCACCGGCATCAGTGAAATTTCGAACCTCTTTACAATATTCTCTGTATTACGTAATTAGGTTTTTAATAAAATTGTCCTTAGCACGGGTTAGTGCATTAAAAATAATATAATGACGATAATTTGTTTAAAATAACCCTCAATGAGTACTTGAGCCTGAAATGTTACTATTCTCTTCAAGAATTTTTCAATGATAAATGTTAAACTACACAATAGAAAGGAAAATATATATAAAAATAAGTAATAGAGTAATTACCAACTCGGACTTGGCCCCCGTGGTGGAGTATGGCCTAACCTTCCTGCGATGCAGGAAGAGACCTGTGCCCCAGCAGTGGGGACATACAAGGGTCGATATCGATCGAGTAATAAAGTTATATTGCAGTGCCCTTGCAGGGTGCAATGTACCTCTTAAATTACATATCAGAAAAGTAATAAGACATGATTATGGCAATGAAGGAATCTGAATCTGAATCTAGTTGGGTACTTTAGCTTTAGACCTGAGATATTGCACGCATCGTAGCGAGTAGTAGCTTTTCGTAGCTTAGGTACTTTAGTTTACGAAACGAATAGTTACGAGGGAACCTTGGGAGTGGGCGACATCGCCGATGTTATCAAACAATCATTTATTGCTGACCAAGTGTGAGCCGTTTGCGTGTAATCAATCACTAGAGTTAAGCAACAACAGGCGCGGTCAGGTACTGGATGGGTGATCTACACTACCCGGTAGAATCACTTCACTCAAACATAGTTACATATTAAACGACTGCAATCGCGATTAATACGTTGGAAATTACGGTAATTATGGTTTACCTAATAAATAATAGCGAATATACAACTAGCATCGGCAACAACCCAATATACAGTTCTGGACACATCTATTGGCCCACTTTGCATTTTCAGTTTCGTTTAGCCCTAGCTAAAAATTTATATTAGGTCGAGCAAAAAGTTTTTATGCAGTTTTGAACCAGGCACATTCTTAATTTTATTCAATAGTCTTTTTTTTTTAATGTCAAACACAGAATTTAAACAAACAAAAGACAATTTGGAGCCTGTTCGTTGATATCATACAATCGAATACTAAGAAAACTTGATTTTATTGGTTTAATTGAATTTAATTCTTGAAAGTGTGATTTTCTCTTTGGTTTTGCAACAAACATTACTCATTCTTAACATTAAGGTGAGATTCTATCAATAATCTATGGATACTTCGAATGAAGTCGCCGCCCAAGCTGTCGCACTTCTCCAGGCCGGACACAGCCAAAGAAATGTGAGTGCTCAACTTAATTTAAGTCGATCTGCGGTCCGAAATGTTTAACGGAGGTACCTAGACCTAATATAAATTTTTAGCTAGGACTAAACGAAACTGAAAATGCAAGGTGGGCCAATAGATGTATCCAGAGGTGTATACAGTCTATTTATTCTTACTTGACCAATTTATTAAACAAGATTCTACCCGTAAACTGTAACTTTTTAGTCCAAAACTGCCATATTTCCATAAATGAAGTAACTTGGAACACTCTTTTAGATAACACGCTGCCAATTTTGTAAACATAGTTCATGATAGTTCATGAATTTGCGAGAAAATATCTAGTTTAGGCATCTAATCTCAATTTTAAGGTTAGATAGAGATAGATAGATAGAGATAGATAGAATTAGAATCGTGTTTACTAAATTGGACAAGTAAGAATAAATAGACTGTAAGTAGTATCATCTCACTAACCATTAGCATGACAGACCCGGCAGTTGTGCACACTGTCGCGTTCATCAGGTTGGAGTCGCGTGATTAACTACAATTTTCTCTGCTACAGATAGTAAATTGAAGAAGTTTTACTTTTGTCTGCTCTCATTGAAGATGAAGAGGAACAAGAAAGGTAAGTACAACACAATCACCGTAATTCTAGTGAACGTCAATTGTAAGATAACGTCTCATTATGTTGTATTTTTTTCAGAAAACCAAGTATAAAGGAAACCAGTATAAGGGAAACCAGAGAAACGGAAGAGACTAACAGTTTTTGGGCGGTAAGGGCGGACATCGTTAACAACCCTTGTAACCCTTGTGTCCACTGCTAGGGCACGGGTCTCCTCCTGCATCGCAGGAAGGTTAGGCCATACTCCACCACGGGGGCCAAGCCCGGGTTGGTGGAGGATTGTAAGACAGTGACGGGCGTTACTGTCAGAAGTTATCAAGCCGCCCATAAGGCCTCTGACATGACTTAACGACTACCATTACGTGACAGCCGGCACCAACGGCTTAACGTGCCTCGCGAAGCTTGGAAGCGCTCGGAACAAGCCACTAGCGGTAGTCACGGGACGGTCACCCATCCTGTACCTGACCGCGCCTGCTGTTGCTAAATTCAAGTGATTGATTCCAATCACTCGATTCGCCTAGGCGAACTTAAATAGGGGATCTATTAGCAAAGGGAAAGATAGGTAAAAAGTACCCGGAACCGGCGTGCGTGCATGCAACGACCAATGAACGTTGATGAAGCGAAGGTGATCTGTCAGGATGGTGGCACGTGGTAGTCCCTAGTCTCTGCCTACCCCTGTGGGATACAGGCGTGAGGTTATGTTATGCTCTGTATGGTGACACCACAATAGGCTCACCATCTGCGGGTACCGGTAGCCGTTGTCGAACAGAGAGTCGTTGGCCGCGTACATCACCCCCTCTATGCCCTCCACTTCCACCGACTCGTTCTTTGCCAGCACCATGTATCTGTGACAAAAAAACAATTAAAATTTATAAGGGCGGCCGTGAAGACGATAGCGGGATCGATATCAAACCTTGCATGTTCCCACTGCTGGGGCACGGGTCTTCCCTGCATCAATCAATCAAATAAATTTATTTGCGTATCGCAGGAAGGTTGGACCGTACTCCACCACGGGGGCAAAGTCCGGGTTGGTGGAGGATTGTAAAGCAGTGGTGGGCCTTACTGTCAAAAGTTATCAAGCCGCCCATAAGGCCTCTGACATGGCTTAACGACTGCCATTATATGACGGCCGGCACCAACGGCTTAACGTGCCTTGCGAAGCACGGAAGCGCTCGGACAAATGCCTCTATTGGTAGTCACAGGATGGTCACCCATCCAGCACCTGACCGCGCCTCTTGTTGCTTAACTCAAGTGATTGATTCCAATCACTCGGTTCGACTAGGCCACGAGCGATCTCGACAAATTCTTGCCGGAGTGAGAAATGGCAAATTACCGAAAATATTGGTCTAAAACTTGGACTGAAACGAGCGAAGCGAGCTTATACTAGCTTATGCTACACTAATAAGTATTTTCTTCCAGCTAACCTTGACGAGGGCCCATGTCAGAGAACTACAATGCATAGTTAACTATAACAATTCGTTGTAAATTGCAAAGTCGACTTTAAAAATTAGACTCCTCGTTTTACGAAACTCAGAAAACCTTTTCTTTCCTCAGTAATCCCTCAAAAATATTTTAGTTAGGCATGACCACATTATTTACTTCTTATAATACGAGGTGGAGCAAAAATCTATTAATGAATAGAAAAAAAAACAAAGTGAAAGTGAATTGCCTTCATTGGCAAAAAATATTAAATAAAGTACAAGAACTGAAATAAACCTTAAAAACTAAATTTGGCAAAAGGCCTTAAGCTTAAAGTTGTCAGGAAAAATTCTCCACTGGCGACGTCAACGCAACTCGCCACACGCGTCTCCGTTATGTATAGTAACATTTTAGGAAGCAGAGTAAGGTTAGACGCATACGGAAGCCAGACTTACGTGCAGACGTCTGGGGCGAAGATGGTGACGTCCGGTTGCTCCAGTTCGGGAGTCCACAGCTTGCCCATGGGGCCACGCAGCTCGCCACACGCGTCTCCGTATTGTATAGTTACGTTTTAGGCAGCAGAGTAAGGTTAGACGCATACGGAAGCCAGACTCACGTGCAGACGTCTGGGGCGAAGATGGTGACATCCGGTTGCCCCAGTTCGGGCGCCCACAGCTCGCCCGTGGAGCCGCGCACCTCGCCACACTCGTCCCGGTACAGCGTCCGCCTGGAGCCGCGCCACAGCTCGATGTTACCGAGCTGCGTGAAGTCCGCTGCGCCCGTGTTCATCACGAATGACCCGTCGAACGTCATCGAGCCGTTGCGCTGTAAATGTATTGAGACAATTGTAAGTTTCTACCTAAAACTAGAAGCTACTTTATACAGCAAACACATTCCGGGAGAAAGAGCTTCACTCGTTTACTTTTTTCATGAAACACCTGCGATAAAATTAAACAGAAAATTAATTTTTCTGTCATTTGGTAGCAGCCGGTTCTTTGGCCATGTATCCCGAAGTGAAAACCCTCTTTTTTCCTCTGCGATAACATTTCTTCGATCGTATCGTACAGAGGGCACCGGAGCACGTGTTAGAGCACCAATGCGATGGACCGACCAAGTTAAATCCACTGTGGGCAGACATCTACATGAATGCACTAGGGCGGCATGTAACCGAGAGAAATGGTAAGACATCGTAAGGCACGCAACATCAGCCTACAACAAAGCCTCTTTATGTGAACCACGACCGCCTTATTAAGAACGTAACAACCAAGAAGAAATAGCTTTCCTTGAATGAGGCCTAAATCCAGAAGTGGACTGAACATATTAAATTATTCAACTCAGTTTCTGTGATGATGGCACACAGATAGATTTTGTCTGGAATGGCCATAGCTAATTTTGATCCCGCAAAAATACACATCAATATTTCCGCACGAACGAAAATGCAGGCAACAGCGAGTCCAAAATATATACATTTATTCGAGATCTACCTAAAACTTTGACAACAGACCGGTATTATTGAAACTATCGACTAATCAATTATTATCGACCATGTCTTTAATAAACACACGCGGTCCTTCTATAGACCTGCTCATTGCGCATATTTATATGACGGTGTTAGCACAGCAGTAGAACGTCGGCTTTACATTTAGAAGGTCTTGGGTTTGAATCCCAGCATGTGGCATGACTTTGTTTTGTAAATTACTTACTTTTTTCCTCTGCGATAACATAAGCTGTAGTGGGCACACCCAATAATTAAGCCCGAAGTCTCTCTCTCTCTGTATCTCTGCAAAAGGCCTCTGCCCTACAGGGGGTCAAAAATAGGCTAAGCAAAAAAAAATATAGAAAAAAGACAGGTGCGATTCGGAATCGCTCACCGCCTACCGATACAGGGTTCCGTACAAATTTGTAGGTACTTAAGTACATCAAATCGAGTCTCGCAGTTTTTTTCTGAACATTTTTTCGAACTTCAAAAATTACTAAAGAGTGTATAGTTTATACTAAAGAGTGTATAGTGTAAATTTTTCTGTGATTGTAGCATAAACCGATATAAATTGTCAGATTTCATAGCATTAGGTTAAAGGAAAGCACCCTATAAATTTTGAGTGTGAGTGTCGAATTTTAAGTTTTTTGAGGCATAAACGGCCGTAACTATTTTTTACTTATTAGTTTCAATTTTTACAGCTAATTAGGAACTGTAGACATGGGTATATTATGATTTTAATTTCAACTCTAATAAAGGGTGTTGACAAACAGGCGGACACCAACAAAGTGATCCTATTAGGGTTTCGTTTTTTTCCTTTGGAAGTACGGAGCCCTAAAAGTACGAGATATGTAAAGTAAAATAGAGGTATGTAAAGAAGAGTCGACTGCATAGCCGGTTGATCGGAGAAAACTGCGTGGTTATGATGTAACTGCATAGCACTTTCGCTGCACAACTCGGCGTAGGTTACAGAGTCGAAATAGGAATGATGTACTATCCTATCTATCATTTGTACGAGTATATACTGCATTTGATTAGTGGATTGAGAACATTAACATATTTTTATTTGTTTTCGATGGCTAATGAGTTATGATTACACACTATGTAGTTAACACGATATTTTTTGGTACACTTCACAGGTGGTCTCATAGTCACCAAGTCCGGATCTGATGACGGGATCCTGGAGAAAACAGGGAACTCTTAAAATTTTAAAGACTCTCTGGAAGAGATTTGAATGTTTTTTTTTATAATGAAACGTGCATTTTATTTCACTAAAATCGTGGCAAACATTTTTAAATAAAAATAATACCGACTTCAAAATACTGCACTAAAGAAACAGAAACAATTTCAACGATTATGGCCTTCATATTCTATGTAGGTATTGTAGCCATATCATGTTTAGAAAATACAAGGACGTCCAAGTTAGCTTTTCCCAAACACGACAAAAGGAGACCTGACCTGGTTGCACTTGGTTGTATGAGTCACGCATTATGTGTCTCTTAATGTCAGAATTTGACAATTAAAGTACATATTGGAAAGCCGTGACTTTTGACATTCTAAGCGCGCGACTGGCATCGCCGTACTACCAGGCTGGGTGACCAAAGAAAACATGGCTAAAAAACCAGCGACAGTGTTTTAAACACAGTACCAGTTCCTTGTTTGTAGTGGTAACCTCGAAAAGCCTCCAAAGAAGAAAAAGAAACATGACATAAGTAATAGGAAAAACTCCAGGCCCAAGCGAAATTATATTATTTTTTTTAAGTGGGACACTACACTCACGCCAGTCACACCTGTTGGTTGAAGACGGGTCTACGATGTTAGGTGCTTACCTGTTAACTCTACTTTTGAAGACAGACGATGGCAGCGTGTTCTACAACTTTGCTGTTCTTATTATAAGAGAGTTCGCGAATCGCTTGGTACGGATTCGCGGAATTTCGACGACTTCAACTAAGAGTCCCGAAGGAGCGAGGGATTCAACACCACCGAGACCGAAAACATTTTGCGCCCGTGACGAACACTCTGCTTTTCACTACATCTATGAGGAATGCAATAAGAAATTAAACATACTAAATGCGCGCCAAAGCAATTGTTCCAAACATTACCCAATGAAAAATGGGCCTTCCAAATTAAATTTGTTTGACATTTTTATTTCCAAGAAGAGAGCAAAAAGTTTCATAGCAACGAGTTTGGGACACAAATCAGTTCCATACACTGGTTTAAAACTTCTTGCTTGTTTAGAGCGTAAGCGATATAGGTCAAGTCCTCAAGAGTGAATGGGAGGTTCGATAATTATCTCAATAAAACGTGATAGCGTAGGTATACTTACCATACATGTTTGATTGATATTAAGCTATTGCTTGTTTTGGGGCCCTAACTTTAGGGATCAAAATACGTAATTTCGAGCAGATGGAGTGAAAAAATAGTTTCTCTATCAGCCCTAACAAGGTTTCATGTTCTACTAATATTATAAATGTGAAAGTCTGTGAAGATATTCGTAAATGTTATGTTCTGTTATTAAGACATAGGATGACGTTTGCGGGGTTAGATAATTGAAAAAAAAACGTAATATTAGACGTCGTGTTTGTAGACTACGATGTTTGTTTTGACTGAGTATGACTAATTCAACAGAAATAGATACGATAGCTGAGTTTAGATGTACAAAGTACAAATGACTAATAAAACGCGATTTACTCACACAGTCAAAGTTGACAAGATAGGTATTATCAAACAAATAATTGATAAAATAAAATAGTTTAGGACTAGCAATGGAGTCGACTGGTTTGTGTTTATATTTCATGCAAAAAACGTCCGTATCCTGAGTAGAATGCACTCAAGTAAAAAAAGACTTAGCGTTGAATGCTTACAGTACTGACTTAAATATACAGAGTGTAAGAAACCCTATGACAATGCAGCATATATCCGTGCTAGTGTATGGCATAGGATTAATAGCTCATACTCTCTCTCTGAGAGAGGAAGAGAAGGAAAACATCGCGAGGAAACCTCAGCGCTTAAAATTGCCAATCCACGTTGGGCTGTAACAGGTTTCCTCACGATGTTTTCCTTCTCTTCCTTCTCTTCCTCTCTCAGAGAGAGATTACAGCACGCGTGTCCAACGTGGATTGACAATTTCAAGCGCTGAGGTTTCCTTACGATGTTCTCCTTCACTGTTAGCGAATGGTATTACTCCCACTTTAACTTCACAAATGTAAGTTAGAAAGCAAAGTCAATTGTTTTCTAAGTTACTTACATTAAATTTGAATACAAGAAAATTGGTACATGCCGGGATTCCAAACCATGACCTCCCGAATGAGCAGTCGACTTTTGCTTACGGTTTCCAAATAATTGAAATGCGAATCTTCATTGATTGAATGTCATTGGAAAACAGAAAAACAAACGGCTTAGGGATCAAACTTCATGTCTATACATTTATCTCATAATAATGAATGCATCATGTAAAAACAATAGTTTTGTGTGACAGAGAAATTATTCTCATCTTTCTCACTGTCCGTCAATTGTTCATTCATAAAATAGTCGCATCTCATATACTACCCCTCATTTATGTCACTTCTTAGTAAACGTACAGTCTTTATACCAGTCGTTGGTGTGGCAAGTCAATATGCCTAAAGATTTCAGCTCTTTTTAGGGTCCTTCCTATTTAACAGAGTTCTTCAAAGTTGTGACTTTCGAACTGCTCCCAAAGAAATCAAAAGAAATCATTTTCAGTTTTCTACTCACATTAGACTACGTCGCCACAGAGGGTATTCTCACAAATTAGAAGATAATGTTTTAGAGTTACACAGCATCACAGACACATGTGAATACACACACGCACACGCACACACATCACACATATTCACTCGCATCATTTCCAGACACTAGTACTATTAAATTATAGTTTCTGACTAACTTATTAAGTACGAGTATTAACATTTCCCAGAGTTTTAATAAATAAAAATTGTTTTTAGTTTAAGTTCGCTATAATAATAACAACTGAGAGTGCCACCTCATAATTAATTATGTACATAAAAATCTCTGATTTGCCATTTCTGGATTATAACAACACAGACTCTACTCTAGTGTAGAATCCGATGTTATTTTCCTTGTTGTAATATCTTTACGTGACTATTAGATATAGTTATGCACCATGTGAATACAATATTTATTATCTCTTGTGTGGTTTTTAAATAAATACTTTTTTGCTTTACTTTTACTTTAACTGGCCTTTCGAAAAAAAATCCTAATTGTTCCACGCATCTTCGAGTAATCAGGAAACATACTCGTACATAAAAAATAATTTATAAACAGATCCCGACGAATTAAGAAGCTCCTTCTGTTTTTAAAGTCGGTTAAACACAGCGCGTTTCGTTTCTGTGTCGGCTTCGTCCCGTCCTTCAGTACATATTGTATAAAAGTGCTTTCGAAAGACGACGCGTCTTTTTAGCGTCCTCGCCTTAGGATTTGCGGGCGGTAAAGTGTGAAATAAATTCGCAAACGACTATAATGAGCCCTTTTTAGCACAAATTCACAGAACGCTTCATAGGTTGTCACCTGATGAAATGTCACCTAAATGTCTCCTATTTTTTTTCTTCTTCTTCTTCAGGCTATATTATGTAGCCCACTGCTGGATATAGCCCTCCCCTAATGAGCGCCATAGCGCCCTGTCTTCAGCTTGCCGCATCCAGCATCTGCCAGCAGTTTTCCGCAGATCGTCATCCCACCTGGTCGGAGGGCGTCCTACACTACGGTCTCCACTCAAGAACACATTTACTCCAACGGTTGTCGGTTCTTCGCGAGATAAGGCCAGCCTACCGCCACTTCAGCTTGCTGATTCTCAGAGCTATGTCGATAACTTTAGTTCTCTGCCGGATGCATTCGTTACGAATCCTATCCTTCAGAGAAACTCCGCTATTTTTTTCTAATTGTTATTAAAAAAAAATTAAATCAAATTCTTTTAAAGTTTTTTATAAGTCTAGAGTAAGACTTGTTTCGTTGTGTTTCTCACAAGTTTAACTACTAGGTAATAGAACTAATTATGAACGTTGTGTGAGCCTTTAATTGGCAACCTTATAAGGCTGAAACTGTTATACCCTAATGAAGCCAAAGTGTTTTATAAGAGCGCCCTTGGCCTACCTATTAAATAAAAATAAAAAAAATAAAAATAAAGATGGCGCTTATAGGCGCGCGCATACAAGAACATGGACACGCCTGTCAAATTTTGCTTACACAGATTAATTTTGACAGCCGTATTCCGTTTCTTTTATGGCCACGCTTGTAAGCGCCATCTATGAATTACTTTGTGAATTTGTCCTGAAAACGGCTCATTGATACGCGCACTACGATTTACTGTCGCCTGCAATATCCAGAGATAATGATAATAAGCCTGCGAAGTAATATACGAAGTAATATACTGAGTAATATCATAGCCTGACGACGACAATGAAAGATTGTCGTCGTCACACTGCTGCTGGATACCACTGCTGGACATAGCCTTCCCTAAATGAGCACCATAGCGCCCTGTCTTCAGCTTGCCGCATCCAGCATCAGTGTGCAGTTTTTCGTAGATCGTCATCCCACCTAGTCGGCGGAAGACTATGCCACCACGAAGCACAGGAGGCGGTTGGTAGCGTAGGCATAGGCGGTTCCGACTCTTCTCTAAAATCGTCGAGCAAGTGGATCACACATTTCACAATGAGCGCGGCTCGGTACTGTTTTATAATGTACAAAAAATACGTATGCGCAATCATAAGTATTTTTTTTATCGCGACTTTACATCGCAAACTCGCTCGTAGCCCCGGATGTCTGAGTGATTTTAAACGATCACGAAGGTTAAGCAACAAAGGGCGCGTTCAGTGCATGGACGGCTGACCGTCTATGACTAACGCTAGTGGCATTTTCCGAGCGATTCCGTGCATCGCAAGCACGTTAAGTAGTTGGTTCCGGCTGCCGTCGATAGATGGCAGTCGTGAAGCCAAGTCAGAGGCCTTCGGGCGGCTTAAAAACTTCTAACAGTAAGACCAGCCACTAGTCTTGCAAACCTCCACCAATCCGGACCCGGCGCCCGTGGTGTAGTATGGCCTATACCTTTCTCAGGGAAGAGACCGGTGCCCCTCAGTAGCGACAAAATGGGATGATGATAATCGCAAACTAGGTATTTATTTAAAAAACGTATTTACAGGCTAAAAATTGCACCCATGCCGGGATTCGAACCCGCGACCTCTGGCTATCCGTGCCAGCGCTCTTCCAACTGAGCTAATGGGCGACTCACCGCCATCAGTGAAATTTCGAACCTCTTTACAACACTCTCTGTATTACGTGCATGTATTTATTTTCACAGTGCGCGGATTCTACTGTATTTTCTTTGTTCACGAAATTGAGATATTTTTTTCGCAACGATTCTTTATTGCAGTGCGCGCTTAGCCTTATGTCCTTTTTGTGTGTCTCAGGCATCCGAGTAAAGGTCTGTAACCCGCAATGGGAGGTACAAAGGCCGATTACCCTCGTTAGGCACATTCAATAAACAAAGAGCATTATTTCCAGTTCAGAGAAGCCATTTTTAACACGCTATCATTTTCTCGGCAAGGTTACGTGCATGAACAGAGCATATAAGTATTACTTGTTGTCCTTTGTAGATCTTTATGCTTATGCACTTTAATGGCGGCATCGGCGACTGATTACGCTTAATGTTATGAATGTCATCACGGACTATCGTTTGCTAACGTTAGAGTAGAATAATGATGTTTGTGCGCAGTGATATTTTCAACGACTCAATTTCAATTATGATAGTTAAATGCTATCAATTGTACGCCCAAGGTCGTGTTTTAATAAATTGCAAGTTGTCTCCTAAAAACGAATACGAAACGCTTCCGCCTTTCTTTATTTCAATTTGCAGACCATCTGAATTCGAATTGAAACTAATTCTTCATTTTAAATGGCTCGTAACTCCAGAAGAAATTACCGAAACAGGTCCCAATTTCTAGTGCACCTTAAATATCTAGTATTGTGGTGAACTGAGCCAGAACTGTGTCTCTGGACAGAGTTCCCAAATCAGACCTCTGACCCTTCTGACCACAGGGCCCTAGATAGAATATTCGTTGTTGTACACAGAAATTATAGTAAAAATGAAATAAAAATATTGTACAGTTGGTGGCCTTATTACTAAAAGCAATTCCTAAGAGCCCTAGATTCTGTTAGTTCATTGTAGTTTAATGAAAATCGCACGAACATAGCGAGTTCACTCCTATCTAACCTTCTAGGCGCCAATGGTATAAAAAAAACACGTCACGAAGCGCGCCCATTTATCTTTCATTGTACTGTATCGTCGCCATTGTCATCAGCGCCCTGTTTTCAGCTTGCCGCATCCAGCATCTGCCGGCAGTTTTTCACAGATCGTCATCCCACCTGGTCGGAGGGCGTCCTACACTACGTTTGCCGAGTCGCGGTCTCCACTCAAGAACACGTTAGTTTTAATTTTCTTTTATCTTCCTTTATATTTGGCAATAAACAAAATTTGTCTTTGTCTCTTTTCTTACTCCAACGGTTGTCGTTTCTTCGCGAGATATGGCCAGCCCACTGCTACTTCAGCTTGCTGATTCCTTGAGCTATGTCGATAACTTAGTTTCTCTGTCGGATGCATTCGTTACGAATCCTATCCTTCAGAGAAACTCCGAGCATAGCTCTCTCCATAGCTCGCTGAGCGACTTCGAACTGGTGGACCAGCCCTTTCGTGAGCGTCCATGTCTCGGCTCCGTAGGTCATGACAGGTAGGACGCACTGATTGAAAGCTTTCGTTTTCAAGCGTTGCGGTATGGATGACGAGAAGACTCGGCGTAGATTCCCAAACGCTGCCTAGCCTGGATCCTCCTCTAGGCCTCCTTCTCGAAATTGTTTTTACCTAACTGCAGAATCTGTAATGCACTAACAGAATCGAGGAGTTTGAGTTGAAGAAGACCGAAGAAATGGATGCTTGGTTGTTATTCTAGCTACCTCTGCTGGGAAAACAAAGTGGCGAAGGATCTGCGTGAGTTTCACGCAAACGCTCTCTAAAGATACGGTCGAAACATGCACAGGACGTATTTCAATGTAAAAACCTTGTATATCATGTTTGACAAATAAGTAGTCTTTATCTTTACTTATCAGGAATTGCATAAACGTCCTCTGTCAATCCAAATTCAAAGTGATTATGTTAACATTTCTAACTAGAGAACTTTAAAGCATGCCAAACAAAAACGTCCAAGTATTCATATATATTATGTAGGTATATAACCTTTTCTTGTTCATATAACACACTTGTTATAAGACACTATTTATGTATGTATATGTAGATATTTATTTAGAGTATTTCAGTATGATTTATGTAAGTTTATTATTAGGTACGTATACGTACTTTTGTCTATTAATATTCGTATTTGCACCGGCTACCCGTATCTATTTCTCCTCGGCAAATTCTCCAATTTGAGGTTGCCTGGAAGAAATTGCTTTTAGCAATAAGGCCGCCAATTGTATTTGATCTTTTGTATCTGCCGTTTCTGTAACTATTTTTCCGGTATACAATAAAGAATATTCTTATCTTATCTTATCTTATTTAGCGGAAATTGAAGTCCTAGGTTGTTAATCCAAGGTTCCACACTGTGTCCCTTCTCCCATCTAGTGTGAGTGAAGATATCACTGGACGCTGTACAAATCATCTCGTTACGTGGATGCAAAGAACAATACGATTTTTGTAACTTGTAACGTTAATTAAGCCGTAGTTTCAGCGCTACTTTGAGTAAAACCTTTTCATTTCATTTCCTTTAATTTCGTATTATTTTTTACCATCGGTGGAGCAGGTTAGCACCGCGTAGCGCCTCAGAAAACGGTGAAATAGTCAGCTCAATTCCGGAACACCTCATGAACTCATCATCATCAACTCAACATGTCCCCGTCGAGGGCCATAGGATCCTTCCCTGAGGAAGGTACGAGTATAAGCCATACACCATCTAGGGGGCCAAATCCGGATTGGTGGAGGCTTACAAGACTAGTGGCTGGACTTACAGTCAGAAGTTTTCAAGCTGCCCTAAGGCCTCCGACTTGGCTTAACGACTGCCATCTATAGAAGACAGCCGGCACCAACTGCTTAACGTGCCTAGCGAAGCACGGAACCGCTCGGAAATGCCACTAGCGTTAGTCATAGACTATGTCAATCAATCTTCGTGATAAGTAGTTTAAGATCACTCAGGCAGCCGGGGCTACGAGCGATATCTCATGCACTAACCTCATAGAACCAGCCAAACTTGTCGTACGGTATTGGGATGAAGGGGAACTCGCTGCTGATGTCCAGGACGGGGTCCTCGATGCCGTCGAACATCCAGCTGGAGACGTTGGCCGTCAGGAAGATGTTGGCGTGCCGGTAGCGAAGGAAGAGGTCCACCAGAGGTCGCAACAGCGCGCGCTGTTCCCGCATGAAATAAGCTACCGTCTGTTGGGAAATTGAATAGGCATAACATAACATTTACATACAGGCACATACATTGCTTCGGCGTCACACTAGGATACCCTGTGTCGTGGGAACCAGAAACTATCACAAACATGTAAGCATCCAAGTCCTGGGCTTTTTTTTCCTCAGCCGGGATTCGAACCCAGGACCTCTTGCATGGTAGGCAGACGCACTACCGCTACGCCACAGAGGTCGTCAAAGAGAGTCACAGAGGGTTGGTATCGAATATATTGAAGGAAGAAGTAGATGTACAAACAGATCAATTTATTTCAGATATTATATCAACCCTCGTAAGTCCCCACTGCCGGGTCTCTTCCTGCATCGCAGGAAAGTTTGGCCATACTCAAACACGGGGGCCAAGGCCCGGTTGGTGGAGGATTGTAAGACAGCGGCGGGCCTTACTGTCAGAAGTCATCAAGCCGCCGATAAGGCCTCTGACATGGCTTAACGACCACTTTACATGACAGCCGGCATCAACGGCTTAAAGTGCCGTGCCAAGCACGGTAGTGGTCGGAAAAAATGCGACGAGTCACGGGACCACTGCACCTGACCGGGCTTGTTGTTGCTTAACTCAAGTGATTGATTCCAATGACTCGGTTCGACTAGGCCACGAGGGCTACGTTTATGATAACTATAATATTCAGAAATAGACAAAATACTCACCACAATGATGGGATTGATGGAAGTGACGTTGTCGCTCAGGCTACCGTTGGACATTTCTGGCTCGAAGTGCCAGTAGCGCTGGTTGTAGAACGTCACGGTGCTGTTCGCGTTGAACGAGATGTTCGTCTGTGGGCGAGACGGGCGGTTACATGCTATGGGTATAAAGTATGCACTTTATACCCATAAGCACTAACCCGTGCTGTGCTAACATTTTAGTGGTAAAGTAGAACGCCACGAAACAAAAAAATTTATAAGAACAACTTTATAGGTTCAAAATTTGACTGAGCATCTCTGAAATTTGGCAAAATTCCCTTTGCACATGTCAAATTTGAAACTAAACTTTCACGATATACCTAATAGGCTATTTGACAGGTTTCTGAAAATCAACTCAGATTTTTCGTTGGCGTAGTCACCTTGCTCAATAAGTACTCAGAAAGTGATATTTTTTAATCTTTCCTGTATTTTAATCAAATAGGAAATAAAAATATTTTTTTAAAATAAGCCGCCAAAACGCTCTTGAGCAATACGGCGTAGCATAGGAATTAGTGATGTCACTGATCAGTAAGCAAACAAACGTCAAATCAACTCTCGGGTTCTTGGATCGATATATTTACTGATCTGTGACGTCATTATAGATTTGACCAATCCCGGCCGTTTTCGATAAAATTGCTACAGATACAAAATTAACAATTTGTATCTTACATTTTGGCAGAATAGATCCATTTATTTTTAGCATTTGGTATCGACCCTTTGTGTGTTCCCACTGCTGGGGCACGGGTCTCTTCCTGCATCGCAGGAAGGTTAGGCCATATTCCACTACGGGGGCTAAGTCCAGTTTGTTTGACAGTAGCAGTTACTGTCAGAAGTTATCAAGCCGCCCGTAAGGCGTCTGACATGGCTTAACGACTGCTATTACATGACAGCCGGCACCAACAGCTGACCTGCCTTGCAAAGCACGGCACTAGCTAAAGATGATGGTCACCCCGCCCGGATTTGACCGCGCCTGTTCTTTAGTGCGTTAAAATGCCTTAAATCGGTCTTAAAACTAAGAATTGAAACAACTGTATATAAGTAAAACTTTTAAATTATGGCCTAATTATGTGAGTGTGGATTTATTAATGTCTTCTTTTGAATAAATATTTTTTTATTTTCCATTGTCAAATAGCCTATTGCTTCCAAATAAATCGGCTTATAGCCGGATTAGTACACGTAGCGAGAGCCATTAGTGTCCGTGTTTGATAAGGCAACTTTACATAAACAGACTAGGCAGCCGTGCAATTACATAACGATTTGCACTCTATCAAGGTCGTGAGTTTGATTCTCGCAAGTAACTTGCATTGCCCTACTTTAGAACCAGTACCGGCGCCAGTAAGCGGGTAGTTACAGTTATAAATCTCAGATATGACGCGATCAAACTTCTAAAGATAACTCAGCAAATGCATTTGCAAAAACTTATATTCTACAATTTTTTTTTAAATGGTCTTTGATTGATGTAACTATGCTTTAAACGACACGTTTTTAATGGAATTGATATTGTTGTATACATAGAGAAAAATGGTTTGGGTAACGGAGATTGCTACATTGGTATACCACGTTAAGCACAAATTTAATAAAATTATGTAAACAAAGCACAAGCACTAATATGAAGGAAGTCATCGTGACGAAACTTTAGCGTCGGATTTGCGCTTAAAATTGCCAATCCGCGATGGGGACGCGTGGTAATTAAGCCCATACTATCTCTCACAGAGAAAGCCTGCGCCCTGCAGTGGGACGCTAAGAGGCTACATTAAAAAAAGCTCTAGATAAGATAATAATATTCTTTCTTGTATTTCAGGAAATAACATATGAAAAATTACAATGGGGCGATGTTAATGCCAGCAGCAACATTATACAGCAACTCAAATTCAAATCAATTTATTTCAACGTAAAGAATTTACATTCTGTTTGCTGAATGTCAATATACAATGTAAAATGTAAGCCGCTGCCTTCCGCTGCCGCTGCCAGCCGTATTGTAGTGGAGAAAAAGGCAGCGGAAAAACAACTCCACTCTGGCCAACTAACAGCAATATCCAGTTAATAAGTCCTAAAACGTCTTGTATACTCTTGTCTCTTTACTTTACTTCCTTATCTAGTAACCAGGCGCGAAGCGATTATCATGCTCACTGCACGAGTTCGTAACCGCCACTCCATTTGTACATTTTATTCGTCATATTTCGCCAAAATGTCCATTCCTCAAAATGTCCCTTCCCTAAAATGCCCCTTCCTCAAAATGTCCCTTCCCTAAAATTTCAATTCATCTAAATGTCTCTTCCCTAAAATGACCCTTCCTCAAAATGTCCCTTCCCAAAAATTTCAATTCCTCAAAATGTTCCTTCCCTAAAATGTCACTTCCTCAAAATGTCCCTTCCTCAAAATGTCCCCTGATTACAAAATGGCAGTTTCCTAAAATTTGCTTAGTTTTTTCTTATCAATTTTGCTTCATTTATTTATTGGGACATTTTGGGAAAGGGATATTTTCGGATAGGGATATTCTGGAACCAGGGGACATTTTGAGAAAGTGACATTATGGACCTGAAAGTTTCCATTTATCTTTGTTCATGGCTAGAGATGGTAGCTCCAGCCAAGTTACTCCTTTCTTCTTCGTCTCAGAGAGAACAGATCTCTTTCGTTCGTTTTACAAGGATAAAATAATAATCAACTTCTCTAGTGCTTAACGTTGTGATACGCAAAGTGGATTTAAATAAATAAAAATTATTCTATTATTGACTTAAAGGCGGATTAACTTAGGTACTTGATTTTAATCAATGTAAGCTAATCCGGATTTAAGTCAATAATGCGTAGTGCTTATAAAAGTTTTAGTTCAAATATAGTTCTATTTAGACCTGTGTAGTTCGCGAGTTAATTCTTCAAATTAAGGACTTCACTTCTTAAAACAACACATTAATTTACCGCATATCTTATTGTATCGTCTTGCCATATAAATCTGAAAGTATGTAAAGATGTTTGAATGGTTGTTACTCTGTCACGCAATAACGGCTCAACAGAATTACGTGAAACTTGTCATACCGATATATAAAGATCTAAATTGAGACATCGATCGATCGATATCAACCCATGAATGTCCCCACTGCTGGGGCACGCGTATATTCCTGCATCGTAGGAAGGTTAGGCCATACTCCACCAAGGGGGCCAAGTCCGGGTTGGTGGAAGATTGTAAGACAGTGGCGGGCCTTACTGTCAGAAGTTATCAAGCCGCCCATAATGCCTCTGACACGGCTTAACGACTGTCATTACATGACAGCCGGCACCAATGGCTTAACGTGCCTTGCGAAGAACGGAAGCGCTCGGAAAAATGCCGCTAGCGGTAGTCATGGGACGGTCACCCATCCTGCACCTGACCGCGCCTGTTGTTGCTTATCTCAAGTGATTGATTCCAATCACTCGGTTTGATATCCTTGATTTTTAATACTTGATATCCCGGAATTGCGTTCCCGTGGCATAATATTGAATTGTTACCGTAAACGTTTTTCAAGCCAAAATCTAAGATATTTATTGCGTTGCCATGGTAACAAGAATCGTATATAAACAGATTCTGTGGCGGTACGCAGTTCGCGGAGACAGCCAGGATTTTACATTTCACAAACTATTATTACTATTGTACATTTTACAAACAGAATGTAAATCCTTTACGTTGAAATAAATTGATTTGATTTGATTCACATTCGACTGCGGTGAAGCCCAAAAGGAGGGAGAATAATGTCAAAAAATCTCGCGAAGAACCGACAACCGTTGTAGTAAACGTGTTCTTGAGTGGAGACCGCGACTCGGCAAACGTAGTGTAGGACGCCCTCCGACCAGGTGGGATGACGATCTGCGAAAAACTGCCGGCAGATGCTGGATGCAAGCTGAAGACAGGGCGCTATGGCGCTCATTAGGGGAGGGCTATGTCCAGCAGTGGACTACATAATATAGCATGAACAAGAAGAATGTCAAAAAAGTGACATCTCATTCATTCCAGAACTAACACGAGACAATAAATACAACAACTAGAAGGAATCCCGGTCATGCATTGCTGGTCGTTATTGAACTATGAAGAAGAACTACTTCTACAAAGGAAATGAACTTAATCAATCAGTCGTGTGACGCATGGCTATTAGTGAGAGAGTAGCACATCGATAGAACGCCGGCCTCACTCGAGAAGTCGTCGTGGATTGCACCAATTGAATTTTCAGTCAGTAGTACAGTAGGTACTACACATCATAAAAGTCCTTTCGGGAATCTACGTCCGCGCAGACTAGGTAGAAGTGTAACGAAAGTACCCGAAGCTATTAGTACATTCAACATGATCTTTAACCGATACGGTTAAGGTGCAGAATTGATTGCCGCAGTAGCGCTACCTATTTCGCTCACGCTAATATTGCCAAACTAATAGTCACCTGCATCGATGACGGTGAATCAACCAATAGCAACAAAGGCATAAAATGAAACTATCTGATTGGTCGATCAACTTGCCGACATCCAAAATTTGGTCATCTGCGCAGGTACATCCGCGAGACTTATTTCTTGTGTAGCACTGTACATTTGTAAAAATGACTTTGTTTTATGAGTTAAGATAAGAATATTCTTTATTGTACACACCAGAAAATAATTACAGAAACAACAGTTACAAAAGAAGAGGTACAATAGGCAGCCTTATTGCTGATAGCAATTTCTTCCAGGCAACCGTAAATCGGTAAGATACGTACACTGGTGAAGTTGTAGCAACACACCATTCTCTAGCTGTGAAGGAAACAATCGTGAGGAAACCTAAGCGTCTGCGGTGTTTGCATACCCACCTCAGTGCAAAGTACAAAGGCTCAACCATGAGGCCAAGTGCTGAAATCTCAGGTGTAGACAGACAATACCGGACTAGTAATTCAATAATCATAGATGTAAGTTCTTGATCCCGCTAATCGCTATTGGCTCGATATTGCAAAATTCGCAATCACCTGCAAGATAAGTGACATGACAACTGAAGATAAAACTAATTCCTAGCTAGATAGGTGAACCAATTATTTGACATTAGCTACACCTGACTACGGCGGAGACCAAAAGAAGGGTAATGTGTTAGACTCGTATGTATGTTATGTATGTATGTATGTATGTATGTATGTATGTATGTATGTATGTATGTATGTATGTATGTATGTATGTATGTATGTATGTATGTATGTATGTATGTATGTATGTATGTATGTATGTATGTATGTATGTATGTATGTATGTATGTATGTATGTATGTATGTATGTATGTATGTATGTATGTATGTGTGTGTGTATGTATGTATGTGTGTATGTATGTATGTATGTACGTACGTTCGTACATATGTATGTATGGCCCGCAAAGCTATGTATTACACTTTTAAAATTGCAATAACTTTTTAAGTATACACAAGATAAAGACTCTCGAAATAAAAATGACTCTAAAAATAATTTAATTTTGTGTATTAAGTCTTCATACTATAGGTGACCTACGTAACCATCTTTTAAGACATGGCTGAAAAAAATCAATTTTATTGAGTAGTATAGGATAAAACGAAATTAAAACTGTGGTACTTAGTTATGCAGGTCAATGTATGTAATAGTTTTGCAGGTCTCAGTTGATTCGTCGTGTTTGCGCAAGTGGCTATGTAATCAGTATATAGTCGGGTTGCTGGTTATTTGTTATTTCAGTTTTATTTTTACTAAGTTTGCAACACTAAGTGATAATTCAACGGAGGTATCATTTCGAGGGGTTTTAAAGTGATTGATTGTATTTGGAGCTCATTCAATCTCCAAAATATAATTAATCACCTTTAACGCCGCCGATTTATAGCGTGGTTTCTAAAATTCACAACTTCTGAGATACCGGAGTTAGAGTTACTATGTTCAGAACACAACGTTTGTCCTTTTTTTTAGGTTTTTATCTTTCGAAATGACATTGTTTTTATTTTTAAGTAGCCTATACATATACTCTCCAATGCGAGGCCGTGGCCTTCTCTGGAAGCCCATATTATCTCAGAGAGATAATATGGGCTTGATTAACACGCGTGCCCACGCGGATTGACCATTCGGTATGTGATCACCCTAGACCTCGGGATTTTTCACGATGTTTTCCTTCACTGTTAGCGAGTGGTATTGCTACTACAAGTTTACAAATGTACGCCACTTAGAAAATAAAATCATGGTAGTGTGTCGCAACCCTAATAGTGCTTTGTGATAGCTGATTGAGGGTAGTCTGAAACCTCATCAGCCGAAGGTGCGAACGGGTGCCAACCATCAGTCTTCTCGTGACCACGATGACTGTAACGTCGTCGAAACGTCGAGGTTAAATAGCAATAAATTACTACGCGATTA
This sequence comes from Yponomeuta sedellus, assembly GCA_934045075.1. Classification (NCBI taxonomy): domain Eukaryota; kingdom Metazoa; phylum Arthropoda; class Insecta; order Lepidoptera; family Yponomeutidae; genus Yponomeuta; species Yponomeuta sedellus. Next base: position 24,917,967 of record OW203724.1, read on the forward strand.
AGCCCCGAAAATATTCAAACTATGAAATATTTTTTTGATTTGATCTTCCTACCCTTTTGGGATACAAGCGAGAGTTTATGTACGTACAATGACTCATACTGAGGTTCGAATGTTCACGTGAAACAAAACCATGGCGGAGAATATACAGAAAGGCGAGACGAAGAAAACGAATTCATTTCATGAAATTTATCAACATTTTTTTTCAGGTACACTCAGCTCCTCAGTTTCTACACTTTTGTAGCAAATTCACCCGTATATCTATACAGTAGACTATACACAACATAAAGCCAATGTGCTGTCATTTGTACTAACACATACGAGCATTCAGCAGAACAATTCCGGTCGAAAGTAGTTATTGCACTTTATAAATATGATAAAATATTTTGTCCATACCGTGACTCCTGACATAGCGGTTGATAATGGCGATCAATGAATCATTACTGTTTACGGAATCGAGGTCAACATCATCGCAGAGTCGCGTTGTGTAAATCGAGACTTTGTTTGATTCAGAAGTCTTAAAAAATCCGTAGCAATTTCTACGTACTTTCTCGTAATATGATTCAGAGATGAAGTCTCGCAGTTTCTTTCAAGCTTGACCCGAAAATCAACAAAAAACAATTGAGATATAATTACAAATGTACCTATAGTTTTTCGATTTTTTCGTATATTTGTAGTAGGTACAAGACGATACTACTTGCCACAATTCATAGTTCGATCACTGCTAAGGTACGGGTCTCTTCCTGCATCGCAGAAAGGTTAGGCCATACTCCACCACGGGGGCGTAGTCCGAGTTGTTGGAGGATTAGTGAAGTCACGGGACAGTCACCCATTCTGCACCTGACTGCGGCTGTTATTGCTTAACCCAAGTGATTGATTCCAATCACTCGATTCCGCTAGGCCACGAGCGCTTCGTAACAATTCAAAGTTAGGTCAAAGAAAAGTGGGTAGGTACCCTACGAATTTTGATTCCTTTGAGTGTCAAAATATACGTTCATTGCCTACGATCTCATGGCAAACGGATGAGCCTTCAGCTATCCTGTATGTCCATTTTAAATACGGATGTAAGAATTTTTTAAATCTGAGAATTGCTTTCCTTTTTTATGTCCAATAAAGTGTTCTCTATCTATCTTTCTAATTTCGGAGATTACTGCCTAGTCTTCAGAATATGGAGATTGAAAACTAAAAAGAATACAATCAGTTGATTCCATATCCTGCCGACTTAGTTTTCATATAAGTAGAGCCGAAAATGCTGTGTACTTCTTTAATTGGCATAATCGCTATCCCAACGTCCCATTACCCTACGAACTATTCTTAGACTTACCAAACATAAAACAAAAAATCTAAGTATAATAAACAAAAAAACCCGCATGCCCAGCGTGGGGATTTAGGGCATTACCCCCCAATAATGGCACAACATTGCGCTGTGGCGCTCATTACCGGAGGGCTATGTCCAGCAGTGGACTAATATAGCCTGAAGAAGAAGAAGAAAAAAAAAAACAGAAAAATCGGTCAACCAAGTCGGAGGAGTTCGAATACTGTGACGCGAGATTTTTATATGTCAGATATATAATATTAAGAGCCAGCAGGAGGCATCATAACTGGATCTCGCTTCTACCTTAAAATTACCTCGAGCCGGTCCTAAACCCCGAAGTTGTTACGGTCAGTAATGAATTAGATGCAAATTAAATGTACTCGTATACTTACAGTACTTTAGTTTAGTTAAAACTACATATTTATGAACAGCAGTTGCAATCAAGTCCTATTATCATTGCAAAGAGTTTATTGGCCTACTTTTATTTGATAGTACTATCTTATCGTCACTGATGCTATTTTAACATCAAAAATCTTTAAGCAGACTCTCAGTTGACCCATTTGTACTTGAAAAACGGATTCAATTGTTTATTTTATCAGCATAATTACTCAGTCATCGGCGCACGTCGCCAAAGCTGATAAATGCTGAATTCAAAGTCTAAACTCACTGTGTAGTATAAAGAAGCGGTCGCTAAAATGAGAGTTCCAGATTACTTGGCTTACCTAATTATAATTAAAACTGTTTTTATACGGATTTATGCTCGTTTATTAAATTTTTACAATTTTCCGACGTTTCGGCACTTTTTCAGGTGCCGTGGTCTCGGATGACTGAGGTGACAGGCGTCTTTTAATTATGTCTAGTGCTCGTGTTAACCTTAGAAAATACTATACCTAATTATAAGTTAAGGTTGAGAATTTCACTAAGTAAATACTTAAGTAACGTTCTGTCTCGCTCTTTTCTGAGAAATTAGAAGAGACAGCACTGCAGTTAAGTATTTACTTAGCGAAATTCTCAATTCAGAAACTGGCCCAAAGTTTGGATTTATTTTGTACATTTTTTTTCCAAACTGATCTAGCAATATTGCAATGAACACCTAGTTTAACTTGTAACAAAATGTCAAAAAACGCGGCTTTCTAGTACATTAAGTGTCAAATTCTGACATTAAAATGTTAGCAGCAGCGCAAAACGCGTGACTCGTGCCATTCGTGATCCTTATATTGAACACTAAAAGCGCAGATATAATTTAAACGAATAACTAAGACCTCTCAAATTCGATAAACGTATACGTATATGTAGGTATCGGAGAAGAATATTTTGGTGTCGGTGCCCAAAATGTATGTGCTGGTCTGGAAGTTGACAGTTTCTGTGCTACTTTGAATAAAAGATTAAATTTGAAAATTGTACCTAGGTACGAGTATTAATTTGAAATTTAATGATTCGTGGATGCGGACAGCAGGAGACCGTGACAGAGGCATTAGGGAGTTTATACCCAGCAGTGGGCAGCAGTGGGCTGATGATGATATGAGAACCTATAGACTACTAAATATTTATCTATGACAACCTAATCGTGGAAAGTGCCGATTTACATCGACGGATTACAATACATTTAATTCGATCTTATCGAAAATATTTTCAGATTGACATACTGATGATTCAGAGAGCTGACGACGTATTGGCTGACGTATTTGGATCGCATTATCGGAATCAACTAACCGGACTGCACCGGGCCACACCGGACCGGACAGGTTGACTTAAACCGAGGCTTGTGCTCAACTGTGGGCTCTTTTATGGGCTGATTAGAATCAACGACGAAAAACCATGCCCAACAGTGGGCTCTTTTATGGGCTGATTAGAATCAAAGACGAAAAATTATGTTGATGATTAGCCAGCCGTTCTCTTGAGAGTTTTACACCACCCTCGGCTTCTCAAACGATCTGTTTTACCTACAGCCGTCAATTAATTTTTTTTATGCACTTTGCCAAGAGTAACAGGTTGTCAGTGTACGAGAAACATAGGGTAAGTACCTAAATAGTAAACTGTAAATTGTTTCGTTGTTTATTTTAATTCAAATACATGAGTACTGTTAAAAAAGAAACTTAATTACAACCCCAAACTTTGCAAAGCAGTCACAAATAGCAACAGTTTTTAAAAATAGCGGGTAGATGTGAAACTGAGATCCCCACACTAGGTAAGCCAGAGTGCTTAGTGCGAGTTTTTTAACTACTCGATCGCGTTAAAGTAAACTCATATTTCTATGGCATCGAGGAAGCGCCACCTAGCAACAAGTATGGAAATTAAAATTGCTGAGTGCGAGTTGTAATGGTTTACGTTGAGAAGTGAACACGTTTACCAGCCAAAACACGAATAAACGCGAGTGCGAGTTGTACTGTGACAGCGTTTTGCCAGTTCGAGCGGTTAACTTACTCAAACTCACTACTCAATGCTCGATTAACGCGGTAGTAAAGTTATTCGATTGGATCTGTCAAACTCGCACTAAGCACTCTGAGCGCGACTTGACGTTGACTTCTGTGCTATGAATAAATATTTGAAAATAGTTTTTTATCATAGATATTGTAGACAAAAACGAAATTACACAGATAACCTATCAAAGATTAAGCTAAAGTACAGACGGCGGCTTTATCTTATAAAGTGATTTCTTCCGTACAACTTTGGTTTCTCCTATAACTTCCTTTTTTCGGCATTCTAATTTCTCGCGATGGACCTCAGAAACTGGTCTATCCACTGTATTTACAACTGCCGATCAATCCGCGCTGCGCTACCAATTCCTTGTTACCTATATACGTTGCCATATCCGGAACTGTTCGGCCCATACACCGATCTAGTACCTAACGTAATATTCCGTAATCGGCTACACCTAGTTAAAGGTGCAAGTTGCGTGTTCCGGTGGTGTAATCGTAAAGAAAGCGTGTGGTACAATGGAATACTATCCAACTGTTGGTTTACTTTTACAAGTAGCTGCTATAACAGGGGTCTTGTACGGAATCAGGCGTTACTTTGCGGAAATCCATAATAGCATTAAAAAGTGAAAATTACTTAGCTAAATTCCGCCCAAAAATCAGTAATACGCAGGCAGGAATCACGCGTTTTGTGGCGCGAAAATGTCAATGTACTGGAAAATTATGACTTCTGACATTAAAAATGCGCGACTAGCATCGTCGTAGCACCCAGTCAGCTGGGGGTTCGCACACAGCGATAATTTGAACTGTGTATGCATGCAGTACTTCTCAGACAATGGACCATATTTCATCTCGACCTGCGTGCCTTAACACCTTCACTCAGGGAACTAATGATTGCAAGTGATAACGCAGTCGGCCCATTCTGAAACGTTCTGGGCTGCAACGTAGGCCCTCGGATAAAGACAAAAACGAGGCTATATTCGCAAAGCGTGATGTAGTTCTGCATTTTTGGTATGTTATATGGCTCTGTTAGGGTAGTGTGAATATTTTTTTTAAATTTGCAACCAATTTGCAATAAGTTTTTTTAAATTTGCAACTTCGAAAAACTTGTGGAAACTGAGAAAATCGAGAAAAACTTCGAAATGTTGGGACTTTTTTACTATTCGCTCTCCTAAGCCAAATCTATGCATTTTTTGCGAATTTTCTCTACACGTATAAATTATATTAAATTAACTACAATTTGAACCCAATTTTAGCTCTATTGACTCTATAGAAGCCAAGCTATGGCACTTCAAAGATTAGTATTTTTTCTTGCCAATTAAAATTTTCAGGTTTTAATTAGGTATTTATTTCGCGAAATATTGGCCAAATCACTTGCTTTAATGTCTTTATACGACGGCCAATTGTTTACCCTCGACACGCTAAGAAGATATGATTTCGCAAAAAAGTGTCACCCTGATTTCTCACAATTATGTATATTAATTACTGTTGGGGCCAATAGCCCAGCGCAATATTGGATGTTCGCCAAAAATTTCTATTTTTGCAAAAACTCTTGTCATTACGGCGATGCATACCTACTAGGTAGTGACTTTTGTATTTTTTATGTAGCCTATAAACAGCCCACTGCAAGGCACAGGCATCGTCTCAGAGAGAGAACTTTTGACTTTAAAAACCTATTTAGAGGCTAAAAATTTCACCCATGCCGGGATTCGAACCCGCAACCTCTGGCTATCCGTACCAGCGCTCTACCAATTGAGCCAATGGGCGACTCACGGCATCAGTGAAATTTCGAACCTCTTTACAATATCCTCTGTATTACGTACAGGCAGCGACATCTGACTTAAGCAAATTGCATTACTTACAGCCCCGACTACCTACTTTGCAGTTAGGTTTAACATCGGAACGATATCACTGTACCCACATGATTAACACTATTTTTATTTTTAATGCACTAACCCGTGCTAAGGAACAAATTTAAAAACCTATTTAGAGGCGAAATTTCACTGATGCCGTGAGTCGCCCATTGGCTCAATTGGTAGAGCGCTGGTACGGATAGCCAGAGGTTGCGGGTTCGAATCCATGGTGAAATCGAAGGCATGGGTGAAATTTTTAGCCTCTAAATAGGTTTTTAAATTTGTTCCTTAGCACGGGTTAGTGCATTAAAAATAAAAATAGTGTAACTTTTGACTTGTGTATAATACTCGTACAGCCATAAAACTATTACCAAAAGTATACCTAAACGTCGGGAAATAAGGTAATTACGTTTTACCTAATAAATAATCGCGATTTGACCCGTTTAATATCGCACCCTCAGAACGAAAGAGGCCTAAGTCAAAAAATAGTTTAAATACTCAAAAAAATCTCAAAAAATTGAGTACCTAACAATCATAGAGAGACATAAAAAGGTATGCTCTATCCGATGAATAGTAAAACAAAGGCACTTATTGTAAAAAAAGAGCATAGCGAATCTTCCGTCCACGGCATACCTTTTTATGACTCCTCCTATGAATTAGGGGCCTAAGTCAAAAAATAGTGAAATTGAGTTACAATCAGTGAAAGGTAAGAAAGAAGTAGCCAGCAGTGGATGCGAGCAAATGTCCAGCAGTGGACGAAAACGGACTTATTGACGTAGGAATAATAATAACTTTCACCCAATACAATCACGTGACCTAGTCCCAAACTAGGATACCCTGTACTATGATAACCAGGCAAGGACGTCACAAGCAATACACACAGACTGAGGCTTGTACAAATGTACCGGCGGCCCCCAGTGGGAATCGAACCCACGAGCTCTTTCTTGGTAGCCTAGCGCCTTGACCAACGAGGCAGTCTGCAAGTTGAAGTCTGTGCGACATACTCTTAACAAGACACGTGCCTGATAGCTGTTGTACGGTAGAAGTTTTATTAATTAGTGGGCTTGCTTACTGTACTCCGGTATGCGTTTTGTAACACCGAATAAACAATGATCATTGAGGGGTGGTGAGCGGCTAACACAATTCAGTAATTTAAGTAAATTACGTCAGGCTATGTAATGGTAGTGGTTTAGAGGCCAATGTAGGTAGGAATGTACGAGTACGAAGCTATCTGCGCCACAGGTTCTGATCTTAGTATATTGCGTCAACCCGATGTTTAATATTCTGCAGTCTTCTGCAAACACTGGAAGCCATTAGAGCCATAGCACCGGGAGACCTATTTCGGACTGCCGTGGCGTAGGCCACGGTGGTCCGAGAATATTGTAAAGAGGTTCATACAGAGAATATTGTAAAGAGGTTCGAAATTTCACTGATGCCGGTGAGTCGCCCATTAGCTCAGTTGGAAAGAGCGCTGGCACGGATAGTCAGAGGTCGCGGGTTCGAATCCCGGCATGGGTGGAATTTTTAGCCTCTAAATAGGTTTTTACAATTGTCTTTAGCACGGGTTAGTGCATTAAAAAGAATATAAACAGTATCTGACCTTAGTGTGCGTCTCTCGGTAGACGTAGGGCCCCATTTGCTGGAACCGTAGCCGGTGCTCGGTACCGGCCAGGATGCCGTCCGCGTTGCTGATGTTCCACATATAGCACTCCAGATACATCGGCAGAGGCGTCTCGCGCCACACTTCGTAGCTGTACGAGTGGTTCGAGAGAATCATGCGCTGTGGGAGACGGAGGGCTGGTTAGGTGTGGTTTTTGTTTTCATGTTTAAGATAACATAAGAATATTCTTTATTGTGCGTCGTCAGGCTAGACTAGTCCACTGCTGGACATAGCCCTCCCCTAAAGAGCACCACGTTATGCTATCATAGGGGGTAATGCCCATAATCCCCACGGTGGGCATGCGGATTGGGGATCTCAGTTCGGTGGAATTGTACTGCAGGGGCACTACTGACCACCCCCCGGTTTGTGTCCCTTAGTCGCCTTTTACGACACCCGCGGGAAGAATTGGGAATTCTTTATTGTACACCAGAGCGCATATTATAAATTTATAAAACATGAAAAGATACAAAATACAATTGGCGGCCATATTGCTAAAAGCAATTTCTCCGGGACAACCTCATGACGGAAAGTTGCTGAAGGAAATAAGAGACGGGTAGTCGATGTTTTCATAAATCAGGAATGGAAGATCATGGTGGAGGCCTTTGCACAGCAGTGGGACACAAGCACGAATAAGTGTGTGTGAGTACGTTCGTTCGTTTGTGTGTGTGTGTGTGTGTGTGTGTGTGTGTGTGTGAGAGGGTGTGTGTGTGTGTACATCGTTTATAGAGTTAGGTAATTGAGGAGTATTGTGTTAATAATAATAATAATCCTGTCATAGGTTTAGACATTTTAACTTCAATATGATAAAGATAAATGAAAGGGCATTGTAATTTGCGCATAGATCAAACCAATAAAACCTGTCAAGGGCATAGGTCAGAAGTATAGTAATTTTCAACCTATGATGATGTGATGTATGATTGATGATGCACCACGATGAGTGCACTGTGGTGGTGCCGCTGAATAAATATAAACGTACGGCTGCGACTCCTCTTAAAGCACTCATGAGAGCCAGTTTATGAACTTAAAACTCCGTTTTCCTCTTCCGTAACCAGTTACGATGGCGGACGAAGGGGAATGAATTCAAAAATGTTGGGCAGGTTCATTACGCATCTTTCCGTTTCCCATGAAAGACTAATTAACTGTGAAAGACCATGAAAGCCTAATTAACATTTATGAGCCAAACTTTGTAGAAAACACGTATAGATTCGCCTTGTCCGACCCTCCGTTTTTCCGTCCGTCAGTCCGTCCGTCCATCCTTAAGTCCTCTCACCATCCGTCCTTACGTCCCACCGTCGTCCCCACTGCTGGGGCACGGGTCTCTTCCTGCATCGCAGGAAGGTTAGGCCATTCTCCACCACGGGGGCCAAGTCCAGGTCGGTGGAGGATTGTAAGACAGCGGCGGGCCTTACTGTCAGAAGTTATCGAGCCGCCAAGGCCTCTGACATGGCTTAACGACTGCCATTACATGACAGCCGGCAACAACGGCTAAACGTGCTTTACGAAGCACGGAATTAAAAATAGTTCCCATTAAATTCCCATTGCTGATACTAAGTATGTGGGACCTAAATT